>CM068763.1:5464443-6664443 GCA_035084275.1 Hydrolagus colliei | reverse complement strand
GAGGGCCCAACTACAGAACACAATAATGTCAGCCTGGCTCAGTTGGTAGCACTCTCACCCACCTCTATGTTGTGGGTTTAAGCCCAATGTTGGGAACCTTGAGCTGACAATCTTAACTCTGGATGCATTGTACTGTTTGGAGTTGCCATTCTTCAGATGAGAAGATTCACTAAAGACTCATCTGCTTGTGAGCCTTATAGAGCCCATGACTCCATTTGAAAAGAGAAGGAAGTTTCTCTACCAGTGTCCTGGCTAATGGTCCCCCCCCGATATAAATGATCTTCGACTTTCTGGCTGTTAATGTAACACTACTGTATGCAAATTGCTGCTGTGTTTACCTGTACAAAACATAATCACTATACTTTATGGTAAGTCCTATCAAGTGCTTTGATAGGATGTGCTTTGACACATCCATCCCACACGAAAACAGTTGACTTCTGTATGATAGGGTCACCTCTGACATTACGTGCTGCTCACTACCCATGTGCAGGGAATGACTTTACAACAAGAACAACATTACATTTGTAGAGAGCCTTTCATGTCAGGAGAATGTCCCAAGTCAGGGATCAGGACTCGAGCGTGCGGGGGTGGGGGGGGTGCAGGGTTGGGATGAGGAAGTGCAGAGAGGTAGGATGGTGGCTGAAGGCACAGTCAAAAAGGAGGGCCTTGAAACTGGCTTTGAAGGAAGCAAGGAAGGGAGCAGGACAAAGGGACTGTGGGATGGAGTTCCAAATTGTGGGGGGCAGCGAGAGAGGCTGCAAGCCCGGCCACCGACAGCAGGGTTCCTGTACGGACAGGAAGTGACATCCCTTGCAACCTGAAAGGCAGCCATTTTGTGGTGAAAAAAAATCGTCCCAAATTAGAAAAAACAACTAAAGGTCTAATAAATGTGGATATTAACTGATGGAAATTAATCAAATATAAACGGCCCCCAATAAACGGCACGCCCAAGCGACACAAACCTTACTGAAAGCTCAAAAGGCTCATTGGGCTGAATGGCATCTCACACAACAAGTTAGAATCTAGTCTGGAGGAGAGGGTGCTGTTCAGCCAACCAGCACAGTGTGTTTTGCGACGAGATAAACATTTTAAAACCGATTTCAAAAATACTCACTGAGCACGTCTATCTTGATAAAAAAATATTTGATTTCCTCTCTCACACAGATGGTTTCCAATCATAAATCGAAATGCATTTGCCCTGTGTTTCACAATGCAGTAATAGCTAAATCAGGCTGAGATTTTCTTTTATGCAGTGCGATGGCGCTGGTTTATTCTACTGCATCACGACTGAAATTTTGTCTTTTTTTTCAAAATAGACGTGACTTTTATTACTCGATCCATTTCGATTTTCATTACTTGCTGTCTGCAGCTTCCTTAACTGTTATCTTTTACTGAGCGTCTTCACAGATAAGGGTTGCTGTAGTTCGGCCCTCATTTCCAGAACTCACCACTTTACAATTCAATTACATCCACACACACTCATCCCGCACATTTTCACAACCAAGCAATCCTGTTCCTCAAACCTCCCTTGTCTATTCACGTACAGTAACAATAATAGTGCAGTACTTGCATTTGATATAAACTTCTCAAAGGCGTCTCAAAGCGCTTCACTGAATATATTGTAAAATTCATTGATTGTATATTTTGAGATATTACACAATACCATGATCCCTTCAGATAGTGCAACTGTGCAAAGCCTCTAGATTTTCTTTGTTTCAATTTTGTGAGTATTTTCGCATGTATTAGAAGAGGGAATGCCTTGATAATAGAGTAAAATTGTTCCCTCAGCTTTTTATATTAAAAAATACACAGGATGGGAGTTGGATCTTAACATTTGGTGGAGGTTCAGTTGGCTTTGTAGACCAATCCTAGAGAGACAGATTTGACCACAAAGGTCGATAGCTTGGTTGCAGCAGACTAAAGTTCCTTCCTCTGTCTACACCTCTCTTCTTTCTCAGCAATCTTCTGGGGGAAAGGGTTTGTGCCTGACACCTTATTATTTGCAGATATTAAGTTATCAGGTCCCCCTTCCCTCTACTCTCCCACTTCCCTCCGTCTTGCACCCTCACTCACAATCCTCTCCCAAAAGCTTCCTGCTTTGACTGCCTCTTCAGTCTTATAGCCGAAATAGCTCAGTTGGGAGAGCGTTAGACTGAAGATCTAAAGGTCCCTGGTTCAATCCCGGGTTTCGGCAAAGTTTTTTATTCAAATTAAATCAATTAATAAATTAAATATATATTTTTTGTGGAGTCCTGTAGCTCAGTGGTTAAAACCTTGGGCAAGTTTCCTTACTCCAGACATCTAACAATAATCCCTCAAACAAAACAATAATAATTTGGTCATTAAATCCATGACTGTTTGTGGGACACTGTTGTGTGCAATTGGCTGCCGCGTTTCGCCCGCAACTGTACAGTCAATTCACTCTATAGTATATTCTGTGAAGCGCTTTGAGACGTCTAGAAAATATGAAAAGCGTTATATCAAATGCAAGGATTATTATTATAATCCACTGCATCCCACCTCCCTCAGTGATCCACACTGTCCCTGTAAAACTCCCCAAGCTGGTGACTAAAAGGTGCTGTATATATACAAGTTATTAGCGATGCTTCACCAAATACATTTAATTAGGAAATTAATCTTTGAACATAAAGAATACAATTTGCACCAATGCTATTGATACACACTCTTCCCAGCCAGTGATGCAGGGAGAAAGGGGAGGGAATAAAACAATGGGAACCCAAACCCTGCCTGTAAAAACCTTCTCCTTAAATGCCATGTCATTTTTAAGTTATCTGAGAAGCTAAAGATTGTATTGTCAAAGGATTCTGTGTGAAGATGATTTGCATTGTCCAGCGCTAAGCCTCCCCCACACTATGCTTCTCACACCACTCTCCCCTTTGTTCCATTTCATAGTTATTGGCTTCACTATCTTTCTCATGAGATGTGGACGTTAAAGATCTCAAGACACAATACGAAAAGAGAAGGAAGTTCTCCCAGTGTCCTGGTCAGCAATTTCCCTGGATAAAATTGATCATGCATTTTATAATAATCCTTTCATTTGGTGTGGCGCCGTATCATGTCATTGAAACATCTCAAAGTTCTTCACAAAATATAGTGTAAAATGAATTGGCTGTATATTCCGTAGCTGAAACATGGTCAAATTTATTATGTGGACATTTAAAATAAATTCCTTGAAACATCTCCGAGTCTGACTCATAGCTTTTTCGGTAAAGTGTACTAATTTGTAGGTGAACGCGGTAGCCAATTTGCGCAACATCCCATAAACAACCATGAAGATGAATGATCATGTGTTTCATCGGGGGCATTGTTGGCAAAGAAACTGAGAGAAACCTCCTCTTTTCAAAAAGTATCATTTTATGGTGGATCGGAGTGTCAATCTAGAGTTAAACTACAACTCAGTGCGTTTATTATGCAACTGGGAAACTTTGCTGCTAATTTGGAGTGGAAAAAAAATCTCATTGTTTTGTCCCGCCGAAGTGCCTCCTCTGAGATACAAAACGCACTAAATGCCAAAGAAGATTCATGTGGCACGTTTGCTAAGTGTATCTATTCCAGCTGTTTTGCTACAAATAAAACATCTGTGCAAAATCATTTCAATATTCAGCTGTGCTAACAAATCATGTACACCAACCGCATCATTTCTAATATTATGCAGAACATGAAAAGCCAAGCAAATAATCAAATTTTAAACACATCAAGGTTTGAAATCTGCATCTGGAAATCTAATCTAAATCTCCCCATTGTCATGTCATTATTAGCACCATAACAGTATTTGGTCCCAGATCAGGCAATAGCCGTGTATTTAAATGTACACAGTATTCAGTGGGAAGTATATATGATTAAGTGGTCTGTCCCCCGGATATTGATATTAAAGGCTGAAATTGTAAACCATTCAATGTAAGTCTTGTCGTTGCGATTCACAAATGGAATTTCATAATAATCCTCATAATCATTTGATAATAATAAATGTGATATCACACTTCCCACATCAAGAGAGGATAGATTGTGAAGCGTAGTGGCTGTGTATTTTAGGGGGAACCTGGCAGCCAATTTGCACACAGCGATGTCCACCAAAAGGCCATAAAGTGAATGATCAATTTTATTTGGGGATTACTGGCCAGAGCACCAAGCAAAGATCCTTTTCCACCAAATACAGCCAAATAGATCCTTCACAACCCTCCCAAACAGGCAGCCATGCCTTCAATTTAACTTTGTCTAAATGGCAGAACCTCCAACGATGCAACACATCTCCAGCCAGGCTCAGTGGGAAACAGACGTACATTAGCACTCATCTGGTAAGTGACTGGAGGGCATCAAGTTAAGATACTAAAGTTAGCAAACGAGGAGATTAGGAGAATTTTTTAATATCCAAACAAGGGTGTTGTGGGTGGGAAGGCAGATAAATGGAATTGAAAGGATTTCTGTTAAAAGAGTCAACACAGACAGGGTGGGTGGATAAGCGTTCTCCTTTGCTGTAAATTTCTGTGGTTCTAAGAGAAAGTGGTTTGTCCCTAGATGTGTACATGCAAAAGCCTGACATTTTACATGAAATGCCTCATTAGGTTTTGCTCACGAAATTGTCTTTGGATTCATCAAGCCAATTACTTAATACGCAAACAATTCACAAGAAATTGCAACTGATGAACGAATGAATATCAGGAGACTAAATGGTGCACTCGTGATGACACTTTGACTGGTAGTTGCCATTAAATTTTACTTTAAAGTAGTTTATTCGAACCAGTGTTCGCACAGAAAACACACAGTCACTCCACTTTGCAGTAAATTCTGAGAAGAAATTCAGCACTGTGGTTGAATAATAATAAAAATGCTCGCATTTGATGTGGAAATTTATCACATATTTAAGACGCCTCCAAAAAAAGATAATAATAAAATTGGTCATTTCAATCCACGGCTAATTGCTGTGCGCAATTGACAGCTACGTTTCACCCACAAATATACAGTCAATTCACTTTACAGTATATTCTGTGAAGTGCTTTGAGACATCTAGAAGACGTGAAAAGCACTATATCAAATGCATGGATTATTATTTTTATTAAAGCTCTTCACAGAATACACCTTAAAGTGAATTGACTGTATGTTTTATGGAAGTATGTGGATGGAATGCATTCAGCAAGAGTTGTAATCTCTCTCTCTCTCAGCCCTGTCAATTGAACTCGCACAAAGAGGTGTGTGAAAGAGTCTGGTTTGACACTCTGTTCTCTGCACTGCCCACGTGACGTGGGTGAGTGTACTCTTCTTAATGCCTCCGAACAGTTTGCTCCCTATCAGCGAGTCACCAGGATGGATGGACAGCAAAGCATGGTGAGACATCCCTTTATTCCAGCCTGCCAAATGCACCTCTCCTCAGTCTGCCGTGTCCACACAGGAACGTATCAGGAAGAGCAAGAAAGGAGGAAAAACACAGAAAACAAAAGAAGAATGGAAAATGATAGGCTATTAACCCCACCCACACCCCATTCCCCGCCCCCAGATTAAAAAGATCAAGAACTGCGTGTAAATCCTAAATGTTAGTACAATTAAAGGTGTGAAAGACACCCACGCAAGCATCTGTTCAAGCGGCGTAATGTACATTTAACTTGAGGTGCTGAGAAAAATGACTGGAGCGCATACAATGTGTGTTTTATCCACAGTTAGCGGCAAATCCCAGCTGGCAAATTGAAATTTTATCGAATATAAACTCCAATAGTTCCCCAGTAATAATAAAAAGCAATCATTTATTTTTCTCCATTATGAATGCATTAGTAAAATCTGATTTCATTTCGCTTTCAACGTGCAAATAATCACCTTGAAAAGCCAGCAGAACAGTCACCAATTTAGCAGGAATTCAGATGGTTATCGGTTGACCAAATTGAGTCAAATCGCAGTTTGTTTCAGGATTAATTTATTGCAATACAAGGTCTGTTTGGCTTTCAGATTTATTAAAAAATTCAATTTGTAGGATAACGTGACTTTGAACTCACATTGGAAGGTTTTTTTTAGATTGAGGTTAATTTATGGAATGGCAGCTTGCTCTGCAAACTCAACTGAATGCAAGGTTTGTCACCCACCCAACCCCCTCCAACCCTCCCCCATAATGTTTTTGCATGCAGTGGAATATTTGGGTACTTTAAAGTACAGAAGTATCTAAGTATTGGGATTAGCCTAAAGGCAAAGTCAATCTTTGCCTCTAGGCTAGTTGTAGACTCTGTATCATATTGGTTAGAACACTCGCCTTGCATGTCCGAGGACCTGGGTTCGATTCCCAGGCAGGGCGAAATGTTAGGCAAGTTTCGTTACTCCACACAACACATGCCTCTGTTCATTCAGCAGTAAGTAGGAACCCGGTTGTTAGTCGATTGGCGGACCACTCCTCTGTGGGTGATAATCCCATATAAAAATAATAATAATTTAGTCACTCAATCCACGACTGTTTGTGGGTCACTGCTGGTGCAATTGGCATGCATCTATCGCCACCCAAAATGCAATCAATCCACTTTTTAAAAAATTCTCTGAAGCGTTTTGGGACATCTCAATGGCGTGAAAAGGCACTATATCAAATATAAGGATTATTATTATATTATTATCAGGACAAAAAAAAAATTACACTTGTATTGCTCCTTTGACGTCCCAAGGGGCTGGACAGTCACTGCTAGACAGTCCGAGCTAAGGACAGATGGGTGGTGGGAGGGAGGGAAGTGGGGGGGATTATGAGTTGCTGATGGACAGTGTGTTATTGAGGATTCTGGTCACTCTCTTCGAAACGAAATTCAGTCCAATCTAGTTTGCCCTGCCGTCCTCTTGTATTTCCTTGCTGTTCAGACATTATGTTGATCAATGAATAATGTAAAAGATCAGGCTAGCACACTGTTCAGGGAGAGGAACGGGTGAGTAACTTTAGGGTGAATTAGTGGTGGGTGAAGACTTCTTTACATTGGGGATTTGGAAGGCAACAATTCCTATTATGTTGGATTACTACTTACACAGCACAAAATCTTTGTAGAGTTTATTGAATAAATTATTAATGAGCCAACTGTAAAGGCCTGAGACCGAATTACATACATTTTCCCTCTACATACCTCTCGGATATCACTGCCCCCACCCCACATTGCTCCAAACAAGAGTTTTGAAAGAAAATTAAAGCAAAATCCATATGCAAAATCCTGGAAAGAGGCTTTGAGAAGTCCTTTGAAAATCTGGGACTTAGAATTACAAACAGCAATCTGCAAAATAACAGCTACGCCACTCGAGGATTGAGAAGATAAAATTCACCCCGTTTCCAGCTTATTATTTTCATGACTCTAACTCGGCTTTCTGTTATGCAAACAAGCCAAAACCCTAATGGTCCTAGCTGGATAAGCAGCGGAAAGCTTGCCAGGCAGCGTTCGTAATGGCAAGCTGTACTATTTTAGCTGGTTCGACTCCAGCAGCTACTCCAATACATCTGGCATCCCCCTAGCCTTGGCACTCCCCAACCTATGCCTCACACTCTCCCAAGTTAGGTGAACAGGGAATGAGTGTGCATTCTATTCCCAACACAGGGGAGTTTGCAATGTGAAGGTGCCATATGTAATGTGGAACTCTCAGTCTGGTTTAGATACTCTTAAGCACTGTGAGGGGTTTTTCCATCTGTCAAAACACTGACCATAAAACAAACAGGGAAAATACAAATACAGGCGGGTTGGTGTCAAGATTTGTCACCGACTCATTTCCTAAAGCGAGGAGACAAATATTATTCCCTCCTCAGATATTCCCGACCACAATAAAGAATGCAGAATGAAACCCAGGTTGTCCGCGACATTGGGGAATGTATTGGGATCTGGAAAATCCATAAGCAAAACGCCAGAACAATGGCCACATTACACACACATGTCTATTGGAAGTTTCTACACAATGCAGGGACGTCCTCCCAACGTCAAAGGCGCTCTGTAAATCTAATTTTCTTATTGTTTGTTGTAGGGAAATGGTGACTCATTGATCAAATCGCTCCACCATCTCACCGGAGATGC
Source organism: Hydrolagus colliei (assembly GCA_035084275.1). Classification (NCBI taxonomy): domain Eukaryota; kingdom Metazoa; phylum Chordata; class Chondrichthyes; order Chimaeriformes; family Chimaeridae; genus Hydrolagus; species Hydrolagus colliei. The sequence continues at coordinate 6,656,416 of CM068763.1, read as the reverse complement.
TTTGTGCAGTTTACTAGCTGGAAACTTAATGTGCAATCAATTTAGCATAGTCGTGGTCTCCATTTAACAGATCTAATATAACGCAGGTCTGCGGTAGAAATTTGGATTCTATTAATAATGTTTCACATAATTACAAAGCTAAATCAGCCAAGAAACAATTTGGACTCACACCCTGGGATAAAGAACTTTACACATTGTTCTCACCCACTCCTGCAGAAACACACATACACATAGACACATACCTACACGTAACCTTCTATCAGTATCTCTTTACATCAATCAGAAGCAGGAAGTCTGGCTGGTTTGACTCCTTCCCGAGCCCTAGCTGGCTTATTGAAAGGAAATTCGGGTTCCCTGCATGAGATCAGCCAACTTGACAAAGCCCCAGGGAATTCAACCCTGCAACCTCTGGTCCGTGTGGTCTGTTTCTGCACCAGGTCTATAATAATAATAATAATCCTTGCATTTGATATAGCGCCTTATCACGTCTTCTAGAGACGTCTTAAGCACCTCACACAATATACTGTGAAGTGAATTGACTGCATCTTTTGTGGGTGAAACGCAGCAGCCAATTGCGCACAGCAGTGTCCCACAAACAGTCATGGATTGAGTGACCAAATTGTTATTTTTTTTATTACTATATCGCACTAGGCCTCTGGGAAAGTTCTTTAAAAGAATGTAGTACAGCATGTTTTAAAAGTTACATAGAACTTGGGTGACGACCAAAAACGAATTATTCAACCACAGTGTATTGGGAGTTTGCTAGTTGGAAGTTTGCTTTGGATTTGAACAAAACATGCAGGAAAAGCCACTGCCTCATTGCAGGTCACACAAGATACTGTATCAATCTTCACCATACCAGCTGCACTAGATACAAGTCAGCGGGTTGGCTAATGGGTTAATCTCAGGATCTCTCTTAATTATTCATCTTTTCACAGTCCAGTAAACCCACCGCACAATTACTGTAAGAGACAAATGAGAGGCCATCTGGAGCAAGGGCGAGTCAAACGCACCTGATCACATCTGATAGCTTGCCAATGACACTGTCCAACTCACAACAATAAATAACCCATTCATTCGAAACAGCAGCTCAACACACTTTCAAGACATCAACAACAACTTGCTTTCACGTAGCGCCACCACCCACCCCCCCCCCCCCCCCCCACCACCCCCACCCCACGCAAGACAGCGTCCAGAGCGCAAGACAGTGGCAGAGGCACGGCACTGAGCCGGGGTGAGGTGATCGTAAGTAAGTTAGAAGAGGAAGGTTTTCAGCTGTGATTTGAAGATGGGGAAATGGGAGGAAGAAGACATCTTGAAGCGCTTCACGGTATTTATTTTTATCTGTGAAGTAGTGTGACTGTGTGTTTTGAGGGTCAACATAGTAACCAATTTGTGGACCACAAACGTCCCAGAATTTTTTTTACGTCACAAACACAGTGATTGGTTTTCCCAGGGTATCCAGAGCCAAGAATTATAATAATAATTAGAATATTCCTTGATATAGTGGTTGTCACGTCTTCTAGACGTCGCAACTAACAACAAATATACCCCATTTCTACACCGTGCTCTGGAAGAGCGGAGAAGAGGCCAGTGCTTATCACTCCCTGCTATATCGCCTCCTTGTGGAGAATTTAATAACTTCACTCCATATGTTACGTTTTGAAAGAAGAACGGTAACCCAACCAGGCTCACTCCCTCACAGAGACCATAAAAGACCAGACTTGATCATGGACTTCACCTCAGGTGAAAATTTCATTCAAAGTCAATCAAGTAACAAGTTCAGAATACTATGGCATCCCTACTAACCTCAGGAACCAGCAAAATATATGAGGCAGCAAAAGGACATTTGACTCACTGCATTTAATGCTCTTTCCATACCTTGTATTGTGCTTATCTAGCCTGACTCCCTTTGTTCAGATCAATGTGTGCCCATTCGCGCAGGACTCTGGGATTGTTTCCAAGCAGATCCAGGTCCAGTTTCCCCTTTGAAGGAGCTGAATGACACAACGTGAACTGCATTTGTTTGGGGTCTGTACCATGTTAGCTGCTGTTCAACTGTGCCAACGCCCTGCTTGTTGGTCTTCCCAATTCTCCCCTCCATAGGCTGCTGAGAGTCCAGAGCTCTGCAATCCATGTGCTCTACCGCTCCAAGCTTCGTGACCCCATTTCACCCATTGCCTGCTCCATGTCCCCCGACCCACCCACCCCATCGTCGGCGGTCAAGCCTTCAGCCACTCTGTCCCTAACCAATGGAACTCCATCCCACAGTTCCTCCGCCTCGCCCCCTCCCTAGCCTTCTTCAAGTCCCGCCTCAAGACCCTCCTCTTCAACAGTCCCATCGGTCACCCCAAATCTCCCCCCTTTCCTTCCACACTCTCCGTTGCCGACCCCTGCTCGAGTCCAAAACAATGACTGTCCAGCGCCTTGATGTGAAAGGCTCTATACAAGTGTAATTGTGTTGTTGTTGTTGTTGTTTGGTGTGGGAGGAACGAAAACCTTCCGATCTTTAGCCCTTCCTGACGTGTTAGCATTTAACACTGATGCCCTCCATTTCAGCTCTGCTGCTCAAAGTCAAATAGCCTGAATATATCATCTCAGGACACCGCCTTGTACTCAGCCAGTCCTTTTCAGCAATGAAGTGTGAGAATGAAGTGTGAGAGCACGAGATGGGAGGAACCCCACTGTGCAAATTTACTGCAGATAGCACTTCAATCACTGCTTACAAGTGAAGATTTGCCAGGCAAGGGAATTACAGTATTGTCAAACTCTCATTTGTTTTTGTTTGCACTTTCGAGAGTCATCGCAATCGACAGCACCAAAAATTGTTTAACCCAGAGTCAGAAACATTTAAATTATTTGTGACTGATCGTAAGAAAACAGAGTTGTAATGATTACTGTAATAATAATAGTAATAATTCTTGCATTTAATATGTCTCAAATTGCTTCACAGGATATACTGTACTGTGAAGTGTAGTGACTGAGTATTTTGTGGGCAAATGCAGCAGCCAGTTTGCAGTGTCCCATAAGAATAATAATCCTTGCATTTGATATAGTGCCTATTATCATTTGATCAGTGCCTTGGGACGTCCTCTCAATGTCAAAGGCGCTATATAAATGTAAGTATTGATTGATTGATTGGTCGGTCGATCGGTCGATCGATTGATTGATGCCTTGATTGATGGTGTCTTCTAGATGTGTTAAAGTGCTTCACGAATATACCGTACAATGAATTGACTATATATTTTGTGGACACAATGTGGCAGCCTATTACACCTATTACGCAGTGTCCCACATAATCCGCCATGAAGTTAATAATTATTTTTATTTGGGAGACCTTTGACCAGGACATCAGGAGAAACTCCTTTCTCTTTTTAAATTCTGCCAAGGGATCTTTAACAGATAGATAGGTCTTTGGTTTAACGTCTCATCTGAAGTACGGCCCCTCCACACAATGTAGAGCTCCCTAACCACTGCATTAAAGTCTCAGCCTAGACTTAAGAGTTCAAATCCTATAATGTTTGAGACAAATGTTTGAGCCTAGGACCCTGCTCTTCGTGCAGTCAATGCAGGTAGCATACGCAACGTGTATTTACACGGAACCTTTCATTTAAAAATAAAAATGTCTCGAAGCATCTTTTCAAAACAGGATTAATCCGAAATTAAATCAATGTCATTTTGTTTTCTTGACAAATGCAGCAGCTAATCTACGTGAGCAACGCCCCACAATCAACAAGGAGGCAAGCAAGATGAGAAACTGATTAATTTGAAGGCAAATTTTGGAATAAGGGGAGCAACATAAAGCAGGTTTAAAGGCTTCACGTTTCTTCGACAATATAGCAGATCGATCTCTTTACGTCCTCTTGATTTGAAGGCATAGTGAACCTAAAATGAATAACAGTCAATGGTTGGAATCATCACCTGGAGATAAGTAACAAAAGACTGTAAAATATAAAGGCAAAACTGACAGCAGTGAAATTTAACTGCAGAAATCGACTGAAATGATTGTCCTTGGAGATGAGAGGGAGCTGGGCACATTCAATGACATCACCTGAACTACTCTTAACTACCTCTACGGATCCCAATTTTATCGGAGAAACGCACTGGCCTGAGCTTTCTCATAGAGCAAAGCTGTAATATGTGGTTTGAGACCAAAATATGATGCACGTTACAGAAAAGTATTGCAGCCGGAAACAGCATCAGAACAGGAAATGTGCCCACTATTCCGATTGTTCCTCGCTAATTGGTCAGACCTTCATTTTTTGGAATTGTACAAGCTACCCTTCAAAATAGGTCATGTAGGAAATTAGAGCCATTTGATTTTTCTCCTCCCCACTCTTTCAGCTCCCAGTCAAATCATCTGAAGGTGCTTCACATTGCCCACACAACATACAGTCATTTAAACTTTAGAATATGCTCTATGAAGCACTTTGAGGCATCTCGGAGACGTGAGAATACGCTATATCAAATGCAAGGATTATTTTTATTACTACATGATTACTACATGATTAATGTAGAATGTAGTGAATATATATTCAGAAGACAATGAAAGGCACCAGTAATACAAGGCACCACAAACAGGAGGTGAATGACCAATCATTGGCCAAAACATTGGTATATTCTCCCTTTGCTATTCAAATCATGCCAACGTCCACCTTAACAGGACACAGACAGAACCCAGGTTTGACATCTCATCCAAAGGCAGCACCTCTGATAACACAGCATCCCAGGTGATAGCCTGCAACTGGAGCTCTGTGTCCCAACATTGACAAATGCAGTGACTGCTGAAGACATTCCTAACACAGTGGCTGCTATGTTAAATACAAGGACGATTAAATACAGTATTTATTTTAACGGTGGACGCGTTTGGACTGCTCATATCTGTTGCAAAGTCTTAATACATTCTTCTGAAATCCACCAACCATTCCAATAAATATGTATCAGACCAGTGTCATTTACATATGTGTGTATGCCATGCAAATTAGCAAAGGGGCTGCTTAATGAAAGCAGATGGGCAGTGGAGGAATAATGTGCAGCAATTAATGACAGTGTAATGTTTTGATCAGAAGATGATTAGAAGCTTGTTATGAAGGCAGTCTCGGCCCCAGCCCATCCATTGTCAATATCAGAAGGACGTGCTTCTTTTTTTAAAAAAAACGTGGCTTTGAAAATCAGGGTTAACAACAGCAGCAAAAATCATTGCACTGTTCTTATTAATACCCTGAAAACAAACTTGAGGAAAATCGGAAATAAAGCCTCGTTTCTGGAGAAATTGGTTCAATGTTGAAGCATTTAATGCAATTTATTGTTCGCTCTCGCAGTAAATCTACAACGCAGTAGGAGGCTGCACTTGTGGAAAATTGGCCATCAAAACACATGCATGAACCTCAGCATAGCAGCTCGACCCAAGCAACAACAAGGCACATTTGTACCAGGCCTTTCGCATGAATAGGACGTCTCAAGGTGCTTCGAGCTGAGGTGGGAGGTGAGTGGTGGAGGCTGTTGTTGTTGTTAACTCCGATCCCATGGCATAACTAGAAAAGCAAAGGGAAAATCCTCCCAATGTTCTGGCCAATAAATTGATTATTCACTTCAAGGATATTTGAGGGACTTTACTGTACCACACCAACAACAACAACAAAATTAGAGTACCTAGGTTTGTCCCAAAGGTTGGAAGGGAAGGGCAGGAGGGAGGGAGGGAGGGAGGGAGGGAGGGAGGGAGGGAGGGAGGGAGGGAAGGAAGGAAGGAAGGAAGGAAGGAAGGAAGGAAGGAAGGAAGGAAGGAAGGAAGGAAGGAAGGAAGGAAGGAAGGAAGGAAGGAAGGAAGGAAGGAAGGAAGGAAGGAAGGAAGGAAGGAAGGAAGGAAGGAAGGAAGGAAGGAAGGAAGGAAGGAAGGAAGGAAGGAAGGAAGGAAGGAAGGAAGGAAGGAAGGAAGGAAGGAAGGAAGGAAGGAAGGAAGGAAGGAAGGAAGGAAGGAAGGAAGGAAGGAAGGAAGGAAGGAAGGAAGGAAGGAAGGAGAATTGAGGTGAGACAGCTCAGTGCTGTCCTCACAAGGTCGGTTCAAAGTCCTTTGGCCCATCTGGTCTCAGGCTTGCAGAATCACGACCCAACCAACTGCCCCATCACAGCATTGAGCTGTCCCCTCAATCATTCACACATTGGAGATGGGCAAGTTCAGAGCCGCAGTGCTTAAGTTGCAATAACCGAGTTCCCCAAAGTCAGTTCCAGGTGCTGAGTAGAGTCAAAGGTCTTTTGAATAACATAGAACAGGGTGGTCCAACCTTTTGGCTGCTGAGAAACGTCCACAAACTGCATAAGCAATATTCCTTCCCAAAACATAACATTTATGGGTTATGGAAGGAGGGCCCGATGAAATGGTGGTAGGGTTGTTGGGGTGGGGTGGGGGGGGGGAGGGGGGTGGGGGGGGGAGAGGGAGGGTAAGGATGAAACCGTCCCGCGGACCACAAGTTAGGACGACCCTAACATGAAGCTCTGCAATGGAGCGGGTAACAATCAGATAAGCCACCGACTCTTGCACTCCTCCCGGTGGTTGGTTTTACAAAGCGGCAACACGGGAGGTCATGTGTGGACAGAATGGGAATGGGTGGGATGGGGGTGGTGGGCAAACGAGACTAACGCTGATTGCTCCCCATCCCCACCAAATTGTTAGTGTGCATGCCTGGTTACAATCAACGAACACTAAACAGCAGTTCCCAGGGAAAAGTGACAGGATGTGATAGATGGGAGGGGGAGCTGGTGGGGTGGGGTGGAGTGGGGTGGTGGGGAATGGTTTTACAACAATAAAAAAGCACAGATACGCTGGGTCGAATGGTCTTCTGTGCTGTAAATGATCCTAAACTAAGTATAGGAACAGGTCGGTCATCACTGTACTGCCTATAACAGTGGGGCCAAGCACTTTGAAGTATCCTCCTGTCATCAATGGTTACTGCCTCAAATGTAAGGGTTATTATTCAGGGCGGAAAAATTTATGATTTTTGTCTCCGCCACAGAGGAGGAAAGAAACTTTAATTTACCACAACTGGCAAAAATACTGCAGACGCTGGAATTCCAAAATACTAACAGACAGGCGAGGGAGGAAAGTGACTTAACGTTTCAGCAGATGATAATTTGGCACACTGATCTCCTGGATTTGTTACACAAACTGCTCCCTAGTCACTGGCATCTTTTTCCTGTCATGCCCTACTTAAAATGAGATAACAATCGAATAGCATTTCACTGTGGGTTTTTTTAAATTGAAATAAAATCCATAAACCTCCCTCTGCTCTTTTTAAATATCTCCCCCCCGCCCCTCCACCCCCCACCCTCACTTACGTACACCCTGTTCCAATCACAATGCATTGGTACCTTCAGGGCCCTGGAGTAAATACTGTACTTGAGTTTCCTATTCTTAGATCTATATGCATTTATCAGTACAATATAAACCTTATTTGCCAGTTATCAGCTTGTGTGCATTCCCTATCAAACTCTCTTTTGTAAGGCCCTTTGCCATTTCCTTTGATCCCACAGTTCTCACCAACTATCCATCCATCTTACGCTATCTTACGCCCGATCCTCGGAGTGACAGCTCGACCTAAGCAACAACAAGGCACATTTGCGGGTCAGCGCATTAATAATAATAATCCTTGCATTTGATAAAGCGCTTTTCACGTCTTCTAGACGTCTCAAAGCGCTTCACAGAATATACTGTATATTAATATGTATGAGGAGCAGGAGAGGTCTCAGGAAAGAGACACCCCACTTAATATCGCTCCCCATTCCTATGAAGCGCTTTGAGACGTCCTCCCAATGTGTAATATGTTATATGAATATTATTAAGGCCAATATCAAAATGCAAGGATTATTATTAATATTATTGTAACAAGGAATTGAGCTAGGACACAATGCCCTACACCTTTTCAATTAATGAAAGGCATTTCCATTTGGGCTGACTGAGCTTTGAAGGAAAGTGAGATGAACCTGTATAAAATGCACAGTGTCTGGTAAACCCAGACGAGACATTGTGCAATAAAACAGTTTAATAACTTCTTGTGATGGTGCATCAAGGACAAGCCATCCCAATGCTGGCAGCAGCAAACATTGCTGAGAATACTTATATTAAAACAAAAGTGTCGAAGAATTCAAGGTCATCCAAATTGGGGAGGTGGTGACAAAGTAAAATCACACAGACAGGGTTCAGATATTCCAGCCTTATACTCACACACGCGTACAAACACACAGACACATATGCACACACACCCATACAGGTTCCCACAAATGCATTCTGTTGGATAACTGGAGAGTTTAATCCCTTAGCAAACCATATCTTCAATCTGTGGGTTATAGACACACAGGTTTGTACACGGTTCGTACATTAGCCTTTACCTTAAACTCACAGTAGAACCATCAATATGGAATACAATAAAAACATTCCAGCCAATAGCAACACACATTTCCTCCACACACAAAATCGCACACACACACACAAAGCAACACACGCACACATACAGAAACACACAAAGCAAAACAGACACACAAAAAGCAACACATACCCACACACCAACACAATTTTTAAGCAGGGAAGATTTTTTCCGTGGTTCTACCAACATAACACTGAATGTGCTTCACAGATAATTACAGTCAAGTGTAGTAACTGTTTTGTTTTTCACAACCACATTCATCGCTAAAGTCCAACAAACAGCCGTGAGACAAATTTCCAATTAATCTGGAGGGTTGTTGCCCAGGATACTGATTGCTTGAAGATTGTTATAGGATCATTAACATCCCCTGAATAGGGAGAGGGGACCTCAAAGGATATCTCACCTAAAGACAACTGACAATGGAGCACTCCCCTAGCTCCGTTAGTCTCGACTCTAGACTGTGATCACAAGCCCCAAGGTCAAAACCTTCCATATTTTAACCTTCAGTTAATAAATCTTCCATTTGATCTAGCACCTTATCACATCTTCGAGAGATCTCAAAGATTTTCACAGGATTTTTCCTGTGTAGCTGTAGTGACTGCGTATTTGTGACCAAATCCAGCAGACAGTTTCCACAGAGTAACATCCTAAAAAAGCAGCCATGATGTGAATGACCAATTTTATCTAGCGGATTGTTTTTGGGAGAAACTCTCAAGGGATCTTTAAAGTGCTCTTGAACAGGCAAACAGCACCCCCACAAATACGGCCTAACTTCAATGAAGCATCAACCTCAACTATATGAATTCAAAGCCCCGACCTGGGGTTTGAACCCATAACTTTCTGGTGAAATGAGAGAGCTGCCAGCTAAGCCAGACTGACACAAAACATATAACAAGCGAACAAGCCTTTTGCTTGTAGTAATGTTGCCAGCTAATTTGTTGATCCTTGTGAACCGCAGGGTGCTGCCTAGGGATTCTTTAGCAGATAGTGGCAATCGCTTGTTCAAACTTCACCATACGTCTTGGTTAGGATGCTGACAGTTTAAATTTGAGGCATTAACCCTGTGTTTCAATGTCAGCTGAAAATAGCAGCTGGATTGTTAGCGGTGATTTATTACAGCGCCGACTTGAAATTCCACCTCGCGTTCGCCTGCAGGACCTCCTAGCCTTAGATTGTGGAAGATTCATGAATTCGCTCTTAATCTGCCAGCGAGGCTCAGTCGGTCAGCGCGTTCATCTTCGAAGGTTGTGGGTTCAGGCCCCACGCGGGGACTCAGAGCTCACAGTCTAGGCTGACGTTCCAGTGCAGTGCTGGGGGGAGAGAGAGAGCGTCGCATTGTCACTGTGTGTGGTGTCAGCGACAATCTTGGGCAAACAGTGACAATGAGGTTCAGTGTTTACAATGAATAATAATAATCCTTGCATTTGATATGGCGCTTTTCACATCTTATCGACGTCTCAAAGCGTTTCATAGAATAGACCATAAAGTGAATTGACTGTATATTTTGTGGGTGAAACGCGGCAGTTAATTGCGCACAGCAGCGTCCCACAAACAGTCGTGGATTGAAATGACCAATTTTCATTATTGTGGGGGTTTTTTTTAGACAGATTATTATTAGGTGTGTGGAGTGAGGAAACTTGCCCAAGGTTTTGCCCTGAGCTGCCTGGATTCGAACGCAGGTCTCACGCTTGTAAGACGAGTGCTCTAACCACTGAGCTACAGGAGCTCCACTCCTTTGTTCACTCACCGAAACAGATTGTAATCGTGTGCAGTGGACACAAATTCAACTGGATTCTCCAGAACCATCGAACATGAACCACACAATAAACAAATTAAATAAACACAATGCTATTTGACCCTTTGGGTTAATGTCAGTGTCGGCTCAATTTACAAATATAGCTATTTCCATTCCCATCTCATGTCACTCAGGTCATTCAGGGATTTTCTTTCCAACTCAACTCCTCTTAAGGCTACAAGCTACAGCCGTAATGGGTATGGTGACCCTGGCTCGAGCAGCTTGCCAGACAGTGATCTCAATGGTAAACTATGCCACTTCAGCTGGTTAAATTCTAGTAGTTACCCCAATGCGCACTTTGGAGATCTCAAGCCTTCCTCTGGAAAACCTGCGCCCAATGCTCTCCGGAATAGGATAAGCAGGGTTTACATCTCCAGGAGAGCATGCGCTTTCCATTCCAAACACAAGCCTTTGTACGTGTAAGCGTAATATTTGTACACGCATGGAATGATTCTCAGTCTGGATTGGATACTCTGTCTGTTTGTCTCAGATACTCAATAACCCAAATATAATACCAAACAGTCATTCAGTATGTGGCTCCGATGGGATATTAGTTTGCAAATTGCCTGCCCTGTTCTCCGACAAACACAGTCACTGCAGTTCGCAAAGCAGCAAATCCTGCAAAGCTCTTTAAGATGTTTTGATGATGTGACAACAACAACAAAATTACACCTATATTCAATCAGGAGGACGTCCCAAGGCACTGGACAGTCACTGCTTTAGACCCGAGCTGAGGACGGTTGGTGGGTGGAGGGCAGAGGGAAGGGTGGGGATTAGGAGTTGCCGAGTGGTCCATCGAAGGAGAGTCTTGAGGCGAGACTTGAAGGAGGCCAGGGAGTGGGGCGAGGTAAAGGGACTGCGGGTTGGCGTTCCAGAGAGTGGGGGCAGAGGGGCTAAAGGCTCACCCGCCAATGGTGGGGCGGGTGGGTCGGTGGACGTAGAGCAAGACCAGCTCTTCAACCGTGCTTTTAGTCACCTTCTTCCTAACCCCTTCCTTCTTGCCTTGATCACTGCCCCACACTCTTTGCACGAAGCATTTTGAGATCATTCCACTGCCTCTCCCCACCCCACCCCACCACGTGAAAGGCGCTATTCAAGTGTGAGTTGGGGGTGAATATTGCAAGAGGAAAGCTGTTCTGATGTGCTAGCAGTTCTCTCTGTAACTTGTTCCAGTATCACAGTACAGCAGCTGAAAATATACAGAACCAGTTGAAGCAGAAACCGAGGTCTCTGTGGATCTCAAAGGGATGCATTCAATTTGTGAAAATAAAATAACTCTTTTGACACTGCAACTTTCTGATCATCCCAAGCAGAAATATTACAGGGAAAGCCAATACCTTGTACAGCACAGTGAAGTCAAAGCTCTCAGCGCAACTTAAGCTGAACAGAGGGTGTCATTAGTTGCCACCAGCAACCACATGTCAAGGAAAGTCAAGTTGCCTGAAAAACTGTGCAATAATTTTAGTTCTGGATAAATTTCAAGGGCTTAATGTTGTTTTAAGGATTACTTATCACTTATCAGGTGCTGTGTTATAACAACAATAAACCCTACATTTGATACAGTGCCAAACAGCTCAAAGCAATTTGCAGGATTTACTATCAGGTTTAGTGACTGGGTTTTTGGTCATCGAACACAGCAGCCAATTTGCGCGCAGCAACGTCCCACAAACAGCCGCAAAGTGATGGATCAATTTTATCTCTCCCTCTCTCTCACACACACACACACAACACACACACACAACGGCACACAGATGTCCATTCAAGCTTCAAACTACGTTTGTGAATAAAAAGTGCTCATTAATAATAATCCTTGCATTTGACATAGCGCCTTATCGGGTCTTCCAGACGTCTCAAAGCGCTTCACAGAATATACTGTAAAGTAAACTGACTGTATAGTCTGTGGGGGGAAACAAAAGAAACCTTTAACCATCACATCTTTCCGCAGTATAAAGCAGGCAGGCGGTCGCCTGATGTTAACGCAATCACAAGCCGGCTGTATAAAAATATCTTGAAAAACCACAGTGTTCAGAAACAGCAGTAACAGTATAATAAACCCTACAGAGCAAGTACAGGCAATTGCAGCAGGTCAGCTATTACACGGGATAAAATCGGGGTCACATTGGGAATAGATGACCTCAGTCCAACACCGCGAGGAGCACAGAGATCCTCTGAGCAAAGATGGGGAGAGTAGTCAGTCACACACGATGTGGTGAACAAGACTGTTTCGTTCGGCGTTTAGAACCGCAAGAGCAACAACAATTGCCTAATAAGCATGTGTGCAAAGTCAAATTACTGCAGCGGGAACTGGACACAGAGCAAGGCAGCAACACACAGGGAGGGAAGGGAAGGGAGGAAGGGAAGGGAGGGAGGGAGGGGACATGAATGCTGAGGACAGGTGCAGCATCAGATAAATACAGTGCACAACCCTGCTGGAGTCTGTGCTGCTGGAACCAGGGAATAGAGGGGAAGCGGCCTAGTACAGACAATAAGGCCAGTGGAGTGTGTGTGCGGTGGTGGGGGGCGGGGGGAAGGTGGGGTTAGGAGCATGTATGAAGACAGTGGAACAAGAGGACAAAGGGTTAGAGTTGTTAAGGAACAATTTTTGGGCGGACACCAGGAAGTGTTTCTTTATGCGGAGGGTAATCAGCGACTGGAATGGGTTGTTGCGAAGGGTTGTTGAGGCCAGGATACTGAACCGATTTTAGTTAAAAGCAGCTTGAGGCAGTGAGATGCGGGTGGTGGTGGGGCGGATGGAAGGGTGTGTGTTCTGGAGGGATCAGATTGGATTGGATCTTCACGCAGACCAATTTCGCGATCTTGTGTCTCAAGCGTGAGGCGTGAGCTTGGTGAGCCCGGCCGTTTTACTCTTTCTTGCTCCGCACTTCCGTTACAGTACGAATTATCTGCAGCTGGAACGCACCCATTTTGCTGGCAGTTCCACCGTTCCAGCTGTTTTTAAACAGTAAATAATCCTTGCATCTCAGAAAACGTCTGTTTAGCACTTCACAGGGGAATTGCTGACAAACACTGTGAGGGTATAATTTGCGGATGAACAAGGCAGCCAATTTGCACACGGCAATGTCTCTGAAATAGCCAGCAAGTGAGTGATCTACTTTATCTGAGGGATTGTTGGCCAGGACATCAGGAGAAACTCCCGTCTTTTCTTTTTTTCCCACCCAATGGTGCCATGGGTTCTTTAATGTCCAACAACAACTTGCATTTATATGCAGGGTAGCTTGACAGTGGCTGAGCAGACTCTGAGCTGGGAGAGGGGTTGGTAGGGGTAGGTCGAATAGGTAGGTATTCAGGCGCCACGTGAAATTAAGGAAGAAAGGGTTAAGGCTGAGGGGTAGAGGAAGAGCGTTCCAGAGTTTCAGGGAATGCATGAAAATACCCAGACTGGACCTTGGTTTAACACCATCAGAAGGATGGCACCTCTGACAATGCATTGCTACCCCAGAAACGCATCGACGCACAACTATGAGCTCAAAGTTCTCACGTGCTGCTTGAAGTCACAACCTTGTGAGCCCAGAGGCAAGAACGCTACGAACCAGCCAGGCTGACACTTCTAAACATTCAGTGGAAACATTGCTGCTGACAACGCAGCCCTTCCCCAAATGTATCAACCGAGACTGAGCTCGACATCCCAACATGAGGCTTGAACCCACAACCTTCTGACCCAGAGGTGAGAGCGCTGAGCCAGGCAGACACAAGGACATGAAGATCTAAGGACATGAAGTACACGAGGAACATGAGGACGGAAAACACATTCAACGAGCAGGACAACACAGGCGAGCTACAGTTCACGATAGCGAAAAAAAATATCAATCGCCTCCCACTGGTCTCTGCCACGCGTTCAGTTTACATCATAATTAAAAATCAATTTAGCAGAAAAGTTTTATTAGAAAAAAGGAGCCCATGCTTCACTAAATTGTTTTGGGGGTTTAGCTATTGGAGGTAATCAGAGACAAAACCAGATTGTTTTGTACTTTTTGAGTCTATAACACTGCCATATCATTGAACTCGTCGTATCCACTTTCAAGTCAGGGTGAAATATGAGAGACATCTTACCGGGAGTGACATCTATGTGTTTGCTGCGAAAACATCCGTGATTTTGAAACAGTTTCATTCACACACTCGCATTCTCCATCACACACTCTCTCTCACACACACACACGCACACACACACACACACACGCACGCACGCACTGCCGAGCGTTCTCGCCCCTGCAATCAGAAGATTGTGGGTTCAAACCTCGCATGGGGACTTTAAGCTGAGTCTAGCCTGTCGCTCCAGTGCAGTGCTGGGGTAAGCACTCCATTGCTAGAGAGGCCGTGCTTTGAATGAGATATTAGGCAGAGCTCCCGGACTACCTGTACGGGTTGATGTTAAAGATCCCATGGTACAATTGGAAAAGAAAAGGCGAGTTTCTCTGTTGCCATGTCGCAGCCGACAATCCCTCCATTAAAATTGCTTTCACTTCACGGCAGTTTGCGAGTCTTTGCAGTGCTCAAATTAGTTGCTCTGTTCATGCACAATCACCTCTCTTTACGTTGGTATTGTGTGAAGCACTTTGAAACGTATTCCTGTTGGCAAAGTTGTTGTATAAATGTGAACTACATTGCAGTCACGGCATTTTCACCTGACCGCGTAACCTTTACCTAGTTGTTTTCACCAATGTTTTGTCGTTTCCCCCGTTCAACCCCAAAACATGTCGCTTCGATTACGTTATTTCCATTTCTAGCAATGGATTATTTGGCCTTAAGTGACACAAGCGAAGCTGACACGAAACGATACCAACTGTCATTCAAGGCACTCCGGCAAATAACAAGTCGGTGAATAGGCTTTTAATGCTTTTTCAATGCCCAGAACTGATTTGAGTCTGAAAGCGTTCAATCCTACGAGGCTACATTTCCAGCGCTCCTCTCCCACTGCCCCATTCACCATGGCCTGATTCTGCAACCTATATTTAAGCACCTTGGCAACAGGTGCCGCCGATACATTAATGTGAAGGAATCTGCTCTGCTGCACTCTGTGTTTAGTGTTGCACACCGTCTGCTGCGCTTAGTGTGGAATAAATAAAGCATGAGAGACACAAAAAGGAAATTCAAACACATTTCCTGCCACTCTCCTTTAAACCCTGTTCCAGCGCCTTGGGATGTCCTCCTGACGTGAAAAGCGCCACAAAATGTGATTTGTTGTTGTTGTTGTTGTCGACTCACACAACCCAGGAAATCCACTGGGTCTAGATTTGAACTACTTAGGCATATTGTTCAAATCAGCCTTGGTTTGGAAGCCGGTTTTGTGCAGCTTAAAAAAAGATCCTGCAGAAAATCGACTTCTATAGCTAATCATTTAATAACAATCCTGGCATTTGATACAGCGCCCGTCGCATCGTCAAAGCATCTCAACCTGCTTCCCGAGGTTTACTGTAAAGTGTAGTGACTGTCCATGTAGGGAAACACGGCAGCCGATTAACTAGCGCACAGCAATGTCTCACACTGAAAACAGGCAGCCTCGTACAATTAACTCAAGTGTTGTAAGCAAACGAACTAAGTTTGGAATGATTTTGTTTGACCAGACATTGAAAGCATTGCTGACAGTCAATCAACAAGCAGAGCTGCGCAGTGGGCTGGAAGTCAGTGAGACAGTCCAGTTTCCGTGGTTTGAGAATATTGCAGTCTCACAAACACTCACAGGCTGCATCCGGCACCAACCACAACCAACCGACACTAGATTTTCCCATATGGTATAAAGACAGGTAATCCTCCTCTCTTCTCCCCCCACCCCCCGGCCTCTACACACACACACACACACACACACACACACACAATATAAATTAATACAAGAGAAAACACAAGAGCAACATCGAATACGACCTGATGCCTTGCAGACCCTCAGAATTTTCCTTTCGCAAGTCAAACTCTATCTGTTTTCACCCCAATCATTTCCAACCTCTCCATTATAAAGAGAAATCCTTGTATTTGGCATGTCTCCCTATCACGCCAGCATCTGAAAGCATTTTGCAGGATTGACTGCAAAGTGTAGTGACTGTTCATTTTGTACGCAAAACACGGCAGCCGATTTACACACAGCGAACAGCCATGAAGTGAATTGCCCCAAAATGATTTGGGGGTTTATTGGTCAGGACACTCAGAGAAACTCCCTTCTCTTTTTAAGTAGATTGATCGGAGCTTTAAAGTCCACCTGAACAGGCAGACTAGCAAATCAGTTTAATGTCTCATCCAAAGGAGGGTACATCTGACAATGCAGCACTCCCCCAGCACTGAACAGAAGCGTCAGCTGAGACTACGAATTAAAAGTGTCACACTGGGGTTTGAACCCACAACTGTGGGACTTCAACGGGAGATTGCTATCGACTGAGGCAGCCTGACATTGTTATATTGACAGAGAGATATAATAATAATATATAATTAATAATCCTTGCATTCGATATGGCGCTTTTCACATCTTATCGACGTCTCAAAGCGCTTCACAGAATATACTGTAAAGTGAATTGACTCTATATTTGTGGGCGAAATGCGGCAACCAATTGCGCACAGCAATGTCCCCACACACAGTCGTAGATTGAAATGACCAATTTTATTATTGTGTTTTCTTTTGGACGGATAATTATTAAACGTGTGGAATAAGTGAAACTTGCCCAAGGTTTTGCCCTGATCTGCCTGGATTCTACAATAACAACAACAACTTTAATTTATATAGCGCCCTCTGCGCCAAACGGTGTCTCAGAGCGCTTCACGATAGCGGATCCCGGGACCGAGCCAGGGGCAGGGGCAGAAAGGTGACCAAAGGCGCGGTCGAAGAGAAAGGTCTTCAGCTGTGACCTGAAACTGGGAAGAGAGGGGGCGAGGCGAAGGGAGTGAGGAAGGGAATTCCAGAGCCTCGGGGCATAGTGGCTGAAGGCACGGCCGCCGAGGGTGGAGCAGAGGATTCAGGGGGACATGGAGGAGGCCAGACCCGGTGGAGCGAAGGCAGCAGGTGCTGGGTTGAGGAGAAGGGAGGTCAGAGAGATAGGGGGGTGCAGAGGAGTGGAGGGATTTGAGGACGAGGGTGAGGATCTTGAAACCGAATTCTAACACAAGTCTCACGCTTGTAAGGCGAGTGCTGTAACCACTGAGCTACAGGAGCTCCACATTCAGTGTGTAATACTTTCACCTACTGTGCTCATTGATGCAGATTAGGACCCCAGCAAGATTTATGGATTGAAATACTGTGCAAAGAAACACACGCAGATAAATGACGTTAAACACACAAAAATCACTTCATGCCCCAGCACCTCTCTCTCTACTTCTCCGACCTGCTCACAACTCACTCCTCTATCCACTCCCTTCGCTCAGCTGGCTCCAGCCTCCTGCATGTCCTCGTCTCCCCTGCTCAAGCCATAAGGCTTTCAGTTACCACACCACAAAAACTCGTAACTTCCTCCCTCAAACCCTCTGCCTTTCCACCTCTTGTCTGTCTTGACATCGCACCTGAACGAAGTTCTTGCTCTTTGATTGAGCCCTCTCTGTCTCAATCGCTCCAAGACACTAGCCCCTGTGAAGGGCACTATTTAAATGTGAGTTGTTGGCATTGCTGTTAAAGACAATGTACCTTTCAGACATATTATACCCACAAAATACACATTCACACCACTTTACAGTAAATCCCGTGAAGCATTTTGGAACATCTTGATGACCTGTCAAGGGGTTATATATCAAATTCATGGGTAATATCATATGATAGGCAGAGAGACATAAATGACCAGCTTTGCATACTCAAAAAAACCTCAATAAACATAACTTTTTGAACTGTTGAACAGAAAGGAAGCAAATAATTTGGGAAATGTGTTAACATTTTTGTGCGGACACTTACAAAGATAATCGATTTGTAGATTTATCAACGCCCCCCTCCCCACTCCCTCCCCCCCCCCCTCCCCGCCCCCCTTCCCCCCCCCCCCCCCCCCCCCACCACCACCAGCACATTTTTTTAAAAAAGAACTTTTGTATCTTTCATTCCGGCCTCAATCCCTCAGATATTAAAAATAAATTGATGTCGTTTGTTCATTTCTTGGCTGCTTGAGGGACACGGTAAGTTGGCTGACACCTTTACCTGTACGCTTCTGGTCAGCACACTTTGCAAAAAAAAACCTCGGAGCGTTTTGAGATGTCTCAACGACGTGATAAGGTGCTATACCAAACGTATGTTTTTAATGATACATATTATAAGATCATTTTCACGGGCTGTTGGGTGACAGACGAGAGCGTCGGAGGAATTCAAATTGCCTTTTTTTTTCCGTCTTCATAACAACCAGCAGTTTCTAATGTAATACCTCTCTCTCCTCTCGGAAAAGTTACTGCCTCTGAGAAGGAATGTGGACAGACTGCGAAACAAGTGTAATTGAAACAATAACTAGCAGTGATTTCACTGTCTTTACCAGTGCATCACCAATGCCCGTCTCCAGGGGATCATTTCATCTTGGGTTCATTGCAGATTGAACACAGATTGATAGCAGTTATTTACAATAACAGTCAGCCTCCAGCCACCGAAGTGACACGGTCAGACACGGAGAGAGAGAGAGACAGACAGAGAGAGATAGCAATAGACACAGACAGAGAGAGAGAGAGAGATAGCAACAGACACAGACAGAGAGAGAGAGAGAGAGATAGTACTAGACACAGAAACAGTGATATAGCACTAGACAGAGAGAAAGAGGGAGTGAGAGAGAGAGAGAGATGGGGGTTATGCATTGCAAGGCTGATACACAAATTGTAAGCAAGGACACGGTTGAATTTGTAGTAAAGAAGAAGAAGTCTATAAAGCGACTTTTCTGCTTTTATGAGAAGATTGCTCGGCTGCCAAGACACTGAGCGCACTTTGCTATTTATACAAAGCACACATACTGTGTGTAAAATAACAAGGGCGTCAATAAGAGCACCTGCCATCGGCTCTACTCATCTGCCAGGTCTCTGTTTATGGGTGATCGGAGACAAAGAACAAGCAATTTACGAGTGTACATTTCAATGTGATGCAAGGCGACTTCTCAGCAGGGGAAGACGGGAGCGAAGTTTGCTTATTTTACACCATTGGTAAACAACATCTGGAAAATACCTTAGCTTCCACATTCCCTCACTGGCTCATTCACTCACTCACTCACTCACTCAACTCACTCACTGCAAATTAGTTTCCACACAGTTAGGGAGGATTCAATTGGCTCAAAGCATAGAGAGAGAAAGAGAGAGAGAGATGCAGACAGAGAAACAGAGGCAGAGAGACGGACAGATACATAGACAGAGAGGTACATAGATAGAGAGATACTTAGAGAGAGATGGATGGAGACAGAGAGAAGAGGTATTTTCTCTTTAATACTGAATCTCTTTGTGCTGAAGCTTTGTAATGAAATTGATAATGAAAATGAATATCTGATCTATTAATAAGAACGGATCCCACCGACCCCCTTTACAGTACAGAACAGTATTCACCCACAGCAGCAAGCTGATGCACAATAATTCAATTGTAAAATACAGAAATCACTTTGAGATTCACTCCTGTGTTTGATTTCCCTCCTCACCTACCCCCACCCTCACCCCCACATACACACACATAAATGCTGCCTATTTGAGCAATAATTCTGCTTAATTGGGAGAGAAAACTGCCTCCCCCACCCCCCCAAAAAAGCCTGCTGTTCTCAAACTGTCGGAGAAAGCAATTCAGTTCAGAAAAGGTTTTTTTAAAAAATACTGAGGTTAAAATGTACTTTTTCCTACATGAAAAAACCCCCCACTTCTCATGCCTTTCTGGGTGGTAATCTGGTCGGAGGGACAGACATTAATGTGGACATAGTGTGAGTGAGGTCAATGATATCACCAAAAAATAAATCAAACAGCTTTTTAACCAGCAATTCGAATAAATATTTCAAGCACCGTAGAGTATTTGGAAGATATTAATTTCCTCCTATTACCTGCCCTGCTTTACCTGAACTTTTCCTCCCCACCTCTCCCTGTCTGACACACACAAAACACATTTGATCCTCGTTTTATTCTTCCCAATTTATTTCCAATAGGAATTTATCCAGTTTCTCTCTCTCTCTCTCCACACACATATATAGGTATATACTGTATATTATCTACACTGAACTTCTCCCCACCCCCTTTCTCTCTCTTCTCCCTCTCTCTAACACATTTCATCCTGATTTTATTTCAAATCCAGTTGATTTCTCATAGAAACGTGTCCACTTTCTCTCTATCTCTCTCTTTCTGTGTCTCTCTCACCTTCATCAGCAGCGCTCAGTAGAAAGTTCAGGATGACAAGCTGGCAGAGAAACACAGCGATGATGGGGAGAAAAGTCATTTTAAATTCCTTTTAAATTCCACGCTGTGTTTTGTTGTTGTTGTTGCTTGTTTGTCTTCCAGTTCTGATCTCTTTAATCTCTCCCCTGTTAAAAGTGCTGGTCTTATGGTCAGTCACCTCTGGCTCCTTCCCTCACTCACTCTCACTCACACACACACACACACACAATGTATGTATGTATATGTGTGTGTCTCTCTCTGTGTGTGTGTGTGTGTGTGCCTCTGTGATTATTCCAAGTCGAATAAGACTCAGACCAACAGTTAGAAGTGGCCTGGAGAGATGGGGCTTGCAAAGGCAGAATGACAGCACAGCAGCCAATCCCAGTGTGAGCCAGGACTTTGCATGTGGAGAGAGAAAGAGGCGAGTCCAATCTCTAGAAGGGGAAGGCAATGAATGAAACAGCAAAGCTAAAGCTTTCCAACAAGGGATGGATTGAGCCAATACTAAACTCAACAGGAGTACTCTCCCAGCACTATAAACCCAGCCTTCCCTGGAGTATATTGGTGATGATGATTATTATTATTATCATTTGCTATTATCTTTCTCCCATTAAAGGCACTCATTTCAGTTCCATCAAGCTAATTCGCTCCCATGCCTCCTTCAAGACCTAAAGCATCGTTTGAAGGAAACCCATGTACTGTGTGTGTGTGTGTGTGTATATATATATATATATAAATATAGCATTTAATTTCAGTTTCATATCGACATCAGGACCTTTTTAATAATTAAAGAGGCAATTACGATTTATATGCAGCCCGGATCTGATAGGAATGTTAGGGACTGGACGCCAATATCGCCAAAATATGTCAGGAAAACGCTGCCGATATCATAGGAAGGAGCTTTGCATAAATCGGAATCAGAGATAACAATATAGGCCTGCGTTAAAATGGTGCCTTGCGCGCTCAAAGTGAACTGAACACCTCAAAACGCTTTGTAAAGCGCAATCGATTAGAAATGAAACCGGATTGTTTTACGGGCAAACACAGCCAAACAGAGATAAGTAACTGGTTACTTTTGTAATGGGGTCACATATTGTAAAAATAATCCTCGCATATGATGCAGCTCCGTATCATGTCATCGAAACGTCTCAAGGAACCTCACAGGATATTTACTGTAAAGTGTAATGACTGTGTGTTTGTAGGTGAACGTCTATTGACTCGAAACAATTTCATATTTAACTTCATAATTCACAGCAAGCTTTTTTCTCCCCCCACCCCTCCCTCCCGCCCCCCACCCCCTACTGACAAATGCTTTATTTATTTAAACTAGGCTGATCACTATCTCTCTGTCTCTGCATGTCTCTCCTCTCTCTCTCACTCAAATCGCTCAATCTCTGCTGCACTTAAAAGTCCGTCCTTTGATGCCTTCCATCAGCTCCGCGCTCTCTCCACTCTTCCCACTTTGTCCTGCGTCCGCATCAATAATCTCCTCCGCTCTTCCGTCCACTCTGTGCCCTTTTCTTCCCACTTTACATTGATTGGTTTGCTTCAGACCGTTACAGCCCGCACAGCACACACAGCCTTCGTTATTCTCACGAGGCAATGGCGAAATTACTGAGTCTTGATCTCCTCCCTGCCCTTCATGATAGTTCTGTTCCTTTCAACACCTCGATGACAAAGCTCCGTCATGTCTTCTGTTCGTCTAAGTGACAGCTAGCACCTCTTACCTTCACTTGATCAGCCAGGCTAAGTTAGTCTCACCCTCGCCTTTGGGGTAGAATATTTTCAGTCCAAACGCCACATCAGCCATGAGCTTTCAGTGTAGGCAGGACTCCACAATCTTTTAGATGAGACATTAAACCGATGTCCCGTCTGTCAATTCAGTTGGATATGAAAGATTTGAGGACAATATTCGAATAGTTTTCTCTAAGTTAATTGGTCATTCGACTGTTCGAAGGGCTTTACAAGTGAAATGGTTGCCGCTGGTTTGTCCACAAAAACAGTCGGTTTATGGCAGTAATTACGTGCAAAGTGTTTCGACATAAGTGCTATAATGGTTCAACATATAGTTTTTTCGTTTTCATTCTTTCTCTTTCTTTTCACTGTTCAATCCTTCTTCAGCGAAAAAAGGTCATTTGTGGTTGTATTAACATTCTCAAGTCATTCTTGCTCCGAACGCTGTATTCAAGCTACGGATTGAAAGCTCAGTTTGCCCCTCACTTTCAAGAAGCCTGAACTCATCAGCAATGGAGTAATCACGTCTCCGAGATGACTCAAAGCGCTTCACAGAATACACGGTAAAGTGAGTTAACTATACATTTTGTGGGCGATTCGCAGGACACGAATGTGAATTATTTCATGAGCCGGACTACCGGTACACACTTGATCTGACTGTGACAATCCATTGAACCGCATGGAGTGAAATTCCCCGTCGCACAACAGAAGAAATGATCAAATGTGCAAACCACTAGCAGCGGCGAGTTCCAAAATGTCCAGAGAACTCTGGATCTTCAAGCCCTCGCTGAATGCAAACCGCTCCTTTCCGAATCAAACAGATTGATACAATTGACGTCAGAATGGACACTAACGAGTGGCCAAAGCTGGAGACACAGCACTGCATGGTGCCGTGGCTCTTTTGTAGCTTGCCGGTGCTGCTGTTGGCTGGAACCGTTTGATCATTTCCTCTGTTGTGCGCTGGTGAGTTTCAGTCCATTCCGAGCAATACCCAAGGAGCCCTGGCTGTGCGCTGTCCGCCCGTTGGTGATAATGAACGTTCGTTCCACGATCCGATTGGGACTCACACTCCAGTTCATTTGTGCCGACCCTGACGCTGCGAGATAGGGTGAATTGTTTCCTATAAAGTATTCTTTCGTTGCGGCAGTCGAGCCTCCGTTGCAACTCCGCGCCATTGGCTGCCGTGTTTCGCCTACAATTACAGCCAATCCACTTTACAATATATTCTGTGAAGCACTTTGAGCCATTTAAACTACGTGATGAGGGGCTATATCAAATGCAAGGATTATCATTATCATCATCATTATTATTATTATTCAGTCGTGCGCCTGTAGAGAAGCGAAATTTAAACTCGATCCGATGGTGAGTGTGTCCAGTGCTTTTCACACCTCTCCCCTTCCTCGTGGGACTGAATCCATCGGATCATTCATTGTCACTCACATTGTAGCACTGACACTGTTAGTGTAAGCCGAACAGAGAGGTGCTAATTCGCTTGACGTGGTGTTCGCTGCAGAAATGCAATGCCAGCGATGACAAGTCACTCCTAAGAAACAAACGGAAACTCTTCCAGGAAGTCAATGATAATTTTTCTCCAATGTAAAAGACTTATGATTCACTGACACCTCCGGTACAGCGAGCGAGCGAGCAGGCGAGAGAGCAAGTGAGTGAGTAAGTGAGAGAGTGAGTAGCACTGATCTTTTGTAGAAGCCGAGGGACTCCTGAAACACATTGTCTCTTTTTATTTCTATGCATAAGACAATCCTTGTATTTTGCTGTCCCCTGCAAAGCACATCAATAATAATTCCTGCAATTGATATTGCTGTCTTATCAAATCGTTGAAATGTCTCAAAGCACTACACAGTGTCTGAATGTGGCATTAATGTGTTTTTTGAGGACACCATCTGAACTCCTGGTTTAAATTCTTGTCAATCATACATTAATCTATCTTGCTCCTTGCCCACTATCAGCGGGCGGGTCTTCAGCCACTCTGGCCCCAACCTTTGGAATTCCATCCCGCGAACCCTCCGCTTCACCCCCTCCCTAACCTCCTTCAAGTCCCACATCCTCTTCGACCATGCCATCGGTCAACCCCCTTCCCCTCCATTCCCTCCACCCTCCCCGATCCCGACCCCAGCTCGGGTCCGAAACATTGATTGTCCAATGGCTTGGGATGTCCTGCTGACATGAAAGACGAGGAAAAGGGCAGGGGATTGGGATTCAAAACATAATACAATAATTTTTTTTGTAATCCTTACATTTGGTATGGTGACTTTTACTTCATCCCAAAGTGCTTAATGGAATATATATAATTTGGCTGCCGCGTTTCGCCCACAATTATACAGTCAATTCTCCTACTCTCCTTCCACCGACCCCTGCCCCCCTGCTCTTGTCCCTACCTGACTGTATAGTGCCTTGGGACGTCCTCTCAACGTGAAAGGCTCTATATAAATGTAAGTTTTGATTGATTGATTGCTATGATGTTAAGTGCAGTTACTGTATGTTTTGTGGGCAAGTGTGATAGCCCATTCTGTAAGCTGCAACACCCCACGAACAGCCGTGATGTTCCAAATACTAACGTGGGGGCTTGAACCCACAACCGTGTTACTCAAGAGCTGACATTGCTGCCGACTGAGCCAGGCTGACAAAGGTAGTCATTATAGAGAACAGGCACAGGCTCTGTGGTCCGATTGGCTTTCTTCTGTGTTGAAACTTTCTCTAAGTCTATTATTCTATTGCTGAGAGCAGCCAGCTAGTACCCCCTTGCAAATCACTCCTTTTTTGGACATCTATTCTGACCCCTCTTTGAAGCTACACCGCTCACCATTCTCAGGAAACAATTCCCCCACTAACTGCTGGAAGAAAACTCCTCAAGACCTCCATCTTGTCTCCTCCCACCCTTTTCTGTTTGAGTGAAAATAGACTCATTTCCTCCAGTCTCTGCATTGATCAAACCACTCATCCCTAGTAAATCCCTAGTTGACCACTTATAGGTCAAACCACTCATCCCTAGTAAATCTTCTCTGCACCCTCTCGCCGACTCTGGCAATTTTCTAAAATGGGGTGACTAAAATTGGATATTCTAGCTGTGATCTAGCTAACTACATGCCACCTCTTTTCATATTGTTTTCCCTCATTTAAAACCTGGGCTTTCTTCACAGCCTTGTCCACCTTTAAAAGACATGACTGTTTGTGGGACACGACTGTGTGCAATTGGCTGATGTATTTCACCCAAAGTACACAATCAATTCACTTTACAGTGTACTCTGTGAAGGCCATTGAGACGTCTGAACGATGTGATAAGGGGCTATATTAACTGCACGGATTATTATTATACATTTGTTAACCCCTTGGGCTCCTTGCTCCATTTTAAAATGTTATCATTTAGCATAAGTTATCTCTCTTACCAACGCCCTGGGACGTCCTCCTGAACTGAAAGGTACTCTATAAATGTAATTTTTGTTGTTGTTGTTGTTGTTATTGTTTATTCTTCCACTCGAAAATGCATTACCTCACACTTTTGTGCCTTAAATTTCATTTGTCCTCTCTCTACCCAATCTAATAGTTTGTCCATGTTCTCCTCAGGTTGCTTATAATTTGCCTCACTGTCAGCTACACGTTCTGTGTTTGTAAGTATTTAGCAAACTTAGAAATTGGGCACCTTATCATGTAAAATGACAAAATTGAGTTGGATGAAAAAGACTATTTGGCCCATCTGACCTCATCTTTCCAAAACACCCATCCAACCATTCTCCCTTAAATCAGAAACTAGATCATTTATATAGATGGAAAAGAGTAGTGCTCAATAAAGGGCATTCGACCAGCACCAAAGCACCAAGAGTACCAATATCTGGAGTATAAACTGTTTATTCCAAGTAATCACCATCAGCAACAAATTACATCTGTATAATAATAATCCTTGCATTTGATATAGTGCTTTTCACGTCTTCTAGATGGATGGTTCAAAACGCTTCACGGAATACACTGTAAAATGAATTGACTGTATATTTGTGGGCAAAACACAGCAGCCAATTGTGCATTGAGGTGTCTCGCAAATAGTCATAGATTGAAATAACCAATTTTTTTTCAGGCGTGTGGAATATGGAAACCTGACAAAGGTTTTGTGCCGCCTGGAAACAAACCCAGGTCTCTCGCTTACAAAGCCAGTGCTCTAACCACTGAGCTACAGGACTCCTTTTATGATGAGAGGACATCCCAAGTCACTAGGATTTGAACCCAAGCTGTGGGCTGAGATTGGGATGAGTGAAGGGCAGGGAGAGTAAACGCTCCGTCAAAGACTTGAGGTGGGCCTTGAAGGAGGCAAGGGAGGCAGTGAGCAAAGGGACTGCGAGAGGGAGAGAGTTCCTAAGTCATGGGGGTGGAATGTCTGAAGGCCTGACCAAGTCAGTCTTTGTTTCTTGTCTTTTCACCACATTTCCATTCTGACCTGAATTTGTTTTAACAAGCCTTATAAAAACCTTCTGAAAATCCATACACATCATTTCCATAGTGTTACCTTTCAAAATTCTCTTGGTTATTTCATCAAAGAACTCAATAAGGATAGTCAAGTAAATCCCACCATTAACAAATCCATGCTGAGTACCTTAAATCAACCTGTGTCCTACTAAGTGAATGTTAATATTCTGTCATACTGTGGGCTGTGAATGTTTGCACAGTGTGGGTGTCAAGCTGATTTAGCTTTGGCCTGAATTATGAATTTCTGCTTCAACTGTGGATTTAGCTCAGGAAATTCATGTCCTGATGACCCTCTGTGTAAAAGCGGTTTCTCTCCTGACCTCTCCCTTTTTATTTTCTCTTAATGATTTTAAATCTCGAGCTTAATGACTTCAATTGAGAGAGTTCTCATGATTGGGAGCAGTAACGGAGCAGAGAAATCCTTGTGCATCTCATGCTGAATAATTTACCCTGTGGTGGGTTGAGCCTAGAGGTGAGTTAAAGTGCTCAATAAAGGGCATTCGACCAGCACCAAAGCAGGAGCCCTCCAGGTTTATTTGGCATGAGATCATAAGAGAGATATAGCAAGGTTGGTTTGGATGAAGAAGACCATTGAGCTCATCTGATCTCATCTGCCATAAAAACCCACCCTACTGTACTTCCATCACATCACGTTGGTCAGATGTTTTTTTTAATAATAATCCCCACATTTGATGTAGCACTTTTCACATCTCCTAAATGTCTCAAAGCGCTTCACGGAATATACTGTAAAGTGAATTGACTGTATATTTGTGGGCGAAACGCAGCATGCAATTACATGCAGCAGTGTCCCACAAACAGTCGGGGATTGAAATGACCAATTTATTATTGTAGAATCAAACCCAGGTCTCTCACTTGTAAGACAAGCGCTCTAACCACTGAGCTACAAGCAAAGGGGCACTTTATAACCTTCATTTGAGAACAATGTTAGAAACCCTATAATTGTTTTAAACATATACGCCCTGACCAACCACCCTGCTCCCCCCATCATACTGCTAAACTAAACCAGCGTTAGTGAACTAGCCAAATATTTGATTCAACAACAACTTGCATTTTATAGAGCCCTTCACGCAAGACGGAGTTCCTGGAGCGTTCACGGTGGCAGAGTCTGGCATTCTACTTAGATTCCCATCGTACGCTTGGAACAAAATGTTTACTAACTTTAACAAATTGCATTCGTTCCACCCCATGTCAGGACAATTAGTTTCATTTGTAAACTCAACACCGCAATCACAGACAGAACCTGGGGGCGCATGTTTTATTCATTTGTGCTTATTCACTGCAAACGTACACAGGCAAACTCGGCTGCATCTTTTCGACATCCCTTACCTGAAAATGTAATGCAAAGATGGGGCGAGAACTTGAATTTTGATACTGTCTCATCACCTCGCAGCATCTCCAGCATGTCAAATGCCAGTACCGTCGACTTCAAAGACTATCTTTGAAGGCAAATACGGTAGTCATTTTACTTCAAAGCGGTCTCACAAACAGCCATGAGGTGAATGGTCATTTTCAATCCGCGACTGTTTGTGGGACACCGCCGTGCGCAATTGGCTGCCGCGTTTTGCCAACAAAATATACAGAAGACGTGAAAAGCACTATGTCAAATGCAACCATTATTAGTATTATTCTAATTATTAATGGTCAATTAGTCTGTTCGTCAAGACATCTGGAGAAACTCCCTTCTGTTTATCAGTGGGTTCTTTAACTGGCTACATGGGACTTCATTCTTAACAATAATAATAATAATCCCTGCATTTGATATAGTGCTTTTCACACCTTCTAGACGTCTCAAAGCTATATCAAAGTGCAAAGCAATAACATTAATAATAATAATAATTCTGCCATTATGATACAGTGCCTCCATTGGGACGTTTCAAAGCTCTTAGAGTAAAGTAGATTGACTGTATATTTTGTGGGCAAAATTCTTGCTCAGGTTCCCAAATAAATTCACTTACACTCACGATCCATTTGCCTTTTCGACCGTGTTTTCAACTTGGCTTGCCTTCCGAGATAGCTTGTGTGAACATTTGCTCGTTGTTTCGATTGTAAATTAAAGGTCAGGCGAAGAGTATGCACAGAAGGATTTATATCTTTCTCAAGTAAAACGAGTATCGATTGCCATCTAGAAGAGGAACAATGCTGCGTTTGTGAGGCTAAGCATTCTGCGTCAACTGGCTGGTCATCAACAGATGAGCCCAATCATACCCCATACCCTCCTCCAATCACCATACACCCACTCTCCTGCTTTGAAATGTTTCACTCAGAGAAAACAGTTCAAGATCCTGGTCCACACCCTCAAAGCTCTCCACAGCATTGCTCCTTCCTAGCTCTGCGATCTCTTAAATCCCTACAAAGTTGTCCGCTCCCTCTGCTCAGTGGTGTCCGGCCTGCTTCACGACCCCCGCTTCGACCACCTCACCATTGGTGTGCAGACATTCAGCCTCTCTACCTCCACACATTGGAAAGGCATCCCACAGTCCTTTGGCCTCGACCTCTCCCTTGCCCCCTTCAAGACCCATCTCAAGACCTTCCGCTTCAACAGTGCCTTCAGTCACCCTCCTACCACTGCCCTCTCTGCCCTCCAGCCCTCCTGATCCCAACCAGTAACCCTGACCAACCAGCGCCTTGGGATGTTCTCCTGATGTGAAAGTCGCCGTGTAAATGTAATTTGCTGCTGTTGTTGTTGTCGGTCAGGGTAGGGATTCCTGGTTGGTATCCATATCTCTGACCTGTGGCAGTGAAGCTAATTGTAGCGCCACCTGGTGCCTTCTGCAACTCATGTCAGGTAACCCGTGCAGAAAGGGGATTAAACTGGGGACCTTAATAATTTGCACTCAATGCATAATAATATAATAATGATCCTTGCATTTGATATAGTGCCTCATCGCGATGTTGAGACGTCTCAAAGAGCTTCACAGGATACACTGTAAAGTGGATTGACTGTGTATTCTGTGGGCGAAACACAGCAATCAATTGCACACAGCAGTGTCCCACAAGTCATGGATTGAATTGTTTTGTGAGAGATTATTACCCCGGAAAGCGATCGGGTAATAAACTAACAGCTGGGAACCCGCTTACTGCTTGATAAACAGTGGAGTATGGTTTTGCCATGAGTCATTGAAGGAGTCGAGTTAACTTTTAATTTTAAATTGTGTGAGTTATTTCTGAATGCACACCAGCAAATCCATTATATTTGGTAAATGAAGCAGAAAAGCACAGCGTACTGGACCAATTTGCCCCATTAAGCAAATGGGAAATTGGGACAGAATGGTTCAGGTCACCTGAAGACGTGTCAGAAAAAATGGGAGAAAATGAACAATTAAAGCAGCCTCACTTCGCGCATAGATATTCCGGGAAATCTGTGGAAGCTAAAGTAAATCTACTTATGGCTACGTAACCCTAATATTGACTCTTCCCAATTGTCTCATCTTAGGTCATCAGCCACCAACAGAGACACCCGGCAAAATCACGTGCGCTCTCCGTTAAATTACTCAGAGGTTTTCAAGATGGATTGGAACTAATTTGCTGCTCATATTGTTCTCTGATATTTGTAGCGTTCAGATCTGCAAGGAATTTGCGTAATGATATCTCTACTTCTCCCTGAATAAACCCTGTGAAACATTGAATGGGCTCTGCCTCCTGTGTGTAATTGCTTGATCTATCAGAACATGTCCTTGGGGAATAATTTTCATTCACCTGGGACCCTATCAATAAAGGAAGAACTTTCATTTTCATAGATCTGTATCGCATCAAAACAAAACATTGCGCCTATATAGTAGCTGTCACATAGGGAGAATGTCTCAAAGAACTTTACAGAGGCAGAGTCCAAGACTGACATGTCAAAACATACCTGTAAATGATTACTCAACAGGTAATCACTGTCAACTTAGGCCACTGTTTTCATAGGCAAAATGCAGGAGCCATTTTGTGCTTAGCAAGATCCCACAAACAACCATAAAGTAGATGGCCAATCAATCTAGTGGGTTGTTGCCAGGAGAAATTCCTTTCATGGGGTCTTTAATGTCACCTCAATGAAACAGGCAGACATGCGCTCGGATCAACCCCGCTGAAAAATGTTCACGTTTTAACGTATCATCTTGCAAATAGCAGCGAAAAACGATAAGTTGCTGTTGTATAACAACCTCACATTCCATTTAAAAGAGCAACTCTTCAAATACATTTCAGCATCAAAGGCCCCAGTTAGGCTCAGTTGGTGGAAATCTCACCAGGGAGCCACAAGGTTATCCCTCCCCCATTCCACAATCCTTTCGTCTTGTTCCCTCTCTTGCCTCCTTCAAGGCACGACTCAAAGCCCTCCTTTTGACTGTGTTCTTCAGCTGCCTTCCTGCCCCCCGACCCCACACCACCCCCCCGCCATGCTCAGGTCCTGATCCCTGACCGTTCAGTGCTTTGGGATGTCCTCCCGACATGACAAGTGCTTTACAAATCTAATTTTGCTGTTATATAACCCTTCTTTAAGGCCTAGCTCTTCTACTGCATCTAATGGTCATCTCCCTTTCCCCTTCTCTTTTGATCAGGGTCCAAAGCCTCCACTGTGCAACACTCTGAGATGGTAGCCTGTGTGGTAACCTCGAGGCTGGACTACGGAAACTCTCTCCTCGTCGGTCTCCCCAGTTCCTCCATTCACAGGCTGCAGGTCATCCAAAACTCTGCAGCCCGTGTATTATCCCGCACCCGCCTCCGCGACCATATAACCCCCACCCTCGCCCGTTTCCACTGGCTCCCCATCCTCCAGAGGATCGAGTTCAAGATCCTCGTCCTCACCTTCAAGGCCTTACACGGCCTTGCCCCGCCCTATTTAACCAATCTACTTTCCCCCTACAAGCCTACCCGGACCCTCCGTTCAACAGGACTTGGCCTGCTCCAAGCCCCCCGGCCGAACCGCCCCACCATCGGAGGCCGGGCCTTCAGTTTCTCCGCTCCCACCCTGTGGAATACCATCCCCCAAACCCTCCGTTTCGTTTCTTCCCTTTCCTCTTTCAAGGCCGGTTTGAAGACTTTCCTCTTCGACCGTGCCTTTTGTTCCACCCCGAATTTTTCGACCTCCCCTTCGTGTCTCACCCCTTCCCAAACACTCCCCTCCCAGCTCGGGTCACACTCCTCCTGTGCAGCGCCTTGGGACGTCCTCCCGACGTGAAAGGCGCTTTATAAATGTAATTTGTTGTTGTTGTTGTTGTGTGAAGGCCACTGGATAAATGCAAGTAAGTTCACCCACAAAATATACACTCAATTCTTCTATTGTTTGTACCCTCAAGTTCCAAGTGAAGACTTTGAGTTTGTTGTCCTGGCTGACGTTGTCCAAGCAACAGTGTGGAGCACACAGCATTGTTGGTGATGCCGTCCTTTGGAAGAAACATTAAACTCAAGATCCTGATGAGTCAGGTGGAGGGAATTCAAATAGGAGTTTTCTCCAGGTTGTCCTGGTCATCACTCCTCCAGTGGCTGTTTGCGGCACCACGCTGTGCGCAAATTGGCTGCTTTGACAAGGGTTATTATTATGAAAGATTGTGCTCTACACAGTGCTCTATGGTGGGGGTTAATTTGCTGTTTTGGTAAGCAACCCATGTGTATAATTTTGCATCATTGGTTAACCATATGTAAACACATTCAGTTGCCCTTGGTAATGCAATTAACAACCAATGAAATGGTTCAGATGATAATGAAAAGGTTCCATAATTAGGGACACCTGCAATTCCTTCTGTGCTCGTCTGATTTTGACATAGTTAACCCACCCAACAAATTCGACCCCAGCATTTCCATCTCTCCCCCAACCCAGACTTTAAATGCACTAATAATAGCATTTAGTCAGAGCGAGGGGCCAATGATTCAGAAATCAGGTGCTTCCTAACCAATGATTCTCGCATTTGATATTGCGGCTGATCACATTGTTAAGGACGTCACAAATTTCTCGAATCACAGGATTTTTACTCTGGAGTGATGTGCATTTTGTAGACGAAACACAGCAGCCAATTTGCATCCAGCAATGTTCCACAAACAGCCAAGGAAGGGAATGAACGATTTTACTTGAGAGATTCTTGGCTAGGACACTGGGGGAATCTCTTCTTATAATAATCCTTGCATTTGACATAGAGCTTTTCACGTCTTCTAGATGTCTCAAAGCGCTTCACAGAATATACTGTAAAGTGAATTGTCTGTACATTGATGAACGAAACACGGCAGGCAATTGCGCACAGCAGTGTTCCACAAATAGTCGTGGATTGAGTAATCAAATTATTATTGATTTTTCTTCTTGAGGAATTATTATCAGGCATGTGGAGGAAGGAAACTTGCCCAAAGTTTCGCCCTGACCTGCTGGGAATCAAACCCAGGTCTCTCGCTTGCGAGGAAAGTGCTCTAAGCACTGAGCTATAGGATTCCACTTAGTACCATGGGAATCTTAACTTCCCCCTGAACAGGTAGGAACTCAGTTTTAGCATCTTATCTGAATGATGGCACCTCCAACAATCCAGCATTCCCCCAGCACTGTACTACACGCCTTCTGGCGTGGAAGGCGCTGTATCAATGCAAGTTGTTGTGTCTGTCTGGCCTAGGAGCTCAAAGTCCCAATGAGACCTGAACCCATATGACCCAGAATAGAAAATGCTACTAATTGGGTCAGGCTGACAACTGTTTCGGAACCTCAGCATATAGTAATGGATGTTTTGGAGGATTAATAGCCTTGGCGTCTGGTTGCACTCATCTCGCAAGAGAGAGGAACTGTGTTCGATTCCCGGGCAGGCCACAACCTTAAGTAAGTTTCCTTACTCCACGTGCCTTTGTTTATTGTTTAATTGGCTGCCACATTTCAAACCCACGCCCTCCCTTTGCAAAATTTCCTTTGTATTAAATTCTGTGAAGTGCTTTGAGATGTCTTGAGGACGTGATGAAGCACTATGTCAAATGCAAGGATTATTATTATTGTAATGGAAACAGGAATAAAATGGTGTAATAATGAGGCCACGACAATATCATTCACAAGACCGTCAGCTCACCTTGTATTGTCCCAATATCAAATATCTTTGAATGAAGTTTCAGATGTGTTTTCCATTCATGAATAATAAATTCATTGTATTGTCTATTGCCCATTGCATTGCTAATAATGTGAAACTTTCTAAGAAGTTACAAATTATGCAAATTTATGTAAACTTACCCCAGGGTATGTGATGGAAATAAAAGTTTCTGGGTTGATTTCAAAGTCTTTCACTCTAGTTAAGGCTGAGTACAGTTTAGAATCTGAGACACTACATCTCGTCGATTGGCAGATTGCTTTTCCAAGGCTAATAATCCCACTCTCCCTCAATGCCTCTGCCTTGACCCCTCTTTCCCCTTTTTCAATCCCAGTCCTGTCCTGTCCCCTCCCCACCCACCAAAAACATTCCTCTTTGACCATGCTTACGGCCACCTCTCCCTCCTTGCTCGAAATGATGCGGACACCCTCAAGGAAACAACTGAGGTGACTGTACGCACGGTTGATGAGGAAGGTCTTCAGGTGTGATCGGAAGAGGATAAGGATGGGGCAAGGTGGAGGGATTGAGGCAGAAGTTCCCGAGTCATGGAGCATGGTGGCTGCTGATGGTGGAGCGGATGAGACGAGGAATGGGCAGAAAGCTGGAGCCATATTGTCAGACAGGAAAAAAACTCTCTTTTCCAATAGCAGTACCAGACAGATCTTCAATGCCGTGCTGAATAGCCAGACAGGACTGGGGCAGAGCCAGTGGGAGGGAGAAGAAGGTGACCGAAAAACGCGGTCAAAAAGAAAGCTCTTTAGCCGAGACCTGAAGGTAGGAAGAGAGGGGGGTGAAGCAAAGGGAGTGAGGAAGGGACTGAGGAAGGGAATGAGGAAGGGAATGAAGAAGGGAGTACCAGTTCTCTGTGGATTTTCAAATGATTTTCCTTCCCGGCGGGTTTCAACGCAGCAACAGGAAGCCATGTGGAAGCGTGTGTTTATGGACATTATAAAGTCAGTAACAAATTGTTCATTAAAGACCGAAACCCGGAATCAGCAGCAGAGCAATTGCAACCAGCAGCACTTAAGGAAATGAGTGGAGGAGTGACAGACCCTGTAGCGGGAATTTATAATGATTCCCACAGAACCAAGCCTGCTATTGACCTGAGTCTGGAAAGGAGTTACTGGAGTTACCACGACTGTTTGTGGGGACGCTGCTGCGCGCAACTGGCTGCCGCTTTTCGCCCGCAAATATAGTCAATTCACTTTACAGTATATTCTGTGAAGCGCTTTGAGACGTCGATAAGATGTGAAAATCCCGATATCAAATACAAGGATTATTATTGGGGTGTGGGTGGGGGGGGGGGAGGCCTGAATGATTAGGGGAATTTCTGGGCTGTTAGTTGGATATCCAAGATAAATAATGCTAGCAATAATGCCTATCGTGTCATCGAGACATCTCGAAGCGCTTCACAGGATGCACTGTGACGTGGTGTGACCGTGTGTGTTTTCCGAATGAACGAGGCGGTCAATTTGCGCAAAGCGGCCTCCCACAAACAGCCATGGAGATAGACGCAAAATCCTGGAGACCAAAAACAACAACAATACATAAATAATAGCATTTGAATAGTGCCCTTCATGCAGGGTAGCGTCCCAGAGCGCCTAGAAAGGAAGCAATTCGGGCATAATGTAAAAGGCAAGGTCAACACAGGCGTCCGAAGAGAGGTCACCTCCGCAAATTGAATTCCTTGAGGACAATATACAAATATGCCTACAAAAGGCACAGCCACTACACTTTACTGTGAATCCGGTGAAGGGCTTTGGACATCTTCCTGTTGCTGTGTGAGTGTAAACTGTATTGTTTATTGACTGCTGATCTCATTGCCGAGTGAGGGACGTTGCTGTTGCAAATGAGCTGTTCACATGCACAGCAACAATCACTTCCTTCCGCATGAATCTCATCCTGTAATGTGCTTCGTAGTGCGATGACTCCGCGTGATGCCAACAGCTTACATCAATGTAAGCTGCGTACGGCAGGGAGTGTCAGTATGAATGTAGTGCTGGAGGTGGTGCTATCTTCTCAGAGGTGCCGTCATTAGGGTGAGACATTAAACCAAGCTCCTGGCTGCCCGGTCAGATGGTTGGCACATCGCGAGCAGAGAAGGGCGGTTTCACCCAGTGTCCCGTATAAACACGGTGAATTCATTGCCTGCCTCTTTGTCATGAGACGTCGCAAATTACAACAACAACAACAAAATTACACTTCTACAGCCCCTTTCACATCGGGAGGATGTCCTAAATTAGCGCCACATTCACCTGCAGCTACTCAGTCACTAACTAAACTTTGCAGCAATGACGGTGAAATGTTTTGAGACATTTTTAACAAGATTAAGAGCTGCATCAAACGCAAGGATTGTTAACATTTGCCTGTGTCATCTCTCACCTTGATTTCTCTGCTGGGACAATCATTGGTCGGGCCTGGGACTTCTACACCCCAAATCCCTGCTTCATCCTCACCTCCTCTTTATCTGCCTTTAAATCTCACCATAAAACCTACCTAGTATTGTTATTATTATTATTATTACCACTTCATCCGCACCTGTTGTCACATTCTCCTTTGCTCGATCTCCAATCCTCACCTCTGGAAAACACTCAAGGCTACACCAGGGACCGGTGAGAATGCGAGGTTTCATTTGCCGTTCCCAAATTTCTCTGTGACCCCCCCCCACCGCTCCACACAAAACTCAGAACATTTGCAGCAAATCACCCAAGGACCCGTCATTCGTTCTGTCAGCACCAAACAATGAGCGTACAGAAACGTAGCCATCACAACGGGGTTCAGAGAAAAGGAAAAGCTATTTAGTCCCAGATTCTTCACTAAAGCGTGGTCAATCTCAGCATGGGTACAAAAAAGCAACCGCAATATAGATCTATTCTGAGCAGGAAAGAACAGCGTGTGCACCATTATATATAGCTCAATGCCATCACAGGTATAAAACATTTACAGCTCTAAATGTCTCTCCCCCTCTCCAAAGCTGAAGCTATACAATAAGGCAATTAAGTGCATTCGCGGCCTCTTAAACACTGGACCAACTAATAAATATTGGGTCAGTTGGTCAGCATCAATCCAAGATGCTTAACTAGAGAAATACTTATTAACCCTTTATCTTTCTGACCAGTAAAAAAAATTCTTACCTCTTCCTGTTCCAAGTACCTTTAATGTTGCACCCAAAAAATTTCTTGCCCTCGCCATATCACAGCGTAAAAACATCTCAAAGCGCTTCCCGGGATTTTATTTTAAACTGAAGTGACTGTGCATTTGCTGACACCACATACTGATATGAATTGAATGACCAATTGTTATCTGGAGGAATGTTTAGAGCAGTGTCTTGGGATCTCTTTGTCACCTGAAAAGGCACAGAGGTATCTCGGATTTTAAAATCATACCAAGGACGGCACATCCAACAATGTGCTCCTACAATCCCTGTACTAGACCGTGAGCTTGTGGAGCTCCTGTAGCTCAGTGGTTAGAGCACTCGCTTTACAAGCGTGAGACCTGTGTTCGAATCCAGGCAGATCAGGGCGAAATCCTGGGCAAGTTTCCTTACTCCACACGCCTAATAACAATACGTCCCAAAACCCCCCCACAATATAGTAAAAAAATTGGTCATTTCAATCTATGACTGTTTGTGGGACGCTGCTGTGCGCAATCAGCTGCCGTGTTTCGCTCACAAATATACAGTCAATTCACTTTACAGTATACTCTGTGAAGCGCTTTGAGACGTCGATAAGATGTGAAAAGCGCTATATCCAATGCAAGGATTATTATTGTCATTATGATAGCTTACATTCCTAACATGGGACTTGAACCCACAACCTTCTGATTCCGAGGTGAGAGTGCTACGAACTGAATCCAGGCTGACAGCCTGGTACTACAATAATACTATCCTATTTACAGTGAATACACCTGTAACATCAAAAGATTTTAAAGCGCTGCACAGGCAATTACTGATCTTAATTACTGGTATTTGTAGATAAGCATAACAGCCAATTTGTGCACTGCAACATTCCACAAGCAGCCACAAAGACAATCTTCGTCTGTCCAAACACACTTTATAAACTCAAGTTGCTGCTGTTGGTTCCGACAGCAACAGCTTGGTGTTTCCACTTGGTGTTTCATTTGCGTAGATAGTGTTTGAAGACAGAATACAAACAGGTAATGAGAGAGGGAGGGAGGGAGGGAGGGAGGGAGGATGGGGAGGGGAGGGGATAGGTGTACGGATTTAGGCAGATGGTTACAGATAGCAAGAGCTAAGTGGCTGAAAACTTTACTAACAAACAAACTCAGAAACCGCAGGTCAGGCAGTGAGAGGAATTATGGTTGTCAGAACCATAATAATGGCTTCCTGACCTGCTGAGTGTTCCCAGCGGTTTCTGTTTTTGTTTTAGATTTCCAGCATCTGCAGGATTTAGCGTCTAATGGTGGGCCTGACTCTCCCCTTACTGTCTTTTCCCCCTTTCTACCCTGGCCCCACTTCCGCGGCTGTTTGTGGGACACTGTTGTGCGCAATTTGGCTGCCGCGTTTCGCCCACAAATACACAGTCAATTTTCCTACTCTCCATCCCCCTACCTCTACCCCTCCCACTCCCCAACTCCTCTGGTCTGGTCCCGACCTGACTGCTCAGCACCTTGGGACGTCCTCCTGACGTTAAAGACGCTATTTAATTGTAATTTTGACTGACTGGTTGGTTGGTTGCTTGCTTGATTGACTGATTGACTGATTGATTGACTGATTGACTGATGGAGTGGCAGGAGTGGGAGGCAGGCAGGATAGCAGAGATAGGGAGTTTAAGCAGATCAAAGGGAATATTAATCTCTTTGCTACATCGCCAGTGAGTTTTTAAGTCGCCACTGCGGTACATTTGCAATAACACTTTGCCCATTGCCTGGCTCAGTTGGTAAATCAGTTGGTGTCCTGGCAATGATGCTCTTATTCTACAGCTGACTGTAGGAGCGTTAGGATATCCAGAAAGCTTCTCATTCATACGTCAACAGCTACAGAAAGGCAGTTTTGTCTCAGTCCAACACTGTGACCCATCCACTACACTGATGCACACGTCACTTTGTGAGGAGAACCCAGCTGAGAGTAAGGACATCATCTTTACGTGGATATTTTTCTTATATGGATGAAACGCTACCCAACTTCTCAACTTAAAAAGGGCAATGTCTAAATTATAAAGAAGCTTCATTTCATTTCTCGTTAATCTTGAAATGCCAGTCGTGACAGCTCCTATCCAAATCTGACATTCTTGCACAGTAGAGTGAGAGGTTGGCAGCGTAAGGCACTCGCACCAGGCCACCGCAGATGTCACAGCTTCGGAGAGAGCGAGCAGGAAAAGCCGCAACAATCAGAGTACCAGGCGCTCAGGAAAGGAAGCAACAGCAGAGGAATGCAGAAACAAGAGGAAACTTTCAAACCATTGAGCTTGCTCCACCATAGTATTAGTGTAGTATCATGGCAGATCTTTTAAACCCACTTCCATGTTGTGCCTGTGTCTATCGGGAGAAACTCCCTTCTCTTTTCAAATGTCGCTCAGTGGTTAGAGCATTCCCGGCAGTGCAAAACCTTGGTCAAGTTTCCTTACTCCACGTGTCTGATAATAATGCCTAAAAAATAACATTTTAACATCCACCGTAACATTCAAACGAGACATCGGTTCAACCTCTCATCCGACATTGCAGCTGCCCAGCATTATAGGAATGTCAGCCAACTGAACCTGGGGCGTGAATCCACCACCTTCTGAGATTGTGGGTTGAAACCCCAGGCACGAGTGCTACTGACTGAGCCAGACTAACTGGCTCGATCAGCCTCACTTGGTAGCAATCCATTTGACAGCAGCCTTGAGACAGAAGGGGCTTGATAACAACAGCAACAAAATTACAATGGTAAAGTCAAACTGTACTCCACAAATGGCATTAAAGAGATCTTGAGAAGTGTGGAATTCCAACAACAACAAATTACATTTGTAGGGAGACTTTCAGGTTGGTCGGGATTTGGGGGTTAGTTGGGGTTGGGGGTGGGAATTTACAATAAGATTGTTGCTAATAAGAATAAGATTGTTGCTGTTAAGAGCTCTGAGACGCTACCTGTGTGAAGGACGCAAGCTGTTGCTGCTGTTGTCGATTATTATTATATCATATTGTATGATATATTATTATATAATACAATATGATATAATAATAATCCTTGCATTTGATTCAGATGAGACATCTTATCAATGTCTCAAAGCGCTTCACAGAATACACTGTAAAGTGAATTGACTGTACATTTGTGGGTGAAATGCAGCAGCCAATTGTGGGACAGCAGTGTCCCACAAACGGTCATGGATTGAAATGACCAACTGTGGTTTTTTTGGAGGGATTATTATTAGGTGTGTGGAGGTAAGGAAACTTGCCCAAGGTTTCGCCCTGAGCTGTCTGGATTCAACACAGGTCTCACGCGTGTAAGACGAGTGCTCTAACCACTGAGCTACAGGAGCTCCACAAAGTATCGATGTGGCAACTGATACTCTCTGGTTTGTTCGGGAGAGTAGAAGGTAGGAACTGGAACATAAATTGTGTCCACAAACACACACAGACGCAGCTCTTTGCGGGACCTTATATGGCACTTTCTGGGGCCACTTATTACAGGCAGTGAACGTTGATGTACCGGATCCTTAAACCGGTTTATCGTCGCGGGCAAATAAATTTGATCCACATCGGTTTTGTCTTTGACAAGCCTTTCGGGAAGTAGACACAGGAGCTTCTGAATAGTGGGAGCAGAGACGCGGAGAGGAGTGGACACTTTAAAACGGGGACAACGGCAACTCTGCAAAGACCATAGGAAACTTTGGGCGGTTCTTGGCAGGTTAGCAGAGCAGCCAAGATTGATGGTGGGTCATGATTAGTAGAGAAAAATGTAAAGTAGTGCATTTCAGGGAAACACAATTATTTCCTGAGTTGCAAAATTCTCAATTGAGTAGAGGAACAGAGGGATTTGGGGATATCTGTATATATTGTATATGGTTTGTGAAAAGTAAGATTGCAGTTACACCTCATTAAAGGGCAAACAACATCGTGCTGTGATTTATATAGAGGGACAATGAATACAAAGTAAGGAAATGTTGATGAATGAGTACAAATATCACTGGTCGTTTGGGGGCTACATTATACAAAGGACATTAGAGCATTGGAGCAAGGAAAGTAAAGGTTCACAAGGATGGTATTAGTGATTAATGGATGTAGGTTTAAGGAGAGGTTAGAATAGAATGCGTAGAGAGGTTGAGGGGTGATACATTCAAGGTGCTTATGATAATGAAAGCGCTAATCATGAGAAACTCATTCAACCGGGTGGGATTCAAGGACAAGAGGGCGTGAAATCAAGACTGTGATCGGGGAGTAAAAGGATTTGAATGGTCTGCTCCTCCCAAAGGTGGCAGCCAGGGTGTGGCTTGATTTGTGAGAGCAACTGTTGAAGCGGAATCGGTTGGGGACATCTTAAGAAAAAATCCTCAGATGGGACGGATTTAGATGGGATGAGGAAAGAACAGGGACTTGGGAATTAATGGGCCTCTCACACACTATGTAACACATTTCTCTCTGGTTCTAACTCACTTTAATTAAGAGAGGAACTCAAAGCTGAGCACTTGAGCGGAAACAAAATGGCATTTGGCGGATTGGGTAACTATAAAAGCAATTCACTCTCCCAATCTATGACACCCATAAGGTAATAGAAGACTTCATCTCATGAATATTAACAAGGCACAAATGCTTAATGAATTATTATTAACCTATTGCTGTTTGTAACCAGGAAGTCAACTACTCCGGGGAATGCAAATAATTAAGCTTTCAACTGTGATAGCACTGTGGGTCTTGGCCCAGACATAAATTTACAAAAGGGAATGGAAAAGCTTGTCATCTGACCTTTAATCATAGTTATTTGTGTGATCCATCAAGCATGGAAAAAGCTACTTTGCGCCTGAAAGATGACCTTTAAAATTGTAGCACTCTAATATGACACGGCTCACGTATTGTAATATATGAGATCTCACTTAGCAACCCCCGAGGGCTACAACAACAGGCTGGCATTTAATATTTATTCTGTGGATCGTATTACTGTGGTTCACCAAGAGGTATTTATGTTCCAGATCAAGACACTCCACTGGGACGGTTCAATTCCAACACCTGATGCACAAATACTCCGGGAATTAACTTCACTTTGTAAAGGATTGGGTTCTGCCCATAAATTAAAGGCCAACGCGGAGTGGTCAACGAGGAGAGACTGATGCTGTAATGACCATGTCACATAGATCTGCCATCGGACCCCATAATTTTCTCTCCCTGGCAGGATTTGTGTTGGCTTTCAAGAGAGAATGAGATATGTAAAATGGTGCAGTACAGGCTCGTGTGGGATATAAGGACTGGTGGAGTTCGGTAGCTTGTTAATTGGAGCACTCACTTCGAGAGAATCCAGGTTCGATCCCTATGAAGGGGCGAAACCTTAGGCAAGTTTCCCTTACTTCATGCACCTAGGTTTATCTAACAGTGAGCAGGAACTCAGGTGTTAGTCGATTGGTGGATCGCTTTCCGGTAGTAGTTGTGATAATATTAATAATAATCCTTACAGTTGATATAGCGCTTTTCACAACTTCTAGATGCCTCAAAGCACTTCACAGAGTATGGTGTAAAGTGAATTGACGCGATATGTGGGAAAATCACGGCAGCCGATTGCACACAGCAGTGTCCGACAAACAGCTGTGGATTGAAATAACCAATTTATTATTGGGGGGTTTCCTCAAGGGATTATTATTAGGTGTATGGAGTAGGGAAACTTGCCCAAGGCTTTGCCCTGCCTGGAATTGAACCCAGGTCTCTCGCTTGCAGGGCGAGTGCTCTAATCACTGAGCTGTAAGACTCCACAGAATCCCCCCAAGAAAGAAAATTGGTCATTCCACTTTTGACTATTTGTGAGACACTGTTGTGCACAATTGCTGATGCGTTTCGCCCATAAAATACAGTGAATTCACTTTACAATACATTCTGTGAGGCACTTTGAGACATCTCAATGATGTGATAAGGCGCAATATCACACATAAGGATTATTATTATACGACCGGTATGGACTAACTGGGCCATAGGGCTCACTTCTGTACTGTAAGCTTCTCGTCAGCTTTATGAGTAGTTTGCCAGGGTTGGGGCGAAAGGCAGACAAAGGCTTGCTCTTTGAAAGAGCTGGCACAGACCAGGGAATAAACAACTAATTAAACAAATAAGCCAACAAATATATCAACGATGACCTTCTTCTGTGCGGTACGTTTCCACGCTATGGTTATAACATCAACGCTTGGTGTGTCTCTGAGCTCCTCTGTAAAATAAACATGAAAGATAAGTACAGTATGTTGTTGCCAAGAAAGATTGAACAGGTTGGAACTCTCCTCTCTAAATATGATAAAATGAAGAAGATGGAGGTTCAAGAGTTCAGGGACACTACCACGCGTGAAGGGTGCCATACAAACACAAGTTGTTGTTGGATAAGATTATGGAAGCATTTTATAAGGAGAAATTGAAAGGATGTTTCAACTTGTTGCTGAGTCCCAATCTAGAGGGTACAAATATAAGATAGCGACTGACAGATCTAACAAGGGGTTAAAGAGGGTGGTGGG
The DNA here is from genome assembly GCA_035084275.1 of Hydrolagus colliei. Classification (NCBI taxonomy): domain Eukaryota; kingdom Metazoa; phylum Chordata; class Chondrichthyes; order Chimaeriformes; family Chimaeridae; genus Hydrolagus; species Hydrolagus colliei. The sequence goes on along the minus strand of CM068763.1, from coordinate 6,613,014 downwards.
AAGGCAATACTCGGATACGGTTCATGCAAAAAGCATCAATGCAACACAAATTTACATTTAGGGGGCCCTTTCACATCGGGCGGACGTCCCAAAACATTTAAACATAATACGTACTTGAGGGAGAACGGAATAAAGGGTGCAGGTGAGAGGAACAAGTGCGGTATAGGTTCAACAAACACCAACACAGATTAGTTGGGTCAAATGGCCAGTTTCTATGAAATATTATTTGTTCGCCTACAAAACACGAGTCACTAAGCTTTAGTGAGTCCTGTGAAGCGCCTTGATGTTTCCTCCTGGCGTGAATGGCTCTGTATCAAATGCAGGAGTTATTACTGATTACTCTATTTTCTGCAACCCAATGTATTTAATCGCAACAACTCTAACGTAGGATTTGTTTAATGCGACAAGATGTATTTTGTTTGATTCAGTTGACCCGTGCAGTGAACAGTTCCCCAGCGGTGAACTTGAGGAATCAATCATAGGGAAAAAATTTGTTTGGAGCAAAGAGGAAAAGCTCTAATGGACTTAGTGTCTTAATGTTTCCAGATGGTCGTCTTGGCCTGTTCATTAGCTCCCGAAGATGGAGTGCAGTGTAGGCCCTCGCGAGGTACAATTCACTTTTGATGCTTGCTTTCTGTAAGCCATTTCAACAGACGGTGGCTGAGCAGTGGTGGCAATGTAGAGTTATACGTCCCTTTATACTAATTTAACAGATCGATTGGTAGACAGCAACACCTATTCAAGAATAAGTCCACCCACCCTGCTGAAATATAAATCTTTTAAAATTCCCGTGAAGCACTTTGAGATGTCCTCCCCACCTGAAAGGTGCAGGATAAAATTTGAGGATCGTTTTATTGTTCATTTGCATTCTATTTTAATATTTCTTAAATAATTTTTATCAAGCACATTTAATGAATATTACACCCTAATAGATGAAGCTCATTTTACAATCACACATAATGTGATTAAAGTTATGTATTTCATCACTGTTGCACGCTTGGTGTTATTACATCTGCCTACGAGTGGGACAGAATGAAAGTGAGGGATTTATTACGTTCAAAATAATGTAATATATTTCACTTTAAAGTTACTATGTCAAACTGCAGAATGAAATCATCAGGCAGGTAATAATAATACTAATATTCTTTGCATTTTCACGTAGTAAGCAGCAGTGAAGCTAGGATGTTATGAATGCGTGTATGAGTTTCGGCGACGGCAGTGGGAGACAGTGGCGGAGTCAGGCAATGTTGCGGAGATAGAGGAAGGCAGAGCAGGTCATGGCACAGATGTGGGGGCACAAAGGATACTTGCGGATCAAACAAAGGTTCCAGCCTAGCTCAGTAAGGTGGAGTGCGCACCCTTGGACGACTCACTCTTGATACCCAGTGACCACAGTTTGTGAAGGAGTCTTTCATGAGATACAAGACACAAGAATTGCACACGCATCCCTACCCATTGATGATTCTACCAATGCGGAACTTGAGTAGCGGTTGCTTCCAAGAATGCCTGCTCCTAGGGATGATAGATTTCCATTACATTTTGGATATCTAGATGCACTGCATTATTTGGGTGAAATGTTGGGCAAGTTTCCCTACTCCACACACCTCAGTAATTAGTCGTTTGGCGGATCGCTTATCTGGGGATAATAATCCTTCTAAAAAAAAAACAAGAAATGATTTGGTCACTCAATCCATAACTGTTTAGGGACGCTGCTGCGCGCAATTGGCTGCCGCGTTTCGCCCACAAATATACAGCCAATTCACTTTACAGTATATTCTGTGAAGCGCTTTGAGACGTCTAGAAGATGTGAAAAGTGCTGCATCAAATGCAAGTATTATTATTATTGTTATTATTATTATAGTTGAAATATCTCAAAACGCTTCATACAATTTACTGTGAAGTGTAGGAACTGTGTATTGGTAAGCAAACATGGCAGCAGTTTGCAGTCGCAATGTGAGGTTTGAGCAACAACAACAACAAAATTATACATGTGTATAATAATAATAATCCTTGTATTTGATATAGCGCTTTTCACTCCTCATCGACGTTTCAAAACGCTTCGCAGAATATACTGTAAATTGAATTGACTGTATGTTTGTGGGCGAAATGTGGCAGCCAATTGAGCACAGCAAAGTCCCACAAACAATCGTGGATTGAAAATGACCAATTTTTATTATTGTCGTTTTTTGGGGAAAGCGCCTTTCAGGTCGGGAGGACATCCGAAGGCACTGAACCCATATCCTTCCGACTCAGAGTTGAGAGAGCTACAAATTGGAATACAATGAGAGACCGAATGTGAGCCAGATAACTTCTCAGTAAATCATTTTAAATGCTTTGCATTGTTTTGAGAAGGGAAAGAAGTTTGAAGAAACATTTGCACTCCTTGAGTAAGGCGAGTTATGTCGGTATTGGAAAATTAAAAGTTTTTTTCCAAATCTTCTATCCAGTCACAGTATCAAGCACTCCAAGTCAAGTACAGAACTGCTACAACTCTCAACCCAACAATGAGTGGTATTCAATGCCTGCCCCAGCCATGCAAAGTGAAATTGGGAACCTTAGTCCTAAATTGTGCACAATTATGGCCAGTTTTGTGGAATTGAGCTGAAACTATTGCAATTTGACTTCGCTTCAGACACTTGCAAACAGCATGCACAAAGTTACTTTACAAGCCTTAGGATACAGCCACTCCAATCACTGAAAAATACGTCTAAATAGACCAGGCAAAAATGGAAGCAGGGAGGGAGGGTTGCATTTTTATAGCACCCTATCAACGGGGAGAAACTCTTCTCTTTAGAATATTGCCGCAATCCATCTGAGCAGGCAGAGCGGATCTCAGTTTAATATCTCGTCGAAGGATGGGACCTCTGGCAATCCAATTTGGGAGGAGAGAGTGTAAGTTTCCTGTGATTAAATCATTGAGACTGAAGATTTTTCTATCATCATAGAATCATAGAATCTTACGGCACAAAAGGAGGGCCATTCAGCCCATCGAGTCTGTGCGGGCTCTTTGAAAAGAGCAACTCAATCCCGCTCCCCAGCTCTCTCCCCATGACCGCGCAAACCCATCCTCCCCAAATAAATGTCTATTATTCTTTATCACTCATTAAACATTCCATTTGCTTGTGTGAATGAACGAGGTTTATTTCAGGTTCTTTGTTTGGGGAAATTGGACACGCGAGCTGCCTCCTTATCCTCCACAAACAGTTGTCCGCTGTTCTCCGGGGAATGATTATATCATTTTATCCCAACAGCTCCAGCTGTTGTATTTCAAATTTCTCCAGGTAAGAGACAGATTAACACTAAACTGTCCCCATTTACTGCTTGTTGCCCGGGAGGGAAGACAGCAGAACAGACCTGGCGGGAATTACTCTTGTTTGTGGCCATGTATCAAATACAATATAGGAGAAAAAGGGAAGCGTTTCTACATGAACCTGAATGAATTTGATCCCAGATTAGTCTTTATGTAATCACCAACATCTCTTTGTCCACCTTCTGAACGCAACAACTGTTCAACATTAAGAATAATAAGAATACAATTTTTGTATTTGACACAATGCCTTATCATATGTCATCGGGATATTGCAAAGCGTGGGTGCAAGCTGTTGTTTTTGTCCGGTGGTTGTAGTGCAGGAGAGGACATGAGATGAGAAGTTCTGAATGGTCCGCGACTCGTGGAGGGAGGGATCGTCAAGGGCGTTGCGGGTTTCGTATCGAAAGCGAATGCAAAAAAAGTAAGTGTTCCTTTGTCTGTGGTGGGAGCTGGCTCGATGAGCTGAATAGCCTTCTCGCTCCATGCTCCCCGTTATGTTTTTAGTGAGTTCAACCGCTGATTGTTCTCAGTTGTGACATTCACTGAAATATGAAATGATTTCACAGAGATGTATGGTGTCAACAGGTGTGGCACAAGCTGTGGTTTGCACTGCATTACACATGATGTATATCGGAGACTCGGAAATGGTGTTAAATCAGTACCAGTAATTAGCTTCCAATGTAAACAGGTTTATCAGATCAGGAACACTGAGCTCAGCCACTGAGAGATCCAAATTAAAATTAACCGCAACCCAGACATTGTGAGGCAGGGGAAAACCTACAGAGGACTGAATCTCTAATAGTCGCCTCTCGAAATCTGGAGTCACAAATGTCTTCTGTTCTTAGGGCTCCTCCCTTCATTTCCCTCACGCCTTCCCACCTTTCCGACTTGCACTCCACCACCCTCTGCCTCCGCTCGGCTGGCTCCGGGCCCCTGAATGGCCCTCGTCCCTCCGCCCCACCATCGGCGGCCGAGCTTTCAGTCGCTGCACCCCGAAGCCCTGGCAGTCTCTCCCCCAATCCCTCCGCCTTGTGCCCCTCCTCCTCCACTTTCAAATCCCACCTAAGGACCTTTGTTAAAGACGTCTCCCCTCCCTCTCCCCCTGGCTCAGGGTCTGATTCCACCACTGCCAAGTGCTCTGAGATGCTACCCGGTGTGAAGGCCGCTATATCAATGCAAGTTGTTGTTGTTGTGGTTGAGAACCATATATTTGCTGGTTTTACGCAGGTTTTTGTCGTGAGAAAAAAATCAGCTTCCAAACATAAAGACCGTTTATCCCAAATTTAGCCCCACACATTTGAATTCACATTCAGGGCTGACTGAATGTGACTTCGCTTTAGACACTTGCAAACAGCATGTAGAAAGTTACTTTACGAGCCTTAGGATGCAGCCTCTCCAATCACTGAAAAATACATCTAAATAGACCAGGCAAAAAAGGAGGGAGGGAGGGAGTGCTGCAATGTAGAGGGAGATACCCCAATTGCCTGAAGCGCTGTGTTAGGATTGATGTTAAACCCTCTCCCTATTCAGGCAGAAACTAAAGAATCCAATGTATTTCCTGAAAAGAGACGGGGAAAAAATCCCGTCACCAAAAATATACTTTGGTCACATTTAACCTACATGGTACCACTGGGATTTGATGTCTAGTGGGTCTCCATGTATTGCAATTCTTTCTGCCTGAGATCTCGCTCAAGTGTAAGTAATAATTCTACCCATATAACGGCTCTGAGATGGGATGGCCTAGTCAGCAGCTGAGACCACCGAAGTCTGAAATGCGCTTTACAAAGTGGTCATTTCACATTTTAACGTTTGCCCTGACAGCCTCATCAATAGCAACGGCCTATTGAAACACCAGCCACTCTGTGTTGATGTCTCTCTTTCTGACTTGAATTGCAAGTCAGCTTTATCCCGAACACAGCAAACGGGTTCTGTTAAAGGAGAATGAGATTAGCCCCACTTCAGTGCTTCTCATGAGGCAAAGTAATGTGCTCCCTTCTAGGGTGGAGGAGTAAGCAATGTCCTGCATCTAATCAAAGAACCGATTCAAACCAATCGATGAATCAACCACCTTGGGACGTCATCCCGGTGTGAAAGGTGCTTTACAAGAGTAAATTATATTGCATTGAACCGTTTACATGGAAAGGTTCAGTTAAAAGAGATCCAATTTCTTCAACTCGTTTGATCTCTTCTTTCCAGGACACCCACCCCTGCTTTGCATGACATCAACAACAACAACAACATTTGTACAGCACCTTTCACATCAGAAGGGATGTCCCAAGGTGCTGGATAGTCAGGGATCTGCACCCGAGCTGGGGGTTAGGATCAAGAGGGGTGGAGGGTGGGAAGAGTAGAGGTAGGAGGGTGACCGAAGTCACGGTGCAAGAGGAGGGTCTTGAGACAGTTGTTGAAGGAGGCAAGGGTGGAAGCGAGGCAGAGTGACTGTAGGATGGAGTTCCAGAGGGGGCGGGGGGAAAAGCATCATGTTACTTCATAACTGAGCCCTGGCCTGCACCACTGAATCGTGCGTGTTCTAAAATTGTACTTCAAAGTCGTGAACAGACTGCTCTGGATTTGCTTCTTCAATCTCATTTAAAATAATATTAGGATAGGCTAAATGATCTTCCTCATCCGAACCTGTGATCAGGTAATGATTCATCGGAACAAACGGCGTCTCCAAAAATGAGCGCTCCCCCCGTCCAGCACTGAATTGAAGTGTCAGCCTAGACAATGAACTCAAACCTCACTAAGAAACGTCGCAAAAATAAACAAACCACAAAGTTATTGAGGACACCGAGTAATTCACAGCTGTTTGGAGCACCATTCGTCTGAAGCAAATGTTAAACTAAGATCCCTATTGCCTGTTCAAGTTGATGTTATAGATCCCCTGGCTCTATTTGAAAAGAGAAAGGATTTTTCTCCTGGTGTCCTGGCCGACAATTCCCTCGATCAAATTGGTCATGAAAAAATAATAATAATCCTTGCATTTGATACAGCGCCTTATCGCGTTTTCTAGACGTCTCAACGCGCTCCACAGAATATACTGTAAAGTGTAGTGACTGTGGGTTTTTTCGTGGCGGCTTGTGGGGCACTGCGGTGTGCCAGCTGGCTGTTGCGTTCACTTCCCGCAAAACCCACATTCGCTGAACTTTCCAGCATATCCTAAGAAGCGCTTTGAGACGTCTTCCTGATGTGAGAGGAACCACACTAAGTATATGGAATATGATTAGTATCATAGATGTGCAACACACTGGGCATCACGGATTGCTGTAAATAGCTTGCACAGCATAAACGTACTTGTGGGATTGAAGAGGGAGAAAGCTGCCATCCTTATTGAATTTCACTGTGTGCTTCGGCTGACTCTAATTGCATTAAAGGCAGTTCCTACAGAGTCACTGATTCCGAACTGTTTTTTTTCTAAAAAAAAAGTGTGCTGCTTGTTTTGTTTAAGGGCTAAACTTTTATAGTGGAATATATGGAGTTAGTTACACCTCAACCCAATCTCCTGCGTAACATGAGGAGAGATGGTATCTCAGTCGGATTATTGATACAGCCCTAAAATAATAATATTTAACAATGTGGAGATCCTGTAGCTCAGTGGTTAGAGCACTCGCCTTACCAGCGTGAGACCTGTGTTCAAATCCAGGCAGGTCAGGGTGAAATCATGGGCAAGTTTCCTTACTCCACATGCCTAATAATAATCCTGCCAAAAAACCCGCAATAATAAAAATTGATCATTTCAACCCACTGTTAGTGGGACGCTGCTGTGCGCAATTGGCTGCCGTGTTTTGCCCACAAATATACAGTCAATTCACTTTACAGTATATTCTGTGAAGCGCTTTGAGATGTTGATAAGATGTGAAAAGCGCTATATCAAATGCAAGGATTATTATTAATATTTATTTAGAATACTAATAATACTTGGATTTGATAAAGCGAAGCCCTTTACATAATAAACTGTAAAGTGGATTGACTGTGCATTTTGTGGGCAAAATGCAGCAACCAATTGCACAGCAATGTCCCACAAACAGTTGTGGATTGAGTGACAAATGTATTATTTTTTAATAGTTTTTTTGAGAGATTATTACCCACAGAAAGCAAAATGCCAATCGACTAATAACCAGGTTTCAAATTACTGCTAGATAAGCTGAGACATGTAGAATAAGGTTGGCTTAAGGTTTTACCCTGTTTGGGAATCGAACCCGGGTCATTTCGCTTCTGAATCAAGTATTCCAACAAATACACTACAGGACACCATAGGCCTTTCATGTTGGGAGGGCGTCTCAAAGCGCTTCACAGAATTTGCTGTAGAGTTTAGTGACTGCGTATTTTGCAGGCCTGTGAGGAGTGCTGTATAAACGTTCGCTATTGGTTCGTGTTGTTTTCGCTGTGCGATGTACAAGGTTGTTTCCATCTGATCCTCAGTTACTGGGAAGGTTTACGCTTGAGCGAATTGACACCAGGGAAGAGGAAACCAATTGCTAATGAGCTACACTGATGGCAGACATACAGCAATGAGATGAATGTCCTCATAATTGGAAAGCGAAAGACATACAACATTGATTTTGCTGAAAAACCACAGTGAGACACAGGGACTAGCCATCCAACCTGAATACGAACATCACATTCTCTGTCTTTCTGTGTCCGATCATCACTCCCCACAATCATCTGTCTAACTACAGTACAACAACAGCCCAGGGGGTAAAGACACGGACTGCAGCTTGCAGTGAATGACACTTGTAAATCAAGGTGATATGAATTCATTTCACACAGGATAAATAAACTCTGGGAGAAATTCTCCTGTGCAAATAATAAGCATCATTTAAGCACTGGGCGCCATGCGTCATTTTCAGAAAATTATGGATTATCTAAAACAAATCGCCCACAGCTTTTAACTTCCACAAAATCCACATTAAGCGAAACTCGAGTCATTAAACATCCTGGCGCTGCGTGAACTGGAAAAAAAAAAGCATTTTACTCCGAGTTTGATGCAAATTTTGGGGGCTCAATGTACTTTTATAATAATAATCCTTGCATTTGATATACAACAACAACAAAAAAATTACATTTATGCAGCGCCTTATCATGTCGTCGAGACACCTCAAAGCGCTTTACAGGATACTGTCAGCACGGCAGTCAATTTATGCACAAATTCCCACAAACGGCCATCAAGGGAATGATCAATTTTATTTCGGGGATTTTCGGCTAGGAAAGCGGGAGAAATTGCCTTTTCAAATAGCGCAGTGGGAGTCTTTAACATCCACCTGAACATGCAGATGGGGCCTCACTTTAAAGTTTCATCCCCCCAAAAAATCACCTGTGCCAATGTGGAGCTCCTGTAGCTCAGTGGTTAGAGCAATGAGCTGCAAGCACCTTACAAGCCTGAGATCTGTGTTCGAATCCAGGCAGGTCAGGGCAAGTTTCATTACTCCACACGCCTAATAATAATCCGTTCCAAAAAAACCACGGTAATAAAATTGCTCGTTTCAATCCACGACTGTTTGTGGCGACACCGCTGCACTCAAATTGGCTGCCGCGTTTCGCCCACAAATGATACAGTCAATTCACTTTACAATTTATTCTGTGAAACGCTTTGAGACATCGATAAGATGTGAAAAGCCCTATATCAAATGCAAGGATTATTATTATTATTGTTATTTCCCCGTTAATGTGCTGGAGTTTCAGCCTGACAGAGGGCTTGAACCCCCACAACCTTCTGACCCATTGGCAAGAGTGTGGCCAACTGAGCCAGACAGCTAGACACGTTGTGTTCGCATCAAATCCTTTGCCTCATAGTGTTCTCTCCCACAGAACTCTCATCTTATTTAGCGCGCAGAAAATAAGACATATTACTGCACTAATTTCCATAGTCAGGGTAATAAGCCGCAGCCATCTCCCAGAGCCCATGAACCAGATGGCAGCCAGACATTGCTGTGGTTTCAATGCCGCGATCATCTACTTTGATTACATTTATAAAACCCGCACGCAGCACGGTAATAGAGCTGTAGTTTATTAACAAGCACACTGGTCAGATCAATTGCAAATGGGATCAAGCTGGAGGAAGGCTACTGCAAGCTGAAGCCCCATGCACCCGCAATGGCTACGTTTGATAGTGACATGGAGCCCTCTAGTGCAGTGGTTAGACCACGAGGACCTGGGTTCGATTCCCTCGGCAGGGCGAAACGTTCGACAAGTTTCCTTATACCTCGTGCCTTTGGTTATGTAGGAATCCAGTTGTTAGTCGATCGACGGATCACTTTTACGGGGTTAATAATTCCTTTTAAAAAAAATGCGGACACCGAATCCACGACTGTTTTGAGGGACCCTGCTGTGCGTAAACTGTACGTCCTCCCGACGTGAAACGCGCTATACAAACATAATTTTGTTGTTGCTGTATATAGGTACAGTCAATTCACTTTACAGTACTGTATATTCTGTAAAGCGTTTTGAGATGTCTCAAATAGGTGATAATGTATCAGATGCAACGATTATTATATGAGGATGAGGGAGAAGAATGCGCTATGTGTTGTGATAATTATTCTCACATCAGCAACAACAACAACTTGGATTTATATAGCGAACTGCTCGCCAAGCATCATTCTCTCTCTCCCCACCCCCTCCACCAAGATGTACAAACATGAAATGTCTTTCAACAGTACTTAAGTCCAAGGTGTTTTGTCTTGTCAATAGTGTTATTATATCAGCCTCGATAGGAATAAATACCACCTACTCCTAGCCTGTAAAACCAGCTTGTTTTGAAATTTTAGAGGGTAGCCGAATCATGGAAAACTATTCCATTCAGTCTGATCTTTGTAAGAACTGGGGGAAAACAATTTAAGTCTAAATTTCCGTAAGCGTGCACAATTGTAAATTTTTAAGCAAAGTGTGCTCACAGGATAAGGATTTTTACCAGTAAGTGTGAAGGGGTGTGTTCATATTGATGAGATTGCACAATAATAATAATCCTTGCATATGATATAGCATCTTATCATATCGTTGCGGCATCTTAAAGCGCTTCACAGAATATATTGTAAAGTGGAGTGACGGTGTATTTTGTGGGCGAAACTCAGTGGCCAATTGAATAGAGTGAAAGAGAGAAAAAACAGCAAGGTGGATTCTACCAAATGTTAGAGGAATGAGCAACATCATCACTAGACAAGCAACATCAGTTCTTGATTCTTGGCATGAATATGTCTCAAGTGAGACCAAATAATAATAATAATAGTAATCCTTGCATTTGAAAGAAGCACTTTTCACATCTTCTAGATGTCTCAAAATGCATCACAGAATATACTGTAAAGGCAAAATACTCCAGATGCTGGAAGTCTGAAACAAAAACAGAAATTGCTGGGAACACTCAGCAGGTCAGGCAGCATCTATGGAGAAAGGAAAGTGAGTCAATGTTTCGGGTGAGTCATTGCGTGCAATGCTGTGCGCAGTTGGCTGCTGCATTTTGCCCACAAATGACAGTCAATTCACTTTACAGTATATCCTGTGAAGCGCTTTGAGACGTCGATAATGCATCGTCAGACGAAGCATCCTGGACCTGAAACATTGACTCACTTTCCTTTCTCCATAGACGTTACTGTAAAGTGGATTGTCTGTATGTATGTGAGTGAAACGCAGCAGCCAATTATGCACAGCTGTGTCCCACAGACAGCTGTGGATTGAAATGAACAATTTATTATTGTTTATTTTGAGGGATAATTATTCGGTGTGTGGAGTAAGGAAACCCAGCCAAGGTTTCACCCTGACCTGCTTGGAATTATAGTAGTATATGAGGTGTTAAATGGATTCAGAACCCAGGATAATACTCTCAGATGCACTAAGACAGAGGAACAAGAGGAGATAGGTTCAGGGTTATAAATGGCAATTTCAGAACAATCACCTGGAAATAATTCTTAACCAAAATGGTGATTAATAGTTGGATTTGTTTACCAGGAAGGGTGGTTGAGATCACATTTAAAAAAAAAGTAAGTTGGCTATTCTGGAAGGATGAGATCAAATGGGCTGAAGGGCCTTCATTAAAGGAACTAATAATAATGTTAAAATACAAATAATAATCATTCTTGCATTTGATATAACATCGTAACATCATGTCATTGATAAGTACCAATGGTTTTTGACTTCTTTCACAGAATGTACTGTAAACTGAATTCACTGTATATTTTTCTGTGAGCAAAATGTGTAATAATAATAATGTAAGAAATTAACAATCTTGTGATCTTGAGTAGCTTCAGACCTCCGACCTCACCATTGCTATTAATATGTATGTTTTGGCTGCTCTCTTGTTTTCCCAGATTAACACATGGAGGGAATAAAGTAGTTTTAAGACCAGTATTTGAGAACTTTGTGTTTGAGCCTCTCCCACCCTTTATTAAAGGTAGGAGTCACCTGGACGTTCAGGGAAATCTCTCATTCCTCTTCAGCACTAGAATTACCCCGACTGCAAGAATGAATGATGCTCACTAATGTCTCAGAGCCACAACACTTCTGTGAAATGCAGGGCAGAGAGAGCATGCATCCAATATACTCAGCAGAGCCTTGTGACAGCTCTGGTTATTAAATACAAGATTTCATGCTTCCCTAATGGGCCTCATTGATTAAGAAATCTCTCTCATTTATCAGGGATGCAATGACGGGATTACACAGAGTAATTTGCAGAGATGTCTTCCCCTTTGTCCTGCTGTGCTGATCAACAGACAGCCCAGTCCATTTGCGATGGCCGGGCGGAATTTAAAACCGTTGCCTCTTTGGCTTTCATTTCAATGTTTGTGCCATTGTCGTGTTGAATCACCAGCTACAAACAGATACATGGCTCGTTCAACAGCTTTGACCGTTGATGAATAAAGATTGCATCGTACCATTTGACCTTGTTACAGTGAGTGGAAAGCAAGATCCAGGCCAAAAGTTTGTTTCCAATGTAATATTGAAATTTGAGTAGCAGGTTCTCACACCTGAATTTTTTTTTTGGGGGGGGGTATGGGGGTGTGGTCATCGTATGACTAACTGACGCGGAAATTGTGGAGCTCCTGTAGCTCACTCGCCTTACAAGGCGAGTGAGACCTGTGTTCAAATCCAGGCAGGTCAGGGCGAAACTTTGGGCAAGTTTCCTTACTCCACAGGCCTAATAATAATCTCTCCAAAAAAAACACAATAATAAAAATTGGTCATTTCAATCCACGACTTTTTGCGGGACGCTGCTGTGTTTAGTTGGCTGCCGCGTTTTGCCCACAAATGACAGTCAATTCACTTTACAGTATATTCTGTGAAGTGTTTTGAGATGTTGATAAACTATGAAAAGTGCTATATCAAATGCAAGGATTATTATTATTATTATTGATGTATGGCACCAATCTGTAAGGATATCAGTGGTCCTGGAATCGAAGGTAGAGGCAGAAAGATAGAGTTGGGTGTCATCCATATACGTGTTTAGGTTGACCCCATGTCTGCAGATGATGTTGCCTGGGGGGGAGCATGTAGATATTTAAAAGTAGGCGGCCAAGAACATTGCCCTGGGGGGTGCCACAGGTGACTGTGCAGGGGCCGAATCAGGCGAGAGCAAATCCATGAAGATTGAGCTGGGAAGAAAGTGTATAGGAGGTTGGTGAGGTTGACAGCGTCGACGGCAGCAGAGAAATCAAGGAGGACATGGAAGCAGAAAGAACCCTGATCACAGATGTTTAGAACGTCATTAGAGACTTTGACCATATATAATAAATATATAATAAATAATCCTTGCATTTGATATAGTGCTTTTCACGTCTTCTAGACATCTTGAAGCGCTTCACAGAATATTCTGTACAGTGAATTGACTACATATACTGTAGATTTCTGTGATATTCTCCTGACGTGAAAGGCACTATTCAAGTGTAATTTTGTTGTTGTTGTGGATCTGTATAACATACCTGCAGCCCAAGGTTTCCACTGTGTTGTTTATTTTTATATAAAGACACATAAGCTACTGGTTTATAGTGCAAGTGGAAGAAATGCAGACTTCCACCTGATTCAATGAACACACCATGTAATCAAATAAATTACTCTAGGTAAAATAGTGTGTAGATATTGCAGAAAATAGCTTTGAGGGACTGGGAAAATAAACACATAAATAAGATTATACACAGAACTCCTCTCGTACACTTGTGTGTATACTAGAAGAAGGAATTTGAACCTTTTCCCTATCAATGCTGCTCTCAAAAGTATGTGGTGTTCTCGGCTAGATTCTACCTCCTGAAATGGCAGTAACAAACAACATATTCAATCTAATATTTAGAAAGAGACAAACGCTTAATAATCATAATAACTTGCATTTGATTTAGTGCCTTATCATGTTGTTGAGATGTCTCAAAGCGCTTCACAGAATCTACTGTAAAGTTAATTGACTGTATTTTGCGGGGCGAACCAGGGCAGCCAACTGCTCGTGATCGAGAGAGCTATCAGTGTAAGAACTCTGATCCAGAGGTGATCACCCACCAAACCATTGTCAGAGATCGTACCTTCGCTGGGAGATAGCTGCCTCTAACCAGCTTCTTCCTAGCTCTAGATTTGATAAGAAGAATATAAGAATAACTGACAGTCCAAATTATCACAACTTTGGTATTGAGGAAGAGAAGAAAAAGCAATCTTGACAAGTAGACAGATGACGAGAGGTTCAGGTGAGGAAAGCTAGTTGGCCCATTTGATCTTATCCTTTGAGAAAAATTACAATGTTTGTATTTGATATAGCACCTTATCACATTATCACATGGAGTAGACTTCCACATGTGTGCGGCTGACACCCAACTCTACTTTTCCACCTCAATTTGCAAGTCCCCTCCCACCCCAGTCCCCTGATGTTCCGTCAGCCTATCTATCAGCCATCAAGGGCTGGAAGAGTGCAAATTTCCTTCAGTTAAATGTTGATAAGAGGGAAGCCATACTCTTTGGCTCTCGCCGACATCTTCAGTCCCAAGGCTGTCACCTCCTCCACCGATCCAACTTGCCCCAAAACCTCTCTGAACCCATATGTAACTTACCCATCAGGCTCAACCCCCAATTATCCTTCCTCCCCCACATCTGGTCCCTCACCAGCACTGCCTTCTTCCATCTCCCACACATCATCCGTATCTCACCAATATCTCACCCCAAAAGCTGCCAAAACCCTGGTCCATGCCTTTGTCACCGCTCGGCTGGACTACTTCAATGCCTTCCTCGCCGGTCTCCCCTCTGCCATCATTCACAAAATCCAGCTTTTTCAAAATTCTGCCACCCACATTCTCTCCTGAACCAAACTTTGATCCCCGATCATTCCAGTCCTTATGCAGACTTCACTGGCACACTTGCATTTGATTCAGAGCATTATCATGTCATTGAGACGCCTCAAAACATACTGTAAAGTGTAGTGACTGTATATTTTGTAGGTGAAACGCAAACAGCCAATTGCACACAGAAATGACCCACAAACACTCGTGGATTGAGTGATCAAATTAGTATTATTATCTTTTGGGGGAGGGATTATTATAGCCGGAAAGCAACCTGCTAATCGACTAACAACCGGGTTCCTATCCCTAGGTTAACAATGTAGTGTGGAGTAAGTTAACTTGCCTGCCCGGGAATCGAGCTCAAGTCCTCTCGTTTGTGAGGCGAGTGCTCTAACCAATAGACCACAGGGCTCAGCATCTGTGGGCGAACAATTTGCAATCAGGTCATCTTTCACAGAATAAAACGCACGGCATTCGTTATATCATTAGTCTAGAATAAGAATAAGAGCCTCTCAGGCCCACTCGGTTGCTCAATTACACATTGTCTTTCCCTCTCTACTGTAACTGCTAGCAATTGAACTCAAGCCTTGGAAACAGCAGAGAATGGAGAGAGAGGGAAAATAGAAAGACTATTATTTAAAAATTTGAAAAGCGTAATATCAAACGCGGATAGCAACGTTGGGCTCTTTTTATTCTGCCGTTCAAACAAAACTGCTTCCATAATTTGATTTTGTGTTGAAAAATTCATAAAGAATGAAAGGTGAATGGGCCCAAGGGAGCCGCACAGTAAAACGTATTTAAATGACATCGCAAATTCAGAAAAGTAGGGCATCATTTGTTAGGAGAGCGGCAACATCTCAAGAGACCCTCAAGTCACATTTTAGAGAAAGGTTTGCTAAATGAATTAAAGTATTTCAATGTTCGAGTCCTTTGTGTGCATTATCTCATAAATCTCCTGGAAATATAGCTCGCTCGACAAAATTAAGGTCTCAGCTTTGGAATTACTCTTCTCTGAGGATGCAACTCTCTCCTCCTGATCTGGTCTGTAGGTGTTTGCCGTGCGGTGGAGGGTTTGGGCTCTGTGCTTCGCACCAGAAGGTAAAGTGCCTCTAAGGGGGACAGAGTATAATCAGCGAACAATGTAACATAATAATAATAAAATGAATAATATATTGGAAAGTGATTTGGCTGTATTTTGTGGGCGAAACCCTCAGCAGTGCAGTTGCACAAACAGTCGTGGGTTGAGTGACCAAACTATTTTTTGAGGGGTAATTTCCCCTGGTAAGTGATCCTCCATTTGACTAACAACTGGATTCCTACTTACTGCCAAAAAGCAAATGTGCCTGTGGTTTCATCCCACCCTGGAATTGAACCCGGGTCCTCCAGTTTACAAGGTGAGTGCACTACCCACTACGCTACGTGACTCCACAACAGTACACTGCAACAGCTCGAAGATTTGACTTTACTCATGGACTGACCCCAAATAGACTTAAAATATCAACTCGTATGGGAAATTTTAGGAGATGTTCAGTCCTAATTCGATCATCTCAGCTATTGTCTGTCACTGGTGAACCCATGGTGCCATTTGAACCCAGGCTAATGGTTGGGCCACAAGAATCATAGAATTTTACGGCACAAAAGGAGACCCATCTAGTCTGTGCTGGCTCTTTGAAAAGAGCAACTCAATCCCACTGCCCACCTCTCTCCCCATAACCTAACAGCCCTGTTCTCCCTAAATAAAGATCTACCGTAATTCTCTTTTAAATAGACTTAGAACTCCAATATCATGTCTTCTAGATGCCTCAAAGCGCTTCACAGAATATACTTTGAAGTGAACTGACTGCATATTTTTGTGGGCGAAAATAAATGCTGGCTTAATTTTGAAGCCAGTTTTCTGTAAATTTCTTTGAAAAAGAAAAGGATAGACAATTGTCGTCATGGTTAAGATTGAATTCAACAATTTTCAAAATTCCAGGTTCTCTGAAATGCTAAGAAAATTGAGTGAGTTAGAGAACCAGATGGAATTCCAACCCTTGGTGTCCTTACTGTGACTCTCCTCCGCTCTCCACTTCAGAACCCGGGGTCATGATGCATCTGGGACCTCCTCACCTTTAAGGCAAATCCAGGAGTCGTGGAGTCCTGTAGTTCAGTGGTTAGAGCACTCACCTTGCAAGCAAGAGACCTGGGTTCAATTCCCTGTAGGGTGAAAACCTTGGCCAACTTTCCTCACTCCACAAAACCTAATATTAATCCCTCAAAAAAAAAGGTCATTTCAATCCATGATTGTTTGTGGGACACTGCTGTGCACAATTGACTGCCGTGTTTCACCCACAAATATACAGTCAATTCACTTTACAGCACATTCTGTGCAGTGCTTTGAGACATCTAGAAGTCGCAACAACTATATCAAATGCAAAGATTATTATTATTATTACTAAATTCTGCAGATCAAACTATACTACAATGCTACAAAGATGGAGAGAGTAGGGGCTTTTTGGTGGAACATTATGTCTTGGGAATAAGTATATCCTGGCTCTAGGGCTAAGCTTAAAGAGAATAATTAAAAATTATCTTTCTTAGGATGAATGGCTTGGCATAAAAGTTGTCGATTTCACAGGCAGAATTTTCATCTTTCGGAAATGTTGCTTTTTTTTTCTCGCAGGTCAAAACTCGGTTCAAAGATGTGCAGAAGACAGAGCACAGGGAATTTCTCCAGATGTAGATATTAGATCGACACCACGCTGGGATTCTGGTCAGCTCATGGAGCGCGCTGGGGAATACCAGCTACCTCAGGGGCTGAGCGCAATGTCAAACATTCAGCTCCAACTTTCCTTTGCGAAAATCAATCAGAATCTTAATAACTTCTGGGCTTTGTTTGCTGAGGCAGCGATGATTCCTGCCAGCCTCTCACACCCCTTGAATCTATCCCCACAGCACTTTCTTCTCAAACAAAGCCTCCAGAACTCTTAGCACATCCATTGCGCTTGATACATCGGCAGAGGTTATGGTATTTTGGGGGCTAAGGCGCCATAGAAATTCATAGCACAAAACAAGGCCATTCGTGTCGGTGCGCGATCTTTGAAAGAGCAACGAGAAGGGAATTTTCTCTTGAAAAGAGAAGGCTGGTAATCTCCCTGATAAAATTGGCCATTCGCTTCATGGCTGTTTGTTTGTGGGACATTGCTGTGTGCATAATGGCTGCCGCGTTTGTCTACATAACCTACATGCAGTCATTACACCTTTTAGCAAATGTACTGAAGCACTTTGAGGCGTTCAAGAACTCGATAATAAATTGTAATAATAATTCTTCGGTTAATTTCACTTCAGTGGGGACATCTCAAAGCAATTCACAGGATGTGTCATCCCATGTGTCAAACTAAGAAGAAGGCATCTCTATCCCAGCTTTAACCCAGCTTTCCACTTTGTAAAATAACGTGGAGTGTGATGACTTGGAGCTCATGTCAATGCCAAACGTAGAGAAAGTTAAAAACTCCCAAATGATGCGATCAGCACATGAACTACTAACAAGGCAGTCAGGCAAACTGAGCCTCCGTCCAGCTGACTATCACAGTGGGTTGCCCTTCAATCTGCTCAATGAAATTGCGCGAGTGCAGATTTTAGCTGGTCTCAGAGAGTCTCACTGTGTCAAATTGTCTTCCATAGTTGTCGGCCCATCAGTTCTCCGGCAGGATTTGCTAAGACAACAGCTAGGCAGAGCGCTCGGTCTGCCAGCTCAGTTAACATGCCTGCAACACATCGCCATGTGCTTCATTACAGCTGTGTTGCAAGGAGGTTTCTCATCCAGTTGGATGGGTCAGGGTCTGACCTCCAGCGTCCCTCTTATGATAATGATTCTCTTAGGAATTTGGGAAGACACAATTGGGACAGAACCCTTTCCAGTTGCACAGCTCCCCTGCCTCCAAGCCCTTCTCTCTAAATTGGGGGCTGTGGGAATGCTCTATTTAAATGAGGTATTTACTCCACACTCAGCATATTCTGTATGTAATTTAAAAAGGGGCATCTTAAAAATACATTCTTTGTTCTACCGTAATTTTTGTTTAATAACGATAATAATCCTGGCATTTGATATGGCGTCTTATAATGTCATATAGATGTCTCAAAGCACTCTGTATCAACTTTATCAAATGTAAAGTGGTAAAGACCAGGTATAGTTTGTGAGCAAAAAAGTGCAAGAAATCAAATGTGCTAATGTAATTATGTGCAGGATTGTAAATGGAAGCCATCGTATTATAATAATAAATAATAATAATAATAATACAGAGTGGGGATACAACAGAAATTGTCTGTCTGGCTCAGTTGGTTGCACTCTTGCCTTGGTCTGAGAAGGCTGTGGGTTCAAGCCCCATGACAGGACTTTCAACCGACCTAGTCTAGGCTAACACTGCAATGCACGGCTTGGAGTTTGCTACACTGTCGGGGGTGCTGTTCTTCGAATGAGATGTAAAATGAAGGTAACACTATCTGTGTTTTTTCAGGCGGAAGCTCCCACAACGCTATTTTTAAAGAGCAGGGAGTCTCTCCCAGTGTCAATCACTGAAGAGCGCGGAACATGTTCAGCTTGTGGGGGAGTGTGTGTGTGGGATCCGTTATTGGACAAGGCTTCATCAATCACTGACTGACTCTATCGCTGTCACTGCATTTAGATAAGCTGAGTTCAGGAGAATTGACAGTTGCAGATCGGACCTGTTCTCGGGAATGGTGAAATAGACCACACACCCTAAGCAGAGCTGTTTTTAGACAAAACATTAATAATAATCCTTGCACTTGAGAAAGCGCCTTATCACGTCTTCGAGGCATCTCAAAGCGCTTCCCAGAATACCCTGTAAAGTGAATTGACTGTATATTTTGTGGGTGAAACAGGTCAACAAATGTCCTACAACTGTCCCGCAAACAGTTGTGTATCGAGTGACCATATTCTTATTATTGTATTTTACTTTTGTTTTTGATGGGCTTATTACCCCCAGAAAGCGATCCGCCAATCGGCTAACAAGCCAATCGCCTTGCAAGTGAGAGGACCTGGGCTCCATTCC
This sequence comes from Hydrolagus colliei, assembly GCA_035084275.1. NCBI lineage: Eukaryota > Metazoa > Chordata > Chondrichthyes > Chimaeriformes > Chimaeridae > Hydrolagus > Hydrolagus colliei. The sequence goes on along the minus strand of CM068763.1, from coordinate 6,593,416 downwards.
CGGGCAGAGCGAAACGTTGGACAAGTTTCCTTTGTTTACCTAGTAGTAACTAAGAAACTAGTTGTTAGCACTGCTAGTCTCTACCTCATGTACCACATGCAAAACCAATGGATTTATAGCATTGGGTTTCAGTTATTGTCAACATAGAAGATTAAACTGGTAAAGTTAAAATCTGTGATTATTCAGGAAGCACAGTTTTCTGATTGTAATTCCAATCAGGAACATTCAAAAGAAAATAAGGTCCAAAAGATGAATAAGTCATTCCATTCATTACATACTAGAAATGGCACCTGAAGATCAGAGTGGTCAAAGGCATTACTCGCAAGAATGCGTTCCTCTAGTTATTTCTGCCGGGAAATGAGATGCTTGAGACTGAATAACTTAGCCAAGGATGAAGGAGGTTTAACAACCACTTAATGACATTGCTGACATTAATAAACTCACAAACTGCATGTAAATACAATTGTGGACATCACGAGTGTGTGTGGTGGAGCAGCTCCGTTCTGCTTTTAAACCTGCACTTGCTCTCAGCATCCTCCTCCACTCATGAGCGGGTCATAACAAAGACATCGAGGGCTAATTTGCAAGATGTGCAAGTCGCAAATCCTGCACTCAACCCATATCAACAACAACAACAACTTGTATTTATATAGCTCCCCCCTCCTATCTCTCCAACCTGCTGACTCCCTATGAACCTGCCTGCCCCCGCCATTCAGTGGGCTCCAGTCTGCTCCATGTGTCCCACCCCACCTGCCTTACCATCATTTAACCATTCCCACAGCCCCCAATTTAGAGAGAAGGGCTTTGAGGCAGGGGAGGTTTGAGACTGGAAAGGGATCTGTACCAATTGTGTCTCTCAAATTCAGCCTCTCTGCCCCCGCACTCTGGAACTCCATGCCACAATCCCTTCACCTCGCTTTCTCCCTTGCCTCCTTCAAGGCCAGTTTCAAGATCCTCCTTTTCGATCATGCCCTCTCACCTCTCTCCCTCCCCTCCCCCCTACCCTGCCCGTCCCCCTACCCTGCCCTTCCGCCATACTGGGGTCCCAACCCCTGACTGTTCAGCGCCTTGGGACGTCCTCCCGACATGAAAGGCGCTCTATAAATTTAATTTTGTTGTTTTTGTTCAGGTAACCCGGTAGCATTCACAGTTTGGCAAACTCGCAGATTACCAACCTCAGCACATACTGCCAAGGCTGATGCATGGACAATAGCACGTAGGACAGAGAGGCAGCAGGTGCCTCTGCAACCACACCCCAGAGAGAGAGAAAGGAGGCCAGATCAGGAACAGAGTGGATGTGCCAAAGGGGAGAACACTTTTGAAAAATGATTGAACGCACTCATTTTTGAAAATAAAACACAAAAATCAACAAAGAAACTCTTCACATCACCCAGTTCACACAAACCCAACAGAAACTGATCTTTCTCCAGAGATAAACTGCACTAAACATCTGCGCTCAAGAGATTGACCAAAGCCCAGCCCTAATGAAAATACTGCCCTAAATTCCTGTTGTGGTAAAACTCAATATCCTTCGCTGATATCCCTGTCCTGTTCTCTCCTCCTGTATAATAGTAACACAAAGGCTAATCCACAAAAGGCTCCCCAAATAACTTACATCATCCATTTGTCTGCTTCTTTGCTACTAATATCTATCAGCCTCTCTCCCTGCTTCTATTCACCATCTCCCTCTGTGGAATACACCGATTATAACAGAAAGCTTGTTCACTACGATTCCTGCCCACAGGCACCTGTGCCAGACACAGAAAAGAAATTGAGTGCGAACAACAACTTGCATATACATAGCGTTGTTTGTGTAGGATAAAGTCTCTTGGACAGGGTTAGATGCTAAGCAGGGGTAACATAGGAACAAAGGAACAGGAGTAGGCCATTCTGCACCTCAAGCCTGTTCCACCATTCTATTGATCATGGCTGATCGTTACCTTGACTCCAATTACCCGCCTTTGACCCATATCCCTTGATACCCTCACTTAACACATATCGATCCACCTCAGTCTTAAAAATTTGAATGGAACCTTCACGTGGGGCAGCATCTTGGAGCGCTTGACAGTTAGTGAAGCCTGACTCCGAGCTGGGAGGAGATGATGGTACGCAATGTTTAATAGGAAGGTTTGAGCCAGTGCCTTCTTGGGGTATCTGCACGTAATCTCAGTATGAAGCCAATGAGTGTTGATCAGGTTAACACACAAGAATCCTGTCTGCACCAATAATAATAATAAATCATAATAATAATAATCCTTGCATTTGGTATCGCGCCTTTATCACTATGGATCCTCCTCTGTCCAGATGGAGTAAGGAACATATTGCTCACCTGGCGGTGATGCTCTCGGTATCAATGTATTCTTTAGCAATGGCCAGCAGGTCTCTATGCTAATGCTGGAATCCCACAGTTACGATTGCTAATGACCAGAGTTTTTATTGCACACACAGCGCATATTCCAAGGTGCTTAAAATTCTGACAGCAGCATTGAGCACTGTCAGCAACAGCTTTGGGGAATTCTATACGATTCTTCATAACTGAATTTAAAAATGTACGTACAGTATAATTAATTCCAGCAAAAAAACACAGTTTATCTAATCACCTTAGCAAGCGAATGAGAGGTCTCTGAAGGGTATAATCAGTATTAGTTGGAAGTAATGAGGCTTTGACTTGAGTAGCATTCAGTAAAACCTCTTTTGCCCCCAAAAGGAACATTAATGATGATTAGTGACTTAAATTCTTATGGATTTGTTTTCATGAAATGAAAAGTATTTATAAACGCCATGCAACTCTGTGTAAAACAATATTTTCTAACCATATCTGGATTAAATATATAGTCTGTATGTGTACAGATATGGAGAAAGGCTACAAAACCATGTAGGGTTGAGGTTAACTCTTTTCCTTGTCCAATGTACTTTACATCAATTAGGTGTTAGCTTGGTTCAGTTGATAGCACTTTCACCTCCAAGTCAGACAGCTATGGGTTTATTGAGCTCATATGGTCTATCTGACACTTTGGTGGAATGCTGAGGAACACTGCTTTGTTTGAAGTGCTATCCTTCAGATGAGATCTTAAGATGAGATCCTATTTCCCTGTTCAAGTGGATGTTAAAGATCTCATGGCACTGATCAATGAAAATCCTTTCATGTGATATAACTTATTGGTTGAGATTTCTCAAAGTACTCCACTGCAAGGAAACGCGGTTGTGTGCATCTTGTGGGTGAAAGCTGCAGTCAATTTGCAGCAATATTTTACAAACAGCCATAAAGCGAATGATCAAGTTTATTTTGGATGGGGGGGATTTATTACTCAGGATATCAGAACATGCTCCCTTCGCCTTCCAGATAGGCCAGGCATCTTTAACATCCATTTGAACAGGCAAACAGACCTGGGTTTTCATTTCTCACCCAAAGGATGGCATCTCTGACATTGCAACACCACTCAACATTGCTTTGAAGTGTTAGCCTGGACTATGTAACCAATCTACTTTCCCCCTACAAGTCCACCCGGACCCTCCGTTCAACAGGACTTGGCCTGCTCCAAGCCCCCCGCCCGAACCGCCCCACCATCGGAGGCCGGGCCTTCAGTTTCTCCGCTCCCACCCTATGGAATACCATCCCCCAATCCCTCCGTCTCGTTTCTTCCCTTTCCTCTTTCAAGGCCGGTTTGAAGACTTTCCTCTTCGACCGTGCCTTTTGTTCTACCCCGAATTTTTCGACCTCCCCTTCGTGTCTCACCCCTTCCCAAACACTCCCCTCCCAGCTCGGGTCACACGCCTCCTGTGCAGCGCCTTGGGACGTCCTCCTGACGTGAAAGGCGCTCTATAAGTGTAATTTGTTGTTGTTGTTGTTGTTGTATGTGAGAATCAGAGCTTAGAACCAGGGAGTTATACACTCTTGTTACTGTACCAGCTAATAGATCAGTTAGGATAACAACTCATTGCAAACATTGTCTTCTACTGCAAACAATGTTTAGCTTTGAACCTCTGAATATTAGAAGCAAAAATCCTCCAAAACATTCTTATATTTTATGTTCAATGTTGGGAGGCCATCTCAAGTGCTTCACAAGATTTACTATAAAGTGGAGTGACTGTGGGCAGATGTAGCAATCAACTTGCATCCACAAACATTACATTTACCATCTCAAGGTTTAAAACTAAACACCAATGATCTTTACATTAGCTATAGCACAGGGTCTCTGGGAATCTGTACCCTGCATGAGGGGAGCTATATAGTGCAAGCTGTTGTTGTCTACGTCGCGGGATTTGGTAGGTGACATGATCGTATAGACTAGGACTAGGTGGAATTTCGAGTCTGTAAAGTCAAGACTCCAATCATAGAGAGAGAAAAAATATTTCCTTCCATTGCCTGACTGAACCTCACCCTTCCTCTTGCTCTGCCCTCAATACATTTACAACATTCACCGCTCAGATGCTGGGAAGTAACGAAAGTGGCTCTATAATGGATTTCTGCCTGACTGGTAAATGAGTGCAGCACAGACTGGTACATTGTTCTGGGTACTGAGACCTGAGAGCTGCCCAGCCTCAGTAGGACCCAATTATCTAGTGCCGGAGTCGCGTACCATTTATATTCTGAAAACAATGAAAGTCAAGGTTACAAGGTTTTTTTTTAATTCTGTGATTTTTTTATTCCTTATCTAATTTCAAATGCAGTCTTTCAGTACACACGGCGCTGTATCTAACTCCTGGATTGACAAGGTTAATGGTGTACTCTGAACAAACTGCAGAACTGCTTCCCCATCATATCTAGCCATCTGGGCCAGTCATATGTATCTGAGACTCAAAGGAATACAACTTAATATCGTGGTCAGAAAAAACAAAGCCATGCAGTCTTTTCCATCCCCCCACAGCATACTTTTGATACCGTCTGCTCAAAGTACGATAGACTTTCATTTCTTCTGCGGTTAGTTCCTTTATTTTTTTGGTCCTTTAGAGACAGCGCCCTTCACACAGGATAATGCCTCGGAGTGCCGTACAGTGGCGGGGGTAGTGGGGGGACAGGGGGAGAGAGTTGACAGGTAGCAAGGGTGAAGGTGACCATAGGTGCAATCGAAGTACTGTAGGAGGTTTCCAAATGGGATTTAATCAATAACAACAAAATTGCACTTATGTAGCACCTTTCACGTTGGGAGGACGTCCAAAAGCGCTGAACAGTCTGGTCGGGACCTGAGCAGTAGGGGGAAGGGGAAGGAGACTGGGAGAGGGGGAAGAGTTAGTGGGGCAGATAAATAAATCAATAAATCAATGGTCGAGGCAAGTGGATTGAGGCAGAGAGTTCTACAAGTTAATAGTGTACAACAACAACAGCAACAACAAAATTGCACTTATACAGCACCTTTCACGTCGGGAGGACGTCCCAAAGCGCTGAACAGTCTGGTCGGGACCCGAGCGGTGTCGGTGGGAGGTGGGGGAAGGTCGAAGTAGGGGGAAGGGGAAGGAGAGTGGGAGAGGTGGAAGAGTTAGTGGGGCAGCCAAAGGCGTTGTCGAAGAGGAAGGTCTTGAGACCGGCCTTGAAGGAGGGAAGGGAGGTAGCGAGGCGGAGGGGCTGCGGGATGGAGTTCCACAGTGTGGGAGCAGAGAGGCTGAAAGCCCGGCCACCGATGATTGGGCGGTTAGGGCGGTGGATGCGGAGCAGGCCTGAGTCTGCTGAACGGAGGAGAAGGGGGCAGGCTGATAGGGAGACAGTAGGTCAGAGAGATAGGCGGGGGCAAGGCTGTGAATGGCATTGAAATTGAGGACAAGGATCTTGAATTCGATCCTCTGGGTGATGGGGAGCCATTGGAGACGGGCGACGGTGGGAGTGATGTGGTCGCGAAGCCTGGTAAGGGAGAGTACATGAGCGGCAGAGTTCTGAATGATCTGCAGCCTGTGAAGGGAGGAGCTGGGGAGGCTGACGAGGAGGGAGTTCCCGTAGTCGAGCCTGGAAGTGATAAAGGTGTGGCTGAGAGTTTTGGAGGCGTGGGGGGGTGAGGTAGTGACGGAGTCTGGCAATATTGCGGAGGTGATGGAAGGCTGTGCCGGTCATAGAGTGGATGTGGGAAGGAAGGATAGCTTGGGGTCGAACAAGACGCCTAGATTCCTGATTGGCTTTGAGAGGTGGAGAGAGCAGCCTTGAACGCTGATGTTGTCAGCGCCTGAGGTGCGGAGGCGCTGACGTGAGCCAATCAGGAGGGCTTCCATCTTGTTGACATTGAGTTGTAGGAAATTTGCCCTCATCCAGGACTCAATGTCCGACAGACATACAGTCAGAACGCCATTGGTCCTGGAATCGAGGGTTGATGCGGATACGTAGAGTTGGGTGTAATCCGCGTACATGTGGAAATTTACACCATGTCTACGGATGATGTCGCCCAGGGGGAGAGTGTAGAGAGTGAAGAGCAGGGGGCCAAGGACAGAGCCCTGGGGAGCACCGCATGTGACTGTGCGGGGGCTGGAGGAGAAGCCGTTGGAAGAGATGAAGTGAAGGCGGTGGGAGAGATAGGATCGGATGCATTTGAGGACAGATCCTTGCAGGTTGAGGAGGGAGGAGAGGCGGTGGAGGAGGATAGCGTGGTCCACGTTATCGAAGGCAACGGATAGGTCGAGGAGGACGAGGAGGCAGAGGGAGCCCTGGTCACAGATGGTCAGGATGGCGCTTATGACCTTTACCAGGGCAGTTTCCGTGCTGTGGGAGGCACGGAAACCCGATTGGAGGGGTTCGAGGAATGAATGTTGTGTGAGGAAAGAGCGGAGCTAGGAGGCCACTCTTTCAAGGACCTTGGAAAGAAAGGGGAGATTGGAAATGGGCCGGTAGCTAGATAGCTGTGACGCATCGAGGGAAGGCTTTTTTAGGATGGGGGTGATGGTGGTGGTTTTGAAGGCAGTGGGATCAGTCCCGGTTGAAAGGGACAGGTTGATAGTGTCTAATGTAATGTAGTGTCTAATGGGTCAGACCTTTGTTACATGAGCAAAGGAGTGGGGTACACACATATCAGCGGGGTAGTGAGATACTGGGGCAAGAAGGGATTCAAATGCAAAGGTGAGAAGCTAAAAATCCATCTGATCAAAGCCGGTGGAGCCTGGTGTGGATTGGGGTGGGGTGGTCAGGAGACAATGCGCATCCATAGCTTCCGACAATGAGACGATTGGGAAAATTCAACTGAACTTCCCAGACCAGCTTCTCAGGAATGCCAGATACCGAATGTAAAAAACCATAAGTCCCCCGTGTGAGCTGGGAGATAAGACTTTCTCAATCCTACTCAGACCGATCCACAAGCAAGCAGACAAGTTTAAAGATTTGGCTGCAGTGGCGATGCTGTCGGGGTCAAACTTAACTCGATGCTCTGCATAAGAAACAAACAGAGACAGGGATTTCTCTCTGAAGCCGGATACCCTGAGGGAGAGGGAGGAAAATGCAAGGCCACACACACTCTGTGTCCTTGACTACTGGCACTGCCACAAAACAGCACATTCCTTCATGTTTGCTACCTATTTGCGGATCTGGTCCTTAGGAGAGTCAACGAAAGACTCTTCTGCCTGAGAACTGTGAGCCACTTAACGTGAAGTTTGGCCTCTTTTGATGCCACTCTCTCTTGGTGAGTACAGTGTGTTCCTCTCATAGTTATATTGAGCGTGAAAGCGAGGGAGAAGAAGGAAAAAAAATAAGTCTTGATTTTATCCCAGAGGAAGAAGCATGAAAAGGTACTCTGGTTTTTAACTCGTGCTTAGATGGAACGAGCCTTGAAAGCACTCTCATCCCTACTCTCAATGGGTTTCCTTTTACAACATAAAACCTACTGCCTTGGATCAGCCTGGATCAATGACTGAACAGACTGGCTTCTCCTGATATGGGCGAGGAAAGCTTCTGTGAGGGTTGGAATTTCAGGCCACTTTGCTTTAACAAGATCAGTGAAGCCTGGCATTGCTTTAGATTAGCAGATTAATTGGCAAAGCAATAATATCAGCGTCCGCATCAAGGACAAATGTTTCATTCTGTTATCCGTGCCTCTCGGAGTGAGGACAGATTGTTTAAAGGAACAATGCCCCGAACTGGTTTCCCTACCTGTTTTTATAGCGTTTTTACTTATTGTTAATAATGATAGTAATCCTTACCTCTGATGTAGCCTCTTTGACATCACGAGGACACCTCAAGATATACTATTAAGTGTAGTGACTGTGTAGTTCATGAGTGAACCCAGCAGCCAACTTGCGCAGTGTTCCACAAACAGCCATGGAGTGACTGATCAATTTTTTTATTTGGCCAAGATTGTTGGTCAGGACACTGGGAGAAACTCCCTTCTCTTTTTGAATAATGCCAATGGGAACATTAACATCAATCAATCAAAAAAACATCCACCTGAACAGGCAGACGGGACCTCAGTTAAACATCTTATCCGATGAATGCACATTATTATCCCTGCATTGGAATGCCAGTCTGTGGATCGGCGCTTGGAAAAATAATACGGATTTATAGTTGATACTTAGCATCGTATAGAAGACTTTTAATGCTCCTTTGAGGGGGTAGCAGTAAGATGGGGGAGGGAAAGACTGAAAACAACAATCAGTCAGAACTAAACTCACTCTTCCGATAGGAATAGTTTGCAACTGGTTTCATTTGGTTAACATTGGAACTAATTTTGATCCGCGACCTTTTCATTGTGTTTCCTTCTCATCCTGAATCATCTCTGAACTCCAAAAGACAACACATCTAGATGTTCTGTTTTTCTAAACTGTTAATCAACCACGCCAATGTTCACCATGTGATGCTGTAATGATGTATGGAAGATTTGGATCGGTGCCTAGTAATCCTCAAACACTGCGTATTAATAGACTGAGTGGTGGAGGAGGAATGAGTCACAGCAGAAGTGGCCCACTTGTTCAGCTGGAAAACCAGTCTTTTGACTGTGTCATGTATTCTTTCAGCTGCCCTCCTACCTCTCTGTCCGGTCCTCTCCCATCCCAATCCTGCCCCACCCACCTTCTCCTCCACCCACCTCCTCCTCCACCCCACCCCTTACACATTCAGGTTCCTGATCCCCAAGTGTTCAACACCCTGGGACATCCTCCTGACATGAAAGCCACTTTACAAATGCAATTTTTTTCTTGTTGTTTCTCAAACTGAATGTGTTAGCCACAATTTCACCCCATACTGTAAGAATTAATTACCGTTATTCATGGCTGATTAAGGGCATAACTCAAATGTCCACTTCAAAATCCACAGTTACTACACTTTAAAGTAAAATATGTGAAAGGCGCTATATGAACTGCAAGGATAATAAATAATTATTAATATTATTTGAATGTGGCACATTATTCAATTCAGTCTCAACCTTAAAGATTTTTTAAATGTAATTTCTTAAGAGGACTCATAGGAAAATGGCTTCAAAAGTAAGGCTGTATTTAAGAATTTGACAAATTTGAAAATGTTCCGAAACAGTACATAAATAGAACAACTCTAGATCGATGCCTCGGAATTTCTCCCCATAGATTTTTTGCAGAGTTTATCATCGGCTGGCAGCTGTGTCACTTGCAGAGCAAGAAATGCTTTTGTATTGTCCATATGTACATGTGGCTTACCAAACAGACCAAAGATTATGCAAATCCATTGAAAAGTCCCATCACGCATTAAATAAAGGTTCAGAAATAACTAGAATGTAGAGACAGTCTTTTGGTTACTGAGTATTCATGATTTAACAGCTTCTTTCTGTCCTTTTCATCCGACCACTTTTGAGATTATAAATAACACCTAAAAATGCCTTTTTCTACCCGTAATGGGCTGGGACCCCAGGTAATCAACAACAACAATTTACATTTATATTGCGATTAAGTAAAATCCAATAAAGCGTTTTGAGATGTCCTCCAGATGCTATATGAGATCAGGAGCTCATCTTAAAGAGCATTCTCCCGAAGTGAAAGGCACTTTACAAATGTGACCTTGTTGTTGTTGTTGTTGTTGTTCACACAGTTAGTGGAGAGGAAGGGTAGAACCAAAGGAGCGAATAAGAAGATTTAGGAGTAGGAGGGAGGTGGCCAAAGATACAGACAAAGAGATGGGTGTCTAGCTTTCCAAGACTCTCAGCCTTGTGGAGCACTTTGAGAGTATCCCACAGCAAAGTGTTAGCATACTTGTCTCACAAGCGACAGGACCCAAGTTTGAATCCTGGGCAGGATGAAACCTTAGGCAAGTTCCCTTACTCTGCATGACTGTTTTCCAAGTAGTAAGTAGGCATCCGGTTGTTAGTCGATTGGCAGATAGTTTTTCCAAGGGTAATATGATTTAAAAAACTATAATTTGGTCACTCAATCGATGACTGACCGATTTGTTGGACACTAATATGCGCAAATGGCTGCTGCATTTCGCTCACAAGATTATTTACTTTAAGCGCTTTGAGATGTCTCAAATGTGATAAGATGCTTTGAGATGTCAACAACATGTGATAAGGTGCTAGATCAAATGCAAGGAATATTATTATTATTGTTCAGGCTTCATGAAAGCCTTCATGATTATCATAGAATTGAAAGTAGCTCATCTGAGCTGGAGTATCAGGTGGAGACATTGCGGTGCATCAGGGAAGGGGAGAGCTTCTTAGATAGTTTCATCTTAGAGCCTGACACTCCACCAAGGCCTAGGGAACAAGAGTGCGCTGTTGCCAGCCACGGTCAGGACTGGGTGACAGTCAGACGACCGGGTATGCGGAGCCACAAGAATGGTGCAGAGAAACCCCAGACTGTAACCATTTCCAACAGGTATGAAGTACTTTCAACCTGTTTGGATAAGGAGGTCTGTGAGAAGGTTGGACAAACCAACTCCATAAAGACCATTTTAATAGGAGATACAACTGTCCGAGGTATTGATAGGCGTTTTTGTGAACGGAAACGCGAATCTTGGAAGTTGTGTTGCCTACCAGGTGCCAGGGTTGAAAACTTGACTGAGCGGGTGCATGAAATTCTGCTAGGGGAAGGGGAAAATCCACTTTTGGTGGTCCATGTTGGGACCCATGAAGTTGAGAGGAAAAGACCTGAGATGCTCCAGGGAGAGTACCAGAGACTAGGGAGAAAACTAAAAAGTGGAACTTCGAGAGTGGTGATCTCTGGGTTGCTTCCAGTGCCTCGAGCAAGCCAGTTCCAGAATGCTAGAATAAGGCACATCAATGCATGGCTGGAGAAGTGGTGTAGGAAGAAGGGTTTCTGGTTCCTAGACCATTGGGACCAATTCTGGGGTAGGTGGAACCTGTACAAAATGGATGGGTTACACCTGAACAGGGCTGGAACCAATCTCCTTGCAGGGAGGTTATCGAGTTTTGTGGGGGGGGCTTTAAACTAATCCCGGGGGGTGAGGGTGGGAAACTGATCAGTAGTTCAGATACGGGAGGGGTAACAAAGAGGACAGGGGTAAGGGTAAGACGGGAGAAAAGTGCAGAGGAAGTAATTTGTGCCTTAGAGTGCATGTATGTAAATGCACGAAGTTTGAGAAATAAAATTGGTGAGCTGCAGGCTCAGGTTGCTGCGAGGCGATATGACGTTATAGCAGTAACAGAGACTTGGCTCCAGCATGGGCAGGAATGGGAGTTGAACATTCCTGGTTATAATGTATTCAGGAGGGATAGAGAAGGGAGAAAAGGGGGCGGGGTGGCAATTTTAGTTAAGGACTCAGTGACTGCCTTAGAAAGGAACGAGGTGGAAGAAGGACTAAAAACCGAATCTATCTGGTTAGAAATGAGGAATAAAAAAGCTGCAGTTACACTGTTAGGGGTATACTATAGACCACCAAATAGTGGGGAGGAGATAGACAAGCAGATCTGCAAGCGTATCACGGAGAAATGCAGAGCTAATAGAGTAGTGATAATGGGTGACTTCAACTATCCCAACATAGACTGGCAGAATAGTAGAGTAAAGGGCAAGGAGGGAGAAGAATTCCTGAAGTGTGTGCAGGACAACTTTCTTGATCAGTATGTTTCCAGTCCAACGAGGAAAGAAGCATTGCTGGATCTAGTTTTGGGAAATGAGGTAGGGCAAGTTCAACAGGTTTCTGTAGGTGAGCATCTAGGGAATAGTGACCACAATATCGTTAGATTCAGAATAATTATGGAAAGGGATAAGGAACGATCACAGGTGAGGACACTCAACTGGAAAAGGGCTAATTTCAATGAGTTGAGGTGGGACCTAGCCAAGGTGGATTGGAAAGAAAAATTGGCAGGTAAGACAACTAACGAGCAGTGGGCAGCGTTCAAAGAGGAGATAGTTCAGGCACAGGTCAAAAGCATCCCCACAAAGGTGAAATGTAAGGCATCCAAACCTCCCTGGATGACTAAGGAAATCGGGGCCAAAATAAACCAAAAAAAAGAGGCTTATGATAAGTGTCAGGCTCAAAATTCAGAAGGGAACCAAGCAGAATATAGGAAGTGTAGGATAGAACTAAAAAAGGAAGATAGAGGGGCAAAGAGACTGCATGAAAAACAATTAGCGAGTAAGATTAAGGGGAACCCTAAGGTTTTTTACCAACATATTAAGAGTAAAAGGTTGGTCAAGGATAGGGTGGGGCCAATTAGGGACCTAGGAGGAAATCTCATTGTGGAGGCAGAGGGCATGGCTGATGTACTGAATGAGTACTTCGCCTCTATCTTCACAAAAGAAAAGGATACAGCCAATGCCATGGTATTAGAGGAGAGATTAGGAGAAATGGATAGAATAATTATAACCAGAGAGGAAGTTCTAAAAAGGTTGACGTTGCTCAAGGTGGATAAGTCACCTGGTCCGGATGGGATGCACCCTAGGTTACTAAGTGAGGCACGGGAGCAAATAGCAGGGACTCTGGCCACGATCTTTCAATCTTCCTTGGACACAGGGGTCGTGCCAGAGGACTGGAGGATAGCTAATGTTACTCCCTTGTATAAAAAGGGGCAGAAGGACAAGCCTGGTAACTACAGACCAGTCAGTCTAACGTCGGTAGTGGACAAACTTCTAGAGTCCATAATCAGGGACAAGGTAGATCTTCACTTAGAAAGATATAGGCTAATAAAGGACAGTCAACATGGATTTGTTAAAGGCAAATCTTGCCTTACAAATCTGATAGAATTTTTTGATGAGGTAACGGAATGGGTGGATAATGGTAGCGCAGTTGATGTAGTTACATGGACTTTCAAAAGGCATTTGACAAAGTGCCACATGAGAGACTTATTATGAAATTAAAGGCCCATGGCGTAAAAGGGACAGTGGCAGCGTGGATCCACAACTGGCTGCGAGACAGAAAGCAGAGAGTTGTAGTGAGCGGCTGTTTTTCAGATTGGAGGGAAGTGAGCAGTGGTGTGCCACAGGGATCAGTTTTGGGACCATTGCTGTTTGTAATCTACAAACAAACAACAACAAACAAAACTTACATTTATATAGCGCCTTTCACGTCGAGAGGACATCCCAAGGCGCTGTACAGTCAGGTAGGACAAGAGCAGGGTGGGAAGGATCAGGGCAGGATAAAGCATAGTAGGAAAAGTAACTGTATTAGTGGGCGAAACGCGGCAGCCAAATTGCGCACAGCAGTGTCCCACAATTAGTCACGGAAGTGGGACTAGGGGCAAAAGGGGGTAAAGAAGCAAAAGGGGAGGGGTCGAGGCAGGGGGAAGAAAGGCAGGAAAGTCGACTGTATACTTGTGGGCGAAACGCGGCAGCCAAATTGCGCACAGCAGTGTCCCCACAAACAATCGCGAAAATGGGGCCAGGGGAGAAAGGGGGAAAAGAGATCTACATCAATGATCTGGACTTGGGTGTACGGAGTACAGTTTCCAAGTTTGCAGATGACACTAAGTTAGGGAGAATAGTAAATAGTGAGGAGGATAGTAGCCATCTGCAAGAGGATATAGACAAATTGGTAAAGTGGGCAAACACATGGCAGATGAAGTTGAATGCAGAGAAGTGTGAGTTGATGCATTTTGGGAGAAGAAATGAAGGGAGGCAATATAGGCTAGATAGTACAATTTTAAATGGTGTGAAGGAACAGAGAGACCTGGGGATTTGTGTTAGTGACTCGTTGAAGGTGGCAGGACAGGTAGACAAGGCTGTTAAGAAGGCATATGGGATACTAGGCTTTATAAATAGGGGTATAGAGTACAAAAGTCAGGAAGTGCTGACTAACCTCTATAGGACTTTGGTGAGGCCTCAGCTGGAATACTGTGTTCAATTCTGGTCACCACACTACAGAAAGGATGTGAAGGCATTGGAAAGGGTGCAGCGAAGATTTACTAGGATGGTGCCAGGATTGAGGGACTTCAGCTATGAGGAGAGGCTAGATAGGCTAGGGTTATTCTCTCTGGAGCAGAGAAGATTGAGGGGAGACCTAATAGAGGTTTATAAGATCATGAGGGGTTTCGACAGGGCAAATAGAGAAAAACTATTTCCACTCGTGGGTGAATCTGTGACTCGTGGTCACAGATTTAAAATAGTTTCAAGGCGAAGTAGAGGGGAGCTGAGGAGAAATTTTTTCACTCAGCGAGTTGTTCGAATCTGGAATGCATTGCCTGAAAAGGTGGTGGAGGCTGATTCGATAACAACTTTTAAAAGGGAATTAGATCTTTATTTAGGGAGAACAGGTCTATTAGGCTATGGGGAGCGGGCAGGGCAGTGGGATTGAATCGCTCTTTTCAAAGAGCCGGCACAGACTAGATGGGCCGAATGGCCTCCTTTTGAGCCGTAAAATTCTATGAATCTATGAATCAAATACTATGCTCTCTGGCCTCTAAATGAACATTCATTACAAAGACATAAGAACATTAGGTGGAACAGAAAAGTGTATTTTAACCTTGCCTCACTGGAGGAGGGGGTTACAAAGGGGGTGAATTCAAAACAGAAAATGTACAAACCATGGACATTTTGTAGAGAGCCTAGCTACCCAACACAGCCTGATCTGTGAATGAATATTCAAAATTTACAATGCAATTCAATTTACATTTATATAGCTCCTTTCAAGTCAGGCAGACATCTCAAAGTGCTCGCTCGACGCGGCTGCTTTGGGCACCCAGCAGTGACAAATTTGTCACTAATCTAGATTGATTTATACACGGGGAGAAACATGGAGGAGCTTCCCCCACACCTTCAGTCTCCTTGACCTGAGTCAATCCTTTCAGAGGACCAAGGTGTACGTTGGTTGTGTGAAGAAGCCAATTCTCCACTGATTGGACCAGCGATTAGCACCAGTACTGCACTTGGGGGATGTGATTGAGAAGTGGGCACTTTTGGGCCAGGTCAACATGTGAGGAAACCCATCATGAGACAGAGTTTTATGTATGTCACCCACAGGTGGAAATTCCCATGTCTGGAAGCCAGTTCAGCTCCAAGGAAATGCTGTTTACCTCTCTGCCACCCACAGAGGATAGTCACTAATTGGTCCACCTTTGACTGCATAATAGACAGTCAGTACATGTTAAAGTAAATTATGTGAAGCACTTTGGGTGTCCTGATGGGAAAGGTGCTATCAAGCACAAGGATTATTAATCATTATAATTATTATTATGATTGCTATCATAATTAGTGCCATAATTAGTTTCATATCATTATCATTACCATTAAAATCAATCAAAGGCAACATGGAAACTTAGAGTTGAGCAAAGAACTTTGTGATCATTTTGCAATAGATTTGTGAAATGGCCGATGTAATAAGGGGATTGAAGTCTGACTTTGACCTGGAATTGTTGGGATGCTTTTTGCTCATCCCTAATTGAATCCATTAATATAATATATTCTCACATTTCACCAGGCCTGCGATTGCTTAAAGGCTTCATGGATCTTATTGTAATAGACACAGTCTAATACATCTGAAATGAAGATCAATAATGCAGCACCTATTATTTTCACTGCTTCTTTCATTAATTCTCAAAAAAAAAAGAACATTGCTTTCCACTCCACATAAGTGGCTTGTAATTCCAATTTCTTAAAAAAAGAATGGGTAACTCCAGAATGTTCAACAGCAGAGCACTGAACACAGAGCAGAGGTCATGTCTTCCATGAGCGCTATCACCAGTTAAATATGTACTTTCACAAAGATTCTTTGCAATCTATTGCTGCCTGAACATTTGCATTAGTGGAATTATATTATTAATGGAGTCCTGTGGCACAGTGGTTAGCATGCTGGCTTCACAAGCAAGAGGACCCGGGTTCAATTCCTGGGTGGGATGAAACCTTAGGCAGGTTTCCTTACACCACATGCCTCAATAATCCCTAAAAAACAAATGGGGTTAATCAATTCATGACTGATTGTGGGGCACTGCTATGTGCAATTCGTTACCGCATTTCACCTACAAAATATGCAATCACTCTACTTTATAATATATTCTATGAAGCACTTTGAGTCGTCGCAATGACATAAAAAAGTGCTTTATTTAATGCATGGATAATTATTATTATTATATGCAATGTTCACTCCCTGTAGCAAAATTTTTCACACAGATCCTACAGGTAGGTGTAATGACTGTACTTTGCACTAGCTAATTTGCCCACAGCAATATCCCACAAAGAACCATGCAGTGAATGACCAATTTTACTTGGTGATTATGTTGCCTATCAGCTTCGAGAAACCCCCTCCTCTTTTGAAAAAAACAAACATAAATATAATTATTTTTCTTTATGGAAGTTCCTCTACCCCAAAGTGAATCACTTGGTAAAGTCTTTGAGTGAAGCTAATAGGTGCAGCTGGGTTGTCTCTTACATTCTTAACCACATCTCGAAGATGTGATACAATCCATCTCAGTGTTTAAGGGCAGCAATTTGGTTTTGGCAGACAGCTGTCTGACACCATGCTTAAGAGTATCCAAACCAAATCATTGAGACTTCCAAATGCATGACAGCTACACACGGAAAGAAAATTCCTTGTATCTAGAATGGAATTCACAATATTGGGACACAGATTGGGAGAACCAGGGTTTTGAGGACTCCATACTGTACTTTGAGGGAAGTACTGGAATGTAAAAAGCTAAACCATGCAGCTTGCCATTTCAAACACTTTCTGGCATGCTTCCCATTGCTTGTCCAGCTAGGACCACCCTGCCTTGTAAAGGAATCAGGGATTCCACCCTTGTCAAAAGTATAAGTGTGTGTGTTTGTGTGTATGTGTGTAGGTGCATGAAATTAGCACAAGTTTCAATCGGTCTTCTATAGCTCCATCAATCAAAACTGCCTGCCAGTATTTACCATTTAGATGCAAACATAAATCATGGACACCTGAAAGAGGAAAGTTGGATGCCTGTGGGATGGTAGCCTAGAATGAGTCAGTGCCCTGGGGAGAGCAGGAAGACAGAACAACAAAATAAAGCGCCTTTCACGCCGGGAGGACGTCCCAAGGCGTTGACAAGAAAAAAGTGTATCAACCATTGGTTGACTTGGCAAGCAATGGAACTATCATTACTTAGCAAGTCAACCCGCACACTAGTCACTACCAACCATTCTCTGGGCCTGTCAAGAGTGAGGGAATAGGTGGGTAGCGCCAACTGCAGTATTGTATCGTAGAGAAAGGAATCACTGACTACTGCAGAACATGTTATGTTCAGGATACAAAGAGAACAGGCTAATTAGGCTGGTTGCCATTCGTATAGGATACGTTCTGACTGCGCGCCTAGACAGTGATACATTGAGAATACCAACAGGAAATAATGAGAGAATCATGTTCATGTTTCCCACAAGTTAATTATTATTATTATTAAGTTCCTGCCTGGAATGGGATTGAATGGGATATACACTCACGGAATCTTTTCTGTCCCGGTTTCAGTTGTCCTTGTTGTTTTATTGACGATGGTCGGAAAGAACAATCGTGGATTGCAGAGAGGATTTACACTTTATGAAACAAATCAAAATTAAAGACTACAAATCCCACAACCCGCAAGGGAAGCTATTCAGTTTTAGCTGATTAAACTCTAGTTGTAGAACCCACACTCTGGTGTCCCCAAGCTTTGGCTCTTACATGCAGAGGAGCTGGTGTTTGCTTTATTAAATATCTTCTTTCAGAAGTAGAGACAAAATCACCTTAAGCCTCCCTCACTCCAGAATGTCACTAGATCACTCGGTTTGGATAAAGACTTAGTCACCTGGCAATATGTAGGACACCGATTATTAATCAATCGGCAGATCGCTTTTCCAAGGTTAATAATCCCTTCAAAAAGATTTTTAATCAAATAATAATAAATTGGTAGCTACTTACCAATAAAGATTTCAGCACACTCGGTAAAAAAATTGGTAAAAAAGCATTTTTTTTTACCGATCGGTAAAAAACCTCCAAGTTCGTAAGTTTAATAAGTGCGCATACGTATGTATTGCGCGCACGTGCAAATTGAGCATACTCGCGATTGCTGGAATGGGGAATTGCCCCGAGAGGGGGGGGTCGAGCAATCCGGTTAATCGGGTCACTGATAAACAGGCTTTTACTGTATTATTATTATTATTATAACCTGCTTTCTAAATAAGAATGAATTGTAATATAATTGAATTGAAGAATTTTTCGCCATTCTGGGCTACCTTGGAAATTTTAAGACAAAGACAAAAACTGAGACTAGGTGGAATTTCAGTCCTCTGTGCACACAGTCAAACCCAGAAACACACAGCAAACGTAATCATTACCCTTTCAAGAAGCATTTTGTACAGGAAACTCAAGTTGCGGGATTCGTTACATTCTGAACAGATGCCAGTAAATAATTTTATTTTGGTGCTAGGCTACTGCTCTGCAATCTGCATCCGAAATGCAACAAAGCAATTTTCAGAAAATAGTGGTTAAAAAATGATTAAACCGGGATACTTTCTTTTAATCTCTTAAGCCTTTAATTCCGGTACTTTGATTACCTTGTCCCTCAAACAATAGCAAAGAACTCCATGTGATAAAAACACTCATTACTGCCCAGGGGTGTCGTCTCTGAAACAAAAGCCCTGCACAACCCAATATTCTGCCTTTGATTGTAACGCCACAAGAGATGGGATTTGGGGAAACAAGTCTCTAATATAAAATTCTAATATCCTTCAAAATCAATTTGACTAACACAGGGAACACAAGATGCCAGCATTCATAATTAGAAAGTAACTGGGCTTCAGTAGCAGATGGTGAGAGACCCTGCCTGACACTCTCAGCTTTGACATAATTAACACAGCAACAGAGCAGGCAAGCAGGAGTGAAGCTTTTGTTATGCAATTTATACAATTACAGTACAGAGTTTTTTTTTTTCGAACAGACAATTCACCTTCTTGCCCCCCTGATATATGGCGTCCGTCCATCAAGTGTAATGAGGTTTTGCGGCCCGTTCTTGCTGAGGGAAATAATATGTAAAATTGACATTTTGAGATTAACAAATGGAGCTTGGTACTCGGACACTTTGACAATCACAATGAAGCTCCCTGCAGGAAGACTGTGGGGTGACATTTACAATCCGCTCCACATTGTGCAGGAATCATTTCCATCCTGTCAAGAACACAGCGGAGGTCAGCGCTAATGCTATTAAATGGATAAAATTGGTCAGGAATAGCAACTGCAAAGGCTTTTGGGTAGCTGAACCAAGAGACTTTGGTGTCTTTCGGCTTGTGAGAACCAGAAACTCCGCAAACCCCACAGGATCTTTAATGTCCACCAGAACAGGCCTAGATCAGCCAAGACTACATGAGTTCCATGGCCTAATATGGAGCTTGAGCCCCCACCTACCTTCTAACTCAGAGGCGGGAGTGCTACCAACTGGGCCAGTGACATGCCAGGACAAGTAACAAGCGACATATACATTTATTAAGTATTCCTGTGCATCCAATAGTGTAACATAATTGAGAACCTAGCGATTATTCAAAGGGATGGAGATGACACGATGATCTGGCTGTTAACATGAAGAGTTTAACAAGTGGTTCAGACATGCAGGGCTATGGGGAGAGAGCAGTGGAGTTGGATTGGTTTGTACAGCTCTTTCCAAAGAGCTGGCACAGACACGACGGGCTGAATGGCCTCCTTCTCTGCTGCATAATTTTATGATTGTACAATAAAACCATCATGAGCTCTTAACAGGTAGAGGCTTACAAGCAAAAGACCTGGGTTCAATTCCAGGCAGGATGAAACCTTGGGCAAGTTTCCTTACTACGCATGCCTGATAATAATCCCTCAAAAAAACACTTTTTTTTTTGTATTTCACCCACATATATAAATTCACTTAACAATATATTCTGTAAAGCTTGTTGAGACGTCTAGAAGACGTGAAAAATGCTATATCAAATGCAATAATTATTATTATTATTGGTTGTTTGAATCCTCTGTTATTTTTCTCTTTTGGCAAGAATTTAAAATACAGCCTCATAAATATGCATTGATCCGATAAAAAGGCATTAGCACACAGTCTCGTAGGCTGAATGAGGGTGAGAATGTTCAACTGAGTTGAGTGGATTAGGGTAAAACCTAGATAACCTTTAAAACTCATTCAAATCTGCTCTTTGAATGACATAGTCATAAATATTAAAATTTTGAATTTTACAAGGCTAATTGGAATTTCTAATGTAAATGATATTAATGTTAACTTCCTTACAAAGAATAAAAGTTTCACTGTGTGCGGGGTGGGAGGGGGGGGGGAGGGTTAAATAAAAAATCTGGTTTATAATTAATTGACCGTAAAATGTGCTTCATTATTGCTGCCATTGTGTAAAATGTATTTATCAAATAATTTTATGATAAAGTATGCATTAGACACTGCACCACATAAGATTATGTTCATTCTGATAGTGGCTTCTCAGTCCATTCAGGTCTACAATTATCTAATATAACTACTGCATTTAGTTTTGGTCAGCCTGTTGTCTCACATGCACGAACCCCCCATTACCCACCTTAGCAGTGTCCAAGCAAAACTAGTAACACATTTGCCTTTAAATTTCCTGGAATTCCACACACACACTCTCTCTCTCTCTCTCTCTCAGGACAAACGCACTCACCCTGATTATTTGTAGTCCTCTAGCTCAATGGTTAGAACACTTGCCTCACAAGTGAGAGACCTAGTTTCGATTCCAGGCAGGGCAAAACCTTGGGCAAGTTTCCTTACTTCACACACCTGACAATAATCCGTTCAAAGAAACAATAATAAATTAGTTTCTTCAATCCACGACTGTTTGTGGGACACTGCTGTGTGCAATTGACTGAGTGCGTTTTGTCCACAAATATAATCAATTCACTTTACAGTATATTCTGTGAAGCGCTTTGAGTCGTCTAGAAGACATGAAAAGCGCTATATCAAATGCATGGATTATTATTATTATCTAATATCAGTAACTTAAATACAAGTTACTTGGAATTATTCTCAGTCCAAAACACTGGATTGCAAGTAACTATTATATTCTCATACTCCAATCATAAACCCCGTACCCTGGTTCCTTTCATGCTTCCTGATTTTATTTCATTGGGTCCTTCTTAATTGGCTTTTATTTACTTCTTAAATAGATCGCCTGCATTATCAAGAGCTAAGGCTTGTGGATCCCAGATTGGGGGTGGTAAACTACTGGCAGAATGGTGTTTGAAGCTGGAGTCGGGGGGAAGGGGGTGACGTGACGCAGTCGAAAAGGAAGGTTTTCAGGTGGGATGTGAAACACGGGAGGGAAAACGGAGTGAGATGGAGGGATTAAGGAAGAGTGTTGCACAGTTTTGAGGCACAGAGGCTGAAAGCAAGTTCTCCAATGGTGGAGTGGAGGGTACAAGCGACAAGCAGAAAGCAGGTGCCAGTCGAGCAATATCAGTTGCAAGGATTGGCATCAAACCAAGGCCCCATCTGCGTATTCAGGTGGATGTTAAAGTTCCCATGATATTATTTGAAAAGAGAAGGGAGTTTTCTCAGCATCCTAGCCGACAGTCTTCCAGATAAAATTGGATATTTGCTAAATGGCTGTTTGAAGGACATTGCCACACACAAATTGGCTTCTACATTTGCCAACACAACACTCCGTTTTTGCTTAAAATTCTGTGTGATACGCTTTTTTAATTTAAAAAAACCTTGCATTTGACATAGCGCCTTATTATATAGTCAAGATGTCTCAAAGTGCTTCACAGAATTTAATATGGATTGACTGTAACACAGCAGCCAGTTGCACACAGCAATGTACTACAAACAGCCGTGGAGCAAATGACCAATTTTATTTGGTGGAATGTGGGTCAGGACATCGAGAGAGGGAAACCCTCTTTGGTTTTTGAGTAGTGACATGGGATCCTTAACGTCCACCTGAACAGGCAGATGGCACCTTGGTTTAACATCTCATCTGAAGGACAGCACCTCCGTCAATGCAACACACCCCAGTTTAGCCATGTAGTGTCAACATAGATGATGTGAAAGGCACTATATCAAATGCAAGAAGCATTTTATTTTTATTACTACCTATACCTCAGTTCCTTTATACCAAAAGGATAAATTCAGTCAAGGTTCAGGTGACTTTGGATAACTTCACATTCAACAATTATGTCAATCCCCTTGCAGAATAAGCAAAAACAAACACAGAATTAATTAAAATCTCTTACAGATGTCAGCAAGGAGAGAATCTTGGAGTCCAGCAGTTCATTCACTCGATCTGATCATATTTTTGAGAAACTGACAATTAGACAAAGTAGCTCCATAAATCTTATGAATAATGGGCACTTTTATCATTTCACACAACAAACCACTCTGTCCTTGAGCGTTGAACTGCAAAATATTAAAGTGGTTCATTATAATCGTTGCATTTGATAGAGCGCAAAATAATACCATATCATTCAACTGTCTCAAAGTGCTTCACAGGAATGACTGTAAAAATCTTACATACATGAAGATAGAGGCCAGACTTGTGTATGGCAGCACAGTGGGATTGAATGAGCACCTTGGTCTGGGAGCTGGTGCAGATAATTGGAAGATCATGATGGATAATTGGCCTCCTGTGCTGTAAATGTCTATGATTTTATGACTCAGAGGAATATGGGCTTGGAGTTCCCATCTATCTATCTATCCAGGCAGATGTAAAAGATCCTCTGCCCCTGTTCGAACAGAGAAGTGCGGTTTCTCCTGGTGTCTTGGGCAACAATCTCTCAAATAAATTTGGTCCTTCGCTTCATGGCTGTTAGTGGGATAGCCAACTTACCTACAGCAGTGTCCAAGAAACATGGAACAAGAACAACCTTAGTTACATCTGGTAGACAGGGTCACCGTATTAATCAGTCTCTTACATTGTCAATAGCCTGGTGATTGGTTTATATCCCACAGACTCTGTTCCACGAGATCTGGTACTCAGGTATTCTGTTCCACAAGACTTATAATATTCCAGTTTTAACAAAACCAGTCTCATTGAATTCCTCAAAGGGTAAACAAGGGTAATGTGGTATATGTAATATATTTGGACTTCCAAAAGGTGTGAGATAAGGTACCACAAAATAGACTAATGAACAAGATCAGAGCATGTGGAGTCAGGGGTAAAGTAGCAGAATGGATAGCAAGTTGGCTACAAGACAGAAAGCAGAGACTAAGAGTAAAGGATAGCTACTCCAACTAGAAGAGGGTGGGTGGGCAGTGGTATTCCATAAGGCTCGATATTGGGACCAGTGTTGTTCACAATATTAATGATTTGGACTTGGGAATCAACAATACAATTTCAAAATTTGCAGACAACAAATTGTGGGGAGTAGTACAGAGGAGGACTGCAACAAATTACAGCAAGACATTAATAAACTTGTTGAATGGGCATTTAAATGGCAGATGCATTTCAACGTAGAAAAATGTGAGGTGGTACATTTTGGTAGGAAGAATAAGGAAGTCATACACACCCTGGAAAATAAATACCTAAATGGTGTGGAGGAGCAAAGGGATCTAGGAGCAACACCTACGCAATTCACTAAAAGTAGCTGCACAGGTTAATAAGGACATATCATGAGGCATGCATTGGAGTTCATTCCCAGAGGGATGGAAATGAAAAGCAGGAAAGTTATGGTAAACGTATATAGAACTTTGTTTAGACCTACATTTAGGGTGCTGTTCTGGTCCCCATATTATAAAAAGGATATAGAGACACTGGAGAAGGTGCAAAGGAGATTCACGAGGGTTACCTCAGAATTGAGAAGTTATACATATCAGGAAAGGCTGAACAAGCTTGGACTCTTTGCTCTTGAAAAGAGGAGGGTGAGGGGTGACCTGTTAGAGGTCTTTAAAATTATGAAAGATTTTGAAAGGGTAGACATAGGGAAGATAATAATAATAATAATAATAATAATAATCCTTGCATTTGATATAGCGCTTTCCACATCTTATCAACGTCCCAAAGCGCTTCACAGAATATACTGTAAGGTGAATTGACTGTACATTTGTGGGCGAATCGTGGCAGCCAATTGCGCACAGCAGTGTCCCACACACAGTCGTGGATTGAAATGACCAATTTTATTATTGTGGGGTTTTTTTGGAGGGATTATTATTAGGCGTGTGGAGTAAGGAAACTTGCCCAAGGTTTCGTCCTGACCTGCCTGGATTCGAACACAGGTCTCCCCAGCTTGGTTTCCCCAGCTTGCAAGACAAGTGCTCTAACCACTGAGCCACAGGAGCTCCTGTGTTTCCACTTGTGGGGGGAGACCCAAACTAGGGGCCATCAAGATAAAATAGTCACAAATAGATCAAATAGGGAAGCAGAAAGTAATTTCTTTACGCAGAGAGCGGTGGGAATGTGGAAATTGCTACCACAAGGAATTGTTGAACCAAATAGCATAGATGTACTTAAGGGGAAGCCAGATATGAGGGAGAAAGGAATAGGTCATGCTTCAAGGCTTAGTTGAC
Organism: Hydrolagus colliei; assembly: GCA_035084275.1. NCBI lineage: Eukaryota > Metazoa > Chordata > Chondrichthyes > Chimaeriformes > Chimaeridae > Hydrolagus > Hydrolagus colliei. The sequence continues at coordinate 6,568,667 of CM068763.1, read as the reverse complement.
GAAGGACAGGAAGAGGTTCATGTGGAGCATAAATGCCGGCATAGACCAGGCAGGCCAAATGGCCTATTTCTGTGTTGTATATTCTATTATAATGTATTAAATCGATGAGACATTAGAGCATGTATGTGATCCAAAATTGGATTGAGAAAGTAAATGAAGAGCGATATGTTTGGACTTGCCAAGGCAACAGGGCAAGAGGACATAGGTTTGGGATTCTGGAGAGAAAAGTGAGGTTGACAGAATAATTAACAGAAGGAACAGGGTTACCATGACTGCTGGTGGAGACTAGGGCACTGGGATTCATTTAGGAAACAGATAGATGATGTTATAGGAAGACAGTATAGTTGATAGTCTAGAAGAGCGAGTTCAAATCTTCTTCAACTGATTTTTTGAAGTTCACTAATTCAGGAAGAATGAGATCCAACAGGCCAAAGGGGCCTCTTTATCTAAACCTGTCTTGTGATCACTCTTTCTCGCTCCTCTGGATGACTGTTTTCAGTCAACCTTCACTTCCCTCTCAGTCACAGACGATAACCTGAAGAATTCACTTGAAGCCCATATATTTCTCGCACTGTGCATTCAGCCTCCGGGCAGCTGTCCATCAGTGTGCCAGACCAGCAATCAGCGACACAACATGTTGCTATGGAGACAATAAATCTCACTAAGGCTGATTCCACCTCCAGTGGAGATCTGATGAGATACAACACTATGGGAGAATATATGGCAAGGCTCACTGTGCCTCAAACACTCACAGTGGGTGTAAATTGACTGCCATGTTTGCCTTCAAGTAAGCACTCATTGCACTTTACAGAAAATATAAACTAATCTTATATTAGCTAGAATATGAGTAAACTAGACCTATATTCTCTAGAATATAAAAGAATTAGAGGTGATCTTATAGAAACCTGCAAGATTCTTAAGGGGCATGACAGAGTAGGCAGTGGGAGACTGTTTCCCCTAGTTGGAGAATCTATAACTAGGGGTGACAGTTTTAAGATTAAGGGTCAGCCTTTTCGAACAGAGTTGAAGAAATACTTTTTCACTCAGAGGGTAGTGAATGTACAGAATTCTCTACACCAAAAGGCTGTAGATGCTCAGTCCTTGAACATATTCAAGTCTCAGATTGATAGATTTATTATAGATACAGGGATTAAGGATTCTATAAGGGATTCTTATAGATAGAGGGATTCTAGATGGGGATAAGGCGGGCAGATGGAGTTAGAAGATCAGCCACAATCTTATTGAATGGCGGGGCCGGCTCGGGGGGCCGAATGGTCTAGTCCTGCTCCTAATTACTACTACTAATAATAATAATCCTTGCATTTGATACAGCGCTTTTCACATCTTATCGACGTCCCAAAGCGCTTCACAGAATATGCTGTAAAGTGAATTGACTGTATATTTATGGGGGAATCGCGGCAGCTAGTTGCGCATAGCAGTGCCACAAACAGTCGTGGATTGAAATGACCAATTTTATTATTGTGTTTTTTTTGGAGGGATTATTATTAGGCGTGTGGAGTAAGGAAACTTGCCCAAGGTTTCGCCCTGACCTGCCTGGATTCGAACACAGGTCTCCCCAGCTTGTTCTCTCCAGCTACCAAGACAAGTGCTCTAACTACTAAGCCATAAGAACATAATTCCTATGTTCCTAAAAACTCTATGAATGAATTTGGAATGAATTAACATGATGAGGCACAATATCAAATGATGGTGGTGACTGTATTTATATACAAAACAAATCAATCTGAAGGATAATTCCAGGGAGAAACTCACATGTCCTTGCAAATGGTGTCTTGGAATCAGATTTCAGTTTAACAGCTCATTGAAAGAAAACACCTCTTTCCAATGCAGGGCTCCCCCACTAATGCACTAGATCAATTGCCTAGACTGTGAGTCCAAATCCTACTCCTAATCAGCGGAGTGAGTCATTGGTTCATTTCAAAAAGTAGACACTTGCTCATTATTTGATGCTGCTGCCTTCAGTGGTGGTGCTGTTGTCCTGCCGAATGATATATTTAGCTAAATACAAGATTGGTTTGGATGAAGAAGGTCATCCAATCTGATCTCTCCAGAACATCCCCCCCACCATCCTACTGTGTCCCCTCCCAACCATCTCAGCATTAAGCTCCTTTTTGAATGAGTCCCAGTGCCCTGGCTGTTCCACTCATTGATAACCCTCTTATCAAGTCTTCGAGGCATCTTAAAGCGCTTAACAGGATATATTGCAAAGTGAATTGACTGTGTGCTTTGTGGGCCAAACGCGTCAGCCAACTGCTCACAGCAGCGTACCACAAATGGTCATGGATTGAGTGACAATTGTTATTATTTGTAATATTTAAATTGCAACTCCACAGTTGAACTCCCTCAGTGCCTTGGGACGTCCTCCCGATGTGAAAGGCACTATACAAGTGTAATTTTGTTGTTGTTGTTGAACTCACTGATCTTGCTCTACTCACTTGCTATATCAAATGCAAGGATTATTATTATTATTAGTTCATCATAGAATCTGCACAGCAGTAGAGCAAGCCCCAGGGAGTCTTGAGGTATAAAATTCAAGCATTGTCAAAGGGTGTGTCAAAGGATTCATCAATACTGAGTCCTGCAGATAATCACAAGTGTGTCAGTCATGCTGATCCCTGAGATCAATATTCTCTGCATCTTCCCTCCAAACCCCAAAGGTGATGATATGCAACTCCTTAATATCCAGCCTCCTCCACCACATTCCTTAAACCCCCAACCATAGACTAGTTCGAACAACATGGATCATTAGGCTCCATCACTGACAAGCACTCCGAGATGCCACCCTCCATTAAGGACACTATATAAATGCAAGCTGTTGTTGTTGTAGCCTTTATAGCTATAAAATCCTAGCACTAAGTTGGAAACTTGACCTCCTTGTCCTGCCAACCTTTTTAGGTGAATATTAAAGTTCCCATGGCGTTATTCAAAAAGAGAATGGAGTTTCTCTCTCCCGGTGTCCTGACCAATGATCCACTAGATAAAATTGGTCACTCACTCCATGGCTGTTTGTGGGACATTGCTGTCCACGGATTGACTGCTGCATTCGCCTACAAAATAAATGAACATGATAAACTTCTGTAAAATCTTGTCAAGGTCTTTTAGTCCTTTCATTGACATGATGCAGCACGATATCGAATTCAAGGATAATTGCGTCCATGTCAATTGGAGAGAGATGGAGCCAAACGCAAAGAGACACCAAGGGTTCCATGCTGCACTTTTACTACTGAACATCAGACCCCGCCCAGCATGGAGGGAGCTATATAAATGCAAATTGTTGTTGAACTCCAATTAAAGTTTTGAAACCAAACACTCTTGGGTCTTATTAATGCTGTTGAAATTAGGCATGCTGTTCTTAGATATGTGGGTTTTGCACAGTGAAGAATGATGCTAGCAGGGAGCAGCCACTGTTAACTCAGAAAGATTTATAAATCTAGGCAGCGATTAAGATACTAAACCCTAAAGAATTCAAAGCGAAACCCGAGACACATCTCGCTCCCAGAAAAAAAGCCACAGGTATGATTAATTCCAGCCAAGTTCAAGCTGTCATAAATAAATAAGTTATTGATTTTTAAAAAGGGATAACGTACGTGGATTTTTCTCGATTAAGCCACTCTTAGAGATGCTGCACTGAATAACCAGGGAAGAGGAAAGCCATTGTTGTTCCAGTGATCCTGTCAATCACATGAACTGTGGCAAATTGGGTCAAATCAGGTTTCGAGCTCACTCAGTGTTGTTATCAGAACAAATTGATGCCCTCAAATATCAACATGACAAAGCAAATTATCACTGATTTGTCTGATGATGAAAGAACCTGGAAAGACCAGTCATGTTTCGTTGAGAGACAGTCATTGTAGGAATGGCTGGTAACTCCTGAATGCGGATCAACGACAACAACAATATATATTTATATACAGCGCCCTTCACACGTGTTAGAGTCCCGAATCCATGTCTAACAATCAGCAACCTGAAATTCCAGCAGGTCTTGTTACCCTGTGAGATTCTTTCCTCTTAAAACATCCATCTGACTGCTGGAGCAGATTTACATCTCCTGCTCGAGATGACTAAAGAGAGATATATGTTCTTGCCCCCACTCCGAGACACATAAGTCCCACTCGGATTAAGGATGTACTGGAAACTGGGTCCAACGGAGGAGGAGGAAGCAACGGACAGTTCCCAATAGTGACTGGAGTCAGATTTTGTGCTTTAGGCGAGAGGTAGTCTATTAAAGTCTATTATAATATAACATCACTCAGCTGCTACAACACAAGATGTGCACAGGGGCTGCCATAAATAGTGAGTTGTTGTCAGCCCAGCTAAGTCGAGTCAGCAAACGCTGGATCCAGGCCAGTGAACATGATCTTCCAAAGGAGCTGCTGTCATCAGCAGAAAGTGGCGATTGAAAGGGATGGAAATCAACGTTTGTGTTTGTTAATTCAGCTGCTTGAGATCAGAGAACATTTCGTCACACAGAGGATGGCGGGACTGCAGGATGCAAAGCCTCAGGAGACTATAGAGGCTGAAGCAGTGTGGAATGACATTGATACGTGGAAATTAAGGGGATTAAGGGATACGGAGAAAAGGTAAGGAACTGGGATTGAAAGATCTGACAGGATCTGATAAAATGGTAGAATCATAGAATCATAGAATTTTACAGCACAAAAGGAGGCCATTTGGCCCATCTAGTCTGTGTCGGCTCTTTGAAAAGAGCAACTCAATCTCACTGCTCCGCTCTCTCCCCATAACCCAACAGACCTGTTCTCCCTAAATAAAGATCTAATTCTCTTTCAAAAGCTGTTATCGAATCGGCCTCCACCACCTTTTCTGGCAATGCGTTCCAGATTCAAACAACCTGCTGAGTGAAAAAATGTCTTCTCAGCTCCCACGTCCTATCATGTAGAATGGACGTGATAATAATAAAACCATGCATTTGATGTAGTGCCTTATCATGTCTTTGAGACATCTAAGAGCGCTTCACAGATATACAGTAAAGCAAATTGACTGTATATTTTGTGGGCGAAACGTTGATATGCTGTATAATGTTATATTATATGTTCCATTAAATGTTGAAAATGAACACTGCTAAATGGTCACTGAGCCAGGGGGTGGCAGCGAAAGAGGATGCCAAGGGGAAAGGTGACAAAAAGCATGGTCAAGGTGATCGTGGCTTTGAGGGACATGCCTGACTAAGTGTCCCTCCCAAACACAGGAGAGTCTCATAAGGAAGAAAAAAATAGGAAAAATAATTAGGTATTGACTGAAAGCATCCCAAGCAATCCAGGAACACATTATATGCCATTTCGCTCAATAACCATGAATTATTCCAACCAGCCACTCTATCTCCATTAGGTTAATGGGCTATTATCAGGCCGTTACTTAACTAACAAGAAATGTAAAGCCAACATTTGGATAATTGATTCTAATCAGTTAGCTAACAGCATGACGTTTATCAGAGGTAGGAATTACTACTGTTTAAATAATAGAAAATTGTTCAAATTAATTTGATAGGAAAATGCGTCCTCTGTCAGAATTATTACATTTCTACTGTTTTTTTTAACGGTCTTAGGAGACTTCTTTTTCCCACTGGTTTTCATATTTTTCGTGTTGAAAAAAATAAATAATTAATAAGTAAAAAGTCATTTGCTCTGAAGGATTAAAAACGAAAAACTAATCTTTTAGTGAGAGCCAAGGTTTGTACTTCAGTTCCTGAGCCAGTTAAGTCCACAGTTCTGCAGGACACTGCTGATGACAGACTAACCAATTTAGCCCTTCAGTTTTCCAATTCTGATTGCCTAAACTCTGGGGTTTGTTCCCTAATAATCCACGTTTGTGAGACACTGTTGTGCATAATTGGCTGTCGTTTTGAAACAACTCAACGACATGCTAAGGGGCTGTGTCAAATGCAAGGATTATTATTATTGTTATATTAAATTTCCACATCTTAGCTTTACAAAGTAACCTGCATTCAGAGTCGTGTATGGCGGCTCATATTCGCTCCCTTCATCCATCAGTCTGTTTTGGTCCATTTCTTTCTATTTACTCCTCCCTATTTATCATTTTGGTTCCATTTTATTGTCGGCCCCACTCACAGGACTGTTTCAGTTGTAGATGCTTGTGAAGTCGCCTCTTGAGCAATGGTATCTGATCGGGCGAGTTGATAATGTTTATAATTCAAGAGCTTTTATTGTCCGTGCTCTGCCCTTGTACATAATTCATCACAAAGGCCGGACACACCTCTACGTCTGAGTCAAATAAAAGGCTGTAAATCGCTTTCGTGCAGTTCAAAGGTGACCTTTCAGCAAAGGGCTGCAAGATGCTCAGAAAATATGCTGCAGAATTCCAGCTGTGAACATCTGGGTGATAACATATAATTGAAGACACACAACATTATCCACTGCAAAGGAAGCTCTTCGCTAAGGTAGAAATGCGGGTCTGATTAAAATAAAACGTGTGGTGTTTGCCATCTACACACGGTGTGTTAAACCGTACAGCAACTCACACAAAGTATACCTTTGACTAGCTGTAAGGCATTCAAATCGGCTGCTAGCTTCTGTGTGGCATCAAAGTGAGAGTGTAACGTTCTAATTGTGCCTTCAAAGCGACCACCACAGTTAACATTTCCAACATCCGTTTCACATCAGGCGGATGTCTCAAACATGTCAGCTTGGCTCAGTACTGGCACGTTCACCGCTGAGTCAGAAGTTTGTGGTCCCACATCAAGATTTGAACTCACACAGACTCTGACTCCAATAGAGTGCTCTGAGACACCGTTCGGCGTGGAGGGCACTCTATAAATCCAATTTGTTGTCGTTGTTGTTTCTGGGGTTTGATGGAGCAGGGTTTGCATTGTCGGAGGTGCTGTCCTTCGGTTGAGATGTTAAACTGAGGTCCCATTTGCCTATTCGTTGAAGATCTCATAGAACTATTCAAAAAGCGAAGTGAGTTTCTGTCAATGTCCTGGCCACCAATACCCCAAATAAAATTTGTTATTCGTATCATGGCTGTTTGCGGGACTGTGCGCAATTGTGCTGCGGGATTTGCCTACAAAATACAGTCACTCCACTTCCAGTAAATCTGTGGCTTGCTTTGATGTGATGCTCCTCTGACCTGATGTGAAAGGTGCTATACCAAATGTAAGGATTTTATTATTGTTGGCTTCCTGTACATTTGGAGGTAGGTCAATTTCAGAGCGCACACCCCAATCATGCAATTTAGTGAAATGTGTTATAACATTAGTTCCCACCCACTGCGCTATAAAGAGGTTCTGCTCTACATGTGTAGATGTGTGTAGAATTTTGCAGCTGTTATTATGCTTGTGCTGATTATATACTTTCTGCAGAAAATGTAACGGAAAACCAAATTAAATTCCACACTAGTCTTGGTGGGTGCCCAGCATTGATTCCCTGGATTACTACCTGGGATCAAGGGTCTTAGCTACGATAAGAGATTGGGTTGGTCTTGGGTTTATAATCCTTAAAGTTGGAGAGGTTAAGAGGTGATCTGATTGAGGTGCTTAAAATGTTGAAGAGAATTAATAAGCTGGAGGGCTAGAGAGTCGCTGTAATCGGACAGGGATCCAAACGCAGGGAATGTAATCTTAAAATTACAATTAAATTAGTAAGAAATGAGATCAGGAAACATTTCTTCACACAGTGCGTTGTGAGAACGTGTAATGTTCAGGCTTGGCGGGACGTGTATTCCATATTGTACTATTGAGCATTGGAATTCCAGCGGCAATCGAGCCCTGCCAAGGTCTGGCTGAGCGAGACTGAAGACAGAATAAAGCTCTGGCTACAACAACAGCAACAACAACTTTGATATATATAGCGCCCTCCATGCCAGACGGCGTCTCAGAGCGCTTCACATTAATGGATCCCGGGCCCAAGCCAGGGGCAGGGGGAGAAAGGTGAACAAACGCGTGGTCGAAGAGAAAGGTCTTTAGCTAAGACCTGAAACAGGGAAGAGAGGGGGAGAAGCGAAGGGAGTGAGGAAGGGAGTTCCAGAACCTCGGGGCACAGTGGCTGAAGGCCCGGCCGCCAATGGTGGAGCGGAAGATTCGGGGGACAAGGAGGAGGCCAGACCTGGTGGAGCGAAGGCAACAGGTGCTGGTTTGAGGAGAGAAGAGGTTGGAGAGGTAGGGGGTTGCTGAGGAGTGGAGGGATTTGAAAACAGGGGTGAGGGTCTTGAAGTCGATCCTCTCCGGGACAGGGAGCCAGTGAAGTCTGGCATGGACTGGGGTAATGGGGGAGCGAAGTTTGGTGTGGGACATCTCCAGCAGTTCTCCCATCACATGCTCTGGTTTTCCAGATGGTTTTACAAGTCGTCCTCCCTTCACCCAAAGTGTGAAACACTGAGGTTCCAATCCTACCGACAGTAAGTCATCCCACGGATGATTTGCTGTGAACAGGCAGACATTGGCCCAAACCCTACATGCAGTACAAGAAGAATTAGAGGAAAATAAAAGCATGGAAACAGACCATTGAATCCAAAATGTCTACACAGGTGTTTATTCTCCGCTCAAGCCACCTCCCCCCTTTCCTTTAATAATCCTAATACTGTAATAGTAATCCTTGCATTAGATATAGCGCTTTTCACATCTTATCGACGTCTCAAGGTGCTTCACAGAATATACTATACCCTTCAATCCTCTTCCTCATATACAAACCAAGTTTCTCTTGAATACATTGATGTTCTTGCTTCGACCACAGTTCCTGGCAGCGAGTTCCACATTCTCATCACCATCTCCAGAAAAGAGTTACTCGTAAATTTCCTTTTAGGTCTGTTACTGGATACCTTGTCTTATTCCCTCTTGGTTTGCAAAATAAATTATCCTTCTTCCCCCTACCACACACACACACACATACACACCTCCATTTACTGTACACACAGGCAGCTCTAACTACATTGCAATCCAATTATCCCAAATACATCCCGGAAAGATCACAGTCTTTGAAATAAATCCAAATATTGATACGTCCCATTTGTCCTTTGTTCGTTTGCAAAGCACTTGACGTGTCTGGAATGTGAAATGGGACTCGATAAGATTTGCTCAGCTAAACTGAGAAGGATTATCTACAAACATGGCTTAATACCTCAGAATATTCCATTAATTGGTAGAATAATCAATAGGCCAGGCATTCAGTCAGAACAAACTGCAGCTTGTACTCTTGGTGCAGAACACAATGAAATTAGTGGCAAGCAAGGTTGTGTTAATCACGGCGCTGACAGGAACCGGTCACAAGTGCTAAATTAAATCCAACAACAGACGGAGCACAACAGAAAGATCCAGCCCCATATTTCAAAGAAATATTCCCTTCTCCGCTTTACAGTATCTCCATCATTCAATTTGCAATAGTAATAAAATGTCACAGTAAAATATGCAATGTTTCTCAACAGCTTGCTTAAACAGCCGATCTTTTATGAAACGTCACGTTGTTCTCCGCTTATTTCTACAAAGACACAGTCACTACACCGGACAGCAATCTCCTGTGAGGTCCTTTGAAACTGCTCGTCATTGTAATCATAATAATAGTAATCCTTGCGTTTGATATCACAATTTATCACGTCATCAAAATGCTCTCAGAAGCAATTCACAGGATTGTGTAACAATGTTTTAATATTTATATACTGTATAGGCAAAGTAGCAGCTAATTTGCACACAGCAATGACCCACAAACAGGTCACAAGTGAATCCAATTTGGGGATTGTTGACCAGAACACAGGGAGAAACTCCCTTCTCTTTTCCAGCCATGGGATCTTTAACAACCGCCTGAATAGGCAGGTGTGGAGTCACGCATTCTCATCTGAAGGACAGCACACCTCCAGCACTGCACTGGAATGTGAGCCCGGACTCTCAGCTTAAAGTCCAACATAGATGTTGAATCAGAGGCGAGGGGGTTACCGACAAACCAGGCTGACGCTAATTTCTACAAGTACAGTCTCGACACTTGAAAGTGATTCCCTGTGAAGCACTTTGAGACAGTTTGTAGACATTGCATCGAATGCAATTATAATAATGATTATATTTATCATATATTCAAAATAATCCTTGTATTTGATATAGCGCCTTATCGTGTCATAGAGACGTCTCACAGCACTTCACAGGATGTATTATACAGTGGTGTTACTGCGTGTATTTTAATGATCAAACTAGTATTATTGAGCAATAGCAAAGAAACAGTTCAATCTGACACGGAGCCCAAAACTGCCAGATTTCTAAATCCACCATGGATAAACAATTGCAATAATACTATTAATGAGACTTGTTTCAACGAGACTCGTTTTGATAGTTAAACAAGGCAATTCAACTCAAGGTCGGTGTTCCAGATTCATAATAATCCGTGCCACACACAGGCCGTTTTGCTCATTTACAAAGTAATTAATGGGGGAGGAAATTCCAATTGGTTTAAATTTACCCTTTTAATACATTTCAGCAAGACTCATTTGGTAGGAATCTCACTTGTGCGTCAGGACGTGAAGGATGTGAGTTCAAGCCCCAGATCAGGACTTATTAATACTAATATCATTATTATTATTATTATTTAACCTCACTGTCTAAGATGACACTCGAATGCAGTGCTGGAATAGTGCAGCATTTTCAGCGGTTGAGGCATTCATTTCATAGCTGGTTGAGGGAGATTACTTTATGCAAATCGACTGCCACATGCAAAATACAGTAACCACACTCAGCTTCAAAATCCTGGTGTGGGATTTGAACCCATGACCTTCTGACTCAGAGACATAAGTGGAGTCCTGTAGCTCAGCGGTTAGAGCACTCGGCTTACAAGCCAGAGACCTGGGTTCGATTCCAGGGGGCAAAACCTTGGGCAAATTTCCTTAATCCATACGCCTCTGTTTACCGAGCGTATCCCTCAGAAAAAAACAGTCATTTCAATCCACGACTGTTTGTGGGACACTGCTGTGCGCAATTGGCTGCCGTATTTTGCCCACAACTATAGTCAATTCACTTTAAGGTACAGGTACCCCGCCCCAACCGCGGCCTCGTCAACTGTGAAACTCACGCATCCACAGTTTGCTAAATGCAACCAACCCTTGCAAACCACGGCTTATAACCCTCGCTTATCCACGGGTTTTAACACTAACACTAGCGTTTAGCGCTAGGACCCAGTTGCGATGTTGCAATCAACCAACGACAATGCTTCTCTTTTAGGATTAAGGCCAATACAGTAACATGAATATATTGTCGCTTCTCTGCATCCTCTCTCTTTGTGCATAAGTGTATCTCTCTCTGACTCACCTTCTCTCTATTTCACCTTCTCCTCCCCCCGCCCCCATGCCCCCACTCCCCCAACCCCCTCGTCTCTCTCACCTTCTCTCTATTTCAGCTTCTCTTCCCCCCCACCCACCCCTCCCTCTCTCTCTGTGGCTGTGTGTAGATCAGTCAGTCAGTCAGACACCACCCCCATCACCCCCCCACAACCCTCTGTCTCTCTCTCTCTCTCTCTCTCTCTCTCTCTCTGCGTAGATCAGTCAGTCAGTCAGACAGCCTCTCAAATTGCTGCAAATCCTGACAGCCAATGCGCCCAAACTTACTCCCCCTATCCCCATGTATGTTACAACTTATTCATAGATTCATATAATTTTACGGCACAAAAGGAGGCCATTCGGCCCATCTAGTCTGTGCCGGCTCTTTGAAAAGAGCGATTCAATCCCACTGCCCTGCCCGCTCCCCATAGCCTAATAGACCTGTTCTCCCTAAATAAAGATCTAATTCCTTTTCAAAAGTTGTTATCGAATCAGCCTCCACCACCTTTTCAGGCAATGCATTCCAGATTCCAACAACTCGCTGAGTGAAAAAATTTCTCCTCAGCTACCCTCTACTTCGCCTTGAAACTATTTTAAATCTGTGACCACGAGTCACAGATTCGCCCACGAGTGGAAATAGTTTTTCTCTATTTGCCCTGTCGAAACCCCTCATGATCTTATAAACCTCTATTAGGTCTTCCCTCAATCTTCTCTGCTCCAGAGAGAATAACCCTAGCCTATCTAGCCTCTCCTCATAGCTGAAGTCCCTCAATCCTGGCACCATCCTAGTAAATCTTCTTTGTACCCTTTCCAATGTCTTCACATCCTTTCTGTAGTGTGGTGACCAGAATTGAACACAGTATTCCAGCTGAGGCCTCACCAAAGTCTTATAGAGGTTAGTCAGCACTTCCTGACTTTTGTACTCTATACCTCTATTTATAAAGCCTAGTATCCCATATGCCTTCTTAACAGCCTTGTCTACCTGTCCTGCCACCTTCAACGAGTCACTAACACAAATCCCCAGGTCTCTCTGTTCCTTCACACCATTTAAAATTGTACTATCTAGCAAAGATTGCCTCCCTTCATTTCTTCTCCCAAAATGCATCACCTCACACTTCTCTGCATTCAACTTCATCTGCCATGTGTCTGCCCACTTTACCAATTTGTCTATATCCTCTTGCAGATGGCTACTATCCTCCTCACTATTTACTATTCTCCCTAACTTAGTGTCATCTGCAAACTTGGAAACTGTACTCCGTACACCCAAGTCCAGATCATTGATGTAGATTACAAACAGCAATGGTCCCAAAACCGATCCCTGTGGCACACCACTGCTCACTTCCCTCCAGTCTGAAAAACAGCCGCTCACTACAACTCTCTGCTTTCTGTCTCGCAGCCAGTTGTGGATCCACGCTGCCACTGTCCCTTTTACGCCATGGGCCTTTAATTTCCTAATAAGTCTCTCATGTGGCACTTTGTCAAATGCCTTTTGAAAGTCCAAAAGGCTGTATGTGTTTTTTTTGTAATTAGGTCTACGAAACGCAAACTTACTAGCCCCTATCCCCATGTTTCCCATAGGGCCCTGCATTTTCCAACCGCGATTTTACCAACCACAGAGGTTTAGAGGAACGTATCCCCGCAGTTGGGGAGAGATACCTGTATATTCTGTGAAGCATTTTGAGACGTCTAGAAGACGCGATAAGGAGCTACATCAAAAACAAGCGTTACTTTATCATTATGTTGTATCAAATACATCATCATGATATAATAATGTGATCCCTGCAATCAGCAATATAATGGATATTGAGCAAGCTCCCCAGAGGGTACACTGACTGTCTGGAGGGGGTTGAGAAAATCTGGGACTGAAGACAAACAGATGGACATTTCAAAATGGAACTAACTAAGCAATGACTGTGACTGGCTTTCCCTTTCACCCAGAGGCTGTTCTGGAGACTGACTGTCAAGCTTCACCACAAAAGTCCCTTCTAATAAAATGTCATCCTCTCAAACTCTGAACTTGCCCAAAACCGATTGCAACGGCAATGCTGTTGACTCAGGCAGTCGGGTTCAAGAGCAGCGTACAGCAGGGGCAAGATAGGCAAACGCTGGTACATTTTACACTGTATCACTGCTCCATCAATGAAGGCTTTGTGGAACTAGACGTGGCTAGAACAGTGAAGTTTCACCTGACCCCATTTCCCAGATGGCCAGACATTCTTTCACCCTCACGTATGCCACTCAACTCTCAGGGACAGGCCGCAAGCACATTTCACATCAGGCTGGCGTCCTGAACTGCTAAGTGAACACACAAGCATGGAACTGGAAGAGGGCAGAGATACAGGAGGATATTGTGTTTTCTTGCTGACATCACTATGATTAGATGCGTGCCACTTGAATTAAACCAGTGAACATTTTATTGAATGCAAGTTTATCTTTCAGCGTGCAGCTGCAAAAGTGAAATATTCACCTTAGTGAATTCAATTTTTTTTACTGTTCCTAAAATCTGTTGGGTTTTACCTGAGAATACAGAATATCCCACAAACCTGGACCAACTTTCTCCTGTCTCTCTGCCTTTCACTTTCTCTCACACCGTTTTTTCTCTTCATCCAGTTCCGTTCGCATCCAAAGCGACTGTAATAATAATAATAATCCTTGCATTTGATATTGTGCTTTTCACATCTTCTAGGCATCTCAATTGCACACAGCAGTTTTCCACACACTAGCGTATTGAGTGACCCAATTTTTATTCGTTTTTTTTAGGGATTATTATCCCCGAAAAAGTGATCCACCAATTGACTAATAACCTGGTTATTACATACCGCCAGGTAAACAGAGACGTGTGGAATAAGGAAACTTGCCCAACATTTTGCCTTGCTGGGAATTGAACCCAGAGGTCCCTCGCTTGCGAGGCGAGTGCTCTAACCACTAAGCTACAGGACTCCACATCTGACAGTTTGATTCATTTGGTAGCTCCACAGACATGAGGCTGGAAGGATTTCAGTGTTTCTACGCCAGTGCCCAAAAGTTTCAAAAGTAGAATAAGGTAATTTGAGGCAATAATTTCAGAGACGTTTCAATAATAATTGTCCTGACATAAAGTTGCTGACAACCTGAGGAACTCAATATTCCTGAATTCCTTGAACAGAGATGGCGAGGGGAATTAAACGTGGTTGAGGTGATCATTGTTCAAGGCTCTATCTATCACAGATAGAGAGAGAGGAAGGTGGAGAGGAAGGAGATTGGAGAGGTGAATACAGAGACAGTATTGCTGGAAAATAGGAAACAGTAAGGGAGCGACATAAGTCCTCTATACCCAAAATCTTCTGGAGTCCTGCAGCTCAGTGGTGAGAGCATTCACCTCACAAGCAAGAGACCTGGGTTCAATTCCTAGCAGGGTGAAACATTGGCAAGTTTGCTTAATCCACACGCCTCTGTTTACCTGGATAAGCAGGAACCCGGTTGTTAGTCTATTTGGGGATCGCTTTTCCAGGGGTAATAATTCCTTTTAAAAAAAATTGGTTTCTCAATCCACAGTGTCCCCAAACAGTGTCCCCTGTTTGGGGACACTGCTGCGTGCAATTGGCTGCCGCGTTTCACCCGCAAGATACACAGTCAATTCACTTTATAGCAAAGTCTGTGAAGCGCTTTGAGACGTCTCAAAGACATGACAAGGCACTATATCAAATGCAAGGATTATTATTATTAGAATATGGATAACTGGGAATTGTGAATGAGTGTGGGCCAAATAGGAAATTTCTTTCATATATATTGAAAACTAACTCTGGTGAGTTTATGAAAATAAGAATCCTTCCATTTGATATCGCAACAACTTGCATTTATATCGTGCCCCTCACATGGGCTAGCATCCCAGAGGGATTGAGCCTTTCACTTCAAGAGAACATCTCTTCTCTCACACTATTCCTCCATTTGCCCCCTCCTCTCAGCTAGCTCGGGCTTCCTGCACATCCAACCCCATCCCTGGTTACATGTTCCTAGGTGTTAACCTGGACGCTGTGAAGGTCACTATCAATGCAGATTGTTGTTATTGGCTCAAACCATCTCTCATAGGATTTACAGTGACAAGTGGTGTATATTTGTGGGTGAAACGCAGCAGCCAATTATGCACAGCAGTGTCCCACAAACAGTTGTGGATTGAAATGACCAATTTATTATTTGTTATTTATTATTTATTATTGGGGGTTTTTGGAGGGATTATTAGTCGTGTGGAGAAAGGAAACTTGCCCAAGGTTTCACCCTGCCGGGAATTGAACCCAGGTCTCTCGCTTGTAAAGTGAGTGCTCTAAACACTGAGCTACAGGACTCCACAGTTTCCGATGTATCACATTGTATTGTTTGATTGTCACTTCCGGAGAGAAGCAGATAGAAATGGACAATGCAGCCCTATTACTAAACATTCCTTTGGCGTTATAATTATGTAATTTCACAAAGGTTGACAGGAGATGATGAGAAGATGATTGAAAGTGTTCAGCACAGATGTGGGAACATAGGCGTGAATGGCCAGCCTTCCATCTACAATCTTCTCCCATAGCGACTTGATATCAGTTTGTAGTGATAACTGAGATGGAAATGATACTGAACAAAACAACACTCCTTCCCCCTCCCCCGCAAATGCTCTGTATTCATAGTCTGTCCAGAACTCGAAGCATATTCGAGCCAGAATCACGAGGTGAAAATTGGGCTTCAAGAAACTCACAGAAATCTATTTTGTTTTCCCCCCGGTGCTAAATAATATCTTGTCACAAACCATTTGGATGGTGTAAAGTGCGGCAGATTTCATTCTCTCTGGACATGGCAACTTCACTTAGAAGAAAAGTCAGAAACAAGTAACGGCCACTCAGCTACCAAGGTCCATCACTGTCGCTCGCTTCCTCCAATATAGCAATCGATGGCTGTAGGACTGTCCCCTATGTTTTTTCCATCCCGCAGTCCCTCCGCCTCGCTCCATCCCTTGCCACCTTCAAGACCCGCCTCAAGGACCTACTCTTCAACTGGACTTTTGATCAACTTCCTTCCCCCATGCCCTCCATCCTCCCCAATCCCGACCTCAGCTTGAGTCCAAAATACTGCCTGTCCAGCGCCTTGACATGAAAGGTGCTGTTCAAATATAATTTTGCTGTTGTTGTTGTGGCTGTTGTATTAACAGACTTCTTGTACTAATGCATAGGGTGGTCCTGGCTGCACAAGCAATGAGAAGCTTACCAGGCAGTGATCTGAACTACAGCATTTGCCCCCAACCCACACTCTAGAGGTCCCCAAGCCTTAGCTCTCGCCACCCTGCACCTAATATTTGTGAGTGTTTGAGATGGTTCTCGCCAACTGCACCAATAAGTTTGAGATGAGTAAGTTTTTTTTACTAAAACAAACAGAAAGAGAGGTTCGGAGAATTGTTTTGTGAATTAGATTGTGGATGGAGAGACCCAGCAAGGGCTAATACATTCCATCACATACGCAGACAGGCAATTTGTGAGCCGAGCTATTGATTTCCTCAGCAGTCTGGAGTTATAATTGTACACAAGTCTCTTGCTCTAATGCTGACCGGCTTCAGCAGCAATACCAAAATGTGTTGTAATGAAGAATGTGTTTATGAAGAGACTGTTTTCGACTACTTGCACTATTACAGCATCTTTCATGTTTCATGTTTCATGTAGGAAAAGTGCAACCGACACACTGAGATAGAGTAGGAGCCCATGCAGGGTGGGAGATGGGGAGAGAGGTGAGTGAATGAGCAGACAAAGGAGTAGGTTTTTAGGAAATGTTTTATAATAAGAAGAATCTTGGATATAATAGTACCTTATCACATTGTTGACACATCTCTAAATGCCTCAGAATATATGGTAAAGTGGATTGATGTTATATTAATAATAATCCTTGCATTTGATATTGTGCCTTATTGTGTCTTCGAGACACCTCAAGGCACTTCATAAAATATACTGTACAGTGAATTGACTGCGTGTTTTGTGGGTGAAAAGCGGCAGCCAGTTGCGCACGGCAGTGTCCCGCAAACACTCGTGGATTGAGTGACCAAATATCTTTGCCAAGTAGGTGGTTCAGAAAGCAATTCGACTAACACCCGGGAGAGAGTGAGAGAGAGGAAGGATGGGGGTAAGGACATAGTGAGGGATGGGGTATCAGTTGATTTGTAGTGGATCAGTTCTGAATCAATCGCTTGTGTTGAATCTAAACCACACAGAGCCTCGGGGAAGGTAGATAAGATACAGTGACAATGAAGGTGGCATTTTAACCCGTTGCTCCTAGTTACCAGGCTCATGGCAACTGTATTTATTATTAAGAAAAATAGAAAAACACTTGTTACAACCTAACGACAGGCAAGTAATTATTCCAACAAAGAGGGAACGTATAACACAACAACAGGCTTTTATTCCAACATGAAGAGGGAATGTAAAGCAGCAATCTGCCAATTAAAGGAACAACCTGATAAATGCTTAATAAGCTGCAATTTTTCCCACGGCTACCATTTCAGAGCAATGGCAAGTGACTTCGGTATTTACTTCATGTAATGATAACGGGTGATTTTGCATTTGATAGAACTCCTTATCGCTGAGGCATCCCAAAGTGCTTTACAAGATTTACTAAAGTGCAGCGAGTGTGTATTTTGTCGGTGAACGCCACAGATAATTTGCGCACAGCAATGTCCCACAAGCAGCCACAAAGTGAATGAACCGATTTTATCTGGGAGATCGCTGGCCAAGACAATAGGAGAGGGATACGTTTCTTCCTATTACGTTTGACCTGCCGTCCATCCACCCATTTTACAAGCCTGCTTGTACCTTCATGCGTCTTAATGTAATCGTCTTCATTGACACCATAGCCCGGTTTTATGTCATCTACAAATTTTGACATCTTAACCTTTTATTATCCGAGTCCCAATCATTTATGTACATCGTGAGGAGCAGGGATCACAATTAAGCCACAACAGTTACCTTTGATGTAAATGATGTGCGGGACATGGGGGAGTCCAAAACAAGGGGGCATAGCCTTAAAATTAGAACCAGGTCATTTAATAGTGCAATCAGGAAGTATTTTTTCACACAAAGGGTGATAGCAATCTGGAATTCTGTCCCCCCCAAAAGGCTGTGGATGATGGATCCATTCACAACTCCAAGAATGAGATTGATAGATTTTTGGTAGGTCGGGGTATTAAGGGATATGGGGAGAAAGTGCGAAATTGGAGTTGAAAGGCTTAGCTGAGGTAAAGATCATGTGTTAATTACATAGTCTAATTAATTGACGCATCAGGCTCGAAGGGCTGAATGGCCTACTCCTGTTCCTATGTTCCTTTGAAATATGCAGTTGCGTCTACTCACAATTAAGAGCTCTCTAACAATCCCTGGTCTTGTTAGCTTGTAACGTTTCGGGGTCGACCTGATTTATCCACGTTCTCTTCGGATGCCTGTGCGAAAACAGCTGTGCAACTCATTGCAGTAACCAAAGCATGCGTTCCAACTCCACACAACATCAGGTCTGCATCATTAAAGAAAGACTTCACATTATTACAGTCTAGTCTATCAGATGGCCTGACAGAACATAACTGATTACTACAATCACAGAACAACAGAGTGATAACCCAAGGGAAGGAATGCAACAGGAGATAAATCCATTTGCTGACAAGAAAAGTGGACTATCAAACTCATGGCCAAGGGTTTAGTTATGTTATCTCTTTTCAGACAGTGCATTGTGTAGGTAGCTGGGAAATCTGCATATCTACGCCATCCATGATGCTACAAGATACAGTAGAATGAAAACATATATTTATTGCTTATTCACAAATGGCATTAAACACAGGGCAATTAATGACTGGAACAGATTACCAGGAAGGTGGTTGATTTCAGGGCAGTGGATTAGTTCAAGGAACAGTTTGATGCTGGAATGAAAGGTCGGCGAGGTGGGGAATCTGGAAAGATCTTCATCCAAATCCCTCTTCTGAATAGTTAGTTCTTCTGACTTGTAAATGTGACTCGAAGGGGTAGCTGATGTGGTAGGAGGCAAACTCGGAGAGTGGGCCAGGCTGTTTTGTTCAGAATCCATCGATCACTTCAGATGCAAAAGAACTGCTCAGAGCACTTCTCGGAATGAGATAAATTGCAAATAAAGTAACAGTTGCTATGTAGAAACTGTACAAATGGCACGCTGTCAAAAAGCAAAGCTGTAAAATGTTTTGAGACGCAAGTTGTAATGTTGCCTTGTACAGTGTCATTTTGTTGGACGCTGTATTCAAAATATGCTTTTGGGATATTATTAATATATAAATATATTTAATACAGGTAATCAAGAGTTTGGTAAACTTTCTATATTCAAATAATTAGATTTAATAAATATTTCTATTTCTATATTTAAAAACGTTGCATATTTAGAATTTTTGAACAAACAGCTGTTCGTGGAACCGTGCAAAATGTTTAGGTATATATTTAAATATATATATTTTATATATGAAATATATTTCACATATAAAAATATATGTTTATATATTTCACATATAAAAATATATGTTTATATATTACAACAACAACAACAGCAGCAACTTGCATTCATATAGCGCCTTTCAAGCAGGTTAGTGCTTTTAAAAATATTTTGGAATATATCAAGACAATTCACTTTTCAGTAAATTCGGTAAAATGTTTTGAGATGCAAGTTGTAATGTTCCCTCGTGCAGGTCAGAATAAAGCATGAGCAATAAATAGCTGTTGGCTGCTTCATTTATAATAATAATAATCCTTGCATTTGACATAACGCTTTTCACGTCCTCTAGACATCTCAAAGTGTCCGATAGCTCAGTGGTTAGAGCACTCAGCTTACAAGTGAGAGACCTGGGTTCAATTCCAGTCAGGGCGAAACCTTGGGCAAGTTCCCTTGCACCACACACCCAATAATAATCCCTCAAAACACAAACAATAATGAATTGGTCTTTTCAATTCACAGCTGTTTGTGAGACACTGCTGTGTGCAATTGACTAATGCATTTCGCCGACAAATATACAGCAACAACAAAATTACAATTATATAGCACCTTTCACGTCGGGGGGACATCCCAAGGCGCTGAACAGTTAGGTCGGGACCCGAGCAGTAGGGGAAGGGTCAGGGTAGGGGGAAGGAGAGTAGGAAAGGGGGGAGAGTTAGGAGGGGAGCATAAGGCACGGTCGAAGAGGAAGGTCTTGATACCGGCCTTGAAGGAGGAAAGGGAGGAAGTGAGTTGAAGGGATTGCGGGATGGAGTTCCAAACTGTGGGGGCAGAGAGGCTGAAAGCCCGGCCACTGATGGTAGGGCAGTTCGGGCGGTGAACGTACAGTCAATTCATTTTATAGTATATTCTGTGAAGCGCTTTGAGACACCTAGAAGAAACGCGATATCAAATGCAAGGATTATTATGATTTTTATTATTTATTCTATTAAAGCGCTTCACAGAATATACTATACAGAGAATTGAGGGTGAAACGCAGCAGCAAATTGCACCAACTATTTAATCCAGAAACTGCTCATCCAGTCAGTACGTCATGTTCCACTATTCATGGATTTGAAGTGACACTTCACATCTGATCTGGGTAAAGTTTTTCTGATATGAAAAATTGGACTGTCACCGTTTTTGTGTATTAACAGCCAGTGTATTAACATTAGAATGCAGTTCAAAAGGAGAGGGGAGAAAAGACAGCATTGATGGATCGACTGACAGACTGAAGATGGATCGGACAGCCCTCTCAAAAGAAAATGATTTTTTTCCCCCTCTACACCACGACTGCTAATGGTGTCAAAGAGAGATCCAGGTCTTTACCTGTTGGCGACTGTGAAGCAAGTCACAGACGGAGCCCTAGTATTGATTCAAGAGAAATCAATATCGCGTTGACAAGTTCAGAATCATCTGTCATAGCAAACAGGTAATGAATGGACAAGAGGGTGGGAAATCAATAGCCAGACAAATTACACAGACCCACTTGGAAATGGGACTAAATTGTTTCTTAACCGTACTCCAAAATGGGATTTCTCACCCTGGACAGGTATTTGCCTCCGAATGTACACAGTCACTACACTTCGCAGTAAATCATTTCATTTCATGACATGACGTGGCGTGGAATTAATTTTGAATTGCTCAGGCGGAATAAAAGGGAGGTGGGTGTGGAGGGAGGGAGGGAGGGAGGGAGGGAGGGAGGGAGGGAGGGAGGGAGGGAGGGAGGGAGGGAGGGAGGGAGGGAGGGAGGGAGGGAGGGAGGGTGAAATAGCTTTTGCAACTACTGTATACCGTTTTTCTCTCACTATCACTTCTTATGATAAAGTGTCAGATGATTGTTGATTAGGATACCGGGAGAGAGAAACTCCCTTCTCTTTACGAATAGTGCTGTGGGTGCTTGATATTCAAACGGATACTTTTGAACAGTACAAAGTCCTGTTATCTTTTTCTTACAATGAATTTTTATTTTGTGAGAATAGCTTAAATAATAATAATAATAAAAGTAATTTTTGCATTTGATATAGCGCCTTATCACGTCTTCACAGAATATGCTGTAAAATGAATTGACTGTATATTTTGTGGGCAAAATGAAATATCTAGTTGTGCACAGCTGTGTCCCACAAACAGTCGTGGTTTGAATTGACCAATTTATTATTATTTTCCTTGAGGGATTATTACCAGGCATCTGGAGTAAGGAAACTTGCCCAAGGTTTCACGCTGCCTGGAATTGAACCCAGGTCTCTCGCTTGCAAGGGGAGTGCTCTAACCACTGATCCACACTGAATTCAACAGCAAAATTACATTTGAAGAGCACCTTTCATATTTGGACAACATCCCAAGGTACTGAAACATCAGGGATCAGGACCCGAGCATGGTGGAGGGGCAGGGTTGGGAAGAGGAAGAGCAGAGAGGTAGAATGGGGTTGAAGGCATGGTCGAAAAAGGGCCTTAAATCAGTCAAGGGAGAGAGCAAGGCAAAGCGATTGTGGGATGGACTTCCAAAGGTTAGAGGCATAGAGGCTGAAAGTCCAACTGCTGATGGTAGAGCGGGTCGTGCGGGAGACATGGAGCAGGCCAGAGCTGAGTGGAGAGAATAGACAAATTGATAGCAGGTCAGAGAGATAGGCGGGGGCATAACCATGGAAGTGAGGACAAGGATTTTGAATTCTATCCTCTGAGGGATGGGGTGTCGGGCGAGGGTACTGGGGTGATGGGGTCGAGGAGCTTGTTACGGGAGAAGACACGAGCTGCAGAATTTTGGAAGGTCTGCAGGTCTGCAAGTGTTGGGGAGGCCGACAAGGGGGGAGTTTGCATAGTCGAGTTTTGAGGTGACAAATGCATGTGTGAATACACTAGGTACTGAGCTTCTAAATACAATTATCAGCATTCTTCCACACGTTACAGTCGTTGGTCAGTGTTCTGCAGGAAAAATACCATTGGGGTAACAGGACTTTGTGAAGAACCTGTACAATGGACTGAAAGGCCCAGTTCTGGGCTGTGTATTTCTTCGTTTTTGTGGGTAATGTTTGCTTGTCAGGCGTGTGAGCTTGCGTTCATGGGTAGAGGGGAATGTGGATTCCTTCTGATTAGCTGTCAGTGGAAGCAATTACTCTATGTCTCGGAGGCTGCTTGTTATCAAACTCTGTGTTGGCTGTTTGCACCTCATTATTTCCTGCACTCGTAACTCAATAACATAAAAATCCAGACACCCGCGAGATCAGACGAAAGATGGCAAAGAAGGGATAAATCAAACCCGGCCACTCGGCTTGCGGTTTTGCTGTTTGATCTGACTGAAACAGTCCTAATTCCCTGATAATACTTTACAGAGTTAGGTGCATTCGTGAAACAATCAGACAAAGAGAGGGGCATCGCAGAGGCAATGGAACGCAAATATTCAATTTAATATTCAATATACACTCCCACGTCCAAGATGCCAGGACTGAACGGGGGCTCGGAGCAGGAAATGCGATGTTAATAAAAATCCTTATTAAAAGAGTCTCCCAAACGGTACATCGATGTTCTCCAGAGGACAAGAACATGAACGGAATCCATGGGCGGTAGTAATCACACGGATCCTGTCAAACTCACTAACACAGGGTCAATTTACATTTGTTCCGTTATGACCTGAGGTTTGTGCTCGCCAGAAGCGTTAAAGGTTAATGAGTGATGGTGGGGAAAGGGGGAGGAGGTGTGGTGGAGAGGGGTGGGGACGGGGGGAGGAGGGGTGGAGTGGGGGAGAGGTATTGACATTTCCAGTATCATTATCAATGCACCTCCATCAGCAGCTGACAGTAGACAAAGTGACCAAAGCCACTCTGTGATCAGTAATTAGACTGAGAGCTGCTAAAGCTTGCGATATCCATCCCCACTGATCTCGCCAATTTCATGTCAGTTTCCTGAATTGAGACCCAGCTGGTCCTCATTCCATTTTCAGATCCGAGACCCCACGAGCCACTCAGCTAATTACAGCTTGTGAATGAGTCCGTGAACAGGGAGAGCCGGGAGAGCAGGTTGAGCTCAGTTTGGAGGCAGTCAAAATTGTGTAACAATTCCAAAGTGTTCTCAAGTCATGCTTGTGAGCTAAACCTCATGTACAGTCTATGCATATGTGGATTTAATGCCAACAGAGGTATCCAATCGACAGACACTTCTCTGTCTCATTGACACCTGGACTGTACGGCTTCAGATCGCACCCCGCAACGCTGAAAGTGACCTAATAAAGTAATAAAGCTCTTCAGGCATCAGGAATTGACTTTATTGCTGTAATGTTGCTGGCTAGGACGTCCTCCTGACCTGAAAGGTGCTATACAAGAGTAATTTTGTGGTCGTTATTCTCCTCAATTGGCCACAATTTGCAAGCTTTATAATAATAATAATAACAATAATCCTTGCATTTGGTATAGCACTTCTCACATCTTCTAGACGTCTCAAAACACTTCACAGAGTATACTGTATCTTTGTGGATGAAACGCAGCAGCCAATTGCAATACAGTAGCGTCCCCACAAACAGTCGTGGATTGCAATGACCCATTTATTGTTATGTTTTTCGAGGGATTATTGTCAGGTGCTTGGAGTAAGTATTCGCCCTGCCTGGAATCAAACCCAGGTCTCTCGCCTGTGAGGCGAGCGCTCGAATCACTGAGCTACACGACTCCACGGGATAGGTGGAAATTTTAACTGTTCTTATGCAGAAAGCTATTGTGCCTTGGATGTGTTTTTCAGTTATCGTACCTCTGGATAGTGGGTAAGGTCAGCTGGCCAGCAGGAGATGGAACCAGTGATGCTGCTAATTGAGATGTAGAATGTGGAAGATCAGATAATGGTGACAGGTCTATGATGTTTAGCTGCGGATTCCCATTACTTACAGATTCTCCAGACAGTTCATTTCCCCAGTAAAATCGGACCTCAGTTTCCACGCAGTGCTACTCGTCATGATCTTGGCTATCTCGTTTGTCCGATATATCTCACTTTATTACCATGGAGCTCGAGGCTAGTGTAAATATTGTATTTTTCTTAAAAAAGATTGCAAGTGGTGCTACATTCTGTTTCCCACATCAGCTGTTCTCATCTCTGAGTGAGGCTGCCAATTTAATACCAATTAATGCTAATTTATGGGCACTTTTGTGCAGTGCACTCATGCCCGCTAAGAGCTGGATAGAGGCGACACAAATTCATTCCCAGGGGACAAAGTGAGGCCTTTCAGTCTGGATTCATATCCACATGTGGTCAGTGAGTCAATCACTGGACATTGAATCAGTGACTAGGAAGTGTCAATTTAAAATTGTTTGTTAGTAAGGGTGCAAACGGGGAGATTAGGGGGATTATTTTGTTTTACAAGGAGAATTGTTAGGACATATTACGCCCTTCCGTATATGGCGGTCGAGGCAGGATCCATATCGGCTGTCAAGGGGGAATAAGATAGATACCTAAAATGAAATAATTTACAGGAATATTGGGGGCAAATGCAGGTATGAGGGACTGAATGGTTTGCGCTTTTAAAGAACTAAAATGGACACAATATTATAATTTTCCCTGCATTTGATAAAGTGTCTGTCAGATCGGAAGGTTGTACTCAAAGAGATTCACAGGAATTTACTATGAAATGGATGGACTGCATTCTGTAGGAAAATGTAGCAGCAAATTTGCACACAGCAATGTACCACAAACAGCTGTGATATGAGCAAGCAATTTTATTTGGGGCATTATTGACCAGTCAGGAGAAATTCCTTTCTCTTTTCAACGACTGAAGTTAACATCACATCGGTGGAAATCAATGATATCTGTATATAAAAATGATGTAAGTATCCTCGATGTAATTTTAAACATAATAAAAATATGAAGGGCCTGTTTATTGATATTTGATTTAGTCTGGCTGTTCAGATGGATGTTGAAGACCTCAAAAACTTTCTCCTGGTATCTTGGTCAACTGTTTATTAACCCTTAAATGTGTGCCAAATAGCTGCTGTGTTTGCCTAACAATGACAATAGTAATAATCCTTCCATGTGAAATAATGCATTATTAAATCATTGAGATGTATGAAAGCACATCACAGAATATGCTGTAAAGTGAATTGAATGTGTATTTTGTGGCCGAAATCCGGCAGCCAATTGCTCACAGCAGTGTCCCACATCGTGGATCGAGTGACCAATTTCTTTTTTGAGGGGTTTTTTCCCAAAAAAAGCAACCCACCAATCGACTAACTTCAGAGCAATTGCGGTGCATGTGAAGCTCTTACAGGTCATCAAATCCATGGGTTGTTATTTTATTACCAGCGTAGCCCACGCCCCAACTTGTCTCAGTTGTCATAGGAGCATAGGTTTAGAAATAAGGAAAGGAAAGTGGATGATCGATCGGTCACCCCCCATTCCCTTCCCTTCCCTTCCCTTCTCTCCACGATCCCAACCCCAGCTCGGGACCGAAATACTGACCGTCCAACGCCTTGAGACATCCCCCTGACTTGAAAGGAGCTAGACAAATGTAACTTTGTTTTGTTGTTGAGAGAAATTCAGGGTAACGGGCGGCCATGTAATCTGTGACATTTAGATCCAGTTGAGGAAGAATTACGTCAAGTGAGGGTGAAGACGGAAAGCTATGTACCACCCACTGAACTGTTTTGCATTTGCCTCGCATTTTCTTGTGGTGCTTTTTTACTGCACCTTTATTTGCACAGGAATTATATGGCAACTTGTTAGCAGACAGCATAAGCAAACTGCCCGAGTACCTAATGGTGGTGATAGACAGACCTGTATTGCTGTTTTTTGGTGGGGTGATTTACATATAAGAAAATCTTCTTGATATCTGTGCGTGACTATCAATGCATAGAAATGAAGAGAGCATGGGGAGATTTACAATGGATTCAACCTTGGATCTATGCAACAAAGATGACCTCTGGCTTGTTATTTCAGCAGTGTTCCTTGGCAACAGTTGGACTCGATAGCCTGGGACACCACTCACTATGGAAATGAATGCTCACACACAGAGGGGAAGATAAAGCAGGAGGGAGCGTGACACAAAGGCAATGTCACCCGCGGATCAGGGAGAGTCTTGACCATCAGCGACCTTGTCGTTGACACTGACAGGTGTGGACCGACCAGGCAGCCGGGCTGTTGTTGATCGGAGAGTTTTTTGCGCGATCTGTACCAATTAAAGTCTATGGATTTTGTGCTCGTCAAAATGAGTGTCTATCAATTTAGGTAAGTGAGTGGGGTTAAATTGGACCAAGGAGGAATGGATTACACTGCGCCACTGTTTGCATCCATTGTCAGGATCAAGCTCTCCCAGGTCAGGTAACCGTGTGGATTAGATACTTTGCAAAGCTCCCGCTACCCTTCCCCCATGTTTGCCTTTCCTCCTGTCAATATAACGTGAGTACAAAAGCCCCCACGACAAACAGAGTGCGAATGAGCATTCTGTCCCTCCTAACCATCGCTTTACCTATTCTATTCCTCTCCTGAGATGTTTGACTATTTCGCTTCTAATGGGGATGATCCGATGGCTGGTCACCTACTGTGGTTCTTTGGGCAAATGGCCGTTGTTTAAGTATGGGCTCAACAGTGAGCACAGCCCATACCCCACTGTCCTCTGCTAATATCAGCGCATTGGAGCTTTGGGTGATCAGAGGTGAGAAGCCCAAATGAATCGAGACCAGCTTATTACCCAGTACTGGCATATTGGCCGCTGCATTCGCCAACAAACACACAGTCACATCACCTTAGAGTATATCCTGTGACGCACTTTGAGGCATCTTGATGGCAGGATAAGGCGCGATATCAAATGTAAGGATTAGTACTATTATTATTACTACAATAGTCATTGAAGGCAGTACACTGGACAGCTTTTAAGAAACTACTTGATATCTCGCCCCCTCTTTTCTCAGTTTCAGGTCCCAGCTGAAGACCTTTCTCTTCGACCACGCCTTTGGTCAACTTTCTACCCCTGCCCCTGGCTCGGTCCAGGGATCCGCTATCGTGAAGCGCTCTGAGACGCCATCCAGCGTGGAGGGTGCTATATAAATCACAGTTGTTGTTGTTGTTGTTGTCATTGGAAAACAGAAGGAATAACAACAGTAAAGAACATGGGATGATAGAAACAAAGCAATAGGAGCAGGAAAATCAGCCCCTTGAACCTGTTCCGCCACTCTATGCCTAATCTACACCTCAACACTAATTACCCACCTTTGCTCCATATCCCTGATACACTTACCGAACAAAAAGCTCGCAATCTCGGTCTTGGAAATCTGAATCGAAGCTCGGCATTTTGGACGGATGAGATCAAATGGACGGAAATGCCTTCTTAATCCAAACCTCTCTTGTGCTCCAAGCTTTTCGAAGCGCTGAGGTTCCTGAATTACCAAAGACAATGTTGGCAGTCGATAATTACTGCATAGAACCTTTCACGATCTTTTCGAAGTGTTTGTCAAATCCTAAAAATACACCCAAACTGCAAAACGCCTTTTTTTGTCACAAATCTTTATCCCGAGCTTTCAATGTTACTTGGAACCTTCCAGGTTTCGTTGCTCTCATGAAATAGTAATGGGTGAATAGGTGCCGAGCCATCATTAGCATTCTTATACCTCGTCTGATGTCTACTAACATGAAATTACTTTTTCGTCTTGCTCAATTTTGAAATATCGTACAAAATGTCAAAGGAAAACTGCCAGGGAAAATTCAGACACTGAACTCTGCACGTAGAGGTGTGTAAATCCACAGCAGATGGCTTTTAATATTGTGTGATTCCTCTGGAGGGAAAGGCAATGAGCAGCAAATTATATTTCAGAATCTTAATATTTGTACTTGGGTAGGCTTTTCAGCTGAACGCCTGTACATGTTACAGTTCTGAAGCAGAACTTTGAACCAGTTTCAATTTGAAAATTGAAGTAAACTTCTAGTTTTTATGCCGCCTCGTCGTGTGGAAATGTCTCAAAGCGTTTCACACTCTGAGGCTGAATTACAATTGAGAACCGGACAAAGCAAATGGACATCAACAAGTGCATGGGGCGTGTGTCTAATACTGCGCCTAATACTCTCTGGAATTGGCTAAACAGGGTGTGTCCCTCCAGGGAGAGAGTGAGCATTCCACTCCAATAATCTCTAATAATAATCCTTGCTTTTTGATATAGCGTTTTTCACGTCTTCTAGACGTCTCAAAGCGCTTCAAGGAATATACTGTAAAATAAATTGACCGTATATTTGTGGGCGAATCGCGGCAGCCAATTGTGCACAGCAGTGTCCCACAAATAGTCATGGAGGGATTATTATTAGGTGTATGGAGTAACGAAACTTGCCCGAGGTTTCGCCCTGACCTGCCTGGATTCGAACACAGGTCTCACGCTTGTAAGGCAAGTGCTCTAATCATTGAGCTACAGGAGTCCACTCTATCTCTGGAATTTCCATGCAACGGTGGGATACCTAGAATTCTCAGTTTGGTTTGGATACACGAGCATGGTGATGGGTTTCCGCATTTATCAGACACCTAGTTGACCAAAAAACACAATAACACGTTGTCTAAACGTACATACATCTTTGACGGCTCCCACCCCCAACGCTTTGAGATGTCCTGCCTACATGAAAGACATCGTTTAAATGTAAATGTATTGCAATGATGCGTGGAAATCTGTGCAAGAGACAACTGTCACCCGTCTCTCGTTTCCTCCTCCCACCCACCCACATCTTTCTCGAAGTTGTTCGTGCATGTATTGGACTTCCAGTTAGCGCGATCACCGCTTTTCTCTGAACTCGGTCCTTTGTGAGACCAAGTAAGGAACATGTTTCCTTTTGCCTACGATAGAAACCAAAATGTCGTACTTAACCTTGTGTTAAACAGTAGATGTACCCATAGGCAGGTCAACGGTATGAAAGAATGACATGTACCCATTCTGAAATGAAGATGTATTTCTACGTGCCATGATGAAGGTCACAGCTTGACACATTAACTAAGGAAATTGCAAATTTGTTGGTAGCTAGTGGTTTCTTTCAGATTTCACTCATACTGACAGAGCTTAGACTAGGCTGAGATTTGAAGTCCGTGCGGTGAGGATGTTGAGAGGGAGTGTGGAGTGGGGGTGGGAGGGGGGTAGGCTGGAGTCGGGGGGCAGGGTGGGGGCGGGGGGGAGATGGGAGGACGAGGTGAAGGGTGGGGAGGGGCTGTATTTTTGAAGATTCTATGCTTCAGATGAGATGTCAAACCGAGATTGCATTGACCTGTTAAGGTGAATGATCCCGAAAAGAAAAGAGTGTTCCTCCCTGTATCCTGGCGGTCAAATAAAATTGGTCACTCATTTTATGACTGTTTGAGGGATGTTTGCTATACGCAGATGAGCTGCTCAGTTTGGCTATATTATGCAGTCCCCTTTACCGAAAAAATTGCAAAGTAATTGAAGCCAATTCAGGGTTAAATTTATTATTTTTTTGCCGAGCCAGCAAGTTCGCTGGTAGATCGATTCCCGCAGGGCCAGTGTTTAGACGTAAAATTGTGATTTGAATATAGTTCCACTCCACTCAAGCGAGTTTGGGATTTTAATATGAATTATTTTCTACTTATTTCTAAATTTCTATGGGGAACAATTGGTTTCTTTGGATATTAAGCGCTTTGTTTAGAGCCTGTGAGCTGAGCTGATTCACACTCACACTGCACCTACTGTACACTATTGTTAGTCAAACATTAAGAAGCAGTGGTTATAGTTGTATGTGTCAACCTGGCTCGGTTGGCAACGCTTTCGCCTCGGAGTCAGAAGGAATGTGGGCTCAAGTCCCACATCAGGACTTTGAATTCACAGTCTAGGCTGAAAATCCAACACAGTTCTGGGAATGCTGTATTGTTGGAGGTACCATCCATTGGATGACACGTTAAACCAAGGCCCCATCTGCCTGTTCAGGTGGACCATTTGTAAAAAGAAGGGTGTTTCTCCCAGTGCCCTGGCCATCAATCCTACAGGTAAAATGATCATTCACATCATGGCTATTTGTGAAACATTGCTGCGTGTGAATCGGCTGCCGTGTTGGCAAAATACTGTCACTGCACATTACAGTATAGACTGTGAAGGACATAATACTGTAGTGAATGGTGATATTTCAAATGTAAGGATTATTATTAATCTGGGATCCAGAATTTGGTGGAGGGGTGGGGGGAGTGGGGAGTTAAGAAATATGGCATAAGGTAATGACTCAAAGTGTATCTTACAGTGCTGGATTGGGGCCACAACAATCCTGATGTCCTGTTAGGCAACAGGAGCTTTGATCCAGTTTCAGGGAAGTTAGCAAAGGCTTCCAATCAATGCGCCATTGGATGAGATTTTGACCATCCTTGAGTCCCTCAGCCTTACCCCCGCACATCCCCACCTTCAAAGCCCACCGCAAGACCCATCTTTTCGACCATGCTTTCAGTCACCTTCGAACTCCAGCTTGGGTACCCAACCAGCTTTGAGACATCCTCCTGACATGAAACATGTTCTACAAACGTAAAGTATTCCATTCTTCATGTGCCCAGGGACTCCAGCCTGCGTGAGGGGTGCTGTATAAACGCAAGTTGTCGTTCTTTCTTTCTTTCTTTCTTTCTTTCTTTCTTTCCGTCTTTTGCAATTGATTTCCTCACTTTCCTCCAGTATCTGCATCCTACAGTATCTCTCCAGCCTGCGACACAGATAAAATCATGTACAGCTAAAGACATGGACTGTCATCAGGTAGCAATAATGTTTACAAATGAACCCTGCAGATCTATTTGAAACCCCATGCGCTGCCTTGCAGTTGTCGCCCGGGCTGCTCTGCGGGTCTCAACTTGTTCCCAAAATGTTGTCAGCAAACGGGGTCACAGATGTTCCTGGCACAGCAGTGTGTCGCTATACTGACGCTGGGAGCTGCTTTTTTCTCTTTGCCTTCGTCTGCCACCGTTAGGTAAGCAAAGCCATCCATCAAAAGCATTGGTCCGCATCTCAGCCTGAAATTGTAAGATTTGTGCAGCGATTATCGCTCTGGTTTTGCAGGGATTAGGTCGGCGAGCGAGCGGAGTGAGTTCTGTGTGAGCCACTGTATGTCAGGCTGGAGCCCGGCCCCCTAACAATACCTACGCGCACGGTGGCTGCGGGAACTGTGCAATTTGTACCCAGACCTTTATAAGCACAACGGATGTGAGTCTCTCTCTTTTAGTGCCTGAGGTTTCAGGAGAGTGGAACGTATGTGTGCGGTAAAATCAATTGACTATATTTTGTGAGTGAAAAGCGACAGCCATTGTAGAGCCCCACAAGTCTCAACGACCTCTTGCGTACAGCAAGTGGTGGATACAGTGGCCAATTTTTTTGGGTGGTGGGTTGGGGAGAAAATATTAACCCCTGGTAAAGAGATCCACCAATTGACTAACAACTGCTAAGTAAACAGAGATGTGCGGAGTAAGGAAACATACCCAAGGTTTCGCCCTGCTGGGAATCGAACCCAGGTATCACGCTTGCGAGGCGAGTGCTCTAACCACTGAGCTACAGGTCTCCAATATATCAATGGATCAATGGCTCACAACTTAACCCAGTCACCTGCGTGTAGGCACGTCTAGAGCTAACCGAGCTTCCCATTTCTGTCTGTGCACTCGAGACGCCAAACATGTAAAGGAAATGAGGCTCACTTATTCATTATCTGCAGATTACCTCCATCCTAGTGCTGGCACCAGCACAACTGACAAAGGCATGTCAGTTTGCGTTGTCGTTGAAAGGTACTTGAAGAAGGTATCACTACGATATATTCATTTCCATGTTGCTGACCGGCACTAAGGATATTCAATTTCCATTTAATATAAATCGGGCCTTTCTTCTGCTGTTGATATCCTTTAACAATCCCTCAACTTCCAAATGTCAGAGAGGTTGTTAAGGCTTGTGGGGCGCTACAATTACTACGCGCTTATTGCAAACAAAGAGAGTGTGGTTGTACTGGGACCCGGGCTGGTGGTTCCGTGATGTATATTTCATCTCCTGTGCTGGAAGCAGTTCACGACTGGAGGGCAGGCTATGAGGGGATTCACCCAATGGCACAATAAGTGGAACCCAATCAGTCACATCTTGGGGTTTGTGAATGCTTTGGAAGAGCTGTGTTTTTTGTTCATTAGTAAACCTTGTAGTATTTCAGTAAAGCTGTGCGTTGTTTGTAACATTTAAGAAATTTGGTTCCTTGCATTTGATATAACGCTTCATCTTGTCAATACACTGAATTGACTGTATATTTTTCTTAACAGAATAAGATTATCATTCTTTTTTCTAAGTATTTAATATGGATTTCAATTTTTTAATGTAATAATAATATTAATCCTTGCATTTGATATAGCGCCGTATCACATCGTCTAGACTTCTCAAAGCCCTTCATAGAATATACAGTACAACGAATGGACTATATATTTTGTGGGCGAAACGTGACCGTATGGCAATGTACCACAAATAGCCATGAAACCACAAATAGCCATGAAACCAATTTTATCTGGGAGATTGTCATCCCAACGGGAAAGGCGCTCTACAAAGGTAATTTTGTAGTTGGTGGTGGTAGTGGTGGTCATGATGACATGACCAGGAGCAGGAGAAACCCTTTTTGTTCTCTCCTCAACTATTATTACATTACTATTATAAAATCCACAGGATCACTCGCGACACCTGAACAGATGGACAGGGTCTGGTTTAACACATCAACTAAAGCACGATATTGTACTTCCAACACTTCAAGACTCTCCCAGCACTGCACTGGAATGTTAGCCTAGATCTGATATGTTCAATGTCCTGGCATGGGGCTTGAGTCTATATAGTGGAGTACTCTAGCTCAGTAGTCAAACCAATCGCCTCGCAAGCGAAAGACCTGGGGTTCTATTCCAGCAGAAATTAGCGAAATGTCGAGCAAGATGATCGTTTGAGGCTGCTGAGTGGAGGGGACAGGCAGGCAGATAGAGAGACAACAGGTCGGAGAGATAGGCGTGGGCAAGGCCGTGAATGGCCTTGAAGGTGAGGACGATTATTGTTATTATTATTACTGTATTATAAATTGTGACTCAGAGGTAAGAATGCTATTGACTGAGCCAGGCTGGCAACTGTACATTTAAAATTAGCTGGAATTGTTCCCTCACTCTGCTTAATTTGTTGGCTCTCTTAAAACCTAGAGTCTTCTGCTCAATGGAGAAAATACTGCGGCATTATCCACATGCAGTACTGTACTTTAATATTTTTCCAATTAAACTCATTGCTCCATCTCTTTGGAATGAAGTTCACCTCCAGAGTCGCTTTGTTGTTCTGCTACTTTATGTTTCATTGCTATTTAATTATCTTGAACTATCATTTTATTAAGCAACCGTAATTCTTTTGAGTGACTTAGCTTTCAGTTCTTGTAAGACATTAAATTTGCAGGAGAAAAGCAAAGCGCCATGTAGAGTTTAAATGAGGTCAAATTGGACAACTCACTCCACTCACCTTTGCATGTTAAAATCCAAATTTGTAATCAGAAACTCCATACAAAATAGCCCAATTTCTACATAACGGATTATCACTGCAACTCATCTTGCACACAAACTGTGCTCCATTATACCAGCTCGCTTAATCATCCTTGCATTTGATATAAAGCCTCATCACTTTGTTGGGGGAATCGCAGAGCGATTTTACAGGATTTTACTGGGAAGTGCAGTGACTGAATTTGTAGGTGAACATGGAAACCAACAACGCCACAGACCCACAACATTGTACTAGAGTGTTAGCTTTCCGAGAGTATGTGAGTTCAAAGCCTCCACATGGGGCTTGAATCCTCAACCTTTTGACTCAAACGCAAGAGAGAGAGAAAAAAATCAGTCACTCAATCCATGACTGTTTGAGCAATCGGCTGCCGGGTTTCGCCCACATAATACACGGTCAGTTCACTTAACAGTATATTCTACAAAGCCATTTGAGACATCACAACAAGGTGATAATGCGCTACAATCAAATTTAAGGATTATTATTATGTTCGATAGTGACCTCATTCCTTCTCGTAATATCAAAACTGACAATCAAGACTGCCACGTAGTTCAAAAACAAACATTTTATAATAGAAATGAATGAACTGTGGCAACATGACAGGATTCCAGCTGAGAAATATATACAAATCTCTCTGGGCCGTTTGAAAGAATAATTTACAAAGAGCTGCAACTTGAACTGCCTTCAAGAATTATCCCAACAATACGTGCGCTCAAAGCTGAAGGTGTATTTAGAAGCAGAATATGTCAAAACACCTTGTAATAAAGTCGGGATTAACTTGACAGATTGCTTGCTCCCCTCTCTTAATACGAGATTTAGGGAACGCTTTGCGAGAGAAATAGGAGAGACAAAATCAGCCAGCCTTCTCATCGATCCCTCCTTCTCTTTTCACGTAGCGCCCGGGGACCTGAACATGCAGACCGGACCTTGGTTTAACATCTCATCCAAAGGACTGCGACTCTGACAATGCGGCGCGGCCCACCATCACTGCCCTGGAGTGTCGGCCCGTAGAGTACGGGCTCAGGGTTCCGATGCGGGGCCTGAATCTGCAATCTTCTGAATCAGAGACGAGGGTGCGAGCAATTGACACCAGTCTGACACCAAGGCCGCTTCACGGGAATCTTAGCCGCAGGGAAAGGCATTGCGGGGTCTGGCTGCAGTTTCACCAGCTAAAATCACACCAATCACCATTGCAAACACTGCCAGGTTTTCTATTGTGTAGCAGGAACGACCCTTTGCTATTGAGTTCCAAATTGAACTCAAGCGAAAGGGACAGGGACAGGCAGGTGTCTCTCTATCTGCCTGCCTGTCCCCTCCGCTCAGCAGCCTCAAACGATCATCTTGCTCGACATTTCGCTAATTTCTGCTGGAATAGAACCCCAGGTCTATTTAGCTTTGGCGAGTTCCAAAACAGATGGGAGATTGATTCCTTGTGGAGTGAGACCTTGATCATGTGGCTGGATACGTCCCTCCAGGGAGAGCGTGTGCGTTCCATTCCAACGATCTACCTCAGCAGTACTCGTGTGTGGGTGGGGGGGGTGCGTGGAATTCTCAGTTTGACCTCATTTGAACTCTACGTGGCGCTTTGCTTTTCTCCTGTCTTAAATACAGTGATGGGTTTCCATAGAGGTCAGACACTGTTCCCCCGCCCCCCCCACAAAAAAATCATATGGCTGCTGCAAACCTGAGCTAAGAGCAACTGGACACCCCATTCTCCACACTTTCTTACAATAATAAGTTTTCCCACAAGGCTGAGTGGTAATTTTAGTCTATTTTAAAGCTGCTTCATTTCCTCCGAATTGCTATCTTGTGTTCTTGTGTTCCAGTAAATGGTATTTATAGAGTATCCCGTCGGGGTGTTCAGTGAGGACGGGAGATGTGGCTTATGGAAGTCACACAGGCAAATCAACTGCTCAGAGCAGCTTCACAAAGGAAGCTTTATCCTGTGATCCGTATCCGTGCACTTGGTGTGAAAATCACTGTAAGTTGAAGAGCACTTTGAAAACAATCAGGCTTTTGGAAAGTCCGACCCCGGCTATTTACCCCTTGGAGTCTCGCTGCATTTACCAAAGAGCTCCTGTTCCTCAGACTGCTAAGTGTAGCTGTCAAGCAACCAACATCCTTGCTGTACGCAGAGCGTAGCAGTCCCTGAGTGTCTGTTCAGGTGGATGCTGAAAGTCCCGCAGCACTATTTTTCAAGGGAAAGGAGTTTGTTTCTCCTAGAATTCTGGCTAATAATTACTCCCCCCATCAAAGAAATATTGGCGTTAATGGCTGCCTGTAATGACGATGCTGTCCATCAATTGGCTACCGCTTTCACCTATATTATACACAGTTACTACACTTTACAGTATATCCAGTGAGGTCCTCCTGAGCTCCGGTTCCAACATGGAGCTTTGAAACCCACAACCCATGACTTAGAGGTGATGTGTTAGCAAATGAGTCAGGCTGTAATTCCTGAGTGTAACCAATTACTGAATGTAATCAGTGGGTGGAGAGGGAGGGAGGGAGAGATGGAGGAAGGGATGGAAGGGAGGATAGAAATCAGGGAATAAGGGAGCAAGGAAGGGAGGGAGGCAATGGAGAGAAACTGTTCCAACATCACTTCCTGATCATCTGAGTCACATTTTCAATCCTCGGGCGCTGAAGCTCAGCTCAGCTCAGCCCAGACACGCCCAGGAGTTTGAGAGAGGAAGAACGAGCCAGTGAGGAGGAAAGAGAAATGGAAATGCACCAGAAGGGAGCCGAGCACAGGGGGTGAGTGCTGGCTTCTCTTAATGTGGGAACACGCAGGAGGACTCCACCAGAAGGCAGGAAGAGAGTTTGAAAATACAACTGGCTCGTTCTCAGTGTGTTGGATGCAGACACAAGAGGTACATGAAACAGTTAAGCAGCAATACCGGGCTGCGAGTGCTAATTACCGGAACCATACCCCACCGAGACCCAGCAGCCGGCTCATTAATTCCCCCAGTGATCCCTGGAGATGTACAGACCACAGTATAGAGTCTTCCCGAGCGTTCTGTCCATATGTTGTTGGAATCCTCTCTTTCAGCTGTTAACCCCACCCCTTCCTCCTCCACCACTATAACCACTTTATACCAAGACCGTCCTCATCCTTCAATTCACTGTAGCTCAGTGGTAAGAGCACTCGCCTTGCAAGACCTGTGTCTTGAGACCTGTGTTCAAATCCAGGTAGCTCAGGGCGAAACCTTGGGCAAGTTTCCTTACTTACTCCACACGCCTAATAATAATCCCTCCAAAAAAAACACAACAATAAAATTGGTCAATTCAATCCACAACTGTTTGTGGGGGACGCTGCTGTGCACAATTGGCTGCCACATTTCGCCCACAAATATACTGTCAATTCATGTTACAGTACATTCTGTGAAGCGCTTTGAAACGTTGATAAGATGGAAAAAGCGCTGTATCAAAAGCAAGGATTATTATTATTTCACTTTATTTCCTGTAACTGTGTTCCTTCATGTCACCGTTGAGCCAGGTACTATATTCCAGCAAAGTCTTATTCATTTAGCATCCACAGCTGTAAACTCTGCAGATCGGCATCTGGGAATAACAGCAATCCACTATCCTGGGGAAAGGACTGGGCTCACTCCACTGCCTACCACAAAACCAACTGGGAGATTTTCAAGTGCCAGGACACCAGGAGAAACTCACTTCTCGTTTTGAATAGCACCGCGAGAATAATAATCCTTGCATTTGTTATAGCGCTTTTCACATTTTATCGACGTCTCAAAGCGCTTCACAGAATATACTGTAAAGTGAATTGACTGTATATTTGTGGGCGAAACGCGGCAGCCAATTGTGCACAGCAGCATCCCACAAACAGTCGTGGATTGAATTGACCAATTTTATTATTGTGGGTTTGTTTTGGATGGATTATTATTAGGAGTATGGAGTAAGTAAACTTGCCCAAGGTTTCGCCCTGATCTGCCTGGATTTGAACACAGGTCTCGCACTTGCAAGGCGAGAGCTCTAACCACTGAGCTACAGGAGCTCCTTAACGTCCACCTAAACAGACCTCGGTTTAACATCTCACTCAATGGCCGGCAGCTCCAAATAATGCAGCACAGCACAGCCCAGCGCTGCCCTAGATAGAAAGCTTAAAGTCCATAATGCATTCCTCCAATTTTGCTCCTTCAGCCATCACGCCCCGAAACTCCACCACTTTCTGCCTCAATCCCTCCTCCAATTTGACCAACCTCACGTTGCACCTAAACAATAACTGTGCTGGAAGAATAATAAATGGAGTCCTGTAGCTCAGTAGTTAGAGTACTTGCCTCGCAAGCAAGAGTCCTGGGTTCAATTCCCGCCAGGGTGAAATGATGGGCAAATTTCCTTACTCCACATGCCTCTGTTTACGTAGCAGTAAGGAACAAGGTTGTTAGTCAATTGGCGGATCGGTTATCTGGGGGTAATAATCCTTCTAAAAAAAACTAAAATGATTTGGTCACTCAATCTACGACTGTTTGTAGGACATTGCTGTGCATAATTGGCTGCCACGTCTCGCCCACATATATACAATCAATTCACTTTACAGTATATTCTGTGAAGCGCTTTGAGATGTCCGGAAGACGTGAAAAGCGCTATATATATAATGCAAGGAGTATTCTTCCGATATAATTATGAAGGACTCAGATGAATTTTGACTATAATGAGTTCAAACGATGATTACTGCCCTCGCAAAACTCTCATGAATCTTACTTGCTTTGGCAAAGCCATTTGTTCCTAAACTCCTTCTTTAGAAACCTCCGGTGCGAAACCTCATCAAATGTTTCCTGAAACCCAATTATTTCCATTACATCTTCCTTCCCCCGCACATTCATTCACCTCCTCAAGGAATTTCAGGCAGTTTCTGAGTGTTGCCCTTTGCTGACATGACTTCCCTTTCTTCAAATGAACATTAACTCTGCTGTAAAATGCCTTGGAGGGATGTTTTTCACCAATGACACTAAACCAATACATTCAGAAAAACGTTGCGGCCTATATGATTAGTTCCTCTTGCAGATTCACATTGGTGAAAAATTATTCAAAGCCGCCTTAATTGTTACGGCAGTTTCTCTTTGGAAGAAATAGGGAAAATCACACTTCCGAATTAAGGCTGTGTTTAACAATCCTCCTTTGTTAAATGCAATCGTAAATTTTAATATACAAGAATATCTGCCTGTTCTAGTGGATGTTAAAGATCAAACAGACAAGGGAGTTTCTCTCGGTGTCCAGGCTGACAATCCATCAGGTAAAAATTATCCGTTTGCTTCATACTGTTTGTGGGGACATTGCCATGCACATGGCTGTTGTGTTCACCTATAAAATACACCGGTACTACACTTTACTTTACACTACACTTTACACTTTACAGTACATCCTATAGTGGAGTCCTGTGGCTTAGTGGTTAGATTCCAAAAGGGCAGAACATTGGGCAAGTTTCCTTACTCCACAAGCCTCTTTTTACCAAGCAGTAACTAGGAATCAGATTGTTATTCGATTGGCAGATCGCTATTCCGTTAATAATTCCTTTGAAAAACAAGTAATAATAATAATAAATTGGTCACTCAATCCACCATTGTTTGTGGGACACTGATGTGTTCAATTGGCTTTCACATTTCGGCCACAAAATTCACCTTATATTCTGTGAAGCAATCTGAGACGTCTCTAAGACGTGCTACATCAAAATGCGAGGAATATTATTATTTTTAGGATTATTACGTCCTGTGAAGCATATCCAAATTGCCAATGGATTATTAATCCCGTGTTTATCCCTGCCATGGGAGAAAACTTCCATTATTTAAGAAACTTCTCTAACAGCACCAAGGGATCTTCAACATTCCACAGAGAAGAGGTGGACGGAACCCACGTTTTAATGTGGTATTGAATGGCAGGCTTGTTATCTGAACAAAGTGTCTTAATTCAGCTCATCTGCACTGGGGGAAGGCTGGTCCTCTGCCAAATCACTTTCACCGTTCCTGCAGTGAGCACTTAACTACATTTGAAGAAGTATAAAGAACTGAGGAAAATGACAAAGTTGGATCTTTATTTCTGCCCCAGTCTTTATAGCAGCCCCGAGAGTGCAGAGGGAAAGTGGTTAACCCCTACAATGCTGGCTGGCACCCTTGGCTTCTGGGAGCCATAGAACTTTACATCACAGAAAGAAACCAAATTCAAACCATTGTAATAACAACAATCCTTGCGATTGATATAGATGTCACTGAGATGTATCAAAGCACTTCACACAATGTACTGTAAAGTGTGGTAACTATATTTTGTGTGCGAATCATGACCATGCTCAACCGCCCTTCGCTTCCTTTTCATCACAAAACACGTAGTCACTCCACTTTACAATATGTGCTGTGAAGCGATTTGAGATGTCTCAACGACATCATGAGGAACTATATAAAATGCAAGGATTATTATTATTCCTGTCACTAGTTACCCTTTCAGTAAAGAAAAAACCTGTTTGTTGCTCATCAATGGAGAGATCAGAGGCTTGGAAGGTCAATTTGATGTGGCAGTGTGCTTCATTAATGGGCACTGAACCCTCTGGTCACTGATGCTCCCACTTGTCAAGATAACATGGGATGGAAAGAATACCAATCAACTGAAAGCCAGATGGAGTTTATTGCCAATGGAGACCCATAACTTGTTAGAGGCCTTACTTTTCATGTGAGAAAAGAGCATGGGAAATGAATAAGAGATGGTGGGGGAGCTAGCATGAGCAAAGGCATGATGGAGGAAATGCAAGTGAATGGGGTTAGATTAGATGGCTTCAGTGATGAATCGAGTGCCAGCACAGACATGATATGCAAAGAGCAAGCAAATGGGATTAAGATAAACTGGACAAAGGAGCATGGAATCTCACAGGAGCTTGGAGGAAATTGATTAGGTTCGGGTTGAACTGATCATTTTAACAGAGTAGCTTGGCTTTGAACACTTGAATCTAAGTTGAATCACTTGAATCTAGGTTTGGGGAACACTGAAGCCCAATCCAGCCAGATCTTTATCAAATCTTTAGATCAAAATCTTTATCTCTCTGTGTATCAACTTGGCTCAGTGCTAACACTCTCACCCCTGAGTCAAAGGTTGTGGGTTCAAACCCCACATCAGGACTTGGAATCATATCATCTAAAATGACTCTCCAATGCAGTGGTATTGCATTGTCGGAGGTGCCATTCTTCGAGGTGAGATGTTAGACTGAGATCTTATCTGCTTGTTCAGGTCGATGTTAGAGATCCCAAGGCACTTTTCGAAAGGAGAAGTAAGTTTCACCTGGCATCCTAGCCAGCAATCTCCCAAAATAAAGGGATATTAGATCCATGCAAACATTTGGAGGTCAGTGAGTGTGTTTGTTGGCCAGCAGATCCACAAGTCTCTCACTGAGGGTCAGACACTTTGTGACAGGCTGTGCCTGTTATAATTCTATAAAGTACAACATGCTATTCTAATTGAACTCTCCTACCAGCAGGAACAAATCCAAAAAGCCAAATAACACTTCAGCGTCAATGAATTTAATCCTTCATCCAACAAACGTAAGCTTCCGTCTTGCATAGTAACAATTAAACATTCACATGCAGTCAGCTGGATTACTCACGCTCATTGGCATGACGGTGTCACAGTAAACTATCCCAAGTGCAAGAATCACTGTGTGAGATGATGTGCAACTAAATAAGACTAGTTATAAAATAATCTTGAAACACGTTACACTTAGTTAAACAGTAGCATTAGCCATCAAGGGCCCTTCCCCTAGACTGAAATTAAATGAGTTTTGTTGGGTGTTTGGGGGCAAACGTGGGAATGAAACGAGAGAATGAAGATGGAGGGAATTGATTTATGACATTATTCTTCTCCTGGTGGATCCCTGCTCACATTGTGATCTGCCAATGAAGAAGGCTGTTGTTCAAAAGAAAGCTTGAATCCCGACAACACACTTCTTCCTGAGCCAAATGGTAATCACGACTTAGCACGTCATCGGTGCCTCTTAAAGCCCTGCCCAGGATTTGCTGTAAAGTGTGCTGATTTGTTTGCACACGTTGCAAACAATCCCGCAAACATCCACAAAGTGAGTGACCAATTTCATCTGGGAGATTGTTGGCCAGTACACCCCAAGAGGAACTCCCTTCATTTTTCGGATAGATCTTTAACGTGAATCTGAATTGAGTTTTGACGGTATCTCTATCGACGCAGATCACCTCCACCACTACCTCTGAAGTATCAATCTGCTATCTCCTTCCTGATTGCTTTCACTCAAATTATTCATCCTTGTATTCGATACAGTGGCTTCCAAGCCGGGACCACATCTCAAAGCTTCACACGCAGATGGGATATCTGTTGAACATCTCATCCGAAGTTACGTCACCTCTGGCAATGCAGCGTGTTCGCCCAGCATTACATTGACATATCAGCCTAGATCGTAAGATCAAAGTCCTAAGTTCGGGGGCTTGAATCCACAAACTTTCTGCCTCAGGTGAGATAATTAACCAACGAGCCAGGCTGAAGCATGAGTTGCAAAACTGGGAAGGAAATTACAATAATGATCAAATTGCAGGAAATTCCACCACTAACGATGTCAGACTCCTCTCCATACATCAACCCACAGACAGTGACATTGCTGAGGTCTGAGGCCAGCCTGCCTTGGCCATTGTACTTTAAACGCACTGTATCAGGCGAGTTATTACTTCAGATTTAGTCAACCCGACTAACTGGCACTAACCAGAATCTCAGCTCTGTGATTTGAACGTGAGAAGGTCAGACAGACATTGCTAGATTGAGGTGTTATAGCATTGCATGGCGTTTGACTCCATCCGTACAGAATGCGAACCTTACCCTCTATTCCATGCAACTTCAAGCTGTTTCTTAAATGATCCAAACATGTTTACACCTGGGTGGGGCATCATAGACCCCAGTGTCGTCAGACAAATCAGCCGTGGGCATCACACAAGCACACGCATGTACACACACGTGCATAGACAGACACAGGCCCACGAACATACACAAGCACACAGACACACAGACGCACACACACCTACACACATCAAGATACACACACCCACCCATATCTATTTATGGACATGGACCTCGGATTGCGTTTGCTTTCTTAACAGCGTTGATCACCTGCTTTCCCACCTTCAAGGATTGATGGACCTTAACCCTCTAGGTCTCTTTGCTCTTCCACTCATTTTATCACCTGACATATACAGTACATTACTTCCTCCTTATTGTTTCCTCCCAAAATGTGTAATCCACCTGCATGGAATTTCATCTGCCACGTCTCTGTCCAATAAACATAATGACTGCTTAATCAGCACAGCAATGATTAATGTTGTAGACTTTAATGTGATGTCTAGACGTTCGGCTATTTTATGAACTCACAAGATTTTCCTGAAGACATTACAGAAACTACAGGATGCAGCTTTTTTCTCCCCCCCACAAAACTTGATAAAAACTTGTAATTTGTAACACTAGCAGCCCGACTGTCTCTCGTTCCTTTCGTGTCACATATACCAAGCGGTTGTGATCGGCAGAAGCCGTGTGAATTAAACACCAGATGAAAGACACCCAAAAAAACTTTGAGCTTGACATCTCTTCCTAAGAATTTTTGTTAAGAAACATTCCGTTTTCATCAAGAGGTGTTGCATCGCGCACATTTCTCTTGCGGAGGAAACCAACCACAGCACGGAGAGCTCATAAAACATTGTTTACTTTTCAATTTCACTCTTAATGCAACAGTATATTGCTCTTGCTTGCGAATTTTGAGGGGTTCAGTTTGTTTTATGAATCTGCTATTGGTGGCATGGTGGCACTATGGTGGCATGGTGGCAAGGCCGATGCCACGGCTGTTTTCTTGTGGTGCATCCCTTTAATTTGACAGGAAACAGAAATCTAATAGCTTTGCCTTTTGGACACTGTTATAAATTATAGGATTTTAAAAGAGTATTCAAATGGTCCGTGCTCATAATAGCAACAAGCAGACAGATCCTTTAGTGGATGTGAACTTGCAGCTTC
This sequence comes from Hydrolagus colliei, assembly GCA_035084275.1. NCBI lineage: Eukaryota > Metazoa > Chordata > Chondrichthyes > Chimaeriformes > Chimaeridae > Hydrolagus > Hydrolagus colliei. The sequence continues at coordinate 6,524,434 of CM068763.1, read as the reverse complement.
AAGCACAATCATTACGAAACGCAAGATCCTGTAACACACATTCTTGATATATTATTCAATACAACTTACAATACAATTTATCCTGTATAGTGCTTTTCACATCAGAATGATGCCTCAAATCTCTTCGCGAGTTGTAATGTCAAGTGAAGTGACTGTGTGTTTTAAATCAACGAATGAGAGAATGAAATATGTCCAGAGATGGAGAGAGGCTGCGATGTACAAAAATCGAAGCATTATATAAGTGCAAATTGGTGTTGTTTTGGGGGCTATAGGTTAAGGTTAGTGGAGAAAGACGGCTAAATAATTGAGGCAGCAATAATGGAGGGAAGTATTTCAAAAGGGAAAACAAACACTGATGTTTTTTTGGACGGCAATGGATGAGTGAAAGGATTAAAGTAGTTAAAGGTTGACAGCACTCGACAAATCCTTTCTCTCACATTAAATATTCCTTGGTGATTTGCATCCAGACACTTTATAATTGAGTATGCAAGAAACAGAATGCAACCAGATTTGATCAGTCAGATGTGGAAATTTAGACGGAATCTCTACTTTAGTCAAAGATCAAGATTAAACATTGCAATTGCGGGTGGTGGGGAGTGGGTGGGGAGGTGGGGGGGGTGAGTAGCTCAGAATTGAGCCATTGTATTCAGAAGTGCCATTATTAAATCTTTCTCTCTGACCATTTCATACCAAGGTTTGAATCTTTGGTGTTAAACATAATTGTGTGGTGAAATCTAAATGGTATTTTAGACTGTTGTAGGACATTTTGCCCACAAATATGCAGTCAATCTTCCTACTCTTCTTCATCCTGCCCCGACCCCTCCCCCCCAACCGCCCTTGTCTCCACCTAACTGTACAGCACATTGGGATGTCCTCTCGACGTGAAAGGCGCTATATAAATGTAAGTTTGGATTGACTGACTGATTGATTGATTGATTGACATTGCTGCCACATTTTGCCCATAAAATACAGTCACTGCACTTTACAGTATATTCTGTGAAGCACTTTGAGGCGTCTAGTAAACATGAAAAGCGCTATATCAAATGCAAGGCTTATTATTGTGATTAGTTTGTCTTGGCACTTCAGACTGCACAGAATACAGAATTGTGCAAAAATTCTCCAATTCAGTCTTAATTTAGTCGGAACTTTGATCTCACGTGGTCTAGGCTGTCACTCAACCCAATGCCGGAGAGATAATTGCATTGTCAGAGATGTCATCTTCACAGAAGATGTCAACCTGAGGACTCGCCCATATATTCAGATGGAAGTTAAAGATCCCATGGCACTGTGTGAAAACGAGGAGGGACTTACACCTGGTGTCCTGGCCAACAATCTCTTAGACAAAAAGTAATCATTCACTTCATGCCTTTTTGTTTGACATTCTTAGGCACCAACTGACTGCCAAATTTGCCAACAGATATGAGGCCACTGCACTTCACAGTAAAGAAATTACCCATAATTTTGAGAAATTTTACCATTTAAGACAAAACCACCTTTCAGCCTAAATCTAAATGGAATTCTGGATCTCAAGGCCTCAACAGGCAAAGGCCAGTGAAAAGATTAAAGGATAACACACTGTTATAGCCTCAGCTTGCTCTTTCCAGGGAGCAGTAATTAATTCTTGAGATGTGGACAGGGATGGGCAGTCACCAGAGACTTGTACTTGATTTACCAATTTTTTCATTCAATCCTAACACCTCAATACACGCCTAGTATCTCATCAGCTGGCATAAGCAGCCTACCTATCCCTATGAGGAATTTGCAGACAATCATTCCTCTCACCATCTGGCGCTGTGAGCATATATTCAGGCTGAAGATCAAGTCAACCACCTTGGTAAATGTGTATCTTCTACCCGGGTGGGGGAAGCACTAACGTTTAATGTCTCTATTCCTGCCGCTGCTAACCTACAGTGTGCTTGAAAGACAATGGCTTTGAAAATGTCAGTGATTCATTGAGAATACTGTACGAGTGACACTGTAGGTGTATTATCAGGTGGATGATAAAGATTCCTTCAGTTATTAAAGCTATTTGTGGGACGCTGCTATGCACAAAGTGGCTGCTGCGTTTCATCTACAAATAGACAGTCACTACACTTCACTGGGAAGACTTGTGAAATGCTGTGAGATGTCTCGATGACTTGATAAAACACTATATCAAATGCATTACAAGTGTCAGATACCCGGCTGACGAAAACAAAATCCACGTTGCATTTCACCCAATCGTCCATTCGTTTTAAAGCACTAAACTTACAAAAGAGGTGGAGTTAAATAGAAAACCATGGATATAAAGCATAAAAATACCCTCAGCTAAGCGCTGAATGAATAATATTTCCATGAACTTCAGCAAAAAGTTTTACTAGTTTCGTTGACCTTGGCACGATTATTTCAGACGTGAAATAACTGACTGGAATGAAAAATAAAAGCAATAATATACTCGAGTGATTATCATAATGGATCAATTATCTTCTGTCCGCTTTGTACCAACCCTAAATACCAAGAGTGGATGAAGTTGGGTGTCCCATTGGGATGGCAAGGACCTACAGAATGAACAGTAGTGATGAGCTCTCAATGTCATTACACTTCATTAGCGAGACCTTCAGCACTCACTTATGTTTCAGACACATATCCACCCACCCCCACCAACCACTCACCCACACACACACACACACACACACAAGGCATGAAATAATTACAATTCTATCAGCTCTTTGTTTCAGAAGTGTTTATCTGTGTGCAGTATCAATCCAGCACGCAAATTAGATTCTCATGATTGGAAGTATTGTTTCAGCTTTCTGCTGATCACTCACTTCTTGAACCCCTCCAATCAGGTTTCCGCCCTATCCACAGCACAGAAACTGCCCTGGTTAAGGACACAAATGACATCCTAACCGCCTGTGACCAGGGCTCCCTCTGCCTCCTCGTCCTCCTTGACCTGTCTGCTGCGTTCGACACAGTCGATCACACCATCCTCCTTCAACGTCTTTCCTCCCACCTCAACCTTCAAGGCACAGTCCTTGACTGGTTCTATTCTTACCTGACCCACCGTTTACACTTTGTTTCTTCCAATGGCTTTTCTTCAAACCCCCGCACAGTTTCCCACGGTGTCCCTCAGGGTTCTGTCCTCGGTCCCCTTCTTTTCACCCTTTACACGCTCCCCCTGGGCGACGTCATCCGCAAACACGGGTGTCATCCACATGTATGCGGATGACACCCAGTTGTACCTTTCTGCCTCATCCCTCAACCCCCAGACGATCGATGTTCTGACAGCATGTCTGTCCGACATCGAATCGTGGACGAGGGACAACTTTTTGCAATTGAACGTGAATAAGACCGAGGCCCTCCTGATTGGCTCAAGCCAGCGCCTCCGCACATCGGGCGCTGCCAGCCTCAACATCCAAGGCTGCACTCTCCACCTCACAAAGCCAATCAGGAACCTCGGCATCATGTTCGATCAAAAACTTTCCTTCCTCCCCCACATCCGCGCCTTGACCGGCACCGCCTATTTCCATCTGCACAACATTGCCAGGCTCCGCAACTATCTTACCCCCCACGCTGCCGAAACACTCGTGCACGCGTACATCACCTCACGGCTGGACTATGGAAACTCTCTCCTAGTCGGCCTCCCCAGTTCCTCCATTCATAGGCTGCAGGCCATCCAAAACTCTGCAGCCCGTGTATTATCCCGCACCCGCCTCCGTGACCACATAACCCCCACCCTCGCCCGTCTCCACTGGCTCCCCATCCTCCAGAGGATCGAATTTAAGATCCTCGTCCTCACCTACAAGGCCTTACACGGCCTTGCCCCATCCTACCTAACCGATCTACTCTCCCCCTACACACCCACCCGGACCCTCCGTTCAACAGGACTTGGCCTGCTCCAAGCCCCCCGCCCGAACCGCCCCACCATCGGAGGCCGGGCCTTCAGTTTCTCCGCTCCCACCTTATGGAATGCCATCCCTCAATCACTCCATTTCGCCTCTTCCCTTTCCTCTTTCAAGGCCGATTTGAAGACTTTCCTCTTCGATCGTGCCTTTTGTTCCACCCCGAACTCTTTTACCTCCCCTTCGTGTTTCACCCCTTCCCAAACACTCCCCTCCCAGCTCGGGTCACACGCCTCTTGTTTAGTGCCTTGGGACGTCCTCCCGACGTGAAAGGCGCTATATAAATGTAAATTGTTTTTGTTGTTGTTGATCTCAGAATGTTAGTGCATACAAAAGTCTTGCCTTCCAGAGCTAGACGACACAAAAAGGGCCATCACCTTCCGACTAGTATCTACAGTTATTTATGTTTAAACTAGTTAGTTAGTCAATGCAATTTGCTGCCGAAGGACATCAGTAAGACATCATATTAATGATGTACTTTGGCAGCAAATTGCATTGACTCTTCATAGTAATGATGATAATAATCCTTGCATTTGTTATAGCGCTTTCCACATCAACTTAATTGCTCAGGATTTCCTGTAACATTGAAGTGCAAATTGAATGGAATTCATTCCTCAATCCCTCCGCCTCACCCCCTCCCTAGCCTCCTTCAAGTCGCACCTCAAGACCCTCCTCTTTGACTGTGTCACCCTTTTGCCATCAGTCACCCTCCTTCGCCCACTTCCCTCCACCCTTCCCGATCCCGACTCCAGCTCGGATCCAAATCCCTGAGTGTCCAGCACCTTGGGACGTCCTCCCGATATGAAAGGCGCTATATAAATGTAATGTTGTGGTTGTTGTTGTGAAATGGCGTGAGAGTTTCATTTATGTGCCAATGTGACAGCCTATTTGCGCCCAACAATGTCCCACAAACAGCCGCGACCACAAATGGCCAATATTAGCAATCAAAACCAAATAGACAACACTAATTGATGAACAGATTATAACAGAGTACCTACATAAATAGCACAGCGCATTCATTTTAGGAGAATATGTACATACCTATTGTGTCATCCATGCATTGGCTGAGGTTACATGGTCTGAGAGGTGCATTCAAAATCTTGTCACTTCTCCAACTGGGAAATGGTTCTGCTTGATTGATGCATCTTGTTCTAGCTTGGTTTGGATTAGGCTGGGTTAGGGAGGAATGGGTTCAGTTGGGTTAGATTGGGTTGAGTTGGGATGAGTTGAGTTTTGTGTTAGGCTGAGTTATGATTATAAGTCAGGCAAGGTACCTCATCACCCTCTCACACGCTCCAGTCTGCCTTGTGCAGAAAATATATCTTCAGCTTCCACTAAGACTGTAAAATGCAATAAAACAAAATAAAAACATTCATCACCTCTTTATGCTTTTGTCACAGTATTTGGTCTCTGTAATGCTTTGGCAGCAAGATATATACATTATAGGATTCATCAAGGGCTTGAAATCTAACAGTAAGCCATGGAGCAAGCCCAGGACTAAAGCCATGCATCAGGATTGAACAATGACACACGACACCTAATATTTATACAGGGTCATTTTCCAAACTGTAGTATTATGATGAACTATACCTTTTTTCTCCACCGCTATCCAATCAATAACAGCAACAAATCAAGCCAAGTAAACTATTTCTAACATCCATCAGTCTCCCTTTCCCAATCGATAGGGACTGTTTTTCTTAACAAAAAAAACATTTATGCTTGAGTTAAACTAGACCCAGGAGTACAGGACTCAAAACAAATTGCAAATTCTTTGGCTGTGAGCCAAGATCCCGCTCCGGACTATATAAGAGTCATCTATATTACAAAGTCATCAGTGAATTTACTGATATCTTTATTTTCTGCCGGCAGAACAACCTTTCAGCCTTTAAAACTGGGCAATTAATGCCAATCACTGTCACCCATGTCCTGAGACAGAAACAAAGGGGTAACATCTGCCTGTTCAGGTGGATGTTAAAGATCCCAGAACATTGCTAGAAAAAAGAAGGGAGTTTTTTTGCCACGGTTATCAATCTCCCCGGTACAATTAGTCATTCACTTCACGGCTGATTGTAGGACACTGACAAGCACAAATTGGCTGCTGTGTTTGCCCCAAAATACATAGAGTAAGCACAATTTACAAAAAAAAACTACTTGAAGCTCTTTAACATTTTCCAGTGTCATTGGTGCAATGATAAATGCAAAAATAATAATTATTATTATTAAAAGTAGAATTGAGACTATTCTGAGGAAGTTTAATCTCTGGCCTGTGCTGGACTCAGTTAATCTCAGACAGGATAGTATCCTTATATCATTACTACTGGTGGAGAATTATCAGTTGGTAGGAACTCGGTTGTTGGTCGATTGGCGGATCGCTTCTCTTGAAGTAATAATTCCTGTAAAAAAAAATTGGGTCATTCTTACAATGCAATACAATTTACATTTATTTGGCACCATTCCTGGAGCTCAGTGGTTAGAGCACTCGCCTCACAAGCGAGAAACCTGGGTTTGATTCCCGGTAGGGGGAAACCTAGGGACTGTGTATTGATAGGATGGATTCATCAAATTGTCCTGTGGGTATTGCCTCTTGCCACCTCTTGTTGCATTGTTCACATTTTTCACATTTCTTCTAGAGAATTTTGTGACGGCTGTTTCTGTTTGTGGGGCATTGCTGTGAAAGTATTCATGACAAAACACACGGTCACTCCACTTCGCATTGAATTCTGTGAAACTCTTTGAGATATCCTTTCAACGTGAATAGAATAGAATAATAATTACTAGGATTATTATTGATCTCCCTATCCACTTAAGACTTTAGCTTGTTGGATTGATGTGTACACTTCCAAATCTGACTTAGCTATGTATGGACCTATAGTTTTCAGAGGGATATGGTTGATATTCAGGGCCACTCCAAAGCCCACACAAACCAAGATCCCATCAACCCTAGGGAGATCCTACTCACCTCCCACTGAAGGGCCAAGTGGGGATCCCAAGTTCCAATTCTAATGTCCAGCCAAACTGAGCCACTGTTGAGTATTAAGGCCTCATATTTTAAATACGACTTATCTAAAAATAAATGGTGTCGTCATACATCATGATGCAACTCGTAATTTATAAACATCAACTTCTGGCTTTGCCAATATTAACTGATTCCAAGTGTTAAAGATTTAATTTGCTGCTATGGCAATGCTATCAACATAACGGTTTAATTAACACCTTATTTATGTCTGGCCTAATGTAATGGCCTGCGAGTCTGGATCTTCAAAAAAGTTACAGGAACTTTAATAATAATCCTTGCATTTGATATAGCACTGTTCACATCTTCTAGACACCTCAAAGTGCTTCACAGAATATATTGCTAAGTGAATTGACTGTATAATTTGTGGGTGAAACGCGGCAGCCAATTGCGCACAGCAGTGTCCCACAAAGAGTTATGGATTGAAGTAACTAAATCATTATTTTTTTTCTGTTTCGGGGATTATTATCAGGTGTGTGGAGTAAGGAAAGTTGCCCATGGTTTCGCCCTGCCGGGACTCGAACCCAAGCCCTCGCCTTGCGAGGCAAATGCTCTAACCACTGAGCTGCAGTACTCCTCATCTATAGAGTTAATCTTAATGTACAAGAACAACAACTTGCATTGATATAGCACCCTTCAAATGTTGTTTTCTCCAGATTAATTTGGACAGTTTCTGAAAGTGCCATGTGATGAATTGTGCCTGGGTAATAAGATCTCACACGGGGAATAACTATCAGAAAGGGAATAACTAATCAGGAATACAGCAGAAGTGGTGGAAAGTGGTGTGTAGCTTCTGATTCAGGTCTAATTTATCTAGTTGCTCAAGTGGCTCTGGAGACTGAACAGGAACAGTAACAAGAGACTGAGGAAGAGAAGGAGGTTACCAGCATAAGATAGCATGTGTGTTTATGAGCACAGAGAGAGAGAAAAAAAATCACTCAATCCACCACTGTTTGTAAGACACTGCTGAGTGCAACTGGCTGCCCCATTTTGCCCACAAAATACACAGCTAATTCACTTTACAATTTATTCTGTGAAACGCTTTGAGACATCTCTACTTCATTGCCTCTTTCATAATTGCCATTTAATGCCGTAAAACAATATATACTCACAAAGTTCTGACACAGAGGTGACAATACTACCAGTTGACCCACATTAGTTTTTTTTGGGGTGTTAGTCATTCAGAAACCCTTGAGTATGCTTAAGAGGCTTACAAGTATCCAAACCAGGCTGAGATTTCCAAGCATCCCACCTATACATGGAAATCCTAGAGATAGATTGTTGGAATGGAACGTGCTCTCTCCAGAAAGTATGAGGCGAAGTTTGGTAAGAACCAAGGCTCGGAGTGAATTAGGGTAATTGCTGTGGTCTAACCAGCTAAAACCACATAGCTTGCCATCGATATCGCCGTCCGGAAAGCTTTCCTTCAGCTTCTGTCCAGTTAGGACCACCTTATCCGTTAGGGCTTTGGCTTACAGGGTTAACAGGAGCTGAGTGAGATGATTCCCTGCCCCAGTGACTGGTCTGCCCTTCCAAGTCCAGCCGATGAGCCAGGCTGGGCTGTGCTTTGTGTGACCCAGACTAGCTGGGCGATATCAGGTCAAATCTATATTATTGGAACAGAATAAAGATCAGAGTTAGTGTGTGCCTCTGACCAGGGTAAGATTGGAACTGGACATGTTTGATGCTGACGCTCATTGTATAAGATAAAACAGTTATTGTCTCACCCACCCTGCATCGAGGTCTGATCACGAATAATGTAAGAAATAAGATCACCATGTTTAAGACTCCGTATCTAAAATTTGGCTGTTGCAGAGAAAAATGTCTCTTTCCAGTCTGTTCAATACTATTCTCTACTCAAGGAGTCAGAGGGCAGGCAGCAGCTCAGAAACCTCGCGCTCAAATGTACAAATACAGACAATCACCTTGTTTTAGCAAATGGTCATTTTATACCATTAATCCCTTATAATCTGGAGTAGTTATCACATGCATCGCAAGCAGCCGAGCACGGATATTGTTAAAGTCTTGACAGAACGAAGGAAGCTGACCTGCAGTTGGTTCAGCCCAATGGACCTGTCCTCCCGACCTAGTTACTAAATCGACAAGTGCAAAGCGGTCACCATAGCTCAAAGACAGCTCCTGGTAGGACGGAGGGTAATTAGACCAGGTTTGAACAGAGTATAAGTGATGCCCCTTCAGTGCAATGCTTCACACCTGCTGTAAACACTGTTTCTGAATTCTAACTTAATAATAATAATAATCCTTGCATTTGATATAGCGCTTTTCACATCTTATCGACACCCCAAAGCGCTTCACAGAATATACTGTAAATTGAATTGACTGTATATTTGTGGATGAAACGCGGCAGCCAATTGCGCACAGCTGCGTCCCCCACAAACAGTCGTTGATTGAAAATGACCAATTTTTATTATTGTGACTTTTTTTGAGGGATTATTATTAGGCGTGTGGAGTGAGGAAACTTGCCCAAGGTTTCGCCCTGACCTGCCTGGATTCGAACACAGGTCTCATGCTTGTAAGGCGAGCGCTCTAACCATTGAGCTACAGGAGCTACAAACGTCATACTCATTCAGGATCAAGAGAGGCGCTGCATTATCAAAGATGTTGTCTTTCGGGTGAGATGTTAGTTCAAAGTCACCCTCTCCCATCTCGCGTCAAAAGTAGCAACAGCAACATTCATTACCACAAGATAGGGAGTAACTCGCAGTTGTTTACGGAGTTCTGAAAAGAATTACAATTGTTCCAGCATTGGCAGCTACACTTTCAGCCACAATGCCCCAAAACTCTGGAACACTCTTTTGCATCCCTCTGCCTTGCCCCTTCCTTCCCCATCTTCAGCTCGTGCCTGAAGACCTTCCTATTCAATTGTGCTTGTGGTCACGTTACCCAAGTCCCCTGAGATGCCATCCTGCGTGATGGATGCTATGTAAATGCCAGTTGTTGTTGAGTGGGAGGCCGAGCGTGGGGGTGGGGTGGGGGGAGGGGTGGGGGAGAGAGAGGAGGTTTAGCTGGAGGGAGGTGGTCGAAGGTGTGGTCAAAGAAATACAGGTTCCAGAGGGGGTTGAAAGTGGAGAGGGTGAGGCCGAAAGATCCAGGGAGAGATTTCTAATGAACGCTGAAGATGCCATGAACTGATTCAAGAAGAGAATAAAAATCCTCAGATCCTAGATAGTGCATTTCGATAGCTGATTAATTAATTAATTAATTAATCTACTGGGATCTCGTTTTCTCAATGGACCACCTTGTTCACCTCAAAGAAAACAGTTCCTGCACTCAATAATTTTTACCTCGGAAACAACTTCAGACATTACAAGAGATGTAAGTATCAGTTTGACTTGCGTTCTCCAATGCCCACAAATCGAGGCAGGCGTATCCTTGGTTTAACTTCAATTAAATCTGTAAAAGGGATGGAGTCATGGTGGAGGAGTGGGGGAGGAATTAAAATGAGAAACATTCATTTCATTCTTTCCATGCATCACGGTTTCCTTGACCCATCATTTGAAATAAATAATCCAACTAATTATCCACCTCCCTACAGTGTTTTGGCAAGAGTTGTGTGGAGGCTGAGCAGTGCTTCTAGCCTCCTCTTCACAGACACAGCACAAAAGAATGATATACAAATAACACAAGGTGAGTCGGAGTGCAACCCTGTTCTATTTGAGGGAAGCGAACTGTTAATAATGTTAATCCCTTTTCCCTCTTATGTGATTTAAACAAAACTCAATCACAAAAGAAATTGTATGTAGCGCGTGCGATTTTAGATGAAAAACAGTTTAATTCAACATTTCGGACTGAACACAACAAATCAATACCCCCCAATCGAAGTGTGCGTTGTCTCAGCATCTAAAAACACAAGTTAAAGTGTCATAGTAAGTGAATAAGGATCGAGCCTGCCTGTCAGGCACACACCTCGGAATGTGGTACGCGGTTGAGATGTCTGGATGTAATCCTCATTAAATAAAAATATGATAATTGGTGCTTTATAATTACCAACGCAATCCACAGACAATGTGTGGACCCCAATCGCTGACCAATTTCTGGATGTCTCCAGTCACTGTGAAGCGGGTTAACAAGGCTGATCAAATTCTGCTACATTGCTCAAGGACATTCGATCTGAAGTTGCAACCAGTTATTTTAACCCTTTCGGAGATACTGGCGAGGCTTTACACTTTCTTAAGTGCTAATGTCTCATAATAATCCTTGCATTTGATGTAGAGCCTTCTCATGTCTTCGAGATGTCACAAGGCGCTTTACGGAATTTACCATAAAGTGAATTGACTGTGAAGTGAATTGTATAGTTTGCGGATGAAACGCGGCAGCCAATTGCGTACAGCAGTTTCCCACAAACAGTCGTGGATTGAGTGACCAATTTTGTTTAAGGAATTATTATCCTGGGAAAAGCCAACCGGGTTCCTACTTACTGCTGGGTAAAACAGCGGCGTATGGAGTAAGGAAACTTGCCGAAAGTTTCGCCCTGCCGGGAATCAAACCCAGGTCTCTCGCCCGTGAGGCGAATGCTCTAATCATGGAGCTACATAGGCACCCATGGGGCGTTTACATGACCTGTTCCAACATCAGAACAAATGCTGGAGAAAACCTTACCAGTGACCCACACAAATGATATGCCTGTATCCCAGAATAGACAGGAGTGAGCGTAACTATTTCGAAACTTTCTGAGGGCCCCTGTGAAAAGTAATGAGGCTTTGACATTACAGTATTCCATACCTGGCACACAATAAAATAACCACATTCTTGATATTATCCAGTTGGTGGAATGTAAAAATTCTGTTTGAGCAGTTTTGGAGTAGTTCAGCTCACAGATCATGACATTATCAGTTGTTCAAAGAATGTGGGAATGTGTGTGTTGTCTAACTGCCCCCGAATCCTTCTTTATAATCAGCATCAGCACCAAACCTCTGCAGCAAATTGCATCCTTGGATGTTGTATGGGAGTCTGCACGAGCTCTCAACAGTCAGACAGTAGCAGCCAGAATCCCACTCTGGCTGTGGAGCTAATTGGGAACTTTATGGGCGAAATTCCGCTTTATAACCAGGGATTGTCAAGTACAGTCAAATTACTGAGCAGCAGAATTTCTCAGGCTAACGCCGTAAGTGAGATGCGGTGGGAGGGAAGCTCGGCGAGCCGGCTCCTTCCACAGTCCACGCAAAGTCCTTCCGATTGTGGATTTCACCCTGCCTCGCTCTATCTCCTGGGATGCAAACTCTGTACAGGAAAGCTTCCTGAATGCTGGAGCCGTGCAGAAAGTTAGGCTAGAAACTAAGTTCAGCTTCCACAAGGAGAGGAGCTGAGTAGTGAGAGCTCAGTCAAGGCTGGGTGACTAAAAGCCTAAACTATCTCCTGGGATCACCACAGTCCTGTCCGAGAGTGAGTTGCTCTCTGCTTGGAGTTATGTGTGTACACGAATCAAGCTGAGCTAAATCAGTAGTTGGCAACTTTACAATATGCTTCCGATTGCTTGCCAGTCAAGCACCACTCACTGTTGAGTCATACAGTGCGAGCAAACCTTCAATGTAGACTTATTCTCAGCCCTGATCAGTTTGTGCCACCTTCGTCTCCGAGTCAGGAGGTTGTGGGTTCGAGCCCCCGTGTCAGGCCTTTGAGCTCACAGTCTAGGCTGACGTTCCGAAACCGAGGTCTCGTTTGCCCGTTTAGGTGGACGTTAAGAGATAACGCTACTCATAGAGAGAGGCGAGTTTCTCCCTGTGACCTGGCCAACAATCCCCCAGAGAGAGAAAAAATAAGCGTTCACTTAAACGTTGTTTATGAAACATTCTTGTTCTACAAATTATTTGTGAGGATAAGAATAAGAATAATCCTTACATTTGATATAGTGCTTCTCATGTCTTCTAGGCATCTCAAAGTGCTTCACGTGATAGTATATAATACAGTATATTCTGTGAAGCGCTTTGAGACGTCTAGAAGATGTGAACAGCGCTATATCAGATGCAAGGATTACTATTATTATATATACAGTACTGTAAATTGAATTGACTGTATATTTTGTGGGTGAAACACGGCTGCCAATCGCACACAGCAGTGTCCCACAAACAGCCGTGGGATGAAATAACCAATCTATTGTTGGTTTTCTTTTCATGTGGAATTATTACCAGGTGTGTGGAGTAAGGAAACTTGTCCAAGGTTTCACCCTGCTGGGAATCAAACTCAGGTTTCGCGCTTGCTAGGCGAGTGCTCTAACCACTGAGCTGCTGGCCTCCACGGGAGTCCACTAAGGGAGGACCACGGATATACATAGCCAATATAATGTATAGTGACTGTGTGGTTTTTTTTAATTTGGGGGACTGTTGCCCAAGCCACTGGGAGAAACTCCCTTCTCTTTTGGAGCAACACCAGGGAATGTTTCACACCCACCCGAACAGGAACAGACAAGGTCTCAGTAATCATATCTCATATAAAGCAGGTCACTCCCAATAATTCAGAGCGCGCCCAACACTGCGATGGAATGTCATGTAATGGACTGCGTGAGTTCAAAGCCATCTCTGAGGTTGGGTTTGACCCACAACCTTCGGTCTCGGAGGTGAGAGCGAGACTAAATCACAATAATCATAATAATCCTTGCATTTTGATACAGCCCCTTATCATGTCTTCGAGACGTCTCAAAGCGCTTCGCAAAATATTCTGTTAAGTGAATTGGCTGCATATTTTGTGGGCGAAATATAAATCATCTGGATCTTGATGTATATCACAGCCCGTGGCCAGTAACAGGTATAATGTGGCTTTGGTTTTCATTTACCTCAGTAGCGGCTCAATCAGCAATAGAAACTCCTGGGAGAGGGTGAGAGAATCTGTAGCAGAGCCTCGGAACAACCCCACAGCACCAGCCGTCAATTTACTGCAGCAACAACTGAACAGATAGCAATTCAATGCCAATGCACTCACAGTGAAATCATTTCAGCGCAAAGCGCACAGCAGTGTGAAAGATTGTCGCGCTGTTAATCTAATGACTCATGCCTTTGGCTCATGCTAGGCTCTCACAGATATATTATTTTAAGAGCGCGCTCGCAATCGACTGCCCCGAACTGGCAATCGGGTTCGAGAGTTCATTGTTCGGCTGTAATGTAGCCATTGGGAACTGTGCAAAGTGACCGGGGCTCAAAGAAAGTGATGGGCCGGTCACACTAATCGCGCTCGCTCTCTCACTGCTGCAGTCTGTCTGCACCAGCTGTAGGCAGAGGTAACTGGAAGTGAACACCTCACCACATTACCTCATTGGGTGATTAGCTTCGAGGCAATCTCCTGACAAGAAAAGGTACAATATCATATGTAAGGATGATTATCTACTATTATTATTAGCTGTCGCATCACATCTCCCCTCCAACACTGTTCTCCATTGTAGCTCTGTGAAGCCAGGTAAGCAGTATACATACAAACCCTTCTAATCAGAATAATAATTGGTATAATTGGATATAAATAATCTTTGCATCTGATGTAGCGCTTTTCACGTCTTCCAAACGTACCAAACACTTCACAGAATATGCTTTAAAGTGAATTGACTGTATATTTGTCGGTGAAATACGGCAACAACAACAACACAAATTACACTTATAAAGCGCCTTTCACGTCGGGAGGACGTCCCAAGCCAACTGCGCACAGCAGTGTCCCACAAACAGTCATGGATTCAAGTGACCGATTCCCTCCGAGAGTAGGAGAGGTGGAAGAGTTAGGAGGGGAGCAGAAGGCATGGTCGAAGAGGAAGGTCTTGAGACCGGCCTTGAAGGAGGAAAGAGAGGGAGTGCGGGGTGGAGTTCCACAGTGTGGGAGCAGAGAGGCTGAAAGCCCGGCCACCGAATCAAACCCAGGTCTCTCGCTTGTGAGACAAGTGCTATAACCACTGAGCTACAGGACTCCAAGCAGCTTATCATGATGTTGACGCGTCTCAAAGCGCTTCACAGAATATATTGTAAAGTGGAGTGACTGTAGTCAATATAATAATAACATTGTAGGCGAAATGCGGCAGCCAATTAAGCACAGCAATTGCATTTGATGTAGAGCCTATAAAATCACAACTCTTGAAGATGATTGCTATGAATTACATTCTCTATATATGTAGGTGAACAAAGCAGCCAACTTATGCTCACAAACAGCCATTCACTGAAAGACCATTGTGTAAAATTTATCTGGGGGGATTTGTTAGCCAAAGCACCAGAAAAACTCCCTTCTCTTTTCAAATCCCACAGGAGCTTTAACATTCACCCAAGCAAGCACACAGGAACATGATTTAGCATCTCACTCTAAGGATGACTAGAATGTCAGCTGTAAGCTCAATGGGGTTTCAATCAGTAACCTTCTGACCCCGAGGTGAGAAAGCTACCAACCACGCGAAGGTAAAGATGGGATCACAGTGCAGCCTAGCGCCAGAGAGTCCAATTTGCACGAGCAGAAGAACTGATAATTAACACAGAGGCGGCAAGTTGCCACAAGCAAGATGCAGAATCTAAACCACACACACCTGGGAGAGACTGAGTCTCGTAGTAATAATAATAATAATCCTTGCATTTGATACAGCATCTTATCACTTTGTTGAGATGTTTCAAAGCGCTTCATTTTACAGAATGTACTGTAGAATGGGCAAAATGCGGCAGCCAATTGCACACAACTGTATCCCACAAACAGTCATGGATAGAGAGACCAATTTATTATTAGTAGTAGTAGTTTTAAAGGGATTATTATTGCTGGAAAGCCTTACGCCAATCAACTAACTAACTATCAGAAACTAACACAATTGATGAAATGAGAGTGTGATGTGAGGAGAGAGGAGGAAAATGCTGAGCTTGAGAATCGACAACAAAAGCAGGAGAGGAAATGAAAAGAACATGAGGTGAAGCCTCAAGATTTAGAGTGAATCCTAGAGAAAAGTAAATGCAAATTCATCTTGGAAGCGGAGCGGAAAATAAGCAAGCGGCAAAGAAGAAGTAAGAAATAATAACTGAGAATTGCACAGATGTGGAGCGGGAGAAAGGGTTGGAAAAAATTGAAGAGAGAAAGTGAAAGAGAGAAAGACAGAGAGAGAAGGAAAGGAGAGGAAAAAGGAGAAGGGGGTTCGGAAGAAAGAGTTTGTGAGTGCGAAAAAGAAGAGAGAGGCAAAGGGGAGAGGTAGAAAGAGAAAATACAAGAGGAAAAGAGAAACTGAAAGACCAAAGGTCCTGAAACAAATGATTTTTATCTGTGCTGTGTGTGCTGTGTCCCAGCGCCTTGGGACGTCCTCCCGACGTGAAAGGCGCTCTATAAATGTAATTTGTTGTTGTTGTTGTTGTTGTGTTTTTCCTGATCATACATACCATATATCTCCACGTATAAGGCGCACCCCCCACTTTTGACCTTTTCTTGGTGAAAAAAAAACGGAAGCATTTTCAATGATATTGCCGGCAGAAGGGAGGAGAGACAGGAGAGACAGGTAGGTAGGGAGAGAGAGAGGCAGGCAGGCAGGCAGGCAGGGAGGGAGAGAGGGAGACAGGCAGGCAGGTAGGAAGAGAGGCAGGCAGGCATGGAGGGAGGCAGACATGGAGGGAGGGAGGGAGGGAGGGAGAGAGAGAGGGAGAGAGGCAGACAGGCAGGGAGGGAGGGAGGGAGGGAGGGAGGGAAGCAGGCAGGCAGGCAGGCAGGCAGGGAGGGAGGGAGGGAGGGAGGGAGGGAGGGAGGGAGGGAGGGAGGGAGGGAGGGAGGGAGGGAGGGAGGGAGGGAGGGAGGGAGGGAGGGAGGGAGGGAGGGAGGGAGGGAGAGGCAGGCAGGGAGAGAGAGCGGCAGGGAGCGAGGGAGGCAGACTGGGTTTGGCAGAAGGCAGGCAACAAGCACAGCACTGAAGTCCGCTGCTAAGCCACTGCCCGGGCGGCCGAGGCCGAAGCCCCGTCACCCGCTCCCCCCAACCCCCGCCGGACACTGACCAAACCCCGGCTGACAGAGCGCCGGCCGCCCCTCCTGTTTACTGTATTTCCGAGGCTCAAAATTTCTTGTACCTGCGTATAGGGCGCACCCCCAACTTTCGAGATCTTCCGACGTGCAAAAAAGTGCGCCTTATACGCGGAGATATACGGTAATCCTTTTGGGAGATTTTTTGGTGAACAGATTTTAAAAGCTCCGTGATCTCTGTGATCTGGACCTTATCAACGCAAAACAATACAAATTTACATTTATACTTGCACATCGGGAGGACAACCTAACATGGTCAGGCAGGAAGGTCTTGTTGGAAAATGGAGCAAAACCTACAGATATTGCACTCAATTGGCTTGAAATTAACAACCACAAAATTACACTTGTATAGCGCCTTCCATGTCAGGAGGATGTCCCAAGTCCCTCTAGCAGAAAAGATTCTTTCCAAACTTTCGTGCGATTGAATTTCATGACCTAAAGTCATCTCAGTCTTCTACTTTCTATCACATGATTCAAAGTAGAATAATCCTTCTCATCCAGGTCTAGAATGGCAGCCTGGTCAACAAGGTCACACCCTCAACAAGATTATTCATTGGTGCAATTATCAATGCAACAAATGAGACAAGTCAGCAAACAGATTATCCCCCCATCTCCCATTCCGGCCCCCTTCCCCCCACTCCCAAAGTGTTCAGAGCTAAATGTCTTCGCAGACACTAGTGGCAGACACCGAGGAGGGAAGTATGAGATTTAAATGAAACTTTCCAAGACTAAAGGAAGAGATTGTGAGCCAGACACTGGCAGTACATCCCAGTAAAGGGCTCAACTGAGTAACTGGACTTTATACGAGCAATGCAATGCTTGAGTTTGAGACCAGAGTTGACTGTCTTTATCCTCATGGCTTTGGCTTGCTCTTCGCAGCCTCCAAAATAAATTCTTTTTGTAAAATCTTTTCCTAACTCTTGGCCAGAATACAACAACAATAATGTGTCATTAGATAGCGCCCTTCATGCGGGGTACAGTCCGAGAGAGTTGGGCGTTGGTTAAGGTGTTGGAAGCGCACGGTTACTGTGTTCCAGAGTCGGGCTTTGTTACTGGGAGGTCCGCCCCGGCCCCGCACAAAGCGAGCTTGTCTATAGACGAGAGGAAAAGCTGCTTTTATCATTAAAGTTCCTGCCAAATGAGCATCAGTTCAGAGCCTGTGTTCTCCTGCCTCCTTGACAGCCATCATTCTTCCTTGTATCTACCTGAGAAACCTTCATATTACCCTCCCGTGACCTAGACACGCATTTCACCTTCTGTCAATAAATACACCCAAGGTAGTCATTTAAATTCACACAACGCTATTATTACAGTAATCCTTGCGCGAGCCCGCTGCTGGATGATAATAGCCACCCTACCTTTCAGCGCAGTGGGATGAAGGTTGCTTCACATCAGACGCAACGGCACGAGTGTTCTTACCTCTTCAGAGAGTGCCCGCAGCTTGTGCTCGTGCAGCTCCTTTCACCGCAAACGTGTCAGGCACATGGCACAAGAAGACACTTTACCAGAGTGTCAGAGCGTCAGCCTGGCTCAGTTGGTAGCGCTTCTCGGCTCCAAGTCGGAGGATTGCGGACACGTCAGGACTTTGATCTCACAGTCTAGGCTGACGCTCCAGTGCAGGGCCGGGGGGGGGGGGGGGGGGTGTGCTGCATTGGCAGAGGCGCCGTTCTTCAAACCGAGATTCCGTCTGCCTATTCAGGTGGACTTTAAATATCCCATTGAGCTACTTATAATAATAACAATAATAATCCTTACATTTCTGATAAAGCGCTTTTCGCGTCTTCTAGACGTCTCAAAGCGCTTCACAGAATATACTGTAAAGTGAATTGACTGTATATTTGTGGGCAAAACGCGGCAGCCAATTGCGCACAGCAGCGTCCCACAAACAGTCATGGATTGAAATTACAAATTTTTATTATTGTGATTTTTTTGGACAGATAATTATTAGTCTTGTGGAGTAACGAAATTTGCCCAAGGTTTCGCCCTGACCTTCCTAGATTTGAACACAGGTCTCATGCTTGTAAGGCAAGTGCTCTAACCACTGAGCTACTGGACTCCAGGACTTGAAAAGAGATGGGAGTTTCTACCAGTGTCTTGGCCGATAGTCCCTCAAATAAAAGTGATCATTCACTTGAAGACTGTTTGTGGAACGTTGTTTACCCACAAAATACATGGTCACTCAACTGTACAGTTAATCCTGTGGAAATCAGAGACTATGACAACGTGATAATGCAAGAATTAGTATTATTATTATTATTACCACTGACTGAGTCAGGCTGACTGACCCCTTGATTATTCCCTGCCTGGCTCCCTCTCGATTGTTAAAAATACAACAAAACCGAAAAGAGTGAAAGTAATTTTTTTCAGTTACTAATTGTTAACATTGTTCCAAAATGACGTTAAAGTACTTTCTTCTGACCTCAGTGGCGAAGGAATCAGCGGGCCCATTTCTCATTCTTTTTAGAGAGCTGTCAAAAACTGGCTTCTCAACGGACTCTGTCATCTATAAACCTCAGGAAAGCAGCCACGTACTGTGTTCAGCTGCCGAGGTACATTTTTCCTTGATATATAAAGCAGGTTTCAAGGCATTACACTGCTTTCTTCCAACATCAGATTTGGACAGGGAGTCGGTCGATACCTTCAGCCTGTCACCCCATCACCTCAGAAGTACCCATTTTCTTTATTTTCACTTCCAACGAGAATTTTCACCTTTTCCTCCTTCGGGGCCGTTCTAATCGAATGAACACGCAAACGCCAACCCAATAATCGTTGCATTTTGATGCAGCGCCTCATCACATCGTCAAGACGTTTCAAAGAGTTTCACAGCATTTGCTATGTCAATCTGTTCCATCAGTCCCACCCCTCGGCAAACTCTGGCTGCACCTTGGCCTCCTTCCTGGCGCTCGTCACTATCAGCGACCAGGCCTTCAGCCTTTCTGATTCCCTTCCCTTTGGGACACCATCCAACAGACCCTTCAAATCCTTGACTGTCCAATGCCTTGGGGGGCCCTCCTGACGAGAAAGGCGCTTTGCAAACCTAACATCGTTGTTGTAAAACTTAGTGACTGTAAACGTGACAGCCAATTTGCACTCCACCGCAATGTACAAACAACAGCCACGAAAGTAAGTGATCACATTCGTCTGAGGGATTGTTGGCCAAGGACTGAATGGAGAAAGAGAATTTCACACATGCGGTAAAATTGGAATGGAAAGCCCGGAGGGACGCATCCTGTTTACCTAACTCTGGCAAGCGTTAGAAGCAGTTCAGCAAGCTCCAAGGTTTGAGGACATCAGTGTGTGTGTGTGTGTGAGAATATGAGTGTGCTTTGAGGTAACTGCTGGAGTATAAACAGCTAAAAACTGCAGAGCTTGCCACTGTGAAGGCTGTGCCACTAGATTTCATTGTTTCGCTGCTCATTCAACTAAGACTACCCTGGGCTTCTCTCCGAGACTCTATTCTGCATGAGGGGCTCTATATAAATGCAAGTTGCTGTTGTTGTTGTAACCCAACCTTGGTTTGCAGATTCAATAGGAGCCGAGTGTGAAGAATCCTTGCTCCCCCAGTGACTGATCTTTGCCTCTTGAACTCTTATCACTTTGGCTCACTCTCCCCACCACCCCCCGCAACCCCAACACTTCTATTGTTCATCTTAAAACTTACTCTTTCAGCCATCTTCCTGCCCACCACCCAACCCTCACCCTCTTCAGTTCCCTTCACCATGACTTAAATATTCATTGTATATTGTAAACACTGGCTTGGAGTCCTGCCTGACTCAGGAAGAGGACTCCCACAGAGCCCAACAGGATTGAGTTGATGTCAATATCCCATTGCCAGGCACATAACCTTGGAGCCAGCTCAGCCTGAGAGAGAGAGAGAGAGAGAGAGAGGCCCTCAACTCTTCCCTGGGGACAGTCATTGACCAATATCCCCCCACTCCTCGCACACTTTGCTCAGTGTACATTCGTGTCGGCAAAGTCAATTTAGGAACTGGAGGAATACCAGCTTCCCTGTGTAAGTTGAACGTCAGGCGCTTCAGATCCATCTCCTGATAACCATGTAGTGATTACACCCCAAGCTCTCTGTTCGAGGGACTTCTGTGATTCAATCAGGATCTCTCTATCTTTGGCCAAAAGATAAGAGCAAAGAATGAATGTTGGCACAGCTGACCCCCCCCCCCCCCCCCCCCCCACCTGCCCGCGTGTTATCAGAAGATCAGACACATCCATTTCAAGGCAAGTTCATTGTTTCTGATGGTGGCTTACAAGCCTTTCCACCTTCTCTCTCTCTCTCTCTCTCGTGATGCAGAGGCCCCTCAGTGAGATTATAGCCTCTTAAAACATGACTGGCTCCATCTCATTCTCCATGGTGTTTGTACATCTCTGAACAAAGCGAAGGCTTGTTCTCCTGTGGTTTGTCAGGTGGCAATAAGGCGCGGCAGGCCTGGGATCCCTCCTGCTCTCACTGTGTGAGGTCATTTTTATGTAAATTTTAAGATTGCACAGATAACAACAAAATTACACTTGTATAGAGCCTTTCACGTCAGGAAGATGTCCCAAGGCATTGGACAGTCACTGCGTGAGATCCAAGCTGGGGTTGGGGAGGGACGGAGGGAGGATTAGGAGTTGCCGATGGGACCATTGAAGAGGAGAGTTTTGAGGCGCGACTTGAAGATCATTCTTGGACTCACAAGCAGCCATGGAATAAATCAGGAATTTTATCTGGAATTGTTAGCCACTACTCCTCCTGCCACCCCCCACCCACCACACACACATATACACACACACACATACAGGGTTTCTCGGTATAGCAGTGAGTGTCTCTCCGATTTCCAGGTGAATCGGGCAACAAGTTTCCACACTGCATTGTCTCACGAATAGCCGTAAATGGAACACTCGGTTTTATTCGGGCCATTCATTGCTGGGCAGGACACTGGGAGAAACTCCCCTTCTCTCTCGGAATATTGCCAAAGGATCCTTGGAGGGAGTGGCCGGCAGGAACTCAGTCTAACGTCTCATCTGAAGGGTGACGGCTATCAAAATGCAGCAATACCCGCTGCACTGTGCTGTACCTGCCCCTGCATTCGATACGTCTTTGAGTCGTCTCAAAGCGCTTCACAGAATACACTGTAAAGTGACTTGACTGTATAATTTTCTGGCAAAACCCTGGCAGCCAATTGCACAGAGCAGTGTCCCGCAAACAGTTGTGGATTAGTTGACCCATTTTTTTTAATTAAGGGATTATGGCCCTCAAAAAGGAATCTGCCAATCGACTAACAACTGGGTTCCTACTTACTGCTAGTTAAACAGAGGCGAGTGGAGCAGGCAAACATGCCCAACCAATTTTCCCCTGTCCGGGAATCGAACCCAGCTCTCTCACTTGAGCCAGAGAGCACGCAAGCGGGCTACTACTGGGCCAAGGTATGAAATTCTGTCTCCAACCCCCCACCCCCAGATCTGCTACAATAAGCACACCAAGAACTAACAGAAGTGAAACAGCTGTAAATCACAGTGAGAGTACCCAGAGGTGACAAATTTGCTGTTCATGTATGTGTGTCTTTTACAGTCTCTCTGTAGTTGCGTTTGCATTAGTATTAAGGATATACATGATCCATTTGCCGTAATTCAAGCAATTTCACTGAAACTGCATGTCTGGCCCCTCCGGGCTGAGCTATCGCATTTTAAGTGTGAATTCATTTGAGATCCCAACTCAAGCCCTGCGATGTTTCCCTACTGCCATCTGGTGGCTGACATATTGAGTTACACTGCCCTCACCGTTAGTAATGGATCAACAACAACAACAACGACTTTGATTTATATAGCGGCCTCCACGCCGGATGGCGTCTCAGAGCGCTTCAAAAGTGGATCAAAAGCAATTCCTCGTAGGAAAAAAACAACAACATATTGCGCTTATATGGCGCCCTTCACCTCGGAAAGATGTGACAGGGCATTGGACAATCGGGAGTTTTGGACCCGAGCTGGGAGTTGGGGGTTGGGAGGTGGGGGGGGGGTGGAGGGCAGCCGGGCTGGGTGGCGTAAGACTCAGTCGAAAAACGCAATCACTGGCACACATCAGGACTTTGATCTAATCGGTCGACCCTAGGAGGCTGTTGCATTGTCAGAAGTACCGTTCTTCAGGTGAGTTGTGAGGCCGAGATCCCGTCCGACGGTTCGGGCGACCTCGAGGACAGCCGAGAGGGCTTCACGGAAACTACTGCAAAGTGGAGTGACTGTGTATTTGTCGGCAAATGTGGCAGCCCGCTGTAGACAGCAATGTCCCACGAATGACGAATGTTAAGCTGGGAGATGATTGCTGTCAGTGTCACTGAGGATATATCAAACCTGAGGATTATTATTAGTATTCTAATTATTATTATTATTATTTCACCGGATTTGGTGTCTCTCGCTTCGACGAACACAAAGGATTCACTGACAGAGAGAGAGAAAAAAATGAAATTGCCAGCGAAAGCAAAACAGAAGTGGGAGGACTTCAATTTGATAGGAATCAAGGAATCTCTCGGTTACTAAGGTGACAAATAACATTGTGGTGCAGCACACAATGGCTCAGATGAGAGATACATAGAATTCTGTTTCACACGTGAGAGCTGTGTCAAAGGTCAACCGCAAAGATAAGGGTGGGGGGGGGGGGGGTGGCGACAGAGATTGTACTCCTAAAATCATTACCGTCTCTCTCTTTCTTTTTGATATCTTCCTTGATACAGAGCCTTTATTCCCCTTCCTCACATCTGTACATATAGGCGAGGAACCTACAGGAGTCAGATACAACAGAGATAACATCACCAGATTAATTCTGTTTCAAAAACACCCCTCGATACATTTGATCTCATCCTTGGCTCAGTTGGTAGCTCTCCAGATAAAGCGTCACACCAAACTGAGGGCTTCAAACTTGTTTGTACCTCTTCGACGGCACTTTCCCCTCCCTGCCCAACTTCCTTCGGCTCCCACTCCCCGGCTCGGGGGCTCGGAGATCAGTGTCACGCACTTTGAGGCATCTTCCTGACACGAACTGTGCCAAATAAAGGCTCCTGCAGCTCAGTGGTTAGAGCACTCGCCTTACAAGCGTGAGACCTGTGTTCGAATCCAAGCAGACGAGGGCGAAACCTTGGGCAAGTTTCCTCACTCCACACGCCTAATAATAATCCCTCAAAAAAAAATTGGTCGTTTCAATCCACGACTGTTTGTGGGACACTGCTGTGCGCAATTGGCTGCTGCGTTTCGCCCACAATTATACAGTCAATTCACTTTACAGTGTATTCTGTGAAGCGCTTTGAGAATTCAATCAGATGTGATGCAATCATATCAAATGCAAGGATTATTATTATTATTATAAAATGTATTGCATCATAAGAATAGAACTGTCAAAACAAAGTAAAAGTTGTGGATTCAAGATCCACATTGGTCCTTTGAGCTGACAGTTAGGCTAATGTTCCAGTGCAGGGATGGGGGGTGCGGGGTTGTGTGGGTGGGGTGGGTGGGGGGGGGGAAGTGCTGCTTTGTTGGAGGTCAAATTCAACCGAGGTCCTGTCTGTGTCTGATCAGGTGGACATTAAAGATCCCGCGGCATTATTCAAAGCGAGGAAGTAGATTCTCCCGGTGTCCTGACCGACAACACAGATAAAATGGTCATTCACTTTGTGGCTGTTTGCCGGACATCGCTGTGCAATGATTGACTGCTAATTGCCCACAAACGCACTACACTTGACAGCCATACCCTCTGCTCACAGTTGCAAGATGGGTTTCGACATTATAAATGATGCATCGAATGCGAGGATTATTCTTATTATTTAGTACAGATCGCACTGTGGAGGGTGTGAGAATGGTACCTTCAAATATAAATCAGTTGAAACATTGACTGTCCAGCACCTTGAGACATCCTCCCGACGGTGAAAGGCGCTATAAAAATTTAATTTTGTTGTCGTTAACTTGCGTAGCATCCAATCCTCACTGCTGTGCAGCATTCCTAGACATTATCCTATGTGAAGAGCGCTGTATAAACACAAGTCCTTGTAGAACACCAAAGATGGAGGGAGTTACAGGCACAGATTTGTGTTAAAAACAGTATTCAACTCTTCAAAAATAATAATGATAATAGTTCTTGCATTTGATATAACGCCTTATCATGTTGCTGACACGTGTCAGAGCGCTTCACAGAATATATTGTAAAGTGGAGTGACTGGGTATTTGTGCCAATTGCGCACAGCAGCGTCCCGGAAACAGTTCTATTTTTCATCTTTTATTTGTTTATGCTCATTCACTTCGCGGCCGTAAATAGATTATTATAGTTTATTTTGGAGGGATTCTTATCCCCGGAACGCGATCCACCAATCGACTAACAACCGGGTTCCCGCTGAAGGCAAACTTGCCTACGCTTTCGCCCCGCCTGAGAATCGAACCCGGGTCCTCTCACTCGCGAGGCGAGCGCTCTAACCACGACATCCCTTCTCCCACCAAGTCCGAGTCAGGCCCGGTGACTTGTGCCGTGATCGCCATGACGCTGTGAAGGAGTCAGGTGATTTTTTTTTACTAAGCCTAATTAGAGACGGGAGGTTTTGAATTGACTTCGCTGATTGCTCGCCTCGCTGCTGCTCACAGTGGAGGCGACAGGAAATTAGCTCGCTCCGCTCCTAATTCAATCCCTAACTCGCATTCTCCCCACAGACAGCCACAGGCCATGACACTTGCGGAGTCTTTTGACATGTTGGTAATGGAATTTTCCATCTCTCTGTCCATCCACCTGACATCTGCCGCCTTTCCCCCACCCCCCCCTCCGCCCGTATCCCATTGCAAAGAGATCGTACATTCTCTCCCACCCAGGAAGGGGTCAGAGGTACTCTGCATGCTGCAAGCTTACAATTCCGAACCATCTCTTCCTCCCCTTTCTCCCCCCTCCATCCCAGGGCTTGTGATGCAAGTGGGTCACACTTTTCTGCCGAGGCTGAAAACGACATCACATCTCTGGGGGAGTGCGGGGGCCATCAAGCTTTCTTCTCTTTGTAAAAGCCTAACAGATATTGTAGGGTATTATTATTGTGTACGGTCACTGCACTATACAGTCTATTCTGTGAAACGCTTTGAGATGCCTCGAAGAAGTAATGAGGCACTATATCAAATGCAAGCATTATTATTACTATATTCTTATACTATTATTATTAAAGAGTGTTTATTGCTGTACGTCCTGTAGACATTCAATATCTTCTATATTAACTGTATTCGCTGACTCCTTCAGACTCTTCGGTCTATTTCTCGTGAACAAGTGCTGGTGAGAGACAAACTGGGATCTTTCGATGTGTCTTTGTGTGAGTGTGTATCTGTGCCTGTTTATATGTGTCTGCGTGTGTGTATGTGTACGAGTGTGGGTGTCTGTGTGTATCTGTCTGTATGTGGGTGTGTGTGTCAGGATGATATCTAATTGCTAAAAAGATGAGCTGTCAATAGCTCAGAAATGAATCACCTCAGGGAGTGTCTTTTACAAACACACTGCTCCCCCACACTGACTCAGACCAACACTCTTTGGAGTCGTAAAATACAGATTAGCTAAAAGACACCAGGACGAAACAAATCCTCTCTCTCAAACGCTGAGCCAACCGATACACTCAGTGTTTCTCAGGAACCCGTGGAGAGGTGAAGATAAATGATTTCACGCAGAGAGTCGTTCCGATCTGGAATGCGCTGCCTGGAACGGCGGTGGAAGTAAATTCGAGAACGACATTCAACAGGAAAGTGGATAGTTAATAATAATAATAATAATAATAATCCTTGCATTTGGTATCGCGCTTTTCACGTCTTCCAGACGTCTCAAAGCGCTGCATGGAATACACTGTAAAGTGAATTGACTGTATATTTGTGGGCGAAACGTGGCAGCCGATTGCACACAGCGGTGTACCACAAACATGGTGGATTGAGATAACCAATATTTTTTTTTAATTGGAGGGATTATTATTAGGTATGTGGAGTAAGGAAACTTGCCCAGGGTTTCGCCCTGACTTGGCTGGATTCGAACACAGGTTTCACGCATGTAAGGCGAGTGCTCTAACCACTGAGCTACAGGACTCCAGCACACGTTGACTCCACGCACAATAGTTTGGCTTGGTGTCCTGGCCAACAATCCACCAAAATAAAATCGCTCACTCACCTCATGTCTGTTAGTGGGACATTGTTTTGCCCGTCATTCGGATGAAACCAGTTGCTCCCGACGCCCTCCAGGTGAGTTGGTGAATTGGTTGTTTGAGGGAACATTCTGTGGACAAAGTGGCCAGTGGGAGAGGTAACTTCCCTATCAGTACGTCTCAAGGTTTGTATCAGGCACATGGACAACCAATTAATTCCGTGATAAGGTAGGTGAGCAAGGTGTATCTCTCAGGCGAGACAGGGACCACTCTCTTCCAAACATATTTTGGAGAACAAACTTGCACGGTTATGGGGAGAGAACGGGAGAGTGACATTAATTTGGACGGCTCTTTCAAGAGCTGGCACGGGCTCAATGGGCCGAATGGCCTCTTTCTATGCTGTATGATTCTCACAGTCCGTTACCACTCACACCTGATGTGGAGGGATGAGTTGTTCTGTCTGTTTGTGTCCTGGCAGCTGATTGAGAAAGGAACTCACTGTGCAGTCAATGATAGAATGCTCCAACACAGAAGTAATTAATTTGCCCAATCAATTCAACGTCGTTTTTTCTCCATGTGAAGTGGCTAATCCTTACGCTATTTGGTCATTTCAATCCATGGCTGTTTGTGGGAACGCTGCTGTGCGCAATTGGCTGCCGCGTTTCGCCAACAAAACATACAGTCAATTCACGTTACAGTATATTCAGTGAAGTGCTTTCACGTGTCTCAAAGATAAGCAGTTATATCAAAATGCATTGTTATTGTTATTTGTAAAGTCACTGTGTTTGTAGACAACAGCAATACCAAATTACATTGATAGAGCGCCTTTCATGTCGAGAGGATATCCCAAGGCCCAAGGCTGGACATTCAAGGTGGGGGTGGAGTGGGGGAGGTGGGGGTGGAATCCTCTGGTTAATGTTTGGGGTGGAGGAGGGTTGATGTTTTCTTCTCTAACTGAAGGCTTTAATATCATTATAGTGTTGACTTGGATGAGTTCAGCTAGCATTGCATAGCCCAGTCTTCAAAGCTGTCCAGCGAGTAGCCGAGCTATCAGAGGAATCCATTTCTAGATTAATTTGGTGTACACAAATGGAGCTCCTGTGGCTTAGTGGTTAGAGCACTTGTCTTGCAAGCTGGGGAGGCCAAGCTGGGGAGACTTGTGTTCGAATCCAGGCAGGACAGGGCGATACCTTGGGCAAGTTTCCTTACTCCACACGTCTAATAATAATCCATCCATAAAAACCACAATAATAAAATTGGTCATTTCAATCCACGACTGTTTGTGGGGGACGCTGCTGTGCGCAATTGGCTGCCGCGATTCGCCCACAAATATACAGACAATTCACTTTACAGTATATTCTGTGAAGCGCTTTGGGACGTCGATAAGATGTGAAAAGCACTATATCAAATGCAAGGATTATTATTTATTATATTATTTTCTTACAAAACCTTAACACGGCCTTGGCCCTCCTATCTTCTTGACTTGCTGACTCACTATGAACCTTCCCACCCCCTCCATTCAGCAGGCTCCGGTCTGCCTGACCCGCTCTACCATATAGGCTTTCAGCCTTTCTGCCCCACACTCTGGAACTCCATCCCTTCGCCTCGATCGCTCCCTCCCTCGCCTCCTTCAAGGCCGGTCTCAAGATCCTCCTCTTCAATCGTGCCTTCTGCCGCCCTCCCAACTGTCTCACTCCCCTCCCCACCTACCATGCCCCATTCCCCTGCTCGGATCCCGACCTGGCTGTTCAGCGCCTTGGGACGTCCTCCCAACGTGAAAGCCGCTCTATAAATGTAGTTCTGTTTTTGTTGTTAACCACAAAAGTCAAGGTGTTGCACTCACTGATGTTCTCCACTAGAGGTCAGCAGTGTGGACCTGGTCCCCAGACACAACAAGCTGTTCTGTTCTGTGTCCATATCACAGCAAGCACTTACGCTAGACACTAAGAACCTACTGTACAACAATAAATTATATTGTATACAGCCCTTCACCTAAGAATGAAGATCCTGGTTCTCACCTTCAAAGTCCTCCGTGGCCTCAAACTCCCCCCCCAACCCCCCTCCCACTCCACCTCTACGATCGCCTCTCTGTCCTGGCCCTCTAGAACTCCATCCCGCAACCCTCCTCCGCCTCGCCCCCTCCCTAGCTTCCTTCACGTACTGCCTCACCCCCTTCTCTTCGTCCATACCATCGGTCACCACATCTCCTTTCCCTCCACCATCCCCGATCACAACTCCAGCTCGGGTCTGAAACTCTGACTGTCCAACGCCTTGGGACGTCCTCCTGACGTGAAAGGCGCTATGGAAATGTAATGTTTGTTTTTGATGTTGGAAAGGCATCCCAGGACAATCAGGGGGTTGGGACCCGAGCTGAGAGCTGCTAAAACAAGCCATTCTCCTTAAATTATACGACAAAGTTTAAGAATTCCAAGTTTTGCTTTGAAAACGCTGAGTGTAAAATAAAATAATTCTCCATCAAACCGTCCAAGTGCTTCGCAACTAATTGCTTTTCACGTGAAGTGACTGGTTTTGTCAGCAAACCCGAGATTTAATTTGCGGCGAGTAAATAGGAGGATTGTTGGCCAGGACACAGGGAGATGGCTGTCAGAATATGGGAATGGCGTGAAATAATAATCCTTGCATCTGATAATAACCTCTCAACACCTCCCTGAACCATCTCAAAGCACTTCACGGGAAATACCATCAGCGGAGGTGAAATAGACAATCACTGCACTTTGCGACAAATTTCTGACAGCAATTACAATGGAATTTGATACATAACTGAATAAAAGTGATACAGCATTAGAGGCTGCAAGGAAAGAGCCTTTTCTCCTTTCCTATTTTCAGGTCGCGGCTAAAGACTTTTCGTTTCGACCGCGCTTTTGACCGAGTTCCTGTGGCTCGGTGGTTAGAGCACTTGTCTTGCAAGCTGGGGAGACCAAGCCGGGGAGACCTGTGTTCGAATCCAGGCAGGTCAGGGCGAAACCTTGGGCAAGTTTCCTTACTCCACACGCCGAATAATAATCCCTCCAAAATCCCACAATAATAAAAATTGGTCATTTTCAATCAACGACTGTTTGGGGGGGACGCTGCTGTGCACAATTGGCTGCCGCGATTCGCCCACAAATATATACAGTCAATTCACTTAACAGTATATTCTGTGAAGCGCTTTGGAATGTTGATAAAATGTGGAAAGTGCTTTATCAAATGCAAGGATTATTATCATTTATTTATTATTTTGGTCACCTTTTTCCCCCCCCTCTGCCTCGGCCCCAGGTTCTGTTATTGGGAAATGCTCTGAGACGCCACGTATGGCGTGGAGGGAACTATATAAATCCAACTTGTTGTTGTTGATTCACTCTAGTAATTGACCGAGTGATATGCGTGGAGGAGTCATCACTGATGACCAGCAGGGGGAGAGCTTATACCAGCCATCAATGGAAGGGACCATTTGGCTTTTCAAAGCTACTACTACTAATAATAATAATCCTTGCATTTGATTGGGCACTTTTCACACCTTATCGGCGTCTCAAAACTCTTCACAGAATATACTGTAAAGTGAACTGACTGTATATTTGTGGGCGAAACACGGCAGCGTCCCTCACAAACAGTCATTGATTGAAATGACCAATTTTTATTATTGTGTATTTTTATTTGGAGGGATTATTATTAAATGTGTGTGTGGAGTAAGGAAACGTGCCCAAGGTTTCGCCCTGACCTGCCTGGATTCGAACACAGGTCTCACACTTGTAAGGTTTTATAGGCCTTTACCACCCGGAAACATCTCAAGTCACTTCCCAGGTTATAAGAGGCAAATGTAGTGACTATTTTTGGAAGCAAACACGGGTAAATCAGAGTAAATCAGTGACAACGGTTCCAGTTCGACACCAGCATCCTGTCACTTGTGTTGATGGTCTGGGACACTGCTGTGCGCAAATTGGCTGCCGCGTTTCATAGAATTAGAATCATAGAATTTTATGGCACCAAAGGAGGCAATTTGGCCCATCTAGTCTGTGCTGGCTCTTTGAATCTCAATCCCACTGCCAGCTTTCTCCCCATAACCTAACAGACCTGCTCTTCCTAAATAAAGATCTAGTTCCCTTTTAAAAGCTGTTATCGAATTGGCCTCCACCACCTTTTCAGGCAATGCATTCCAACCCACTGAGTGAAAAAAATTCTCGTCAGCTCCCCTCTGCTTCGTTTTGAAACTATTTTAAATCTGTGACCACGAGGCACTGATTCACCCACCAGTGGAAACAGTCTTTCCCTATTCACCCTGTCGAAACCTCTCATAATCTTATAAACCTCTATCAGGTCTCCTCTCAATCTTCTTTGTTCTAGAGAGAATAAGCCTAGCCTACCTAGCCTATCTTGTCTTTTCTCGTAGCTGAAGTCCCTCATTACTGGTACCATTCTTAGTACCTCCTGTGCCCACAAATATACAGTCAATTCACTTTACAGTATATTCTGTGAAGCGCTTTGAGACATCGATAAGATGTGAAAGGCGCTATATCAAATGCAAGGATTATTATTAGTATTATTATTCCCTTGTCTGTGATGAATGCTGATTGCGTGGACAGGCTGGCTGGGGATGAGACCAAGGAAAGCTGAATCAGCAGTTTGTCATTTAACCCCCGGCCCAACCTCGATAATCTCAGTGTTCTGGCGGCGTGTGTTAAGCAGCACTATCCTTAATGAAAAGAGTTGGGAAAGCGATCCACGTTCGTCCTAACACTAGGGCACAAACAGGTGTCATTTCACTCCACCCCAACATCACTGCAACAAGAGAAATGTCAGTTGTCCAGGTGTTAATGTACATGCTCCAGTACTTTGCCCAAAGTAGCACTTTTTCATGTTAATAATAATAATACAGATGCAGATGACACTAAGTTAGGGAGAATAGTAAATAGTGAGGAGGATAGTAGCCATCTGCAAGAGGATATAGACAAATTGGTAAAGTGGGCAGACACATGGCAGATGAAGTTTAATGCAGAGAAGTGTGAGGTGATGCATTTTGGGAGAAGAAATGAAGGGAGGCAATATAGGCTAGATAGTACAATTTTAAATGGTGTGAATGAACAGAGAGACCTGGGGATTTGTGTTAGTGACTCGTTGAAGGTGGCAGGACAGGTAGACAAGGCTGTTAAGAAGGCCTATGGGATACTAGGCTTTATAAATAGGGGTATAGAGTACAAAAGTCAGGAAGTGCTGACTAACCTCTATAAAACTTTGGTGAGGCCTCAGCTGGAATACTGTGTTCAATTCTGGTCACCACACTACAGAAAGGATGTGAAGACATTGGAAAGGGTACAAAGAAGATTTACTAGGATGGTGCCAGGATTGAGGGACTTCAGCTATGAGGAGAGGCTAGATAGGCTAGGGTTATTCTCTCTGGAGCAGAGAAGATTGAGGGGAGACCTAATAGAGGTTTATAAGATCATGAGGGGTTTCGACAGGGCAAATAGAGAAAAACTATTTCCACTTGTGGGCAAATCTGTGACTCGTGGTCACAGATTTAAAATAGTTTCAAGGCGAAGTAGAGGGGAGCTGAGGAGAATTTTTTTCACTCAGCGAGTTGTTCGAATCTGGAGTGCATTGCCTGAAAAGATGGTGGAGGCTGATTCGATAACAACTTTTAAAAGGGAATTAGATCTTTATTTAGGGAGAACAGGTCTATTAGGCTATGGGGAGCGGGCAGGGCAGTCGCTCTTTTCAAAGAGCCGGCACAGACTAGATGGGCCGAATGGCCTCCTTTTGTGCCGTAAAATTCTATGAATCTATGAATCTACTACTGTAATAATCCTCGCATTTGATCTAGTGCTCTTCACGTCTTCTAGATGTCTCAAAACGCTTCACGGAATATGCTGTAAAGTGAATTGACTATATATTTGTGGGCAAAACGCGGCAGCCAACCTCGCCCAGCGGTGTCCCACAGACAGTCGTGGATTGAATCGATCAATTTATTTTTCAGTTTTTCTCTTGAGAGATTATTATCAGGCGCGTGGAGAAAGGAAACCTGCCCAAGGTTTCGCCCTGACCTGCCTGGGAATTGAACCTAGGCCTCTCATTTGTAAGGCGAGTGCTCTAACCACTGAGCCATAGGACTCCAGCACACGTTGACTCCACGCACAATAGTTTGGCTTGGTGTGCTGGCCAACAATCCCCCCCAAATAAAATCGCTCACTCACCTCATGTCTGTTAGTGGGACATTGTTTTGCCCGTCATTCGGATGAAACCAGTTGCTCCCGACGCCCTCCAGGTGAGTTGGTGAATTGGTTGTTTGAGGGAACATTCTGTGGACAAAGTGGCCAGTGGGAGAGGTAACTTCCCTATCAGTACGTCTCAGGGTTTGTATCAGGCATATGGACAACCAATAAATTCCATGATAAGGTAGGTGAGCAAGGTGTGTCTCTCAGGTGAGACAGGGACCACTCTCTTCCAAACAAACAGAATTATTTTGTACATTTGGGACTCCCAGGTTGTTTGGCTTGAAGCCTCTTGTTTTCCCTGGTTGGAGAAACTATAACTAGGGGTCAAAGTCTTTAAAATCTGGGGTCAGCCTTTTCGCACTGAGTTGAGAAAAAACTTCTTCACTCAGAGGGTAGTGAATTTATGGCATTCTCTAACACAAAAGGTTGTAGAAGCTCAGTTCTTGAACTGACTGAAATTGATAGATTTCTTACGGACAAAGAGATTAAGGGATATGGGGCTAAGGCAGATAGGTGGTGTTAGATTAGTAAGATCAGCCATGATCTTATTGAATGGTGGGGCAGGCTTGAGGGGCCAAATGGCCTACTCCTGCTTCTTATGTTCTCTTCAGCAAGGCCATGGGTTTCTGCATGTGTTAAGACACCCAGATGACCAAATCAAATCAGGAAGGTGTGACGTGGCATTTTGCTGCTCAGTGACAGCTCCCAGTCACCTTCCCCGATGAGGTAAAGGGACTCAAAGCAAATTGGAAATGATTGGGAAGTCTCTATTGCTACCAGCTGCCTCAAAAGACCTCACCCACCTTCAGTGCTTAATCTATTCCTGCTTCTCTCCTTTGGGTGAGACGTTAAACTGATGTCCCATCTGCCTACTCAGGTGGATAATGTTAATAATAATAATCCTTGCCTTTGATCTAACGCCTTATCGCATCATCGAGATGTCTCAAAGTGCTTGACAAAGCACGCTGTGAAGTGAGTTGCCTGTTTATGGCTTGTGGGCGAAACGTTACTTGCGATGTTAAGGTTCCCACGGCACCTCTCGAAAGGAGAAGGGAGTTTCACGCGGAGTCCTGGCCAACAATAGCCCCCCAAATAAAACTGGTCACTCACTTCATGGCTGTTTGTAGGCGCTTTGGGATGTCCGGAAGACGTGAAAATCCCTAATTGCAAGGATGATTATTATTATTATCTCCGTGCACAAATTGGCTGCCACGTTACCCTAAAGAATAATAGTCACACTCTACAGATAAACCCCAAGCCCTCTATGAAGCACTTTGTCATGATTTGACGCGACAAGACATTGTATTAAATGATATATAGGATACAGGATATTTAACTATATACTAATAACAACAGATAATAATCCTTGCGTTTGATACAGCGCTTTCCACGTCTTCTAGGCGTCTCAAAGCGCTCCACCGCGTACGCCTTAAAGTGAATTGACTGTATATCTGCGGGCGAAACACGGCAGCCGATTGCACACGGCAGCGTCCCGTCCCCCCCCCCCCCCCCCACAAACGGTCGTGGGTTGAAGCGGCCAATTTAATACGGGGGGTTTAATAGGGATTATTATCAGGCACCTTACTCAAGGTTTCGACCTGACCCGACCTGCTGGGAATCGAACCCAGTTCTCTCGCTTTTAAGGCAAGTGCTCTGAACTATATATATATACACACACACACACACATATATATATACACTTTATTAGTATTATTTTTTGGTGCATATATTTTAAATTCCCTGGCAACCAGAGATTAAAGTTAGACCATTATGGGCTGGCTTCAGTGACTCGAGATATTTCATCATTACTGATTCCCAGGCTGGGGACAGGGGGGGGGATGTGATTTCAATCAGTGCTTTCAAGGTATCAGCTACATCAACACTTCTCTTCCTCTCCTCCACACACACTCACTCCCTCCCTCCATCTCCTCTCTCCCTCCCTCTCTCACTCACTCTCTTCCTCTCCTCCACACACTCACTCACTCACTCCCACCCTCTTCTCCATCTATCTCCTCTCACTCTCACTCTCTTCCTCCCCCCCCTTTCCGTCCCTTCTCTCTATCTCCTTTCTCTCTCACCCTCTTCCTCTCCTTCCTCCCACTCTTGACTCTTTTCTTTCTTTCTTCTCTCTCTCTCCATCCTCTCGCTCCCTATTCCCCCATTCCTTCCCTCCCTCCCTCCCCCTCCTCTCTACGCCCCCCCCCCCCCTCCCCACACACACACTCTCTCCTCCCACTCCTGACTCTTTCTCTCTCTCTCTCTGTCTCTCCATCCTCTCCCTCTCTATTCCCCCCATTCCCTGCTCCTCTCTATCTCCTCTCTTCCCCGCCACCCACCTACTTTCTCTATCTCCCCTCTCCACCCCCCCCCCCCCCCCCCACCCTCTCCCCCCACTCCTGCCTCTCCTCTCTCTCCATCACCACTGTCTCTCTCCCCCTCCATCTCTCTGCCCCCCACCCCCTCCATCTCTCTCTCCATCTCTCCCCCCCCCCCCCCTCCATCTCTCTCTCTCCCCCCCTCCATCTCTCTCTCCCCCCTCCATCTCTCTCTCTCCCCCCCTCCATCTCTCTCTCTCCCCCCCTCCATCTCTTTCCCCCCCCCTCCATCTCTCTCTCTCCCCCCCTCCATCTCTCTCCCCCCCCCTCCTCCATCTCTCTCCCCCCCCCTCCTCCATCTCTCTCCCCTCCCCCCTCCATCTCTCCCCCCCCCCCCATCCATCTCTCTCTCTCCCCCCCTCCATCTCTTTCCCCCCCCTCCATCTCTTTCCCCCCCCCTCCATCTCTCTCTCCCCCCCTCCATCTCTCTCCCCCCCCCCTCCTCCATCTCTCTCCCCCCCCTCCTCCATCTCTCTCCCCTCCCCCCTCCATCTCTCCCCCCCCCTCCATCTCTCTCCCCCCCCCCCCCCTCCATCTCTCTCTCTCCCCCCCTACATCTCTCTCTCTCCCCCCCTCCATCTCTCCCCCCCCCTCCATCTCTCCCCCCCCCCCTCCATCTCTCTCTCTCCCCCCCTCCATCTCTCCCCCCCTCCATCTCTCCCCCCCCCCCCTCCATCTCTCTCCCCCCCCCTCCTCCATCTCTCTCCCCTCCCCCCTCCATCTCTCCCCCCCCCCTCCATCTCTCTCTCTCCCCCCCTCCATCTCTCTCTCTCCCCCCCTCCATCTCTCTCCCCCCCCATCCATCTCTCTCCCCCCCATCCATCTCTCTCTCTCCCCCCTCTCCATCTCTCCCCCACCCCCTGACGCTGACAATGTGACACTGAAGAGAAGACAAAGCGGTTGGTGTCAGTGGCAGGGACAGTGGGGGGTGGGGGGGGGGGACAGGGATAATTTGACAAGGCGCTGGGAGAGGGGGAGACAGGAGGGGGGGGGGGGAGAGAGGAGGGGAGGGGGGAGAGAGAGGGGGGGGAGGGGGAGGGGGGGGAGAGAGAGGAGGGGAGGGGGGAAAGGGGGGGGAGAGAGAGGGGAGGGGGGAGAGAGGAGGGGAGGGGGGGGGGGAGAGAGAGGAGGGGAGGGGGGGGGGGGAGAGAGAGGGGAGCATCAGCAGCTGGTAAAGGGGGAGAGAACCCAGACTGCTGTCTGTGTCTGTTTGTGTGTCTGTCTGTGTCTTTGTGTGTATCTATGTGTGTGTCTGTCTGTGTGTGTCTAGGTGTGTCTGTGTCTAGGTGTGTCTGTGTCTAGGTGTGTCTCTCTGTATGTCTAGGTGTGTGTGTGTGTGTCAGTGTGGGTGTCTATACAGTATACAGTTTCACTGTTTGTGTCTATGAGGTTCCTGTGTGAGTGTATATGTGGGTGTGTGGGGGGAGTTCAATGTGTGTGTATATGTGGTTTGCGTGGACATATGTGGGGTTTACGTGTGTATGTGTGTGTGTAAGGGATGCGTGCGTAAATATGTATGTGTGTGTGTGTGCGCGGAGGGGCTTCAGTGTGTGTGTGTGTGGGGGGTGGTGGGGGGGGGGGGGGAGACTGTTTACGGGCGAAAACAATGGAAGGAAAACTTGAGCAACAACAACAACAAAAAGAAGGAATGTGGGATAGTAAATATGCTGAGACTGAGCTCAGGGATGTCTGTGTCACAAACCTGGGGTCTCTGACCGAGGCAATTTACTGGGAGATCTCAGGGCAAAGGCCCCCAGTTGTACCTATTTTTTGAGAGGGAGGGTAGGGGCGAGAAGAGACGGACGACGCGCCGTGATTTATGTTCTCCGCTGTTGTTTATTCCCCCCCACCCGAGGGTTGAGCGATGACCAGGTTCCGCAGAAGGACCTTCGTCGCCCTGTTGGTCTTCACCCTCTTCGTCTTCGGGACCATGATGGGGTTGAAGACCCTGACGCCGGCCGACGGCTTCGAGGACCCCCCGCTGGCCCCGGGGCTGGAGCCGGTGGACTCCCGCAGACCCGCCTCCGACGGCCCCATCCTGATGCCGCCCCCCACCCTCACCAAAGCCCCTCGCCCGCGTCTCCAGGGCTACCCGGCACCCAATTACGACCTGCACATCTTCTACTACGCCTGGTACGGCAGCCCCGCCGTCGACGGCCGCTACGCGCACTGGGACCACCTCCTGGTGCCTCACTGGGACCCCAAAGTGGCCGCCAGTTACCCCGAGGGACGGCACAGCCCCCCCCGAGGACATCGGCTCGAGCTTCTACCCCGAGCTCGGCCCCTACAGCTCCCGGGACCCCCGCGTCATAGACCGACACATGCAGCAGCTCCGCACGGCAGCCGTGGGTAAGTCCTTCCTGCGTCAGTTATTGACAATAATAATACTACTAATAATAATCCTTGCATTTAACACTGTGCCTCTTCACATCTTCCGGACGTCTCGAAGCGCTTCGCAGAATAGACTGTGGAGTGAATTGACTGCCGGTCCGTGGGCGAAACGCGGCAGCCGATCGCGCGCGGCAGCGTTCCCCCACAAGACGGGAACGAGGATCGAGTGACCGAGTTGTTATTTTTGTGCGATTGTTTTATTTTCTCGAGGGATTATTGTCGGGCGAGTGGAGCGAGGCAACTCGCTCAAGTTTCTGCCCTGACCTGCCGGGAATCACACCCAGGTCTCTCTCGCTTGCAAAGGAGAGTGCTCTAACCACTGAGCTACACGACGCCACAAGCCATTAAGCTTAGCGAGGTACATGTCGATTCATTAAGCAGCGGTCGGCTGGGTTTACACAGGTTTGCAACGAATGTAGAGCACAGATTAAGCCCAACCAGCCCACGCAAGTCTTACCCCCCACCCTCTCCCAGTCCTTGACTCCCTTCCTAACCCCAACTTTTCCCTTACATGAAGTTGCAGCTTCCTCTTGAATGCATCTACACTAGGGGGGGAACCAACTTCTGCGTGAAGTTGGTTCCCCCCCTAAATTCCCTTTCAGATCCCGTAGTTCCTGCCTTCTCCTTGTTACTTAGAATATCGGAAACGATGGATGTTTGAGCCGTGAACAAATGATATCAGCAACAATGAATATCATTTGCATTTTTGTCGCTTTTGGGGAAGCATCGCGGAGCGCTCAACACGCTCACTCACTCAAGCTCACACACTCACACTGGCACACTCACGCTCACACACATGCTTGCACGCTCACACATTCAGGCTCACACACTCATGCTTGCACACTCACACTGGCACTCTCACACTCGCACACTCAGGCTCGCACGTTCACATCCACACTCACACACTCCCACTCCCGCGCACACGTTTCTGTCCCTACCAGCTCGTCAGAGGATCTCTGATTAAAGCCACACAAAAGAGAAATTGTATTTTTAGATGTTCTCTCACTTCCTGGTCAGCGAGCCGGGGCGAGAGAGGAGATGCTCTCGGCCTGATTTAAAGCGCTCCGAGACGCCGTCCGGCGTGGAGGGCGCCGTATAAATCGAGGTTGTTGTTGTTGTTGTTGATTTAGCTGCGTTGGCAACAATGCGGGGGAGTCGGGCTCGCAAGAGCGCCGGGCGACGTTCACCATTTCACGCCCTTGACTGAATGAATGATTCGCTGCCTAAAGCATCCGATCGTCGAGGCGATCACGCGCGACTACAGCCTGGCGCGGCTTTCGCTCTGATTTGCTTCTGGTCAGGGCGGCCGGCGCCCGCCGGGGACCAAAACACCCCAAACGAAATGTTTCGGTTCAGGCTGGAGGGTTGAATTACTGCCTCTCAGCATTGCCATGGCAATGGTGCCCAGGATCGCACACCAGCAACACGCTGCCATCTGCAGATCAGCAGCAGTCACTTCCAGACATACACTGGGAACACTGACACGGCTGTGTGTGTGTGTGTGTGTGTATGTGTGGGAGGGGGGGGCGGGAACAGGTCAGTACTGTCCATTAGATCTGGACAGATCTTTTAATCCCAAAGACCTCCCTTTCACTCCACCCCTTATGAGATCTGCTCCTCAAGCCCCTTCGAGCCCAACGTCAGAAGCTTTAACTCACGAGTCCAGTCGGGGGCTCACAGTGCAGTGCCGGGGTGCACTGTATTGTCGGAGTTGCCGTCCGTTGAATAGGCTGTTAAACCGAGGACTGGGGATGTACTTGTTGAGTTGGACGGGAGTTTCTCCCTGTGTGCTGGACAATGAAGCCCAGGATGAAGTTGGACCTTCACTTCAGCGCCTTGGGACGTCCTCCCTCCTGACCTGAAAGGCGCTATTACAAGTGTAATTGTGTTGTGGTTGTTGTTCACGCCTGTTTGTGGGCCGTCAATCTGTGCAAACGGCTGATGCGTTCACCATGTACTTGAAACAGCCACTTGAAAGTACATCCTGTGAAGTCCTTTGAGGCTTCCTCCTGATGTGGACGTGCTGTATCAAATCAGGGATTAGTTTTATCATTAACTCCCTCGCTCTCTTTTAGACGCGCTTTTCACAAAGGGACCCGCGCATTGCCACTGCACTCCATTCTCCAAATCAACGGAGTTCGTCTCAACCATGATGTATAGTTTTAATCACACGACTGGATCTCACGGTATAGCTTAGTCGCGTGTACCTGTGTCCAGGGCGACGAATTACGATCGCTCTGAGCTCTGCGCAGCAAAACAGGCAGAGGCGATGGAAATCGTGAAAGTATCAATCCGTGGAGTGAGCTTCACAGCAGTGATGAGCAAAAGATACCGCTTGCGTTACGATCCAGCGCTGTTTTACATCAGGGTTGACATCTCAAAGCCCCCTCAGAAGTTATCCCGTGAGCTGTACATTGTGCGAGCAGACACAGCAGCCAATTTGCACACCGGGAGAAACCTCCCTTGTTTCTCAAATAGCGCCGCGGGGATCTTTCATGTGAACCTGATCGGGCAGAAGGGGCCTCGGATCCAACGTCTCATCCAAAGGACGGCGTCTCCAGCAGTGCAACGCTCGCGGGCATGACGTGACATCGTAAAGAAGCGATATATCAAACGCAGGGATTATTTTCACATGCCTCTGGGCTGTATGATTTCCAAATCTTGTCTTGAAGCTTAAACCCACAACATTGAATTGTGACTCAGAAGCATTGTGTGTGTGTGTGTGTGTGTGTTGGTGTGTGTGTGTTTGCACTGTGTTGTGTGTGTGGTACATTTGTGTGGTGTGTGTGGGTTGTGTGTGTGTTTGTTTGCGTGTGTGTGTGTGTTTGCGCTATGTGTTGTGTGTGTGTGGTGATGTGTGTGTGTTGTGTATGTGCGTGTACTTACACCTTGTTGCGAAAGGTTTCTTGACACAGGAACAAGAAATTGAAGCTGGTTTTCTACAGTTAATTCAAAGATCTTACAGAAACCTGTCTTGTACTTGTCAAACTCTGAATTAGTGTGCAATTGTTGGAGGTTGTGTATGGGTGACCTGCGTTTATCGGGCTAGCTTCAGGCTGCGTCGAACTGTTATCAATTTAGAATCTATATGGCCAACTAAGTGGAAAATACTATCCCATCAGACAGGGCTGAATTTGAACCAAGGTCATACAAGTGGATGGCAAACATGTGAGTGTAAAATATCTCTGTGCTAACTGGGAAGGGGAAAGAGCAAACCAGCGCATCTCGTCACAAGACACTGTCTTCTCAATCTTGTTTAATTTAATAATCATTATACGAGTAAATACGCATTTACACTGAATGTTGGCACCTCAAGTGATATTACTCAGCTGTTAAACAAATTAAAAACACATCAGATAATAAACAGGAGATAGATGCTATTATTATTATTTATCAACCTCTGGAATTCCAGCCCGCAATTTCTCCGTCTCGCCCCCTCCCTGCCCTCCTTCATGTCCCGCCTCAAGACCCTCCTCTTCGACGGAGCCATCAGTCACCCCACTTCCACACCATCCCTCCATCCTCACCGATCCCGACCCCAGCTCGGGTCTGAAACACTGACAGCCCAGAGCCTTGGGACGTCCTCCCGATGTGAAAGGTGCTGTACAAATGTAATGTTGTCGTTCCTAAGCGCCTTTGAGACACTTCCCTGTGTGGAGGAGGCTAAGTAAGTGCAGCTTGGTGTTGAATTCAAATGCCCGTAGTGGGGCCTGGCACCCACAATGTTCTGTCTTCGAGGCCGGAACGCTACAATTGGCGTCAGGCTGACGTGCGTTGGACGAAACGCAGGAAGAAGCTATTGTGGAGCTCCTGTAACTCAGTGGCTGGAGCTCTCGCCTTATAAACGTGGGACCTTTTGTTTGAATCCAGGCAGGTCAGGGCGAAACCTTGGGCAAGTTTCCTTGCTCCACACGTCAAATATTAATCCCTCCAAAAAAAAAACAACAATAAATATTGGTCATTTTCAATCCACGACTGCTTGTGGGACGGACGTTGCTGTGCTCGATTGGCTGCCGCGTTTCACCCACAAATAAACAGTCAATTCACTTCACAGTATAATTCAATAAATTTATAGTATGTTCCGTGAAGCGCTTTGAGACGTCGACAAGATGTGAAAAGCGCGATATCAAATGCAAGGATTATTATCATTGGCATTTCTTTCATTGGGGGGAATGGGAAGTGGCTCTATAGCACTGCAATTCTTCTCGTCAGTGAGGTGTGTATCAACGTAGAGTCATGAATCATTTCCGTCCACTTTCTCCGAGGCAGAGGATTAATCGCCTCATTTGCAGTTTTGCAAATGCTTATCTGTTAATTGTTCATCTCGAAGTAAGCAGCTTAACACCTCATTATTCCTAAACTATTTCAGAAGCCAAGGATACATAAAAGATTCCTAAACGATTCTAGCATTGTAGGTTTTAATTAGTTTTCCTTCTTCACCATGCTCTGGGTGTGCTCCCCTTTGGTATGCACTCCAGATAAGTGTGCACTCGCGGCTTGTAAACAGGCGTGTTATTTGGAGGATGTTTGGAGTGGATCCTTGCCGGCTGGGCTGAGGAGATCGGAACGAGAATTAATCGGAGGACACGCTCACATTCCCCATCAACGATTAACTTATTTCAGCCATAAGCTCCAGCGAGACCCCTAGACGAGTTAACTTTCTGATCTGAGAAGCGCGTGTTAGAATAACAATAATAATAATCCTTGCGCTGCTAATGTTAATGCAGAGGCTTCAATATCATTGTGTTCGCCCTGCCCTGAAAATCAGCCTCCCACTCACGCACACAAAAACAAAAGTTGCTGGGGAAACTCGGCAGGTCAGGCAGCATCCATGGAGAAAGGAAAAAGAGTCAACGTTTCAGGTCTACAACCCTTCGTCAGAACTGGGGCTTGTTTGGAGGGAGAGGTTTCTTAAGGAAGTTAAAGGGGGAGAGGCGGGACGTGGAAGACAAAGGAGACAAAGCGCAGGAGACCATGGATCGAAAGATCAGCCTCTGAATGTGAGCGCAAGTTGAAATGGAGGGAGACTGGAAGATCAGGGTTGACCTTCCATACAGAGCGAAGATGCTCTGCAAATCGGTCTCCCAATCTGCGCTTGGTCTCCCCAAAGTAGAGGAGACCACACTGGAGAGTGGTCTGGGTGGAGGTGAAAGGACAGGTATTACATCTCCTGCGCTGGCACGGGAAGGTGCCAGAGGAAGGAGAGCAGCTGGTGGTGCTGACAGGACCAGAGAATCCCGGAGGGAACAGTCCCTTGGGACCGC
This sequence comes from Hydrolagus colliei, assembly GCA_035084275.1. Classification (NCBI taxonomy): domain Eukaryota; kingdom Metazoa; phylum Chordata; class Chondrichthyes; order Chimaeriformes; family Chimaeridae; genus Hydrolagus; species Hydrolagus colliei. The sequence continues at coordinate 6,481,214 of CM068763.1, read as the reverse complement.
GGAGACGGGAGGGGAGGGAAATATATCCTTGGTGGATGGTCACGTTGGAGGTGACGGAAGTTTCTGCGGATGATGCGTTGAATAGTGAGGCTGGTAGGGTGGTAAGTGGTAAGTCCCATTCACGGGGCTCAGTCACGTTGGGAGACAAGAGGCATTGAATTGCTCGCGCTTTGCAACCTCCACAAAACACATGTTCAATCCACTTTACAACGACGACGAAGACGACGACAACCAAATTACACTTGTATAGCAACTTTCACGTCAGGAGGAAGTCATTACAGAGTATCTTCTTCACTACCTTCGCCTCGCCCCCTCTCTTCTCACTTTCAGGTCCCAGCTGAAGACCTTTCTCTTCGACCGCGCCTTTGGTCACCTTTCTTCACCCTGCCCCCGGCTCGGTCCCAGGATCCGCTAACATGAAGCGCTCTGAGACGCCGTCCAGCGTGGAGGGCGCTATATAAATCCAAGTTGTTGTTGTTATTATTATCCTGTGAAACGCTTTGAGACGTTTCAACAATGGGATAAGGCTTATTATTTCCAACCGGAAACTTTTTTTCGAAAAACTGAAACTCCACCAATCAGTTGGAAGAATAATCATCCTTGCATTTGGTCTAGTGCTTTTCTTCTTGACCTTTCAAAGCGCTTCACAGAATATACTGTAAAATGAATTGACTGAATGTTTGTGGGCGAAAATGATTGTATTATTTAAATCAAAAGGCACAATGTCTGAGAAGCGCTGTCTGCTGTTCACATAATGTAATAATCCTTCTTCCGTTTGCTATAAGGGATGCATATTATCAAAATATCACTACGTGCTTTGCTGGTTTGGCAATTACAGCAAAATATATCAACACATTTGGAGACAAATGCAACAGGTATTTGCCCCAGTTAGATCCCATACAAACCGTGCGGTCAATCAATATTTCTGGCCAAGACAGTTAGAGAAACCTCCTTGTTTTCTATGTCTCAGTCCTCCATCTGCCCCTCTTTCCCCCGTCCCCTCAGCTCAGCTGGCTTCTCCGGCCCTTCACTCCACCATCAGAAGCCATACTTTCAGCCACATAGTCTTGAGACTCTGGAACTCTGTACCTTGATCCCTCCATCTCGCCGCTTCCTTCCCCACCATCAGATCGCGCCTGAAGTCCCTTCTCCTGTACTATACCTACAATCACCTCCCCTCTGAGCCGGGGCTCAGCCACTATTCAGGGCTCCAAGACGCTACCCAATGTGAAGGGCTCTACTTCAATGTAAATGGTTGTGACACTAAAACCTTCAATTATCACATATAGCCCTGAGTTCTCCTAGATATTGGTGCCCACTAGGTCAGATATATTCACCTGCTTTGGACATTCCTATACATTTAGCATTTGATTTGATGGTTCTACGTATGTGTATAACAGTTTAGTGATGGTTGTCTCTCTGCCTCTGTGTGTCCTGTGCATTCGCACTGTAGGTGTCCTGGTGCTGTCTTGGCATCCTTCTGGGCTGGAGGATGATGAGAGGGAGGAAAGAGAAGACCTGGTAACTGCTCTACTGGATGCAGCAGATAGATACAGATTGAAGGTAATTCCTGGCTGGAAACTCCACCAAGCAGTTATAATACTACTACGAATAATAATCCTTGCCTTTGATATTGTGCTTTTCACGTCTTCTAGACATCTCAAAGCGTCTCACGGAATGTACTGTAAAGCGAATTGACTTATATTTGCCTCTTTCAAGGCTGGTCTCAAAACCCTCCTCTTCGATCGTGCCTTCTGCTGCCCTCCTAACTCTCTCCCGCCCCTCCCCCTCACCCTGCCCCTCTGTCTCTTGCTCGGGTCCCGACCTGACTGTTCAGCTCCTTGGGACGTCCTCCCGACGTGATAGGTGCTCTGTAAATGTAATCTTGTTGTTGTATATTTGTGGGCGAAAGGCGGCAGCAAATTGTGCACGGTAGTGTCCCACAAACAGTCATGGATTGAAGTGACCAATTTATTATTGTTTTTCCTTGAGGGATTATTATTAGGGCATGTGGAGTAAGGAGAGTTGTCCAAGGTTTTAACCTGGCAGGAATCGAATGGAATATCAGCCATGATTGAATGGCAGGGCAGGCTCGATGGGCTGAATGGCCCACTCCTGCTCCTACTTCTTATGTTCTTATGAACTCAGGTCTGTCATTTGAAAGACGAGTGCGCCAACCCCTGAGGTACGGGGCTTCACACGCTTGTGCTTGTAGCATGAAATGTATATAACGTGTATATGTAACAGTCAGACTCCGCCACTGTGAAGCGCTCTGAAGGGCGCTACATAAATGCAAGATGTTGTTGTAAATTCTTGTGAAAGGCTGGTTTCATTGCTGGATGAGCGCTGAGTAATGTCAGAGACGCTGTCCTTCAGTCAAGACCTTAAACCGAGGTTCCATCTGCCTCTTCAGGGGAGGACGTTAAAGGTGCCCAATTCAGAAAGAGAATGGAGTTTCTCCCGGTGCCCTGGCCGACAATCCTCCACGTTATATTAGCTCACTCATCACTCACTTCCTGGCTGCATGTGGGTCATTCCTGTGCGCAAAGTACAGTCACTAAGCGTTATAGTAAATTCTGTGTTCACTTTGGGGACACATAATGTGAAAGGCGCTGTATCAAATGCAAGGCTTATTATTTCTGTATTATAAAATATTTGATGCCTCCCTCCTGATGCTCGATCATTTACGCAGCTCATTATCAGCGGGTTAGGCAGAGGGTTTTATGGAGACATATAGATAAGACAATGAAATATTACTCAGGTCGCAGTGTGTTACATTGATCGCTGAAAACAACCAGCTCGGCGTTCTATTAATACAGTGGGATTTTTCCAGAACCTTCTATGCTCTGCGTTAACCCCACGATATAGCTGGCCTGGCCGCGCTGGGCTCAAACACGGAGAACAAGGAACATTCTGCTCCTTCACCGTGGCAAGCAGGAAATTTAGCACAAAAAAAAATCAGAGAGTGGGGAGAGGAAGGGAGCCGATACATTTATCAAGAAAAGTCTAAACCATCACACATTTCACACACAAATATACAGTCGATTCACTTTATAGTATATTCTGTGAAGCGCTTTGAGACGTCGATAAGATGTGAAAAGCGCTATATCAAATGCAAGCATTATTATTATTATTGTGCTTTGAGAGTGAGAGTTAAGATGGAGGACCCTCAGGTCAGAGTGAAGATGACATAACCTCTTCGATGGGGAGGAGAAGGGCGCCATTGATTTCTAATGTGAATATAACAGAGCTGAGATTTCTCCGCAATGGAGATTACTTCTCAGTCCAGTGTGTGAAGTGCCCAAAGCTCCAAAAACAGATATTAAATATCACTAACTGCATTGAATTAAACGCACTCCAAAACGATTCCCGTTCCTATTTTGAAAGGCTAATGTATGCAGCTACTGCAGTATAATTTATTTTTCCTGTTCACAAGGGTAAGGGCTTTACTGTGTGACTGATTAAGCCTTTTAATTAATTTTCCGTGCCTCTAATTAGACTGTGAGTCTATTGCTCCCACTGGGCCTATCTAGTGTTCATGTCTATTGGACTGACAACTAGAGGATAAATTCAACAAACTTTCTTTGATTTGCCTGATGGATAAGTGTTCTTATTTAATGAGGCATGTCTCCCCGAACTTACACCACTCCGACATTTCAACGCGCTCGCTTCGCTGAGATTCCAAATTCGTTCCACTCGGGAAGAGATGGAAGGGCCTGGAATCTAAGAAAAATGTTCGGATACAAAGGGTTTCTTTTTTTGAACGTGGAAACGAGCCTTTCTGTCTGAGTCCTCCCGACGTGAAAGGCCCTATACAAATGTAATTTTGTTGTTGATGTTGTCGTTGTAATTTTGTGGTTGATGTTGTTGTTGGCCTGCTCCACGACCCCCACCATTGGCGGGCGAGCCTTTAGCCACTCTTCCCCCAACCTCTGGAACTCCATCCCGCAGTCCCTATGCCTCGCCCCTCCCTGTCACCCCAAATCCCCTCCTTTTCCTCCACCTCCCTATCCCCAACCCCAGCTCGGGTCTGAAGCAACAACTGTCCAGCGCTATGCAAGTGTAATTTTGATGTTGATGCTGTTGTGTCAGTCGCCTGTCCCTTTGAATCACATCGGCTTCTGAATCTGGTGGGCCGGTGTGGATAACGCTACAGACAAATGGATCACTCAGACCTTTCTATCGGTGTTTGTGAGTTGGCATTCTCTGCACGTATTCAGGATCTGCAGTCGGCCTGTCCCAGTGTGGCTTCTAATCGGATTTCACTCCTCCCCCTCACCAGAGAGGCCACAGGAGTCATGTCTTCTCTTGGAAACGTATAATGGATCTGCTTTAGGAAAGAAGAGAGTGGATTAGCACCTACTTGCTTACAACCAAGAACATCGGAGCATCTCAAAGCGCTTCACGGTGTAATAGTCATGTGTAATGACTGCTTTGTGAAGGCAAACACAGCAGCTGTCTGTTACACAGTAAAATCCAGCAATTTATGTCCCACAACCTTTTTGATGGTGTTACAGTACAAAGGATCCATTTGCCTTGTGATTCCAGTGGATATAAAGGCGCCATCCTGTCATTGCTATCCGAAGGAAAACACAAGTCCTTTTTGTTTTAGCCGCTTATTCCCTCCTTGTCCACATTCTATTTGTCAGCCTGGCTCAGTTGGTAGCTCTCTCGCTCTCCAAGTTGGAAGGTTGTAGGTTCAGTCCCTCATCGGGACCTTAGAGTTGATAGTCTGACATTCCAATACAGTGCTGGGGGAGTGCCGCATTAGTGAAGGTGCAGTGTTTGGGATGAGAGGTTAAACTGAGGTCGCATCTGCCTGTTCAAGTGGACGTTCAGTACCTAGAGTACTAATCGAGAGAAAGACAGAAAGGAGTTTCTCCCAGTGTCCTGGCCAACAATTCCCCAAATAAAACCAGCCGTTCACTTCATGGTTGTTTATTGCCCAAATTGGCTGCTGCAACCTGAAGCAATGACCTGTCCAGCAGCTTGGGACGTCCTCCTGATGAAAGGCACTATACAAATGTAATTTTGTTGTTGTTGTTATTGCTTTCCGCCGCACAATTCAAAGTCACTCCATTTTACAAGAATCTTGTAAATCACTTTAAAATGTCCTATCGAAGTGGAAAGGCCATGTATTAAATGCAGGGATTATGATTAATTCCCCAAAGTCAAATTAATTGGACACTCATCTCCTGGTTGTTTATGAGACGCCACTAGCACACATTAGCTGTATAACATTTACCAGTAACTACATTACTTTTAATCCCTAATCAACAACAACAACAAATTACACTTACAGAGCGCCTTTCACGTCGGGAGGATGTCCCAAGGCGCTGCACAGGAGGCGTGTGACCCGAGCTGGGAGGGGAGTGTTTGGGAAGGGGTGAGACACGAAGGGGAGGTCGAAAAATTCGGGGTGGAACTAAAGGCACGGTCGAAGAGGAAAGTCTTCAAACCGACCTTGAAGGAGGAAAGGGAAGAAACGAGACGGAGGGATTGGGGGATGGTATTCCATAGGGTGGGCTTGTAGGGGGAAAGTAGATTGGTTAAATAGGGCGGGGCAAGGCTGTGTAAGGCCTTGAAGGTGAGGACGAGGATCTTGAACTCGATCCTCTGGAGAATGGGGAGCCAATGGAGACGGGCGAGGGTGGGGGTTATATGGTCGCGGAGGCGGGTGCGGGAAAATACACAGGCTGCAGAGTTTTGGATGACCTGCAGCCTGTGAATGGAGGAAGTGGGGAGGCCGACGAGAGAGTTTCCATAGTCCAGTCTCGAGGTGATGTTTGCGTGCACGAGTGTTTCGGCAGCGCGTGAGGTAAGATAGTTGCGGAGCCTGGCAATGTTGCGCAGGTGGAAATAAGCGGTGCTGGTCAAGGCACGGATGTGGGGGAGGAAGGAGAGTTTTTGATCGAACGTGATGCCGAGGTTCCTGACTGGCTTTGTGAGGTGGAGAGTACAGCCTTGGATGTTGAGGCTGGCAGCGCCCGATGTGCGGAGGCGCTGGCTTGAGCCAATCAGGAGGGCCTCGGTCTTACAGTTCAATTGCAGGAAGTTGTCCCTCGTCCAGGACTCAATGTCGGACAGACATGCTGTCAGAACATCGATGGTCTGGGGGTTGAGGGATGAGGCAGAAAGGTACAGCTGGGTGTCGTCCGCATACATGTGGAAATTTACCCCATGTTTGCGGATGACATCGCCCAGAGGGAGCGTGTAAATGGTGAAAAGGAGGGGGCCGAGGACAGAGCCCTGAGGGACGCCGTGAGAAACTGTGCGGGGGTTTGAGGAAAAAACGTTGGAAGAAACAAAGTGTAAACGGTGGGTCAGGTAGGAATGGAACCAGTCAAGGACTTTGCCTTGAAGGTTGAGGTGGGAGGAAAGACGTTGGAGGAGGATGGTGTGATCGACTGTGTCGAACGCAGCAGACAGGTCAAGGAGGACGAGGAGGCAGAGGGAGCCCTGGTCACAGGCGGTTAGGATGTCATTTGTAACGTTAATCAGGGCAGTTTCTGTGCTGTGAATTGGGCGGAAACCTGATTGGAGGGGTTCAAGGAGTGAGTTGAAAGGAAAGAGCGGAGCTGGGAGGCAACCACTCTTTCAAGGACCTTGGATAAAAACGGGAGGTTGGAGATGGGTCGATAACTTGATGGTTGCGACGCATCAAGGGAGGGTTTCTTCAGGATAGGGGTGATGGTGGCTGTTTTAAGGGAGGTAGGGACGGTGCCTGAGGAGAGGGAAAGGTTGATGGTGTCAGAAATGAGCAGGACCAAAAGGTGGAGCTGGGTGCGGAGGAGGGGGGTGGGGATGGGGTCCAATGAGCACATGGTAGGTTTCATGGAGGTAATTATTTTTGTGACTGAAAACGGGGTGGTGGGGTTGAAAGTGTGAAATCAATTACTTTGTAAGGAGTTTCGGGAGGTTTATTTTAAATGAAAGGTTATCTACAGTAGAAGCCTGTTTAACCAGCACTCGCGGGACCTGGCCAATGCCGGTTAAAGTGCCTGCCGGATATTTGGGCAGCCCGCGGCCGAAAACCCACCACAAAAAAATTAAAGTTCTTTTAACACACACCATACACACCAGACTAAATAATAAAAGATAACAACAGAATATTGTATTAGTACTTATTGTTAAAACTACTCTCTTGCGCTTCTCACCTTTACTGATTGAGGTTTACAGTCCAGCGATTCTTTTTTAAATGGAGGATGCCAAGCGGGTGAAAAAAACAGCAGCGCGATTTTAAAGTCGCGCGACTTTACAAGCGGCAAGCCGATAGCCCTAGACTCTACGAGCGGCAAACCGAAATACTGCACCTGCGCGACAATGTGGGATATCAGCTAGCATTATCGGCTTGCCGCTAGTATGGCTTTAAAGTCATACACGCTCCGTTTTTTTCACCCGTTTGGTGTACTCCATTTTAAAAAGAATCACTGGATTATGAACCTCAACTGCAGCATCATAGCTTTAAGCTCAGCATCTACCAGTAAAGGTGAGAAGCGCAAGAGAGTAGTTTTACCAATACAATATTCTGTTATGATTTATGCAGTTACAAATGCTCCACTGCTATTGTGCCAGATAAGTTCCGGTTTATCGAATGGGGACTATTTTTTTGTGTGCCAGTTATATGGAAGTGCCGGTGCATCGAGTCACGGATAAACGGGCTTCCACTGTATATAGAATTATACGGCATAGACGGAGGCCATTCAGTCCATCGTGGCTGTGCTGGCTCTTTCGAAAGAGCTGTCCAAATCACTCCCACTCTCCTGCTCTCTCCCCATAGCCCTGCAAACCCGTCCTCCCCAAATAAATAATTACTTCTCTCTTAAAAGCTGTTATCAAATTGGCAACATCTAGATGCGTGCTTATGACGATCTAGGGAGTCAGAGAAAGCTTTGGAAAACAATGGACATGTAAATAAATTAGATTTATTCTTATAACGAACAGAAAGGTCCACAAAGTCCTGCCAAGTAAGAAGACCAATCCTTTCATATCCCGTCCCTTTTCTTACCCTGTGGGGAAATGATTTGTTTGTTTTGACCACTTTCCAAGGTGCATTGGAAAGGAAGAAATCCGATAGTATCAATCAGTCTGAGTGTGGCGCCCATTTAAATGAGATGCTGGTTACTTTGAGGTACCACTCATTGTAAATCAGACAAAATCAATAGGGCTCTACAAACACAGGCTGGTTTGAATCGCTGCCAAACTGTGACTTTGAGACACATGGAACAGGACACTGTGCAGACACTTCTGTGACACCAGAAATCATGAAGAGTTACGGAAGATATTAACAGAGGCTTTGCTGGTGCCTCAGTCAGTAAATCTACTGCCTGGGGTGGGGGTGAGGGAAACTAACAAATGATAATGGTGGATAAAGGCATCAATTGCCTACGTTAGAGCCTACGTTAGAGAAAGAAAGAACTTTTATAGCCTTTATCATTTTGAAATTGCTTGCAAGGGAGGTGAGTGAGGCCTCCTTCAATCTGAACTGGTTCCAATGTGGCAATGCTTGCCAACGGAACGTTAATAGGACTTTGAGGAGCAGAACAACAACAACAAAATTCCATGGGTAGAGCGCCTTTCATGTCAGGAGGATATCCCAAGGTGTTGAACAGTTAGGTTGGGACCCGAGCAGGGGGGAAGGGTCGGTAGGGGTAGGGATAGGGGAACGGAAAGTAGGAAAGGGGGAAAAGCTAGGAGGGCAGCAGAAGGCATGGTCGAAGAGGAAGGTCTTGAGACCGGCCTTGATGGAGGAAAGGGAGGAAGTGAGGTGAAGGGATTGCGGGATGGAGTTCCATCTGTGGTCAGAGAATATTCCAACCCAGTTCCTGTTAACCTGGCAAGCCAAAGTGCTTAATGGGTAGGATTGGGTGCTCCTAGCTGGACAATCAGCAAGAAGGTTTCTCAGGTACTGCTTTCAATAGCAAGCTAAGCATTTCTAGCTAGTTATGGTCCAGTGGTATTATTTTTGTGGTATTATTATTATTAAGCTAACCTGCACACAGGGAGTGTGCATTCCATTCCAGTGCACAAGGTTTCCATGTGTAAGTAGGATGCATGGAACTCTTTTCAGCGCCTTGGGACGTCCTCCCGACGTGAAAGGCGCTTTATAAATATAATTTTGTTGTTGTTGCATTCTCTTAAGAATGGTGATGGGTTTCCCACACGTTACCACACCCAGCTGAGCAGAGAAAAAAAAAGAAACTTTGCAAAGCATTTTACGTTTATTTATATCTCCCAGTGGGCTTTGCGTTGGGTCCTTACAAAGGGATAATAATATAATAATAATCCTTGCATTTGATATAGCGCTTTCCATATCTTATCAACGTCCCAAAGCGCTTTACAGAATATACTGTAAAGTGAATTGACTGTATATATTTGTGGGCGAATCGTGGCAGCCAATTGCGCACAGCAGTGACCCACACACAGTCGTGGATTAAAATGACAAATTTTATTACTATTCTTCTTGGAGGGATTATTATTAGGCGTGTGGAGTAAGGAAACTTGCCCACGGTTTCGGCCTGACCTGCCTGGATTCGAACACAGGTCTCCCCAGCTTGGTCTCCCCAGCTTGCAAGACAAGTGCTCTAACCACTGAGCCACAGGAGCTCCACGACAATGGGATAGACAATTGTCAAATCAATTAGGGCGAGATTTTCGCTGTTTAGAGCCAGAGGTTAAAGCAGCATTTTTGTAACTCACTGAAAGCAGCATTAAATCTTGCAGCCTGAAATTTCTGAACGCTTCACAAATTACAAGGATGTACACCGACCGATCAATAGGTATTAGCTAAACTGTGCTTAACCATTGGCGCTTATTATTTTAATCAATAGGTCTCGACACCAGTCACAGAAAGATGAAGATTTAGTGCTGTCAGGGGAGCTGAGTGAAAAACATCCCATTTGCATATTAAGTATCGAGGTGTTGGACGATATTAATTATTGCCTTAATTAAGAACCATAATTAGAGATTTGTTTTGCTTTCAACGTTTTCGAGTTCATTAGAGATTAAACTCTGACAGTGGCTTTGTGCTTAGAGTGAAAGGAGCTACAACACTTTATAGCGGAAGACACGACAGCGATGGCCCTAGATTTGGGGGCTGTGGGTGGGGTGGGGGGAGATTTGTGGAGAACATAGAGACTTGGGGAGAGAATAGAGTCTCTAGTTTAGAGATATTGATCAACAATAATCGTTGCATTTGATATAGTGCCTCATCACGTCTTCGAGAAGAAGCCACAAAGCGCTTCACGGAATCACTGTAAAGTTAACTGGCCGTGTAGTTCACTGCACTAAGGACTGTAGCCCAAACGACATGTGACGGGTATCTGGCGACACTCTGTGTGGAGGCAGAAAGCAGTGATGAAATTAGCCCCCCATGTTTCCTTCCTCTGTAACCTCCTGCCCATTCACTTTTCCCCAGGTGGCATTTCACATCGAGCCTTACAAAGGCCGTAACGACCGCACAGTGTACGAGAACATAAAGCACCTCACAGACAGGTGAGTCCCTCTAGCCGTCCAGCACAGAGCTCTGCCATGTACACATAGGGCCTGCCACACAGGCACAACCTGGGCTAAAATAATGGCTGGGACTACAAGGGGAGAGGGTAAGGAATACTTGTCAGTCTGGGGTGGTTGTGAGAGTCAGAACTAAATTTAACAAACACTTTCTGCACTAAGCTCTCCACACCGCTAAACGTATATCAAGCTTCCCGATATCAGGGTCACAAAGGCAAGAGTGTGGCACCAAACCAGAGATGTGCACACGTACACAATACACACACACACACCAAATACCACACACACCAAATACCACACACACAGCGTTCTGGCTCTAAACATGTCCCATTAAAGAGTGTCATGTCTGGCTCAGTAGGTCGCACTCCGCATTCTGAATCAAGGCAAGGGTGGGAGCGAGGCAAAATGACTGTAGGATGAAGTTAACAAAGCGTAGGGGCAGAGAGGCTGAAAGCCCGGCCACCAATGGTAGGGCGGGTCGGGCGAGAGACATGGAGCAGGCCAGTCGGCGGCTGCCGAAATGGATGGAGTGGACAGGTTGATAAATTAGCTGCGGCATTCTGCTTACAGAGTACACAGTCACTAAAGTTTTCTGTGGAGTCTCCTCCCGACATGAAAGGCGCTATATCAAATATAAAGGTTATTATTATCATCAGCCCTCTGGGAGAAGGTTTTTCTCACAAATTCAACACCAGGAAACCCATTACATTATGAGAATCCTCTGGAGATGGTTTTACCTCAGGAAGCAAACGCATAATGTAACAGTGTCATTAGCGCCTAAGGATAGGACTGAACATCTCCGAAAAATATTAAGCGTTATAATTAGAGGCTTCTCCGCACAGCTAGAGCAGATTGATTAGCATTCATAGCACTGAAAATGGGTTAATTTTTGACGATCTTGGCTCCGCGATCAGAAAATTGCATAAATTAGCAATTTAACAATCCACAATACTGACCGGATTTCATTATTCAGCAATTTAGCAAATCAATTGACCGAGCAATGGAGACTGGTTGAATGTTTTAAATAATTGAGCCAATTCCCCACTGAATTTCAATTGTTGCTCAAAGGGTTATTAAGGATGTGGAGCACGTTACCACAAGTGGCTATTGGAAACCGAAGTCATTTGCGTCATTTGAAAGGGAATTAAGACAAACTCTTGGAGAAAAATATTATGTGCTATTACATGCGAATAGCTCATGATGCACGGTGTGGGATCGGAGTGGAAGCTGGTATAGAGCAAGGGATGGAGGGCCAGATGGCCTCCATTTGCAATTACATTTCTACATCCTGTACGTTCGATTGCAAGGCAGACCTCGGCTCCAATAAGAGCACTCGCTTCACAAGCAAGAGACCTAGGTTTGATTCCCGGCAGCGCAAAACCTTGGGCAAGTTTCCTTACTCCACACGCCTAATAATAATCCCTCAAAAAATACAATAATCATTTGGTCACTCACGTCTGTTTGTGGAACACTGCTGTGCGCATTTCGCCCACAACTAATTCACTTTACAGCATATTCTGTGAAGTACTTTGAGAAATCTAGAAGACGTCAAAAAGCGCTATATTAAACGCAAGGATTATCATTATTATGTCAGGTGGAACTAACGTCACAAGATTCGCTGCGCTATAACCTGGATTTCCAACAAAAAAAAAACTTTTAAAAATAATATTAGCAATTGTAAATCAGATTGTAATCCTGGAGATAGAGATGGAGACATCTCAAAGCGCTTCACAGGAATGACTGTAAAGCACAGTTACTTAGCTGCCCCACTTTCATTTCAGATTTTTCTTCACTATTAACCTCCCTTTGTGCCTCCTTTGATCGCCTTATTATTCTTGGCGACTTCAACCTCCATTTCACCCCCTCCTGCCCCATTTCCTCTGAATTCTCCTCTTTACTTTCGTCTTTCAACTTCTCCCTTCATATGAACACTGCCACTCACACCCACGGCCATCCGCTCGATCTGGTGATCACCCGAGGCCTCAACGTCTCTGGCGTCACCATCACAGACAAGGCCATTTCCGACCATTTTTTCATCTCCTGCAACATTTCTATCCCTCCCCCCTCCACCTCCAAACCCACTACCATCTTCTACCGGCCCTGGAAGAAGATTCCCCCTCAAACTTTCACCTCTGCCCTCGAAACCTCTGACCTCCTCCCACAGTGGTACTCTTTTTGCACCGACCCATCCTCCGCCTCCACCACCCTCCACAACACCCTCTCCACTACCCTCGACACACTGGCCCCCCTCACCACCAGAACCGTCTCCCACTCCCGATCATCACCGTGGTACACAACTAACCTCCGCTCCCTCAAAAGCCAAGTGCGAGCAGTTGAACGCACCTGGCTCAAATCTGGCCTCACGGTCCACCAGCAAATCTGGCTGGACCGCATCAAATTTTACCGCTCCGCCCTAGCCACCGCCAAATCAGCCTTCTACTCCAGGATAATCCTGGAAGCGAAGGACAACCACCGCCTCCTCTTCGCCACCACCAACCAGCTCCTCCGCCCCCCCCCCCGCCTCACTTCGCAGATCCTCTCCTCTAATGATCGTTGTGAAGAGATGCTGGACTTCCTCGAGTCCAAAATAGAGAGAATCCGCTCTGCGGTTTCCTCCCCCCACCTCTCCTCCACCTCCGCGCCATCATCAGTTACCTCAACCCCTACACACCCCCCATTTCACACTTTCAACCCCACCACCCCGTTTTCAGTCACAAAAACAATCACCTCCATGAAACCCACCACGTGTTCATTGGACCCCATCCCCACCCCCCTCCTCCGCACCCAGCTCCACCTTTTGGCCCCGCTCATTTCTGACACCATCAACCTTTCCCTCTCCTCAGGCACCGTCCCTACCTCCCTTAAAACAGCCACCATCACCCCTATCCTGAAGAAACCCTCCCTTGATGCGTCGCAACCATCAAGTTATCGACCCATCTCCAACCTCCCGTTTTTATCCAAGGTCCTTGAAAGAGTGGTTGCCTCCCAGCTCCGCTCTTTCCTTTCAACTCACTCCTTGAACCCCTCCAATCAGGTTTCCGCCCAATTCACAGCACAGAAACTGCCCTGGTTAACGTTACAAATGACATCCTAACCGCATGTGACCAGGGCTCCATCTGCCTCCTCGTCCTCCTTGACCTGTCTGCTGCGTTCGACACAGTCGATCACACCATCCTCCTCCAACGTCTTTCCTCCCACCTCAACCTTCAAGGCACAGTCCTTGACTGGTTCCATTCCTACCTGACCCACCGTTTACATTTTCTTTCTTCCAACGGTTTTTCCTCAAACCCCCGCACAGTTTCTCACGGCGTCCCTCAGGGCTCTGTCCTCGGCCCCCTCCTTTTCACACGCTCCCTCTGGGCGATGTCATCCGCAAACATGGGGTAAATTTCCACATGTATGCGGACGACACCCAGTTGTACCTTTCTGCCTCATCCCTCAACCCCCAGACCATCGATGTTCTGACAGCATGTCTGTCCGACATTGAGTCCTGGACGAGGGACAACTTCCTGCAATTGAACGTGAGTAAGACCGAGGCCCTCCTGATTGGCTCAAGCCAGCGCCTTCGCACATCGGGCGCTGCCAGCCTCAACATCCAAGGCTGCACTCTCCACCTCACAAAGCCAATCAGGAACCTCGGCATCATGTTCGATCAAAAACTCTCCTTCCTCCCCCACATCCGTGCCTTGACCGGCACCGCTTATTTCCACCTGCAAAACATTGCCAGGCTCCGCAACTATCTTACCCCCCGCGCTGCCGAAACACTCGTGCACGCATACATCACCTCGAGGCTGGACTATGGAACCTCTCTCCTCGTAGGCCTCCCCAGTTCCTCCATTCACAGGCTGCAGGTCATTCAAAACTCTGCAGCCCGTGTATTATCCCGCACCCGCCTCCGCAACCATATAACCCCCACCCTCGCCCGTCTCCACTGGCTCCCCATTCTACAGAGGATCGAGTTCAAGATCCTCGTCCTCACCTTCAAGGCCTTACACGGCCTTGCCCCGCCCTACTTTACTAATCTACTTTCCCCCTACACGCCCACCCGGACCCTCCGTTCAACAGGACTTGGCCTTGCTCCAAGCCCCCCGCCCGAACCGCCCCACCATCGGAGGCCGGGCCTTCAGTTTCTCCGCTCCCACGCTATGGAATACCATCCCCCAATCCCTCCGTCTCGTTTCTTCCCTTTCCTCTTTCAGGGCCGGTTTGAAAGAGGAAAGTGTTTCACCCCTTCCCAAACACTCCCCTCCCAGCTCGGGTCACACGCCTCCTGTGCAGCGCCTTGGGACGTTGGCAAAAGGCAATAATAAACTGGTTATTTCAATCCACGACTGTTTGTGGGGACTCTGCTGTGCGCAATTGGCTGCCACGTTTCACCCACAAATATAGTTAATTCACTTTAAAGCATATTATGTGAAGCGCTTTGAGATGTCTAGAAGACATGATAAAGTGCTATATTAAATGCAAGGATTATTAGTTATTGTTTGTATTATTATCATTCATTCCTCTTGCTTGTAGATACGGGTCCCATCCAGCCTTTTACAAATACAAGACCAGCACTGGCCGGCTACTCCCCATGTTTTATGTCTATGACTCGTACCTGACATCCCCTGTGTCCTGGGCCAACCTGCTGACCCCTTCGGGCTCCCTGAGTGTCCGCAACACGGCGTACGACGCGGTGTTTATCGGGCTGGTCGTGGAGGAGAAACACAAACAGGACGTGCTGGACTCGGGCTTTGACGGGATATACACCTACTTCGCCTCCAACGGGTTCTCCTACGGCTCGTCCCACCAGAACTGGAAGAGCATCAAAGCCTTCTGCGACGACAGCAACCTGATGTTCATCCCGAGCGTGGGCCCCGGCTACATCGACACCCAGATCCGTCCCTGGAACAACCACAACTCCAGGAACCGCGTGAACGGGAAGTACTTCGAGACGGCGCTCCAGGCCGCCCTGGGAGTGCGTCCGGAGATTGTGTCCGTCACCTCGTTCAACGAGTGGCACGAGGGCACTCAGATCGAGAGCGCCGTGCCCAAAAAGGCCACGCAGCACAGCTACCTGGACTACCTGCCTCACCAGCCAGACCTGTACTTGACGCTGAGCCACAAGTGGGCCGAGCAATTCCGTAAGGAGAAAGAGCAGTGGCTGATGTGAGCGCCACTGGTCTTGGACCGAGTCGAGAGGGAAAGGAAACCCCCGGTTTCACAGGCGTGTGTACAGATGGGGCGCTCGGTTTATGTTTGAGAAAAGCTACCACAAGTTACCTGTAGTTACCACAAGCCTTCCTGACCCATTGATGTTTACAGACTGATCCCACCCCCACCTCCCTCCTCCCCCCCCCCCACCACCATCTCCATCCCTCCACCCACCACAACCCAGTTCCGCTTGCTGTTATGACTTTCCTTGATTAACAACAACAACAGAATTAGATTTGTGCAGCACCTTTCTCGTGGGGAGGACGTCCCAAGGCTGGAGATTAACTCTCCTGTCGTTGGGTCCCAAGTCGAGCGACTATCCCAGGTGACAAATAATCAACAGTTGTCGGTCGGACTGTTACATTAATCCGCTCCGAGACTCCGCCACACGTGTAGGGCGCTCTGTAAACACAAGTTGTTGTTGTGGCATTAATCCAGTTCGGGTGGGAGTGAGATTCACGACAGTGATGGAACCTTCTGGCTTGGTCTATTTATGTCCAGGTACGTGTGCTGTTGAGCAAGAATGATCCTGGGCTCCCCCGACTTTCCCAGTAACCAAGATTCAAATCCCTGCCTCAGCAGCTGCTAACACACTGGCTGTTTGGAGATGCCCTTTGCAAGGAAATGAAGAATTTAAAAAAGAAACTGTGATTTGCGGAGGTGGGGTTGGGGGGAAATTACCGGCTCCAGAGTTCTACACAATGCCTGAACATTGGATTGAACTGCAGGTCTGTCTGCCCGTGTAGCAACCTCCGTGCAAACAGCAGCCAAGTAAAGGAGTGCAATGTGAATCTGATGACCAGGTGGGATTGATGATCATTGATGGTGGGATGATAGTGTTTTTTGTCAATGCCAAGTGCGTGTAATAGCACAGAGTGACATATATATATTTACTCAAAGGAGTTGTGCCAGGAAATTGGGAACTGCAGCAAACACTTGCTTGGGGAATTTGTCCATCTTGTCTAGGTAGATGTTAGCGATCTTACGGTATTGTTCACAAAGAGAAAGGGCTTCATCTCCATGTTCTGGCCAACAATCCCCCAAATAAAATTGGTCAATCACTCCATGGCAGTTTTGTGGGATATAGCTGTGTGCAATTTGACTGCTGCGTTCGCCCACAAAATAGTATATCCTGTGAAGAGCTTTGAGACATCTTGATGTGTTAAGGGGCTATAACAATGCAAGTATTATTAATGTAATTAATTCACTCATTCAAGGGTATTATTGCTGCTCAACGTAACCTCTGGTATACTCTGGATAAGACCTCTGACCATATTTCATCATTACAAGAGTATCCCTTGACATTCTTGCAAAGTTTCACCTGTTATTTATTTCACTGTTTGGAGACCCAAAATTTCTGTGTCTGCTTTAAGACTTAATCTTTAGAAGTGCATTGGGTACCACTGCAGTTCAAGCAGCTAAAAGTGCGATTTTCCATTGCAAACAATGTCTAGCTTCCCACTGCTTGTTCAGCTGCTGGGACATCCTACCCATTAGCTGCTTTGGAAAGAGCACAGAGGGTTATTATAATGTGGAATGCCTAACCTCTGAAACAGTGGCTGAATCCACTTTATCTCCCCGAAGGGAATAATAAATGAAATAATAATACTTTAAATATATAAAAAGGAAAATATGAAAGAGAACGGGGAGAAAAAGGTAGGAGAATGGGATTCCTTGTGGATAGCTCTCCATGGAGTCAGCACAGGTACAACAGCTAAAACACAACTTTTGTTGACTAGCTTGTTCAGTGACATGGTCCTAACAAAATCCTACATGGGAGTCAGGTTCCAGGCACCTATCCCCCTCTCCTTCCCAAGACTGAGGCATTTAAAAGTCACCTAAAACTATATCCTTCAAAATCTATGATCACAGTTTGTTGTTTTTCAAAGGAAATGTATCCTAATTCTGGAAAATACTGGGGAGTAAACAAGCTTTCCAGTGATTTGGTCAAAATACAACCCACACAGCTAGTTCACAATGTTTCTGTAAGACTTCCTGAGGCATAAAGACAAAAGTCTGTGGGTACTTTTACCTTTTATAGAAATTTGATTTTTTAAAAACCCTGTTGATTTCTAATGCTGGATATCTAGTTAGCAGAAACACAAGACGTCTCTTAATTTATTCTGGGAATAAAGTTGACTGTATTTTATTTTGAAAGTGAAGTGTTTTCAGTTCTTCTAAGACTTTTTTGGGTGTTTGGTTCCAATTTCCTTATGTACTGTACTCACAAGCAAGTCTGGGTGTGAGCAGTAGGAGAAACACTTCTTAAACAAAGCGACATAAAACTAAATAGCTCACTCAAAAAGAGGCCCATCACAGACTTGAAAAGCCTGTTTCTGTATTTCTATTACTTTTGCTTAATTTCATGACAGTACTTTCACATTAATAGAATCAAGTCAGATAAATCAAGCTGCTGCCTTGAATCCGATGGCATTGAGGCAAACACATGCAATAGTTCACTCCATCCACCACCAGATTGTGAAACTCTTTGTGAAATGTAATGATCTCTGTAATTTAAAAGACTGGCACTCTAAATAAGAAATTAAGATTCAGAAAACCAAAACTTAAGATCATTTTTTTTCAATGTATTTCAGTTATAGAAGATTTGCTCTCATACTTAACACGGATTTATATTTTGGGATTAAACTTTTAGCGCCTTGGGATGTCCTCCCGACATGAAAGGCGCTCTACAATGTAATTTTGTTGTTGTTTTAGTTTCAATTAGGTCATATTTCACTAGGTGGTCCTTTTGGGGGTTCTTGGTGCAAAGTCACAGCAATCAAACTTAAGTATTTCGTGAGAGATGTCCTCAATTCACCAGCTCAGTTCATTTCCACCATCAGTGCTTCACCATCCTGCTAGATTTCATAGTCACAGACATATACATATACAGCAGAGGCCATTCGCACATCTTATAAAAGTCATTATTACACCTTTGCCTGCCCCAATTTTTTAAACTTTAAATTGTCAAACAAGGCATAGATGCTTTGAGCGATACTTAGCACGGCAGCAACATTTTTTTTAAAAAAGGTTCAACTCAACTTTTTTTTCATTGAACCATTGAAAGTGACAAAACCACAACTCAGAACAACTGTGAGCCACTTACGATCGCGCGCACTGAAGGAAGCTCTCCACTCTTTCAATCCACATCTGTGCAGCATAATAAACAGTACAACTCCATTATAAAACTAAGAATTAATTCTCTCCATAATAAAACAAGAACAAGTTAATTTGGTCTTGCCTTAAATACATCAGCTTTTTTTTTTAATCAATAATGAAAGACGACATAAGCATAGAGCAAGGGTAAGAATCCATGTGGTAAAGCAAGAGGATATCCTGAGATCCGGACTGCTGTTGATCCAAATGGGTGACCACTGTCTAGCCCAACATGACCTATGACTGCCCCAATCCATAACCATCGATTGTGCCCAGTTCCATTTGACCACGTTAGTGTGATAGTGGAGTCGTGCTGCTTCCCCTAGCATTGTATCACGTATCCAAAGAGGTTGAATGAGTAACATACAAGATGCCAGTCAGCCCAGAATTGTGCGCATTTGAGAAACACTTCCTGTGAAGTGTCTACAAGTTCTAAGAGATGGAGGTCAAGCCATGTTTCCCGTTGAGAACTTCCTCAGTGGCAGCAAGGGCACTGATCACAAACAGAAAACAAAAGATTAGCTACTTTTTACAGCAAAACCGTATCAGAGAATTACTAACTAGCTCAAGAAACACGTATACATTACCATATGTAGATGTCTTCTCAAGCGAACCCAAACTATTATTCTATGTATACCAAAGTAGACACAGGATATATCAATGAAAAATGGATAAAAAGCAATTGTTTCGAAGCTCAAAAGAATGATAAATGCTTGGAACAATTTTACAAATGAGAAAACTGCTCAAAGCGCTTTAAGGAGCCTTAAATGTACTAGAGGCCTCAGCTTTGGTGGTTAACTAATGTGTTGCTATCCAAAACTTTTTTAGGTTTTCTTTCATTAAAGTCCAACATCTTGTACTGCAGATGGCAAACCATATGGTTCTATCAGCACTAGGAAGCATTTCTGATAAATGTGAGCTTGTGGACACACACAGCTCCCAACTTCCCAGTGTATTCCACTGAGCACTTCTCTGTGGCATGAAGGTATGGATGAAGTGAAGGGAACAGTCATCAATCCCAGTCATTCAGGTCACCTTCCTCCCTTTGCTCCAGAGTAATACTGCCTTCTCTGATATCTGAACAGTCAAAAAATTGTTAGTGCTAACAGGACACAAAATGTCCTGAGCCTAATCACTGGTAAATGTTGAGTTAACAGACAGGCACTGTATTTGACCTGAATGAGGAATGAGATAACAGGTTTATTCTAGTTCACTGCAATGTGTATTGTATGTTTTTCATGTGTGTTTCTAGTGTTAAATTACAATGATAGAATCACTGAACGCAAAGATCACAGGGAATGGCCATTAGCCCACTGAGTTAGTCCTGATACCAAGCTCACCCACTGAAGCTGCATATCTAATCCAATTACACTGCTCTTTTCCCCAGATCCTTTAAGCCCCCTTTGAACCCATAGAGACGAAGTTGACACTACAATGCAGTGGTGGGATGTGCATTATCAACATGCCATCCTTCAGATAAGGTGTTATACCAAGGTCCTATCTACAAAATCCCAGGAATCTTCTAAGAGAGAATAATCAGAGAAAGGAGCGATGGGGAAGGAAACAGTTCACTTATTCAAGCTAGATATTGATTGAGTTACCAGCCAGGCCGGATGATGCTGTACTTTCCAGATGTTGCCAGGTTAACCACTGTTGATCCTAATCGATAGTTGGGATTCATAGGATTTCCAATAGGTCCACAATCAACAACAAGACCCAACTGAGGCCAAAGGTCCCGAAATTCCTGCAGATATTCAGAAATGTTCCAAGGTTATTCAGTTTTCCTCTTATAGGTAAACATTTTATCTGCACATCATCAATGTTAATGTCAGTCTTCCATTCTCGCCTCTGAATCAGAAAAGGTCAGAGTCCAGGGTCCCATCTGCTTGTTTAGATACATGTCAAAGATTTCTCATCCACTATCCTGACCAACATTCCCCAAATAAAACAAGCCATTCGCTTCTTGGCTGTTTGTGGGATATTACTGTGCATAAAATGGTTGTTACATTCACCAACACAATATACAGTAAACCCTGTGGAGCACTTTGATGTGAAGGGACCCAGCTCCATCCTGAAATTTCTCCCCCTTAGATTCTAAGAAATTGGCTGCTCATCTTGTTGTAATGTAGAGTGCCGCTACGTCAAATCAGCTGCCAGCCTTCCCTCCATAACAACATTCACCACTTTGTAATTCATTTAATTCTCTACAACACTACAACAACAATAAATTATACTTGAATAGTGATCTTCACATCAGAAAGATGTCCCATGGCACTGGACAATCTGGGGATTTTGGTCCCGAGCTGCGAGTTAGGGTCAGGAGGGGTGGAAAGTGGGGGTGGGAGGGTGTCCTGAAGAGAAAGGCCTGTAGACGGGACAAGATCTTTCTCTTGCACAGAGGTACTGTATGAACGTGAGCTGTGGTAGCTCTAGCTCCCCACCTCTGTTGTCAGAGTGCTGATCTGCGAGCTGACGTTAGCACTGGTCAGGGCCAGCGGCTCACCGCACCTCTGGGCCAACTGCTGCATGAAGGCGTGATCTGGAATGCGCACTCCCACCAGCTGCGGAAGAAATCGGACACATCAGGGATCATGAACGTGGCAAATGGTCCGCAAGGCAAACAGGAAGCAACAGGAATTAAGCAAAATACAAATAATTGAACAGCAATGGTCTCATAAGTTTCACTCCATTTCAATTGCTTTGCCAGTGTTTGCTTCCGTGCATTAGGTGTGCATGCGCTTGTAATCTTAAAACTTTCCACTACAATGGTTCAAGAATTAATTAGGCAATTAAAACAGAACCTGTAAAATTCACACCGAATGTTTACAGTTCAAGAGGCCACATACAAAAAAAAATCTTACTTCAGTGAAAGGATTCAAATCGCTGTTCAGTTTACCTGAACGCTCAAAGACGAGAGTTACAGGTCCTGGCAGGAGATCCCTCAATAATTGGTCAGAAACACTGACCTTACAGTACCTGAGAAAGCAGAGAGAGAAAACTAGTTCAAATCTCCCAAATCCTTGCAAACTAAATATATTAATTACATTTACAACTTGCTGTACTTGACGAATCTTTAATATACAATTAAATTACGTACGGGAATAAAAGTACAGTTTGAAATCAGCTAATAATGCTCACACACACACAAATTGTACTCAATTTGAACACTGATTTAAATCCATTCTAACTCACCTATAAATATCCTCTACGCTGCCTACACAAATGGCTAAAGGTTTTTTTTCGTTCCGCCCTTTGATTTCGTAAATCCTTCGAACTGAGTCAGAATTCTGCGCTAAACAAGCGATGCCGTAGATCGTGTCGGTCGGAACGCCCACAACCTGGCCATTCTGAAGAACTTCCACGGTTTCTTTCAAGACCTCGGTCCAATCTGAGGAAAGGAGAATAATTTGGCTCTGAGAGACAGCTGAAGTTAAACGTTAAAATGTCCAAAACAGAACAAACACCTCATGAATCTAATCAGGAGATTTATAGATATACTTATATTGGTAAATTTCTATATTCGCTGAACCCTCGGCCACCGATAATGGGAAGGACTGACCGATAATAATGCTAGTGAATGTACTGTAAAGTGAATTGACTGTATACAGTATTTTGTGGGCGAAACGCGGCAGCCGATTGCGTGCAGCAGTGTCCCCGCAAACAGCCGTGGATTGAACCGGATCAATTAAATTATCATTGTTCTTTTTTAAAAACGAGGGATTGATTATTATCGGATGTCATTTGCCGTGCTTGTTGTGTGTCATGGGAAGAGCTTTGAGACGTGGAGAAGACCAGATACAATGGTCATCCTTATTACCAGGCGACCGGTAACGTCCACCTGAACCACAACGACGACAAAAACTATATTCATGGCGCCTTTCACGTCGGGAGGACGT
This sequence comes from Hydrolagus colliei, assembly GCA_035084275.1. Taxonomy (NCBI): domain Eukaryota; kingdom Metazoa; phylum Chordata; class Chondrichthyes; order Chimaeriformes; family Chimaeridae; genus Hydrolagus; species Hydrolagus colliei. The sequence goes on along the minus strand of CM068763.1, from coordinate 6,458,454 downwards.
CCCCAGGCGCTGAGCAGGCGAGGGCGGGAGAGGAGCTCTCATCCCCACCCTGACCCCCCTCTCCCCCCCCCCACCCTGCCTACACACCAGCCCCCCCCCCCCCCCACCCACACACCCCAGCCCTGCACTGGGCTGTCCGCTTACACCGTGTGAGATCAACTGAGCGCAGACCTGGGGACTTGAACCCACAACCCACACCGACTCAGGAGAGCACAGTTTACACCCGTCACTGCCACTGAGCCAGGCCTCCCCAGCCCCCGCCAGGCCCCGCGCCTGCCTCTCCCCCCCCCCCCCCCCCCCACTCCACCTCCCCGCTTACCTCCTACCGGAACCCGAGGCTGAGGCCCACATCCGCACCCATTGCCCAGCTGTGAGGAGGGGCCTGGGCCCCGCGGGAGCCTCAGCACCTCCGCCGCCGAGTTCCTCATGGAGCCGAGCAACGGACGAGCCCACCCGGCCCAGGTCACCATGGCAACCGCCGAGTGAGTGACAGACACACACACACCCCGCCACGTGACCAGATCCGGGGCGGGTTCACACCCAATTAGGGGGCGGGTTGTGACGCACCATTTTTGGGCGGCTTCACGCCCACTTGGTAGCACCAAACCAGCACAATTGGGCTACTTCACCCCCCCCCCCCCCCCCCCCCCGCCTGCCTGCAATAGATCACATTGGGCTACATTTTGGGGCTAGTGTTTGGTGGACTTTGCAGCTACAAATGTATTTTGATTTCTGGCCAACTCAGCACTATCATCATCTGGAAATGATGCAATCACTGTACAACATTACCTGTCCTCTCTCCCTCCCTCCTTCCCTCCCTCTCCCCCTGCAATATATAGTCGGAGCCCCGCAGCTAAGTGATCAATTAGAGCACTCGCCTTAACAAGCGAGAGAACTGGGTTCGATTCCCGGCAGGTCAGGGCGAAACCTTGGGCAAGTTTCCTTACCACACACACACGTCTGATCATAATCCCTCCAAAAAAATCTGTAATGAATTGGTCACTTCAATCCAAGACTGTTTGTGGGGACGCTGCTGTGCGTAATTGGCTGCCGCGTTTCGCCCACAAATACACAGTCCATTCAATTTATAGTAGATTCTATGACGCGCTTTGAGACGTCTAGAAGACGCGAAAAGCGCTACATCAAATGCAAGGATTATTATTATTATAGTGCCATATATTGTAATAACAGTAACATTAATAATCCTTACATTTGATATAGCATCTTATCACGTCCCTGAGATGTCTCAAAGCGCTTCACAGAATATACTGTAAAGTGAATTGACTGTATATTTGTTGGTGGATCTTTATATTTATTGTCACTGTATTTTTCTGCCTGGGTAAGTTGCACAGACAGAAATCCAATGAATGGCCCTCTTCTGAACCCGTGTGCATTTCTATATTGCTAATAATAAGAAGATTTGTTGCACTTCATCATGTCATTGAGACGTGTCAAAGCATAATTTGTGGATGAAATTGCCCACACGTATTTGCTCATTTCTGTCTCCTCTTTGAGATACTTTCATGTTTCTGGCAATTGTGAGGATCATTATTATTAGAGTATATTCAGTTTAGTATATACAGTATATTCAGATTATTCCATAAAGCGCTTTGAGATGTCTCGGGGATGTGATAAGATGCTATATTAAATGCAAGGATTATTATAATGAATGGCACTATAAATAGTGCCGTTATCGTGCCAAATAATAATCCTTGCATTTGATATAAAGCTTTTCGCATCTTCTAGACATCTCAAAGCGCTTCACAGAATATACTGTCCAGTCCGTCTCAGGTGGCTTTTGCCTCCACAGCCCCTCAGAGTCGGAGGTGGTGCGTTCAAGCGCCACCTCGCGACTTATACTCACACTGTCTCAGAGTTTATCCAAGACACCACGAGAGAGAGAGGAACTCCCTTCTCTCTGTCTGAGCCTTCAGCCTCTCTGCCCCCACCCTTTGGAACTCCATCCCACAGTCCCTTCGCCTAACACTCCCTCGCTTGTCACCTTCAAAACGCGGTGGCAAGAGAGTGTTGTTGTTGTTTGCTGTTGAATGATGTTGTTGTCATGCCCCATTGTGGAGCTGTATTGATGGTGGTCTGATAGTTCAGATGAGACGTTGAAGGTCCCACGCACTTTTCAAACAGAGAAGGGAGTTTTTTTTCCCCCCCTGGTGTCCTGGCCAACAATTCCCCCAGATAAAAATGGTCATTCATTGTTACTATTTTATGCAGTTAAACGCAGCAGCCATTTTGCACACCACAAAGTGAGACAGTCACACATGACAAAAATGACCAATTTACGTGGGAGGTTTGTTGTCCAGAAATCCCACAATTTTACCATCGGTGCGGTAAAAAGATGCCATTTCTAACAATGCATTACCATTGTTTCTGTCTTTGTACTTTAACAATCTAAGGGTGGCTGTGATTAGATTTCTAAGGTATATTTTATCTTAAATTAATCACAGTCGACTGGATCATTAATTGCCTCGTTTGTTCAGCTCCTCTGATTTGTCTCAGACCCACAGGATGTTGCCAGGATACTGATTGGGGGATTGCATGTCTCAGATATTCACCAATTACTCTTAATCCAGTCAACTGGATCCAATCCCACCCAGCAGGGTAAAGGGTGACCTCTAGGTATTGAAGTAACTCTGTTAAAGTCAAACTCAATGGTATCTCGGGAGTGAAAGAATTTCTTTGGGTGGGGAAAAAAGGATTGAAACAGTAAGATTGGTGTGAAACTGAATAGAGGTAATGTATATTGCATTTGTTTTAAAAGGGCTTCCCCACCCCCCAAAAAATCTAATGCTTAAAGGTTTAACTTAACTTGTGGATTGTTTTCAGATACGAATAAATAAGATTCTGCTTTAAGCCCTGATTTGTAGCTTTGTGAGGTGCAACATTGCTGTGATCACAAGGTTGGTTTGGATATCGAACCTTGGCTCACCTGATCTCATCCCTCCAGAACAACATCAAAATTACTCTTGTGTATGTAGCGCCTTTCACATCAGGAGGACGTCCCAAGGCGCTGACAGTCACTGAGAACACACACACACACACAAACACATGACTGTCCTCCCATCACAGCATCAAGGAGTTTTTTTTAATTGAGTGCAGTGACCGAGCCCCAACCAAACTTCCTGGCAACTTGTCCCAGTCATTAATTACACTCGGAGAAAAAGGAAAATAACTTCCTGGTGTCTGTTTTTATGATTTGAGGGAAACTCTGATGGACCAGGGCTGTTTTTCACTCTTAAAGTTTGGAGCCTTTGTAATACTTGATCAGGAGACACAATACTTCCTCTACAATCAGTATTACCAAAAAAGTTAGGATATGTCAAAGGAATCTAACATAATAGGAGGTCCACACGACACAATCTACTAGTATTAGACGGTCTGCTCTGCCAATGAACAACAACAACAAAATTATACTTGTATAGTGCGTTTCAAGCCAGGTTCCTGCTTTTCTGATGAAATAGTCTTTCATTTAAATATCCCATTTGACTCCAATGTAAAATGAGCTCCTGACATTATTTTGTATTTTGATATCCCTCAGGGACAAATAATTCTCCCTCCACGTTACACTTGTCGTTGCAGCAAAGTCTTGGGCTTGAACCGCTGACTAGCTTGCCATTCACCATTAATCTTTCTGGCTGTTGATGTATCTTTGACGTTGGTTAATTCTCTTTCAGTATTGGTGATGGATGAAGAAAATGTGGAGATTCAGCCTTGTTCCTCGTCACAGCTGTTGTCGATGTCTCCAGAGCCATGCAAGGATTCCTTGCTGCTCACCTCCCCAGCCTCTCCCGAGGTATATGACAATTCCTCCTGACTTGTGCCACAGACTTTGAATGCACTGAAGTATGGAAACAATTAAATTCTATAATCCTCCAATGCTACAGCACAGAAGCCAAGGCATTTGTCCCATTATATCTATGTTATCAATCTGAGCTGTGTACACATTTGAACATGTATATTATTATTCATATATGCATTCATGCATAATATAATGGTATAATAATACATATCATTGCAAATTATTGATTGAGCTGCCAGCCTGGACCTGCGAAGCATTCAGGTGAAACATTTTAAGCATATCTTCTCTACATCACAAAATCCTGCATATAATTGAATACAGCGATGAACTTGTCACTGTATATAATTAATGCAGTTCTAAAATCACTTCCATAACTTGCATAAAACTTTCTTGTGTGTGTGTGTGTGTCTGTGTTTCAGGGCAACATGAATGATACCACTCACAAACAGCTGATGAAATACATTGAGGCTCGACAGCAAACCTTGTTGGCTAACATTGGCTGTTGTGAGTATATTTCGCAGCGACTGAAGGAAGTTTCGTCTGTCTGTGAGGTAAAGTATTGATGTCTAGTTCTTAATACAGTAGAAGACAGTTTATCCGTGACTCGACACACCGGCACTTCCGTATAACCGGCACGCCAAAAACAAAAGTCCCCATGCGATAACCAGAACTTATCCAGAACAATAGCAGTGAAGCATTTGTAAATGCATAAATAATAACATAATAACAGAATATTGTATTGGTACCATCGTCAAAACCACTCTCCCGCGCCCCCCACCCCCACTGGTAGATGCTGCGCTTGAAGCCATGATGCTGCGGTTGAGGTTTACAGTCCAGCGACTCCCCCCAAAATGGAGCAGGCCAAGCGGGCGAAAAAAACAGAGCGTGTATGACTTTAAAGCCATACTAGCGGCAAGCCGATAACACTAGCCGAAAACCCACATTGTCCCGCATGTGTAGTATTTTGGTTTGCCGCTAATGGTCTAGGATTTCGGCTTGTAGCTAATAAAGTCACGCGACTTTAAAATCGCGCTTCCGTTTTTTTCACCCACTTGCCGTCCTCCATTTAAAAAAAAAAACAGAATCGCTGGACTGAAAACCTCAATCAGTAAAGGTGAGAAGCGCAAGAGAGCAGCTCCAACAACAAGTACCAATACAATATCTTGCCATTATCTGCTATTACCTAGTCTGGTGTGTATGGTGTGTATTAAAAGAATGTTAATTTTTTTGTAGTGGGTTTTCGGCCGCGGGCAGGCGCTTTAACCGGCATCGGCCAGGTCCCACGGGTGCCGGATAAACAGGCTTCTACTGTATTTCTATACTGCATTGTGGCTGCCAGTTTAAAAACTCAATGACACGGTCTGGATCTATCATTCTGGGCTCATCCACAGTGCTCCCCAGGGTTATCCTGTTCGCACATCTTAGATCTTTCGATCATCTAACCTCAAAGGATTTGTGCTATCTCCTGTACAATGGCTGCATGTCAAGATCTGAACATCTTAGTGCCTGGCAGATTGAGAATTTGCATCATTTTCACTCTCCTACTTGCTCAGCCACACACTTCTTTCTCAAGGTCCTTTACTTATAGGTGTATATATGCTATATATATTTTATTTTGCAGTCTCTTTCGAATGACGATGCTGAAAACATTAACCAACAGAGCGACGATCCTAGGCAAGCATGCAGTTCACAGTCTGACGTCAACCCGACTGTGAAAATTGAGCCTGGGAGTGATTGATTGAGATCGATCTGATTAACTTGATCAAGAAACGTAGCGTTGCTTTAAGAGTCCCTTCTCCTTTGTGACGTACAGCATTTAGTTGCCAGTAAATGGTACTTGAAGGTGGAAGAATCGTAGGGTTAAACTTTAGGTCTGATCCAGTCTCATTCCTAATGTTACCTGTGCACTTTTCCCAGTATTAATGCACATTGAATCTCATTGCAAGGCTGAACTACACGGAGATGATCTTGACAGACTGAACTGTCTCCTTCCCAGGCTCACCAGCTGTTCTACAAAGACATCACACTTTGAGTTTATCTTAAATATTCATAATAAATTGCACAGATGAACTAATTGGGTTGAAGTATATGAAGTGTCTCAGCAAAAGATTGTATAGAATAAAATCTTGCCAACCATGTAACATGAATTTAATGTCTCCTTTTAACAGCGGTCAAGTATAAAGCTATTCCCCAGCTCAAGATGGCTTAGATGGCTTTAGCATTCATAAGGAGCAGGAGTAGGCCATTCGGCCCCTCGAGCCTGCCCCGCCATTTAATAAGATCATGGCTGATCTTCTATCATAATTTCACTTACCTGCGTTTTCTCCATATCCCTAGTCCCTTTAGCTTTCTTGAAATACATTCAATTCTACCATCCAGGTTGCATAAAACCATACATGCCAGCAGAATGTTGTTCTTAGCCATATATAGTATCCTCGTTTCACATGCTTTGTCCCCGTTGTTTGCTTTAAGATTGCTAATGTAACTGATGCTGCAGGTTTTTTTTAATTGTTTGACTGACATTCAATAACAACAACTTGGATTTATATAATGTCCTCCACGCCGAATGGTGTCTCGGAGCGCTTCCCAATAACGGATCCCGAGGCCGAGCCAGGGGGAAGAAGGTGACCGAAAGTGAGATCAAAAAGAAACGTCTTTAGCCGAGACCTGAAAATAGGAAAGGAGAGGGTGAGGCGAAGGGAGTGAGGAAGGGAGTTCCAGAGCCTCAGGGCGTAATGGCTGAAGGTACGGCCGCCGATGGTTAAGCGGAAGATTCGGGGGATAAGGAGGAGGCCAATAGAGCTGGGTGTCATGCACATACAGGTGGAAGTGTACCCTGTGACTGCAGATGACATCCCCAAGAGGGAGCATATAAATTAGGAATAGGGGGTGGGGGGGCCAAGGATGGATCCTTGGGGTACCCCATACATAACTGGGTGAGAGTGGGAGGAAAAGCCATTTGTGGAGATGTACTCTGACGGTTTGTGAGCTAGGACTACAACCAGGCGAGTGCGGTCCCACTGAGGTGGACGACGGAGGACAAGTGATGTAGGAGGATGGCATGGTCGACTGTGTTGAAAGCGGCGGAATGGTCAAGGAGGCAGAGGGAGCCCTGGTCACAGAGAGAGAGGATGTCGTTTGTAACTTTCACAAGTCGCAGTCTCTATGCTGTGGGCTGGGTGGAAACTGGACTGGAGGGGTTCAAAGAGGGATTGGGAGGAAAGGTGTGCTCGGATTTGATTGGCAACAACGGATCTAGGACTTTTGAAATGAAGAGCATTTGAAATGGGAGGTAGTGGCTAAGGTTTGAGGGATCTAGTGAAGGATTTTTGAGAGTGATGACAGCAGTTTTGATGGGGGCAGGGACTGATCTTGCGGAAAGGGCCTGGTTGATGATGTCAGCCAGTAGTGGGCAGAGGAGGGGGAGCTGAGTGACCAGCAAGTTGGTGGGATGCGGGTTGAGGCAGTAGGTGGTGGGTTTCATCGAAGTGATGGTGGGCGAGAAGGAGGAATGTAGGATGGGGGTTGTGGTAGGAGCTGATAATGGGGAGGGTGAGAGGATGGTAGTGGCAACAAGAGGCAGGAGCATGAGGCTATCTGGCAGATATTAGTTATTTTAGCGGAAAAGAAGTCCATGATCTCCTCGCACTTGGCATTTGAAGTGAAGATTGAGGAGGCCCGAGGGGGCGCACGGAGGAGGTAGTGGGTGGTTGATAAAAGGACTTGAGAGGTTATTTGCCTCCAAGATAATGTTCATAGTCCTTGCATGTGATACGTGCAACAGTCAGTGAAAATGCCTCAATGCAGGAGTTTCTGTTTGTGTCGTCGCTGTAATTATAGGTAGTCAAATGTGATGACTAATTTGTGCAGAGCAAACTCCCACAAAACCTGGAGGCAGTATAGAAGCGCCCTAAAGTCGTTGGAGGAATGGACTGAAGTTAGGGCTGGAACAGGCTGGAGTCAATTGTCTCTCCACAACCTCATCCCATTGCACCTCCTCTGTTGCAACGGGTTGAGGTTGTGGAGAGACAATTGACTCCAAAGCTCATTGATACAAACTAAACTTGAATAACTGAAATTGCATTACATATTCCTGAATGGTCTCGGGTTAACTATTCTACATACTGTACAAACAAGATGTGTGTTTATTCAAACAAATTTGTGGCATACTGTACTACCTTAGACATGAAGGTCAAGCCACAATATTGCGTGTCCTGCACCTTGAGTTCCCTTGTCAAAGTTGTCGATGATCACATGATTTGAGTCAGTTATCAAATTCAAATTGACATTAAACACATCTTTAGCTTAGACACCTGGTCTCATCTTGGTTGAACTTAACACTAGTAATTCCCCTAAGCTTACCAATGGGGTTAATGTGATTGGACATCTATCTTCAGTGAGATGGAGCAAATTGAGACAGCCGCAGGGGAAATGCAGTTGCAGCTGGTAACAAACACTGGTATAATTAAACAATTATATCAATTGAAGCAACAGAAGCTATTGCTTGATTGTGGATTAAAGTTGGGCAGCAACAAAAGTTGTGAAAGGAACACTGGAGCAGGTGAAAGACGACTCCACAATTGAGGTAGGATGGAACTCTATCATGGATAAACATCTCCTTGCCACCTTGTACGTTGAGAATTTAAAACAAAAAGAATCTGGAGTCAACATCAGATTGTGGAGATGCTGGAGAAAATATTTTATTATTAAAATGTCCGTCCAAACCTAAAAGTGTGGAGTGGTCCCTTCCCCATGGACACACAATTTCTGGTTGAGTTTTGAGACGACTACAACCTGCATTTATATAACGCCCTTTATATAACGCTTAACGAAGACGGAGTCCGAGGGCAAGCCAGGGGGAAGATGATCATAAGCACAAAGGTAAAGGTGTTCAGGTGCGACCTGAAGATGCGGACGGAGGGGGGATGAGGCGAAGGGTTGAGAGGGTGGAATGAGGCGAAGGGTTGAGGGAGGAGGGAATGAGGTGAAGGGTTGAGGGAGGGAACTCCAAAGTTTCAGGGCGTAGTGACTGAAAGCACGGCCGCTGATGGTGAAGTGGAGGATCGGGAGGAGGATGAGCCCAGTAGAGCGGAGGCAGCGGGTACTGCTATGAGGAGAGAGGTTGGAGAGATGGGGGGGCTGCTGAGGTGTGGAGGGATTTAAACACAAAAGAGTGAGGATCTTGAAATTGATCTGCTGTGTGACAGGGAGCCCAGTGCTGTTTAGTAAAGACCGGGGTGATGGGGGGTACGGAGTGGTGCGAGTGGGAATGCGGGCGGTGGAGATATTTGACAATTAGAATAACGGCAAGAGGGTGGGTTGTGTAAAACCCAGTTAGAAATCTTCATAAAACTTATTAAACATTTACAGAATGGAAAAGAGGGATTTACTAGAAGAGAATTTGCTTTCCCTTTGACGCAACTTGTGCACGTAAATGATTGTTTGCTCTCCATATTCAAACTCTTGCAAACATACAGTAGATAACAACAACAACATTATGGTTGTATAGTGAGATAAGACTCTGAACCATTTATAGTGTTTTGGGATGTACGGTGTTGTCCTTGCAATATTTCTGAGGCATAATTTCCATTCACTCAGCTCAATTCTCGTTATGTTTTTCATGTTGAGATTATCCTTCCCAGAAATGCAACACTTGTAACAAGTCAGTATTTATTAATCAGACTTTCTTCAGCATCATATTGCTCCATTTCAAAAATGTTAAATTTCCACATTTTAGCAGATATTCCAAACCAAAGTACAATATTAATTTTATACAAAAGAAACAAGCAATTCAGCAAACAGCATGTTTTCACATTTACATTCTTCAAAAATACAAATCCACGGTTATTCACTCTTTGGGTTTTGGAAACATTCTCTTCCGTTGGAAGCAACAATTGTTTTTTTCACATCAGCATTTAGGAATGAAGATATTCCCATGTGTTAACCTTTAAATAGATCCATTTACACAGTACAGGCTGCAGCGTCCAGTCTCCAATAACCCTGCCCCAACAGCTTCACCACATGAAGCCTGATGATATTACACAAAAGTCATCACCGAATAAGTTTTGCTCCCACACTACGCTCCACTTTGTTTAGCTCTCACAGTGTTGCATATACAGTCATGACAACCTCTTGTTGGACAAACTGATCTATATCATATGCAAATATAAGCACTGCGCCACTGTAATAGCGGTTGTTCACACAATCAACATTCCTTTGAAATAAAAAAGTCACGGAAAATGGAAAATTAATGTTCTATCTGTCTGAACAATGAGTGCTGATGGACATGGGAGTCACTTAATGACTAATGCAGCTGAATCAACCATTTGGGTGTGAGGCTTGGGTTGTCGATCAACAATTCAACAGCAGCATTAACTCAGCTCCTTTGTGCTGCCAGGCTCACTGGCTCCTCAAAACTAGTTCATCTCCTGAGTGATCAGGAGCTCAGTTTAAAAGAACGAAAGGCTTCCCAAGGCCTGGGAAGGGGCAGAGGAAAGGCAGTGGCTGAACTCCTGGTGACGGTGCTGAATCAAGGACAGGCCGGGGATCAAATTAGTGAGAGTTTGGAATCCCTTTCCTTGCTCAGGGGAGGCGGGGAAGCCAACGGGAGCTGACTGGGAATCAAACAGGGGAATGGAATAAGGTTACAAAAAACATTTAAGAGAAAGAGCGGAATGTTTGCGTTTCTCTGTGATGGTTTGATTTCCCGCCAAGCACTGGTACTATCGCTGGCTTAGGGAGGCGCTTGTGTTGCCTACTCCAACTGACACAGCGCTGGCGGGATCCGGCGGGGGCAAATAATGCAGCAAAGCCCAACAACATTCATTCATGTTCAGCGTTTCAACGTGATTTGTAAAGAACATTCATTGGAAACACTGCGGGTAAATGCAGGATCCTGCTTCTGAGATTCACGGCGTTTGCACCCGATTTCGGTATGAAATCAATCTGATTGAGTCCCATTAGAGACAAGAGACAGTTCAGATTAACGCAGTTTGAATTAGCCAGCCAGTACAAGCCGCTTGTCATGAGGAGACATCGAAACGGATTTGAACTCATTCGACCGTGCATAATTTATAGTACTATTTGTCAAGCGAGTCAGAAGTAGGCAAACACTTTGTGGCGCTGTCTCATCTGAAACGGTTCGGAAAGAACTAAAACAGAAAGCTGCAGGAAATCCACGGGAAGTCACACGGCATCTCACAGAGGATATCGAACTGGATGCTTTGGATGGAGTGGGTTGAACTCAAACCCATCTTTTGCTTTCAGATGTTATTGTGACATTTGTGGATTCAGAATATTTCCTAGTTGTAGTTTACATTCCCAGCAATTACATCTTTGTGAGCCAAATAAAAATCTCTACAGGTTTAGAATGAAGTGGTTTGATTCCCGAGTTTGCATAGAGCCCAATTTAAAGTAACAGAGGCCTACCTTCAAACCAACTGTATGAAATAGTTGCAGTGAACTATCACAATCCAGGGGTGTGACAATAACTCTAACATGCAGACATGACTAATTTACATAGTGCTCTAGTCAGCGTGGTCAAACACAACCAAATTGGGCTAAACTGATAACACGTTTCTATTCTTCAATCATCCCTAATGTTCTGTTTCTGAAAGTAAAAAATGTACAAATTAAAGCATATTTACAATTTCCTTTCCTAAAGCATGGCTTCTCATTGAACAGGGCAAATGGCACACCAAGTAACTGGAGGTAAGTAACCTAAAGTGCTTTAATTTGGGATGAAAAATGGGGGGGTGGGGGCTGTAAATTTCCTGCCAATTTCCTCAGTTTATGCGGAGTCTCTTCTGGAATTACAGTTCTACTTCACTGACACTTCAACTTTTCATCTAGTCCTTCCTCCTCATTCAACTCTGCCAGAAGATTTAAAGACTTCATTTGATGACTGGTTAACAGTGAGCTACAGCAGCAAAGATAATTCATTTTTATCTTGCCCTTGACACGGTTCAGTATCTCACAGCACAGGGCAGCCTCCCTCTCCCTCCTTCAAATATTTAGTAGTTCAGTTCCACAGACAACTCAGGCGCAAGGGAAAGGAGGGAAGGATAAGTCCAGTTGTCTATGATACTGGCAACACTTGGCCAGTCAAGTTTCATGTAGTTTACACATTGATCTTAGTATAGATATATATTATACTATTGAAACTGCCTTGCAAGTTTTATGGAGCAATATCTGGCTCTAAATTCTTTGGAGAAAGAGAGAAGAAAAAAGATTTGTTTAGCCAGTTCAATCCCCCTTCTTTATTTTACAGTATATTGCCATGTTCCTGTAGAATTAATACAAATCAATGCTCTTCCATTGCACAATGCTCTTCCATTCCCTTCTAATAATAAAAATAATTCTTGCACCTCATCACCTTGTTAAGACGTCTCAAAGACTTTCAAAGGATATACTGTAAAGTGATATTGACTAGTGTATTTTATGGGTGAAACATGTTAAGATGTCCAAATTTAGCTGAACTATAATTGAGCTTGATTTGAATGGCAGACGTACAGAAGCAAATTACTAGTCAGTGATTTACCCCTACCTTAGATTTATATAGTTCCCTCAACCTTTGTGAGGAGGCTGGAAATTTGCAGCAGAGAAGGGGTGGATGGGAGAAGGACAGTTTCAATATTAATTACTCTTTCAGTGCGATTACATTGTGGTTTAAAGTTTCCCACAAGGTGCATTTTTAAAAAAAAAAATGACAAAACAGTAAATACTATACAGGTGGAATGATAATTCTGAATTGAATGCTAAATTTACAGATTCAATGCTCTTCACATATGGTACACTCCTCTCTATACAAAAGTACTGTATCTCAAAATATATTCCAACCATTTCGAAGCAGTAATTACTATGAGTAAAGCACACAAAATACAGGGTGGCAGGGGAGTATGCAGGGAAAGTGCATTAGACCTGCAATAATCCTTCCTGTAGATGACAGCTTTTTCACTAGAATCACAATTACTGCTCAGCAGTTTCACCTTGCCTTTTAGTGAGCTCTATTTACACTGCAGTGATCAACTCACAAAAAAGCTTGGTGCTCGAAACAAATGCTCTGTGCAGTATCTATGCAGCGATCAGTCTGATGTGAAGTCATGTAGCTCAGTGGTTAGAGCACTCACGTTGAAAGCGAGAGACCCGGGTTCAATTCCAGGCGATACCTTGGGCAACTTTCCTTACTGCACACGCCTAATAATAATCCCTCAAACATTATTATTTCTGGGAAGCAAATCTTTGCACCCACGTTGGTCTTTACTGTAGTATGAATTGACTGTATATTTAGTGGGCAAAACTCGACAGGCAATTGCGCACAGCAGCGTCCCACAAATGTCACTCCCCCCTTCATCGGTCCTATACAATTGAAACATACAGAAGGTAACTGATGGTGGCTGCAGTAAACGAAGACAGACTCAAAAAAGTGGCGTGTGAAACGACTTAAGACAGTATGAATTTTTGTTAAATTAAAAAGCTATTTAAAATGCACTATTTTTGGCAGTTATATTTTCCGAAGACAGCGCTTTAAAAAAAAATGTAACAAAGGCTCATTTTTTACTTTAATCGTTATTGGATGCTCAAACTATCACAGTTGGATTGTGAATGTACCTGAATTTAAAGAGCACTTTAGCATTTGAATGATACAACTGATCAGCGATTAAACAACTCTATAGAAAATAGAATACAATATTTTCTCATTACCAATGCGCCACTAATATTACAGAACAAGTTGTGCATTTTTAATGTTAAATATCTTGACCATAGTGTGTAGCTTTTAAACAAAACCTCTACGAAACTTTACTGTCTAATAGACAATTTATATATTTTTTAAAAGGCCAGAGCGAAAACCGTACAAATAAAAACAAAAGGAAAGTCATACACCAAAGCCTGTCTCGTTATAAATAACAGCATATTGATTTTTCCTATTTTACCTACAAATGTCCTCGCTATCATAGCTGCACAATCCGCAAACTGGAGGCTCATACTCCATACAGTTTGCACGTTAAACATTGATTTAAATCTTCCTATGTGATTTGAAAAGTGGACCCTCCAGAAGCTCAGTCTCTCCTCAAGCCTAAGAGTTTGAAAGCGCCTGGCTTGCAGGAGCAAATGGGTACAGGGCTAACAATTCGACAAAACGTTGGCGGCAGTTGTTGGGAGAGCCAGGGAAAGCCAAAGCAAGAAAAAAAAGGAACAGGAGGAATTTAAGTTTACACATCCTGTTGGCGACATTTCTCCTGGAGCACAGATACATCGTGTTCTTGTAAAGGCATCACCACAGAGTTCCTGTACGTGCATTAAACACATGTATTGATTATTAAATACGATAACTGCAGCATAGTTACAAGCCTGTGACCACACAGAGAGGATTGTAAGAGACGTTGTAAGAGGGATGGCATTTGTACGGGAGGATCTAAACGCTGAGGTGGACTGGCTGATGATGGACTGGATTAGTTCGTGACCAGAGGTACACAGCGAGTCATCACTTACTCACACAGCGGTGAATGAGCTACTGCTGGAGATCACAAACATCACAAAGCAACTCTCACCTTGGCTCTGTGTGTAAGTGAAAGGCTCAGCAGTTACCGGATTTAATTCCAGATCTGTGGTGAGGTGAAAGATTTCAGCCAGGATGTCTCATAGCGGAATAACAATTTGGACTCAGAAAATAATTCTGACTTTGTTCAACAGTGATCTGCATCGGAAATTATGCAATTCAAGTTCTTTATAATGACCCAGCACCTCTCAGTTCCTGACTCAGTCACCAGTCAGTGTTATTTAGATATTTCCATTCCTCTGACCTGTACTAAAACAGCTACAATATTCACCTCAACCTTACAATATGTAAGCCTCTGAGGTTAAAAATGTCAAGTGCGAGAATTTAAGTCAATGGTCTTGCAAACCCAATTGCTGAATTACAGTGCGACTATCATTTTACTTGGAATAAATTGGTCATATGTAGTGTGCTCAGCAGCATTATGTAATGAAGAGTCCGCTGCAAGGATACTCAGAGGAAATAAAATACAGTCACCTGGATAGCAACAGAGAACAACCACACATAAGAGGACACGATAGGGCAGCATGTAGTTATTAACACAGATGGTAGACGGATTCACAAAGAAATCTAAATTTAAACCAGCGCAGTTAACTCAGCAGTAGATTCTGAAAATCGTGCAATGCTGGTAAGCAGGAATAAGTAGCATTGCATTAACATTATGAACTCACTGCACCCAAGAAGGAAAAATAAATGTTAACAGGAAAAGCTATCTGCACTGTTTCGGAGAAAGCTGCTGATGCAGAGGAGTCAATGTTCCTCTGTCTTTTGAAAAAACTCTATAGAAGCTGGAAGGATCTGGCCCTCTTTTTTTGAGAAATTAGTGTGTTAAATCACTGCGTGTGGAAAATGAGTTGGGAGGAGAGGTGGGAAACTAGTGACCGAGAGCTGGTTATGTTTGAAGAGATTTCTGATAATTAAAGCTGCGACTGAGGTTAATGCTGCGGGAAATGTTTCAATCAAGCAGTGGAGATTTTTTAGTTTGAGTTCAAGACTAAAATCTAAACAGGTCAAATAACATGTTGAGATTTCATCCTTGCTCCAGGAAAAATGAAGGGAAAGGAAAGGCAGAAATAAAGCTTTTTTTTCATGATATACAGATCCTTAATCTAGTATGTTTCTGTCACTAATTTAAATTACTGAACTCATTTGCTAAAGAGATACGCTTTGATTGGGAACAGAAAGATTGAGAGGTCCAAAATACATGCATCCCATGTATTGCATCAATTTCAATGCAATTGCATTGCATGAAATCTCAACTGGAGTGTGACTGTCTGAGAGCAAAACACCTTCACAAATACAGCTACAAACAAGACTTCATCCAAATCTGACTGATTATATTTGGCTCGGGAGACGATACACATTTCACCCTCCGAGCTTTATTGTACCACACGTTTTAAGACAGGAGTTGCACGAAATGCAATCCAGAGTCGATGTGTTAGAAGAGGTGTCGTAAACATCACAAGATGCATTAGAGCAATCCAAGAATCCAAGGAAGTTTAATTAAGTTTAGAGGCATTAAATAAAGTTGGACAAGCACTTTGTTTGCTCCATTTTAAAAAAATAGAGTTAACAGCTCAAAGAACCTAATCAGCACATCACCAACTTCCTGAAGGGTGACCACAATTTATACAGACTTTGGATGCTTTAGGCCTGACCTCAATTACATTGCACAATGGTATTATTTCTCGGTTTGCATCCTCGTAGTGAATTGCATAGAGAATGTAATGGGCATATTACCGGTCATAAACTATCAACCAACAGATGTTATTGACCCCCACGGTTTGCGATTACAATAATAAACCTTTGCGTTTGATGTAAAGCCTCATCCCATCGTCGAGACGTCTCAAAGCACCTCACAGGAAATAGTGTCAAGTGGATTGATATGCATCTTGTGGGCAAAACGTGGCAACCAATTTGCACACAATTCACTCCACAAACAGCTGTGGAGCGAATGACTAATTTTAATTGGGAGATTTGTTAGCCAAGATTATAGCACATGCAAACACATACTATATACAGTATGTATATGTTTTACACGTACACACGCGCACACACACACACACACACAGACACAAAATTGGTCCTAAAGTCTGTCATCTTAATGCAAGATTATGATCTTTACCTAAAG
The DNA here is from genome assembly GCA_035084275.1 of Hydrolagus colliei. NCBI lineage: Eukaryota > Metazoa > Chordata > Chondrichthyes > Chimaeriformes > Chimaeridae > Hydrolagus > Hydrolagus colliei. The sequence goes on along the minus strand of CM068763.1, from coordinate 6,441,954 downwards.
AGTAATTCAAGCTGGGGAAATGATTTGGTTGTTAAAGGTACTGTCACATGAGCTATACAGACTAAATCATTGGTTCAAATCTCATTCTGTAATCTGTTAGTTCTGGGGCAACAGTTGCTATAATTAGCTCCCTTGAATAGCCATTCACCATTTACTAACATGATCAACGGCCACTTGTGCTAGGTACCAGAACTAGTACCTGTGGAACCATTGCCAAGTAGAAGAACAAGGAGTCAGTTGACTCCAGGAAAATAGGGAAAAATGGAGATAAATTGACAGAGGAAAATAATGCCAGTTTATTGAGGGAAGAACGTGTGAATGACTGTGCACTAATGAAGGTGTTCGGAGGATAGAATTGATTTGGATCCAATTGTACGCTTCTCACCCTTTAGACAAGGAATCCCATGTTTTAGGGATTCACTCCAGTTTATACAATATGTGCTGATTTTAAGGGCTAGTCGACCGTCAAAAGAAAAATCGAGTCACATTTAAAACCAAGTTTGCTTCACGGGTAATCAAACAAATGAAGAATGCAGAAGAAAACAAGTTGATCTCAGAGAATGGAAAATATATGGGGTAACAAAGCCCTCATTCCACTCATAATTTTAACATTTAAGATCATGCAAAATTTTAGAAAAATTTGGGAAAATCTTTTGGAAAGTGTTCATTTTTTTTAAACCCTCCCTTTCTAACAACATCGGGGAGTGGGGAAAAAAAAGGTCTTAAAAATATAGTTTTATTTAATTAAATACTTTTTGAGAATATAGCTATCCTATTATTCTATTTCACATTTGACAGTATTGACACCTCAAGCACTGATGCCCTATCCCTTACCCTTCATTTGTGCTAAAAATAAAACTCATTAGTATCAGATAACAGAAAGATATTTAATCCCTCAAAGACAACATATTTCTAAAAAGTTATCTATTCTTAGTGACTTGCTGTATAAATAGGCGGAGGATGCAAAAAAAGGTTGAATTATTTTGTAGCCAAATCATAATTAGAGGCAATTTGTCCCAAGCACCGATAATTTTTAAACTTTTAACAGCAAATCTGCATTAATTAATAGCAATTTCTATTCGAATAGGAACATAAACATAAACACCATTGCTAACTTCTGAAAGAAATAAAGACTTTGTAAAGTTTTTTATGATTAGATATTAACAGAAGGATTTAATCCATCTGCATTGTAAACTCAAAGCAAAATGACCAATATAAACTTGAATTTAATTGCACCTTCAAGGTCAATAACACCGAACCCCCCACCCCCCAAAACGCAAACACACACTCTTATTGCACAAAACATAAGCTTACCAAGAAGGTACAGTATTAGTTTTAGGTATTAGGTTTAAATTTATGTACGCCATTAAAAAAAAGGTCAGAAATGACTATCTTAGTGAAGCAATATTGAATACTATAATCAGTACCTTGCATTGCAAAACTGGAAAGCATTTCAATCACTAGGTTTCCAGTTTACTAAAATTACAATGTGGAGTATTCAGTAGGCATGCGGCTTGGTAACGGAGAAATGATAAGGAACATTAATGTTGCCAACGAGACTCACTCCCTCTCTTATAACCAATACTCTTCCCAATAGTATTGGACAGGGCATCCAATACTAGACTACTGTATTAATATTGAGTTACAAAGGGATGTCACAATAGGATCTATTTTAGATTTGATTGTTCAATCCCTAGGAAACCCATCTAATTACATTATGGTCCACACTATTTAACGGAATATCACTCTGGTTACAATTGGATCTCAATTTGGACATTATTGGTTGAAGTGCCAGGATTTAAAATAAAAGTTATATTGACCCAACTCACTCACAGCAGCATGGAATAGGAGTTGTCTCCTTTGTCTTGAGAGAAGGGAGCAAATAGTCTTGGGTAACTCGGGAGGACACGAGAGCAAACCATAGGGTCAATGGCAATTCTGGCGTGACTAAAAAGCTCCCTGAGCGTTTGATGTCTCCACATATAATCGTCTATGAATTTAGCAGTGACCTCTCAGATGACAGAAGGATTTCACAGTGGGAGAGATAGATATTAAGATTTAATTGGCATATCATGACATGCCTTTTAAAGAAAGCCATTCTAATTAGGTATAATCAATAGCTTGCATCACAGTATCTTTCGCAAAAGAAATACTTTGATGGTTTGGTGCTCATTGAAACAAAAAGCGTCTGCTGGGTGACGGACACATGCAACGTTTCCATCTGCCATCAGCAACACTGACTCACAGCAACAGCATTGGCCAGATGCCCAACAAAGAAAGCATCTTAAAACCAAACTCAGAAAAGCATTTCCCACACCAGCCACTCTCTCGTCTTTGCTGAGCGAGTCCTGCCAATTCTATAGAAAACTACGGCCGGCATTGTGGATTTGTAGCCACTTGCAACTGGGTTGAAACAGCTCGAATCTTTCAACTTTGGACTCTTATAAGTGACAGGAACAGGGAACTGTCTGAAATCAACCTGAGTTGCAGGAAGGTGAACTAAATCACTGGACCACAATGGGATTGACTTTCGGCTACTTACAGTGTTTAGTCTGCTTTGTGAAGTTGGTTAAAACATTGGTAAGAATGATACTCTGATTTACTATTAATTTCTGAATTTGGGGATACTGCGAGTGAGCAGAAATACCAACATCATTGCACTGATAGCGGCTTTCAATCATCTGCAGAGCGGGTCAAAAGGTTCAAACTTTGAACGACTCAAAATAAATCTCAAAGGTGGAGACCGAAACGCTCTAACAAAAGATTTTCATACAAAGATCCAGTGTTAATAAATAACAGTATACATATTGAAACATATTAAAAAGGGTGGATTTCAGGCGGATGTGTTACGGATCCTAGCACGTGAAGCATTCAAGGCAATATTTTTCCCTCTATCTGTATACATTCAATTGCCACGTGCGCATTCTAAAGAGCTTCACTGTACACTCCCGTGCAATTGGCATGAACGGTTAGTTTTGTAGTATGAGTATTGCTAGGCTACGATGCCCCTCTGCATTGCTGCAGTAGGAGGGAATCTATCACAAGGCTGTTCTTGCAGAAGTGAATTTGTAGGGAAAAAATGTACTGCCGATCACTCAGTTGGTTAAATTAGAATTTTTAAGTGCTAAAAACATCTTAAAACATGGTATTTTGATAGTGTCAACTCCTGGCAGATTATCTACAAAGAAAAACCTAGCCAGGCTATATCCTACCTGTTACATCTCTACCCATAGTACAACCATTTACCAGTTCAGATTTGCTGGTTTGAATATGTGGATGTTAGAAGAGATTCCACACTTAACAAAAGTGACGAGAGTCAAGTACCCAAAAGAGGAAGCTGTTCCATTTCCTCACCATCAGTGGCAACGCATTTCTAGGTGACGCGATCACAAGTCAAAGCAGCCCCTACACTACAAGATATGCTTCAGCCGTCACCTCAGTAGAGTATTTCCTGCTGCACTACAATTATCTCCCCACAAGGGCCAAGACTATGAGCTTCATTTTGAGACCCCCATTAAATATTGCTCAATACTGAAATGTTGTGCACTGCTAATTCATCTCTAATTCATCTCCTCTGGACACCATGCTGCTACTGCCCACACCAGCATCATAAGCAGCTGCCAGAACGAAAGGCAAACCTTTGCCCTGGACCTGATCCAAACACAGCTCGTCGAGCTGAACCCATCACGTCACCAAGCACCCAAAACTCGGTCTACTGCTCTCACTAAACGTTAGCAAGGCGGCGTATTATCTTCCTAACCCTGGTTCCCAAGTGATCGCATTGCTAGGAAACAAAAACAAAGCAGCTAAAGTGATATTTGGAACATTCACTCATTTTATATGAAGTCATCCCACTTCAGTGATATTAAGAAAAGAAACAGAGACTTACTGGGACCTGAACAGCTAAAAATGTTCAGGACCCAAGCTACACTGTACATGTCACTCAGTGCTATAGTGCTGCAATTCTGCCTTTGGCCACTAGAGACCCTCAATGACTGATCTAAAGACAGCCGCCAGTGATCAAATCAGGTGGCGCACTACAATATAGCTCCCCATTTTCCGACAAGATATTTTCTATCCTGGTGAAATTATGTAACACAGCTGACTTCAGGCCTATGTTCTACCCATGTACAGTGCAACCCATCTGGGGAACAGGTACCGCAATCCAAATTACTGCCTGTGCGCGCGCACACACACACACACACACTTTGATCTCGTGTTACTCGTGTCTCCCTCTGACTTGAGGAGTCTAGTAATCTCAGAAGTGTACTGTGGTCATATTCCTCCCCCCAATGTCCTCGTTGAAATCCCCCTGGATCCAATCCGAGTTACATCTGGAAGGCTGCAGCGAGTTTTCCCACTCGGAGCTGAACCTGAAGACACCGGCTCCTCTTGTGTTTACACAGAGCATTTGCAGATCCATTTTAGAACAATATGCTCAGTGCAAACGGCACTTCTGTGTGAACAGGTCCGGGTACGTAGTCCTGCGTGAGAAAAAGTTTGGAATTTTCTTTGAAAAACGTCTTCCCTCAAACACCAGGGACCGAGCTGCGCTGAGCTGACCGGCTTTACTTGAGAACCCTGCTGTTCATGTCGATTTCCTCTTCCACCTTTTCTAGCAGTGCTTGAATGTCATTGGCCTCGATCCCAGCGAGATTTGAAGGGGTCCCCGAGCTCTCAAGCGAAAGGAACGCTGTCACATCCAGACTGCTCAAGCCCGTTTGTGGTTCTGTCTGAGGCAGGGGCTGCGTCACCTGACTGCTGGCCTCCAGTGAGGAGGTGAAAGTCTGAGCCTCGGGAGCGGACTGTTCCTGAACGGTGGTGGGTTCCCGGGAAGATCCTGCTTCCTGTGTAGAACTCTCCTTGCTGCTGGGGGCTTTCTGTTTGTTGGAGTCGCGGCAGGCACACTGACACTGGCACGACTCCTCTTGCTTTATGATGATGACTGGGACACTCAAACCTATCTGATGGACTTGATTTCCTGCGAGAATGAGACACAGAAGTCAAGACAAATGTGTGCAATACAAAGGCTTCCTGATTGTCCCTCTTCCCTTCCCTGTGCTTCCAGGTGCTACACTACAAAACTTTGGAACCTCCTACCTCAATCCCTCTCTCTGCCAAAGATAATTTGTACACAAAGCGTCAAAACACTTCACAGGATTTACTGTAAAGTGTAATAATTATTTTATCTGCAACCAATTTGTGAATCTCAATGGCCCATTTAGCAAATGGACAATTTTGTTAAGGGGATTGTTGGGACAGGACACTGGGAGAAACTCTCCTATCTTTTTTTAACGTCCAACTGAACAGGCAGACAGGAGCTTAGTTTAAAATCTCATCCATAAGACGGATGTTTTGATGTTTATGGGCACTTTAAAAATCTAAGTCCTCTGTTTCTTTACAACCCTAACGCCTCACATTTGGATCAATGCGAGTCAAATAAAATGAAAGGATGCAGATTACACGATACCTGCGTTGCCAGAAATCGGTATTGCTGTGGTGAAAAACACTTTCTCCACTTTCGGCCCCTGCTGCTGAAATACAAATGTTATCATTAGTGAAATCAAAATAAATCCTAACCACTCATCCCTTGTTTTAAATTATAATACATTAAACACTGACAGCCTAGAGGGTAAAGCAACAGCCAGCCACACAAAGTCACACAGCCCTAAGAACCACAGGTTCAGTTACAGGTTCAAGTCACAGGTTCAGTCACCTGTTCAGTCACAGGTTCAGAAAGGATGTGAAGACATTGGAAAGGGTACAAAGAAGATTTACTAGGATGGTGCCAGGATTGAGGGACTTCAGCTATGAGGAGAGGCTAGATAAGCTAGGGTTATTCTCTCTGGAGCAGAGAAGATTGAGGGGAGACCTAATAGAGGTTTATAAGATCATGAGGGGTTTCGACAGGGCAAATAGAGAAAAACTATTTCCACTCGTGGGCGAATCTGTGACTCGTGGTCACAGATTTAAAATAGTTTCAAGGCGAAGTAGAGAGGAGCTGAGGAGAAATTTTTTCACTCAGCGAGTTGTTCGAATCTGGAATGCATTGCCTGAAAAGGTGGTGGAGGCTGATTCGATAACAACTTTTAAAAGGGAATTAGATCTTTATTTAGGGAGAACAGGTCTATTAGGCTATGGGGAGCGGGCAGGGCAGTGGGATTGAATCGCTCTTTTCAAAGAGCCGGCAGACTAGATGGGCCGAATGGCCTCCTTTTGTGCCGTAAAATTCTATGAATCTATGAATCATGTGTGTAACCGTGGACGCGAAAGGCGATATACAAATGTAATTTTGTTGTTGTTGTAGTGAAAGCATTCGTCACATCAAAGATCGACGATGGAAACTCCCTCATTGTCGGCCTTCCCGGTTCTTCCCTTCACAAACTGAAGATCATGCAGAACTCTGCAGCTCGTGTCCTCTCCTGCATCAAGCTCCATGACTACATGACTCCCACCCTCGCCCAGCTCCGCGACCACATGACTCTCACCCTCACCCAGCTCCGCGACCACATGACTCTCACCCTCGCCTGGCACCACTGGCTTCCCATCCCCCAGAGGATCAAATTCAAGATCCTTGTCCTAACTTTCAAGGCCAATCACGGCCTTGCCCCCTCCTATCTCTCAGACCTGCTTTCTCCCTATGAACCTGCCCGCCCCCTCCATTTAGCGGACTCCGGCCTGCTCCATGTCCCCCACTTGACCTGCCCTACCATTGGTGGACAGGCTTTCAATCTCTCTGCCCCCTCACTCTGTGAAAATCTAAGTGTGAAAGTCCAACCCACAGTACCTTCACCTCGTTTCCTCCCTTGCCTCCTTCAATGCCAGTCTCAAGACCCTCCTCTTCGATCATGCCTTCTGCTGCACTCTCAACTTTCTCCTCCCCTCCTAACTCTCTCTCACCCCTCCCTCCCTACCTTGCTCCTCCCCCAGGCTTGGGTGCCGACTTGACTGTTCAGCGCCTTGGGACATCCTCCAGTCATGAAAGGCGCTCTAAAAATGTCATTTTGTTGTTGTTATTGTCGTTGAAACAGGGAGTCTTGGAATTTATAGCCCAGTGATCTCAGTTGAGGGTCAGGGTAGAGCTTGGTATTTTAGCACACCCTGGCTAGTAAGGAAAAAAATCAGCTCAGATTTCTGTTCCCCACTATAACCCAGTGGAAGCCAAGTGGCACGTAGATAGCCATTAAGAGTGAATGCAATGCCACTTAACGCATTTGCAAAGAGCTGGAGAAACAATCAGCAAGGAGAGGGATTGAAGGTGGGGATGAGCACTTGAGTCGTAGAAAACCCTCCACTTCTTTAAAAAAAAAGGTTTTCAAAGACATGTCAAGCACCATCGGATGACATTTATTCAATAAACGAAAGGAAAAATAATGCAGAAGCTGGAAATCTGAAATAAAAGCAGAAGTCACCGGGAACATGCAGCAGGTCAGGCAGCATCTTTGGACAGAGGAAGTGAATTAAGTTTCAGGTCAATGACCTTTTGTCACAACGCTCAGACCTGAAACGTTAACATGACATTTATTCAATGTGCACACTGAATACCATGACACCCGTCTAGCTTGTACTTTATTTAAGCTGACTTGACTGTTAAACACTACATTCAGCAAGGCTTGATGTAGGAAAGTTTGGGTTAGTGGGAAGGAAGAGAGGAAAGCATAGGTTTTCCACTGGCGGTTCACGATTTGGGAATCGCAAAGGCGAAAGGTAAAGTTTGGTTTACGGGCAGTCATTGGTGAACTGTTTGTCCATCCCTGTTCGCCCACAAAATATACAGTCAATTCAATTTATAGTAATTGTGTGAAGCACTCGGAGACGTCTCGAATATGTATTAAGGTGCTATGTCAAATGCAAGGATTATTATCCCTACTTCAAGCCAGTATGGGCACACACATCTCCCCCCCCTAACCTTGGGACGTTGTTGTATTCTGTGAAGCACTTTGAGATATTGATAAGACGTGGAAAGCACTATATAAATGTAAGGATTATTATTATTATTACTAAATATGTCTACTCACCGTTTGCTCAGAGGTCTGCTGAACAGTACTGGCTCCATTAATGATCCACTGGAGGTTGGGGTCTGCCATTACAATGCTGGGTTGTAGAATGGCGGTGTTCTGTGATGGAGTAATTGTTATCGTGGGAGGATTTGTACCTAAAGGCACAGTTTGCACCAGGGTTGGCAGTGGCTCTGTGTTACCAGATGGTGGAAGGCTATTGCTGGGCATTGGTGGAAAGCCCTGTGATGGGGGCTGGGGCATTTGGGCAGGCTGAATGAAGTCTTGTTGATTGGCTGAGAATTGCGAAGTCTGTGCGACAGGCACTTGAGGTGTCTGCACAACGCTGGTGGGATTCCCAAAGACAGTTGGGTGTGTGTTGGAGACGACGGTGGCATTCAGTGTAATGTGGGATAGGGTCGCTGCTGTTGCTGATTGCTGGGAATGGCTCTCGACATTTGGCTGGGCCACGGTTTGCAAGGGGATTGAGAATGACAACGACCCAGATTCGGCTGCGATAGAATTCACAACAGGTGCAGACGGCACTTCGTTGCTGAATGTTCCAGTCAGTCCATCTTCAGGAGAAAAAAGAAAAATATATTTTAAGGAGAATCTAGAAAAACCAAGACCCTCATTTGTCATTTCTACCATTGTCTCTCTCGTTTCTTCTCTCCTCCCACTGATAAGAAGATAAGGAATTTGCTAGACGAAATAAGACCAAGGCCCATCCATTTCACCTTCCACCAACCTGGCACTCACATGCACATCATGTCCCAAACTATATACTGTATCCTACCATATTATTTCCTAACAGAAATCTATCTGATTTGTTTTTGAAAGAATCAACACTTTCTGCTTCCTTCTAAAGCAGCTTATCTTGGCCATCTTCCTCAACAAATAGAGCAACTGTAAGATCAACTGTACACTAGGGAACGGCGATGTATCGGTTTTTCGATTAAACCCGATATGATTTTCAGATCGGTATGCCGATATGGTGATTCTAAAAAAAACGTTATATCGAGAGATTCGATTTTAAAAATATACATCGTTATATTTTTAATATCGTTCCTGGCAATATATCAATATTGTTGGTATTATCAGTGTAATGCGATCTTTTCCAGCTTACCTTGTCGCCGGCATTGCAACCTCCTAGACCTAGAGCATGGTATGCGCGTACATTCGGTGCGCGCGCACAATTAACAGGCGCGCACATCCGATGCGCGCGCACACTTTACTGTGTATACTCGACGTGAGTCGTGGCATCTTAACAAAGTCGCATCGCTGAAAATTGTAGTTTGAAAATTTACCTTTCTCATCATGGGGAAAAGAAGCCCCGTATGGAACTACTTTGAAAACAATGCAGTCAGTAATGGTGTGTATAGATGTACAGTTTGCAAGGTCTTGGTTAAGACATCTGATTCGAGCACGAGCAACCTGCGACAACACATTAAGCAGCACCACCCCGCCCAGCACGCTGCCCTCAGAGCGAAATCAATGTCGACAACAGAACGAAGTCGAACCAGCGCTTCGGAGAAAGCGACAGGTAGTGGGGTCAGTGCAGCTCAAACAATTCCTGCTTTATTTAAGAGGAGAACATTGTACCAGAGAGGGGACAAAAAGTGGCAAAGTATCACGAACGCTGTCACTTTTTGCATAGCAAAGGAGAGCTTGCCAATGGCGAAGGACATTAATTCAGACTTCAGACTACATAAAAATAAGTGGCATTTTGTGGCTGTAAGTGTTATTTTTGTGTGTGAGAGAGTTAGAAGCCAGATTATCACTGCTTCTATGTGTGTGTCTAGTCAGACACACACATAATCTGGCTTCTAACTCTAACAGTCAGACTGTCTGTCTCTCTCTTTTCTATTGTAATAGATCTCATTTACACGTGGACATTACATGCTACTTTCAAGCAAGAAATGGAGGAGAATAAATCTCTAGATTTTGTTTTTGGTGTGTGTGTGTTCTATTTTGTGTTTCGAGATGGAGGGAGAGAAGGAGAGGGGGAAAGTTGGGAGAGAAGGAGAGAGGAAGAGAGAAGAGGGAGGGAGAGAAGGAGAGGGTGAAAGGAGGGAGAGAAGGAGCGAGGGGAAAGGAGGGAGAGAAGGAGAGAGGAGGAGAGGGGGAAAGGAGGGAGAGAAGGAGCGAGGGGAAAGGAGGGAGAGAAGGAGAGAGGGGAGGGAGGGAGAGGGGGAAAGTTGGGAGAGAAGGAGAGAGGAAGAGAGGAGAGGGAGGGAGAGAAGGAGAGGGGGAAAGGAGGGAGAGAAGGAGCAAGGGGAAAGGAGGGAGAGAAGGAGAGAGGGGAGGGAGGGAGGGAAGGACAGAAGGAGAGAGGGGAGGGAGGGAGAGAAGGAGAGAGGGGAGGGAGAGAGGGGAGGGAGGGAGGGAGGGAGGGAGAGAGGGGAGGGAGGGAGGGAGGGAGAGAGGGGAGGGAGGGAGGGAGGGAGAGAGGGGAGGGAGGGAGGGAGGGAGAGAGGGGAGGGAGGGAGGGAGGGAGAGAGGGGAGGGAGGGAGGGGAGGGGAGGGAGGGAGGGGAGGGGAGGGAGGGAGGGGAGGGAGGGAGGGAGGGGAGACAGGGAGGAGGGAGAGGAGAGAGGGAGAGTGGAGGGGGAGGGAGAGAAGGAGAGGGGAAAGGAGGGAGAGAAGGAGAGGGGGAGGTAGGGAGCAAACAACATCGTATAATTCAACAGACCTTGACACCAACATTACAAACTTTCTGGACCTAGAGCACGCATTTCGAAATGTGCGTGCACCGCGACTGCGCGCGCATCGTCAGTTCGGACGCACCGTCAATGCGCGCGCACCGTGACTGAGCGCGCACCATACATGCGCGCGCGCCATCAATGCACGCGCACTTCGAATGCACGCGCATGCGCAGTATAAAAACTCGCTAGATCGGTTTAAGCAGGTATGAGCAAACCGATATATCCATATCCGGAAAAATCCCATATCGCCGTTCCCTACTGTACACCATCCCGTGATTCTGCAATTCTTGTACACTATATGACCATCCTAGTGAACAGGATTTTGTTTTTAAATAGCATTTTCTAGTTAAATGATAGGAACATTTTTAACATTACTCTTCAAATACAATCCAAATCAATTCTGGATTTCTGCAAAGGATTTCTTGTTTGATCTTTTTTATTCCCCTCAGATCTTTCAGACAATGAAAACAGCCTGTGAAGTAAGTACTGGGCACAGTCCAGCATGCAAACCGATGGCACTTTACTAGGAATAAACTTCTAAGTCAAAACAGCTGGAGGCCGCTTGGGATCTTAAGCAGGCGGTTAAGGTTGAGGTGGGCCTGACAAGTCAGAGGCTGTACCTTTGAGAAGAAAATTTTGCCAAATTCATAATCAAACATCTTTCTTTCCTGGTCTAAGAATCAATTACAGAGAGCACAAACAACTGCCTGAATTCAAGATGCAGAAGTCCAGAGTAAACACACTCTCATAGCAAACTGACATCCAACAGGGGCCTGTACTAAGAGAGCCCCCACCACCCCCCTTTAACTAGAAATCAGTGAAGTGATCAATGTGCTTTGGGGGGGATTATTTAACTGTGGACAACATGTGCTACCTTTCAGCTGGGAGCCATCATGGCTTGTGCAGCTATCAGTGTTGTGAAACATAGATTCAAAGATGCTTTCTGCTGAAATAGTGCTCAGATCCCGTCCATTGTTCTGTCGAGAGAAAAGGGAACACAATGTTAGTCTGTGTTATAGTCAGCACAATTGATGATGCATTTCGGTGAACAGGGGAATGGGGGATGCGGGGGAGAAAAGAAAAGGCACTGGTGAAACTAGAGTTAATTCTTTGTTAAGATCATTTAGCTGGTTCCACCCTGCTTCAAGGCATAACGTCTTCCGTCCCTTAAACTCAAATCCGTACCCACTTTGTTCGTCAATAATTAATCCAATTTTTTTCTGCTCTCAATTTTCCTTGGAAAATGATGACTCATGTGGAGTAAAGATACATATGTGGCAAAATCCCTCTATATTTATTAGCATTCTTTGTGTGTGAGCCAAATGGTGGCACATTACCTAGAGCCAGCCTTAATATCCTTCTCCACTCCCCAAACCTATGAATGATATGTACTTGGATTTCAACAAAGAGTTTGACATCAGTGCCACATGAGAAACGTGTGGAGAAACTCAACACACGTGGAATAGGGGGAAATGTGGCGGTTTGGGTAGAAAGGTGGATGAAGGATTAGAAGCAGAAAGTATTGCTAAAGGGATGGCTTTCTCAGGTGGTGGAAAGTAATTGGTGGTATACTGAAGAGTGGTTGCTATGGCCCTGATCTGAGACTTGATGGGTCTGATTTTCTCTTCCTGTGCTGCAAATGTGATTCTACACTATGCAAAATTGCAATTATATAGCGCCTTTCATGTCGGAAGGACATCCCAAGGCTAGACAGATCTAATGATGGGAGAGCAGCATATCCTCTTAATATAGAAAGGATTTAAATGGGCTAGCAAGTTTGATAGAATAGGTTTTTTTTGCCTGTAAAGGTACGAGAAAACTTTGATCAACTTGTGCAGATCACGGCATTGCTGGCTGAGGGTACTAAATCTCATTAAATATAGTAGAACCATTTATCAAAATAATCTGGGGGAATACAGGACCTGTACTCCTGTTAGTGACTAATTTGAATCATTGACTGCAAGCCAATTCTGATGATTAGTTTGGATTCGATTTGGATTGACAGCATCCTCCTGTATGGATGGAGAATACTTCAAAAGTCAGAGGAGCCGATTCTCTACTTAAATAAGCAAACCATGGGTTACGCACCAAGTGTGGGTTTTCTCGGAGTTCCGAATCTGTTGACATCAAGCTCAGATCACTTAAACAAAGCGCCCGGTTTGTCTCCTGTACAAATGGTTAAAAAATACACAATTTATTAAACTTGATGGAAATCTAATATATCACTCAAATTAGGTCTGATTGTGTTATTAATAGGACCAAGATACCTATAAATCTATATATACACACACATACAAACACACGTACCAAAAACGTTAATTTTAAAACAAATAACCTGCATATTTAAAAACAACAGCAACAAAATTACATTTGCATAGCGCCTTTCACATCGGATGTCCCAAGGCGCTGAAAAATAGAATTTCATAAGCACAAGTTATCATTTATTGATCGGATCAAACAATGATCCGATCCGATATTACATTGAAATATTTTGCAAGTAGACTAACTGATTTTAATTATAAGAATGAGCAAAATGTCAATCATTCTCTGCTGCAAATTCCTGTTTCTAAACACTCATCTGTTTTATCCATAATTTCCTGCATATTCTCTACAAGGCGATAGCCTTTCCTTATGCTTAACAATGGATCTAAACATTCTGCACACCAGCCATTAAAATTCACAATTTCTTTCAGCCAATCTTTCAGCCAATCAATTTCTTACAGTGAAATGCACTGTAATCAGAGTAGCAGTCCATAGTTGGCAATTCTCAACACCCAACACTACTATATGCTATTGTTTGTCCAAACATACACCTTCCGTGAAGGCGCAAGTGCAAGTTGTTGCAAACAATTTTACACCGTTTTATACTGAAATATGCCACTGAATTCCAAGTAGAAAAGTTGTGATTATAGAATTAAACACTAATATTTTCAATTTCACTCCTGTCAACTAACCAAATACAGAACATTTTATTCATCCATATTTGTTCAGCATTTTGTGCACTGTTGCACATCTCTCCTACAGCTGCAGGAGAGGTGTGAGCCTTTATGGGTATGAAAATCTGAGACATTTAACAACAACAACTTGCATTTACATCACGCCCTTCACGCTGGTTAGCATCCCGGAGCATTGAACCATCACAAAGCAGTTCAGAGAAGACTCGACATCCTGAATTGGCCTCAGTTTGCGAGTCCTGCACTAACAGAAAGAAAGAGAACGGCCTGCAGCAGCTGACCTCGTTCAAGGAGTTTTGTGTTAAGATGATGCATGGGTTCTCCTTGTCGTGGCCCTTCATGTGACTCTTGAGGCTATATTGTGTGCTGAACGTCTTCTCACAGCCATCGCTGGGGCATAGGAACGGTCGCTCACCTGCAAGATGACAAGATGGTCATCAACATCAATTACACAGCAGAGGGGAGGTATGGGATGAGGAGGTGGGTGGGGGGTAGAACAGATATATACTAGAAAACCATTGAATATCAATTGGAGAACTACACTATTACAAAAGGATTACTTAGGACAGATACCAAACACTAATAATAATAATCCTTGCATTTGATATAGCTCCTTATCACACCTTCAAGATGTCTCAAAGCACTTTGCTTCACTAAATAATAATAATAATAATAATCCTTGCATTTGATATAGCGCTTTCCACATCTTATCAACGTCCCAAAGCGCTTCACAGAATATACTGTAAAGTGAATTGACTGTATGTATTTGTGGGCGAATCGCGGCAGCCAATTGCGCACAGCAGTGACCCACACACAGTCGTGGATTGAAATGACCAATTTTATTATTGTGGTTTTTTGGATGGATTATTATTAGGCGTGTGGAGTAAGGAAACTTGCCCACGGTTTCACCCTGCCCTGCCTGGATTCGAACACAGGTCTCCCCAGCTTGGTCTCCCAAGCTTGCAAGACAAGTGCTCTAACCACTAAGCCACAGGAGTTGAATGTGGTTGGTGAAACATGGCAGCCAATTGCGCACAGCGGTGTCCCACAAACAGTTGTCTCAAGCTACTTGCACTGATTTTCCTCTCCCATTTAAATGACCACCCCCTTGACAGATAAAGGCGTCACTGCACACAGTTTGTGGACACATTACACCCCACTCAGCTGGCGTTCAAAGGTTAACAAGAGAAATGGAAAAAAAACACAATGAACATTTAAATCAAATGGTTTACTACAATAGTAATGATTAATAGAGATTAGAAGACAGAATGTCAAATTTGAACACAGAGGCTTGGACATTTATAACCACAGAATAAACCCACAAACACTAATTGTGGAAAGGTTTTATCTGGGATTTTTCAGAGCAAATTCCCCTTTAACCTTTTTAGAATGAACAAAATTAAGAACACAGAATCTTCCTTTGTGCTGTCACGGGATGGGCTCCTATATAATCATCTATTGGAAGGGAGGATTATTGGATCTGCTGATAGTTGATAAAAGTTTGCACAGTTGCCAATTTGGTAGTTGGACCAATTTAATTTACTGGTTTACTTTGACAGTGTGACAATGGAGCGTGATAAGGCTAAGGCTGTGGCTGTTGTATATCTGAATATCAGTAAGGTCTTTGATATAGTTCCTCTTGAGAGGCTGGTACTGAAAGTAAAGAAAATAGATCAGTGGAGGTATATTACAATGGATACAAACAGCTTGATCGGAAGAATCGTGGGGTGTTTTTTGTTTATAATTTTTATAAATGATCTGGAATGAGGAGTCACAAGCACAGTGGCTATGTTTATAATAATAATCCTTGCATTTGATATAGTGCTTTTCACATCTTATCGACGTCTCAAAGCGTTTCACAAAATATAATGTAAAGTAAATTGACTGTATATTTGTGGGTGAAACACGGCAGCCAATTGCACACAGCAGTGTCCCACAAACAGTCGTGGATTGAAATGACCAATTTTTGTTATTGTGTTTTTTTTTTTAGACGGATTATTATTAGGCGAATGGAGTAAGGAAATTTGCCCAAGATTTTGCCCTGATCTGCCTGGATTTGAACACAAGTCTCACGCTGGTAAGGCGAGTGTTCTAACCACTGAGCTACAGGAGCTCCTGTTTACAGGTGACACCAAACTAAGGATGGTGGTAGATTCCGAAGCTCAACAAGATGGGTTACAGGAGGATTTGAACATACTTGGGAATTAGGCAGATCGGTGGCAGATAAAATTCAATATGGAGAAAAGTACTTGATTTGGGAACAAAAAATCCTACAAGGGATTATTAGTTGAATAGAAGGAAAATAATATGTATGGAAAATGAAATGTATTATTAATAAATTGGAGCTCTCCCAACAATGCTCTGTAGCAGAATAATGCTAGCGCATAAAATCCTGCAACTTCACCAGAAAAAAAGGTGCTGCTGTCTTACAAATTGAAATAAAAATCATGGTTACTCCAAATAATAGATTAATTTACAAATAAGGTCTGATTACTCCTCACTAATAAACATGCTCAAATATATTTCTGCAGACAAGGTTCTAACTACAAAAACAAAAGGTTAACTATATATTTACGCAAGAGATTTCTCCTGAGGAGCTATAATGCTGAAACAAACTGGCGTATACACATTTCACCCATTGCTAAATATCTGAGGGGGTGGGGGGGGTGGTAAAATGTGAAGCACTACTAAGTTACCTGTGTGTGTTCTGACATGCGTTCTGAGATGGTGACTTGCAGCGAATGCCTTCCCACAGCCGTTATGATCACACCTACCAATGTAAAACAAGATGCACAATCTCATAAAACAAAACTAGTTTTTCTTCTCTTTATAGATGCTGTCTGACCCGCTGCGTGTTCCCAGTGATTTTTATCAGTTTTATATCCACAATCTCATATTGAATACGCAATTGTATTTTAAAATAACTGTAGTTCTATACATCTCACGTGTGTCCAAGGAAATTTAACATATTCCAACACAAAAACACTCTTTTGCATATATCCATCCTTGAAGTCAGTGCCTTGGGATGTCCTGCTGACGTGAAAGGCGCTCCATAAATGTAATTTTGTTGTTGTTGAACACTATAAATAGTCTAATTATAATAATCTTTGCATTTGATTTAGTGCCTTGTCAGATTATTGAGATGTCTCAAGGCAATTTACAGGATATACTTACTGTAAAATGTGTTTTGTTTTACAAAAGGTGCAAACACAGCAGGCAATTTGTGCACAGCATCTCACAACAATTTTATTTGGGCTATTGGTGGCCAGGACCCAGGGAGAAACTCCCTTCTCTTCCCGAAACATATTATGGGACCTTTAATGTCCATCTGGACTGACAAAGGGGACCTCGGTTTAACATCTCATCTGAAGGTGCCACCTCTGACATTGCAGCACTCCCCCCATCACTGCTTTGGAGCGACGTGGGGATTGAAACTACAATCTTCTGATTTAGAAGGGAGACTTCAACCAAATCAGCTAGGGTAACACTTTCAATTTCTCTGGGGAATATCAAAAATATATTAAGTATTTCTGCCATATTTGTCCCAGAGCCAATTTTTGGCTCTGAAAGCAGTGATTCATGCCGTGCTATGACCAATCCACACTGTGTCCTGCACACGGTAGAGCACATCGCCTGGAGAACAGTTGCTAGTAGATGGACTATCACAAACTCAGAACTTCAGATGTTGACAGGAACATAAATCCCTCAAAGCAACAACAGACCTTCAAGCAACATTTAAGTTACATTTCAATTTCCATAATCAATTTTGAACAATTTCGACACTTCCGTATCGGTTTATTTCTGGAGTGGAGGGAGTTTAAACTGGATGTTCGTTAACGTTCTTGACAAAGCCATAATCGAAAAGCAGTACATTTATGTTGGAACAAGCAAAGTGGACTAGGTGTGTTGTGTGTGTGTGTGTGTAGCCAGTGTAGTTCAGCATAAGCTGGAGCAATCAAGCTGCAAATATATCTGGCCGACAACAGCACTGCGGTGGTTTTACCTGAATGGCTTTTCCCCTGTGTGTGTCCGGATGTGCTTCCTCAAGTCGCTGAGTGTAGTAAAGTACTTAGTGCAGCCTTCTGATTCACAGTTAAAGGTTTTCCCCGTGTGAAGTCTCTGATGGGCTTTAAGCCTGCAATGTAGGAGGAAATTGAAGGAGTTACTACTTCAGAAGTTTTTTTTTAAAAAAGCTCTTTTTTTAACATTATTTGAACGTTTTGTTAAGCAATGCAAACTCACACTCATTATAACTCAACTTGTTATAGCAGCTTTTTATAGCATAGTAAGCTGTGGAGACACTTCTGGCACTGAGTGTCAGGATTCCTGCACACCATGTCAAAGCCAGAAGTGATATCAGGCACCACCTGACAACGTGGAAGTATGACCAGCTAACTTTTATTTTATTTTGGTCCAATTTAGGTTCCAGATTAATGTAACCAAATCTATAAAACGGATGTAATTAACTATTAAATGCATTGTTATCAAATTCAATTACTTGATAGCCGAACATGGAAGGATGTTACCGCATGCAAAGGTGTTATTTTTTATGCATCAAACTACCTAGTTCTGGCAAAAGGTGAAAAATTAATATCTATATATATAGATATATATTATATAAGATTATTTCCATAGGGACAAATACGACAGTTATATAAAGAAAGGGAAATAAGCTTCCCATCACCCTCTCCATTTATTTTATAAACAAACCTATCAATGTTCGTTCTGCCATGAGAAGCTGCTATTGTAAAGCAGCAAACTATCAGTGCCTCCAGCAACAATCAGCCTGTAATTAAAAACCCATTTAATTTATTTTGTACTAGTCTGCTGGGTTTAGATATTACCAGCAAGCACAAACCCAATGAAACGTAGAATGTCAAATCTTGCAACTACTTATTTAACTACTTTGTTGACGAGAATTTAGCTTATGAATACAGATTTAAATTCTAAATTTAAGTTTTAATTAGGATCCAAATATAAAGCAATGTGGCAAAACAGGCTCCACACCCCCTCTAGATCATCTTCAAGATCGTTGCTCTCACCTACAAATCTT
The DNA here is from genome assembly GCA_035084275.1 of Hydrolagus colliei. Taxonomy (NCBI): domain Eukaryota; kingdom Metazoa; phylum Chordata; class Chondrichthyes; order Chimaeriformes; family Chimaeridae; genus Hydrolagus; species Hydrolagus colliei. Next base: position 6,423,245 of record CM068763.1, on the reverse strand, counting down.
TACTCCCTGTCTCTGTGATCATTCCTAGCCTCTCTCTACAGTGTGTCAGCCTGGCTCAGTGTTAACACTCTCAACTCGGGAGTCAAAGGGGTGTGGGACCACGTCCCATGTCAGTACTTTGAATCACAGTCTAAGCTGATGCTTCAATGCATCGTTGAAGGTGTTGTCCTTCAGATAAGATATGAAACTGAACTCCTGTCTGCCAGTTCACAGAGACGTTAAAGATCCCATGATGCTATTTGAAAAGGGAAGGGAATTTCTACTGGTGTCCTGCCCAACAAATCCCCCAAATAAAAACTTGGTCAAATAGACAATCAATCCGCTTTACAGAATATCATATGAAGCACTTTTAGACGTCTCGACGACATAAGGCGCTATACCAAATGTCAAGATCATTTCTTATTGCTCTCGCCCCATCTGCTTATTTTTACTGTGTAACTCCCAACATTTGTAAAATTATGAAGTTGGTACAAATAGTTTGTCTAACACGGCAGAGCATTTTGAAAGGTAAATAAACAACAACTTGCATTTTCCCCCCCATAGGGCCCGCCCACTCACACACGGTAACGTCCCAAGATACACAGGGTAGCGTCTCTCAGAACATCAGTTTGATCATGTGGACTGACTGCTTCATACTTATGTTTAGTTGAGTTGTGAGATGGGTTGTGAGATGGGTATAATAATATTGCATATGTAACCTGGGTAAAATCTCAGACATTCAACCCCCATCCCATACATACACGTGTGACTTCTTTTACTACAGTTTATTTAAGCACTCATTCATTTAACTCATGTTAAACTATTTACCAATGCTTTCATTGACACGGTCAGAGTGATCCTTTAAACCTCAAAGACATTTCAGAGCTAATGTGCAATGACAACAGAGATGGTGCCAGAAACCACACGCAATTCTACAGTCAGTGGATGAAGACAGCGCGCGAAGGCAGGACGGCTGACACTGGAATTAGCACTGGTTGACAGGGTAGGAGTCAGACTCCTCCAGACCATTGTAGCAATCACACTGATATGCCTCCACAGTGGACTGTTCAAACCAAAGCGATGACTGTCAAAAAAACATCATCGAGCCATTTTCCCCAAGCAGACAGCCCACACGCAACAATGTACAGGTTTTGAATATGTGTCCGATTGTCAACTGTTGCCATAAAGTCAGATCTGCATTTGTAAGTAACAGAAAGCAACAAAATTATAATAATAATCATTGCATTTGATACAGTACCTTAACACATTGGCAAGATGTCTCAAAGCGCTTCACAGAATATTTTGTAAAGTGAATTGACTGTATTTTGTGGGTGAACTGAGGCAGCCAATTGCACACAGCAACGTCTCTCAAATAGTCGTGTTTTGATCATTTTTGGGGGAGTGATTATTATCTCATAAAGCAATCCGCCAATCAACTGATAACAGTGTTCCTAATTTCTGCTAGGTAAACAGCCATGTGGAGTAAGGAAACACCTAAGGTTTCATCCAAGCCGGGAATCAAACCCAGGTCCTCTCGCTCGTGAGGCGAGTGCGATGAGGTCTCCTTTTACTGAGAGTTTTTTTTTTGGGGGGGGGGGGGGGGGTCCAAACTAGACTAACATTCCAATGCAATGCTGAAGGACTGCTGCATTGTCAAAGGTGCCAACCTTGGGTGAGAGGTTAAACCTAGCTTGCGCCAAACTGTTTATGGCACTACTCGAAAAGGGAGTTTCTCTTGATGTTTCAGCCAACAGTCGCTCAGATAAACCTGGTCATTTACTTCATGGCTATTTGTGGTACACTGTTGTGAGCAACTTGGCTGCTGTATTTGCCAACGAGTAACAGTTACAACCAATACGAACGTGTGAAGCAGTTTGAGACATCCTGATGATGCAAAAAGGCTCTATATGAAATGCAAGAACTTATTATTAAGCACTGCACTTCACACATGGGTGGAGAAACATGTATTTGAGGTTTTATTATTATTAAAGGATTATTATTATCCATCATTGCATCATCCGTCTGGAATGCATTGTCTGAAAAGATGGTGGAGGCCGATTCGATACCAACTTTTAAAAGAGAGGTAGATATTTATTTGGGGAGGATGGGTTTGCGCGGTTATGGGGAGAGAGCTGCGGAGTGGGATTAAGTTGCTCTTTTTAAAGGGCCGGTACAGAATCAATGGGCCGAAATGGCCTCCTTTTGTGCCGTAAGATTCTATGATTCTATCATTCCCGAATCCATTCCCTCTGTCTCTGATAGCTGAGCCCTCATGTGAACCCTTGTCCTCTGGAAGTCTTTCGAACTGCTCTGCCTCACTAATTCTCTCCCTGCCTTCATAAATCTCCCCCAAAAGATAATTTTGCCTTTCCACCGATAGCTTTGAATCTCTCTTTGTTTAACATCTGAAGCTCCTCGAAGCATTCTTGTACATGAGGGGCACTATATATTGGTGATGGGCCTAATAATCCCTAAAAGAAAATTGGTCATTTCAATCCACTACGGTTTGTGGGAACACTGTTGTGCGCAATTGGCTGCCTCATTTTGCCCACATATATATAGTTAATTCACTTTACAGTACATTCTGTGAAGCTCTTTGAGACATCTAGAATACGTGAAAAGTTCTGTATCAAATGCAAGGACTATTATTATTGAGGTATGGTGTATCAGCAGCATCATCAAACAAGCCCTATCTGACCCAAATAACATGCTCCCAATAATGATAATAAGGTGAGTGCTCTAACCACTAAGCTACAGGCAATACTACATGTTTCTCCAACGATGAGAATAGGTTTTACTTGTTTATATAGCCAATATTGAAAAATATTGAATACGGCAGTAACAATAGTACAAGTCTATATTTCCCTTAGTTTTGACAAAACAGACTTGCATTCCATTTTAAAGAAAGCTTTAACAATCATCTGCCTGCCTGCAACTTATCAAAGCTCGAGGGAGAGAAATTACAGTTTTCATAAAAATCTCGTATTGTTTCAAAACATTTAGCTAGATACTAAAGTTGTTTGTAAATGACTGAAAGTAGAATGTTAATCAAGGAACACAAGGCCCGTGTGACAAGTGTCCCAATGGGATCCATGTTGAGCTGTGGAGATTGACTGGCTTGTGTTGCTGGGTAACAGGTCCTCCGAATCCCTGAAGTGGGTTAATCACAGAATTATTGTAACTTGCTCATAACCAGGGTACTTGAGCTTAATTGAAAAATATTAGAAAGCTCACGAGAATCGTTCTAAAGGGAGGTGGATACGCACCCAAGCAGTAAAACAATAGGGGAGCAGTGTCCGAATGGGCACTTTCGGTGCTGAAAGCTTTGCTTATTCATCACAACTTGTTTCCTTGGTGAAATTTACAACAGGGATTGCAACCAATTTGAAATAGGTACAACAGTTAGCTCAGTTACTGCGACAATTATAAATGCAAACTACCTGCCTGTCCCAATATAATTAAGCATGCTGCTGAGCAGGTTTGATTATATCTGGGTTAGTCACACTTGTTAACAAACACAGCATGGCCCTATTACGTCCTTCCAATGAAATTTCTATTCTTGCAGTTCAGCATTTTAACACAGTGCCTTTGTTTTATTTAATTCCCGTCAAGAACTTACAAGAAACATTCCTGACAAATGGAACAAGCGAATAACATAATCCGAGCCAACGTGCATCACAACCGTTATCTGAGTTCAATGCAAACAAAAACTCTCACATAAGAATAATAATAATAATCTTTGCATTTGATATGGCACTTTCCATGTCTTCTAGACATCTCAAAGCGCTTCACAGGATATTCTGTAAAATGAATTGATGGTATATTTGTGGGCTGAGGATTAGAAGAATGTTCTTCCATTTCGCTTCCACGATGTAAAGATGTCAGCCTAGCTCAGTGTTAGCAACAAAATTATATTTGAACAGAGTCTTTCATGTCAGGAGGATAATAATAATGGACAGACAGTATTCTGGACCCCAGCTGGGGGTATGGATTGGGGAGGGTGGAGGGCAGGGGGAAATGGAAGCTGCCACCGACATAGAAGGATAATTCAAGCCCCACATTGGGAATCTGAAAGCACATATTCTAATCTGTAGGCCACTAGACACAGAAGATGTCTGCAACACAGAAGATGTCCTTTAGATGAAATGTTAAACTGAGTTTCCATCTGCCAGTTTAGGTCGACTTTTCAAAAAAATCTATGGCACCAATCAAAAAAGAAGGGAGTTTTCCAGTGCTCTGGCCAACAATCCCCCAACATTAAAAAAAAACTGGGTCACTTCATAGCTGTTTATACAATACAATCAATTCACTTTACAGTACGTTCTGTGAAGCGCTTTGAGACGTCTAGAAGACATGAAATGTGCTGTATCAATTGCAAGGATTATTATTATTTATGGGAATGCTTGCCACATTCATCCACAAAACATAGTCAAGTCACTTTATATTAAATTCTCTTGCTGTTAGCTCAATAGGGTGTTGACTTGCCCGGTTAACAGGAGCCGAGTGGGAAAACTCCTTGTTCCCAATGACTGGTTTGCCCATCCAAGTCCTACCAATAAGCCACATTGGCTGCTCTGTCGTCAGTAATACTCTGAAGTACTGTGGATCCACCTGGTTCAGGAACCAGACTACTGGTACACAGGATTGATTGCAATCTGACATTGCAATGTTAAGCGTGTTACTTTGGAAGCAGCTCAACTTCAAGGAAACACTGCTTACCTCTATCCCGTACATCCCACCAGTGTCTCCAAACCTCTCCAGACGCCAGTTCAATCTGCTCTCTATCTAGGTGCATATCAATCACTCTGCACACCATCAATTCAAACTTAATCACAAGATTTTCCCCTAGTCAGTTTCAACACATGTTTTCTTCATTGACAGATTAGCTATGTTATGATTTACTATCGCGTTCTGTATTATCATCACGTCGCAACATCTCAAAGTACTTCAAAGATACCTGTAATATGCTACAGAGGTCATTTCCTTCACACAGCTTTACAATTTGAAGTATATTTAACCTATGAGTCAATCATGTGCACTAGTTGGTTTAATAAAAGACCAGACTTCTGCCAAGGCTGATTGCTTAGTCATTCCAGTGATGAGAAGGTGAACTGGGCACAGCTATTTTCTACAGAAACATAGTGTACTTGCTGACTGACATCAGTGTTAAAATATACAGTGATTGTCAGCACTTCACATCCCGCTCAATTTGAGTAAAGTGTTTTCTATTCAGCCAAACAAGATAGTACATTATATGCTACTAATTAGGGTAAAAGGGGAATGTGTATAAATGTGCTTATATTTAACCAGTTCAAATTTTACTTATTGGCTTTTTTTAAAAAAACTTTTAAATTGTATGTGTAAGTACACCTCCAGCAAACCAACGAATGAGGGTAGGTCAGCTACTCAGAGAAGCAAATTCAACACAATGAACTGGCATTTTTATAAACTTTATCACATCAAACATCTGAAAATATCTATTAGGTAATTATGTTGTCATGTATTGGGACTTTGTATGTAGCTATTTTGCATAGAGCAATACCCCACAAACAACAGAAGGGGGAGTTGGGGGGTGGAGAGAGAGAGAGATCCTGTCAAACAAGTCAGAATTTCCAGCTAAATGTAATTACAGTACAATGTTGCTATCGAGATTTTTCAAAAAAAAAGCTTCACTGTAATGTAATCAAAGTGGATATTCCTGGTGACTGTGGAGGCCAGGAAAGATGGCCTTTCAGTGTGGTGCCCATGGAGGAAGAGAAATGGTGACCAAATTATCTATGAAGGTCTTCTGGTGGCCACCAAAAGCAGTGTTGGTGACCATCTGGGACATAGGCTTTCTCTCTCAGCCAGTCCACCCCTACTGCTCTGGAACATAATTATCTTCTGAGCAGCTTTAAGACAGCAGCATATGATGATCAGGTTATCTTATAAGATTGAGCCGAGACCAAAATAAGGAGAGAAAAAGCTGACTAAATGGGGAAGGGAAGAATACAGTACAATCCAAATAACCTTTTGAGGTTAAACAAAACATTCAACTGACTGGTCTAAGACAAGCTTTTCTTTTTGAAATCCTGGCATTGTGCTTACTTTTATCTAAACTTTTTGACAATAATTACAATAGAATTTGGGATTATTCCCACTTCTCAAATGCTAACAAGGTCCGGATACACTTGAAGACGTAGGTACGGTGAACGCCAAACACAATTTTCTAACTAAAAACGTACAACAGCAAGCAGGTTCTCAAAAATACATGAAATTGAGTAAAACACAAAACAGTAAGGCATTAAAAGCACATAAAGAGACAGATAGTGATAACATTTTAAAAATATGAAAGTGTCGCTAAAAGATAGTCAGGCACAAGAAAGCATGTACTCTCGCCAATTGAAAATAATAATCCCTGCATAAGCCATTTTATGCATATTAACCCTAGACAGCCATTACTGGAATGAATAATTCATTTGGGAGGATAATTTGCCTTGGTTGGAGGGTTGGAGCCAGGACACTGTGAGAAACAACCCTTCTCTTTTCAAACCATAATAATAATCCTTCCATTTAATGTGCTTTCACCTTGGGATACTATTTCCATTCGCTTCACAGGATTTACTGTAAAGTGCAGTGATAAGTGTAGAGCAAGCAATTGCACACAGCAGTGTCCCACAAACAATTGTGGATTGAATGACCAATTTATTATTGTTTTTTTTCTTGAGGGTTTATTATCAAGCTTGTAGAGTAAGGAAACTTGCCCAAGGTTTCACCCTGACTGAATTGAACCCAGGTCTCTCGCTTGCAAGGCTAGTGCTCTGACCACTGAGCTACAGGACTCCACAATCCTGGACTCAACAGGACTCCATAAAAAAGCGGCAATTACAATACGCTTTGGTAGGCACAAATGATGGGTATTTCATTCCATACAGTAATTCATCACATGTCACGTTCCCTAGCCTCAGATTCTATTGTACGGTGAAGGACAATTCACATTTAGGCTGCACTCCAGGCACACACATGTAATCTTGGCAAGATTCAATGCTAACATTCAATGCATGCTCTGTTCCTCATGTTTACATTCCACACGGAGCCAAAATAAACAAAATCTGCCACGTAAAAAAATAGAATCTCGCAGTCATTGTTTTAAAAAATGTTCTACAATAATAATTAATACAGTAGAAGCCCGTTTATCCGTAACTCAGTGAACCAGCACTTCCGTATAACCGGCACGCCTCCCAAAAAGTCCCTATTCGGTAAACCGGAACTTATCTGGAACAATAGCGGAGGAGCATTTGTAAATGCATAAATAATAACATAATAACAGAATATTGTTTTTGTACTTATTGTTAAAACTACTCTCTTGCGTTTCTCACCTTTCCTGGTAGATGCTGCGCTTGAAGCCATGATGCTGCGGTTGAGGTTTCTAGTCCAGTGATTCTATTTAAAATGGAGCACGCCAAGCGGGTGAAGAAAACAGAGCGCGACTTTAAAGCCATACTAGCGGCAAGCCGATAACCCTAGCTGATAACCCACATTGTCGCGCAGGTGTAGTATTTTGGTTTGCCGCAAAATTTGGTTTGTTTAGTAGAGTCTAGGGCTATTGGCTTGCTGATAGTAAAGTCGCGCAACTTTAAAATCGCGCTGCCGTTTTTTTCACCCACTTGGTGTCTTCCATTTAAAAAAGAATCGCTGGACTGAAAACCTCAAACAGTAAAGGTGAGAAGCGCAAGAGAGTAGTTTTAACAATAAGTACCAATACAATATTCTGTTATTATCTGTTATTATTTTGTCTGGTGTGTATGGTGTGCGTTAAAAGAACTTTAATTTTTTTGTGGTAGGTTTTCGGCCGCAGACCGCCCGAATATCCAGCAGGCGCTTTAACCGGCATCGGCCAGGTCCTGCAGGTGCAGGATAAACAGGCTTTTACTGTAGTAATAATAATTCTTGCATTTGATATAGCGTTTTCACATTTTATTGACGTCTCAAAGCGCTTCACAGAATATACTGTAAAGTGAATTGACTATATATTTTAGGGTGAAATGCGGCAGTCAGTTGTGCACATAGGTATTCCACAAACAGTCATGGATTGAAATGACAATTTTTTTTATAATTGCTGTTTATTTTGTATGGATTATTTGACAAAATAATTTGATGGATTATTTGATAAAATGGCAAAGAAAATTACTGGAATCAGAATTGCAAGGCACAATGTTAATTTAGTAGATAAACCCATTCACATGTAAAATGTACACCACAATCACCGTTATATAAGGCTATCAAAACAATTATAATAAAGTTTCCAGTAGCAAAACAGAAATGGTCAAGGATGACTGAAATCTTAATCGTGGCGTGTTAACTGAGATTTAACTGGCATTGCATCAGTCACCCAGCACATGCTGTTCTGTTGGCTTTGGAACCTGCTCAAGTGATTGACTTGCTGAAAGTGGGCGAATTTAACTCTGTTTGGCTACGTCCCCCTCCTCCCCCACCGGGATTAGTAACCAAAATAAACCAAAAATCATTGCATCAATCTAAAAAATGGACAATTACATAATCCAATAAACTAGCACAGCTACTGTCAAATACGATGTTAAAAAATTGCATCAGAAATAATCGCACTGTTCAGCAATGCAATCGTAAAGGAATAGAATTAAATAGCAATCTAGACACACAACATATGGCTAGCTGACAGAAATAAGGTGGTGATTCACCCAACACGTCCTAATCAAACCATAGGTTTATGTAAATAAAAGCGAGAGACGGTCCTGATTATACAGTCTAGATTTTAAAAACAGTGCTGAATGTTTATGTTTGATTATCAAAGCAGATGTAGATTTTCAGCATAAAATGACTCATTTGGCCCCAGCAGGTCTGTGGCATTCCTACCTATTTCTCTGAATTGTCCTTGTTTTCAAAAAATATACAACTTGTCCCACATTCCAGCTCCTTCCCCATTCCCCTTCAAAAGCTCAGGTACTGATCCCTCCTGGAATATTTCCATTGATTCAGCCTCAATAATCACTTTTGGAAAGGAGCTTAAACATCCAACCCTCAAATTACCTCCGTAATTTCTGTGCTAACAGTCTCCCTTTCCTTTCTTGTTCACCATTCCTCCTTCTCAACAACCAACAACCAACTCTGTCTTGTCGTTCCCCTGAAATCCCCTGGAAATGAGCTTGGTGAGGACGTGCAGCTGGGAGATTATTAGAGATCTAGATGATTCAAGGAATAGGTCATTAGCTACAGTCAACCTGTTTGTTAGTCGATTCACAGATCGCTTTCCGGGGGGGGGGTAATAATTTCTCCAAACAAAAAACAATAATAATTGTGATCACTGAATCGACAACTGTTTGTGGGACACAGTTGTGCGCCATTGGAAGCTGTGTTTTACCCAATAGAGTAAACTATAATACTTCACAACATTTCCTGTGACACTTTAAGACATTAAAACAATGCGACAAAGCACTATACCAAATGTAAGGATTATTATTATTGTTGCAGTCCCCACAGCTGAACTAGCCGACCCGGCACACTGTCCAGACTCATATACAGAAAATATAATTAATTTTAACGAGCTGTTGGTTGGACTGTATTCAACATGAGTCATCCCCTTTAGGAGACGAGCATAAATGAAAGAACAAAATGGGTGAGGGAGGGGGGGAAGAAACAAAACAAGCTTGCCATGTCCCAGTTTAATTAAAAAGTAACTCCCATTTTGCAGCCAAAAGTTCATTAAGAGACATGAAAAAAATTGAAGGGAGAACAGAAACCTCCTGTGGAGCCAAGAGAACGTTGGTATGCCCCCATCAATATTGTGCTTTTTAAACTGAAACAATTCTGTAATTCAGTTCGAAACCCCAGTTTAAGCATTTACAATTAGAAACCCCGAGATTTACAAGATCCAATAAGTAAAGAATAGTTTGCTTTCATAACATTAGTCCTGCCTGTCCTCTCTGCTTAGGCCCTTACTGCAGCTTGAGCTTTTCCTTTGCTTTCTTCCACACCTCTGCCAGAGAGAAAAAGAAATGAAACGTTTTGAGTAACAGAAAGAATTAATAGAGAGAGCTTTTTTCAAAAAAAAATCCCAGAAGTAAACCAGTACGACAGATAAAAGTAATAACATGCTGCTCGCAAAGCTCGTCACTCGATTTGATGCCGACATTTCACGAGCTTTGTTTCTAATCACAGGACTCTGGTATCACGACTTTCCTTATCCACTTGGCAGCAGCTGGTACCTGCAGAGAGCCGCCAACCTGAGCTACTGTTGAGCATTACAATGAAGTAGTGTGGTGGGCCATATGGCCAGCATAGAGAGGAGTCATCTCAGCACATTCTCACACAACTACAAGTCTTGCCAATAAGGATATCAACAACAACAAAATTACACTTGTATAGCACCTTTCAAGTCAGGGGACGTCCCAAGGCGCAGGACAGTCACTGCTTCAGATCCAAGCTGAGGCCGGGGGGGGGGGGGGGGGGGGAGCGGAGGGAAGGGGGGGATGAGGAGTCATAGAAATTTGTGCTTATTACCATGGCAAATGTATTAACGAATATTGGAACTGGTTATTGAGGGTGTTGTAAAGTACATAGCACATAGGATAGTACTTTGGGATGTCCTCCTGACATGAAAGGTGCTGTACAAATGTAATTTGTTGTTGTTAATGTTAATGTGGAGTCCTACAGCTCAGTGTTAGCCCACTCGCCTTGTAAGCGAGAGACCTGGGTTCGATTCCAGGCAGTGCAAAGTTTCTTTACTCCACACGCCTGATAATAATCCCGCAAAAATAACTAATAAATTGGTAATTTCAATCCACGATTGTTTGTGGGACACTACTGTGCGCAACTGGCTGCCGTGTTTCGCCCTGAAATATATAGTCAATTCACTTTACAGTATATTCTGTGAAGCATTTTGAGATATCTAGAAGACGTGAAAAGCGCTATATCAAATGCAAGGATTATTATTATTGGAATTGGAAAAGCAATACACTAAAACAACTAACACCTGGGGTTCTATCTACTGGTAGATAAACAGAGGCGTGTTTAATTATATATTTTAAGCAACTATGTCTAGTTTAATTATATATACAGTATTATATAACTATACACCTAATTATATATTTTATATAACTATATGTCTAATCTACCTATAAAGGGTACAGATAAATATAACACTCCAATTAGATCTTCATGTCTGTAAACAATGTGTACAATGTATCCTTGTCATCTTCATTAACAAATTCCACTTTTTTTAAAAAAAAGTACAGTATAGTACCATGACAAACAAAACTGCAGTCTACATTGCAGTACCATTGTGGTGTAGGTCTGAATATTCACATCATTCCTAGGCATGCAGGCAGAACCTAGCAGATACATTGAGGAGGTTGGGGGAAACTTTAAATAGATAGAATAGTTTCCCCTGCAACAGAAAGCTGCCAAGCAGAGTTCATGACACAATATCTATCAAAACATGAGTTAAGAATATCTCTCCGGGGGAAATGTTCATGTTTTGAAAAGGGCTTAGGAAAGTTTTCAACAATAAAAACATATTTTTTGCCTGTTTTGAAAATCAAAGCACAATAATCAAGCTACTGTAGCGAGGAAAGACATTCAACGCATGTACTAATCATGAGAATTGAAGTTGAACACTCATAATTAAGGTTTGAATATTACGTTTGAAGCGCTTTGAGATGTTTATAAGATGTGAAAAGTGCTGTATCAAATGCAAGGATTATTATTATTATTAGTATTATTATTATGCTAACCAACTGCAGCACTTACTTTCTTTTATATTCTATATGTTTCCCTCCGCTCAGTGGGCTCCAGCCTGCTCCACGTCCCCCGACTCAGTGGGTGAGCCTTCAGCCACTCTGCCCCCAACCTTTGGAATTCCATCCCTCAACTCCTCCACCTCATCCCCACTTAGCCTCCTTCAAGTCCCGCCTCTTCGACCATGCCATCGGTCACCCCCCCTTCCCCCCCCTTCACTCCACCCCTCCCAAACCCAGCCCTGGCTCGGGTCCGAAACACTGACTGTCCAGCGGCTTGGGACAATCTCCAGACGTGAAATGCGGTATACAAATATAATTTTTATGTTGCTGTTGTTTGAAATAGTGAAGAAACAAATTACAATGCGATTCCATGAATCAGGAAAATTCAGTTACAGGCAGTTTCCGCTGTTTTAAAAAAAACTTCAAAGTGACTTAATTGACATAGAATACTGACGTAATAAGCAAGTTGTTAACACATATTCAACCCATCAGTTAACACACTCTTTTTTTCCTTTTCCTTTGTCTTCTTTGGCTTCCACGTCCCGCCTCTCCCCCTTTAACGTGCTTAAGAAACCTCTCCCTCCAAACAAGCCCCAGTTCTGACGAAGGGTTGTAAACCCAAAACGTTGAATCTTTTCCCTTTCTGCATGCATGCTGCCTGACCTGCTGAGTTTCCCCAGCAAATTTTGTTTTTGTTTCAGATTCCCAGTATCTGTCGTATTTTGTGTTTTGTAAATGTTTATTTACTCCAACTCCAGTGACATTTGTAAATGCCAGGGAATACAAACCAGGTTAAGGAGAGCAGTCAGACAGAACTTTAATTTTTATCCAAAGTTTAATAGAATAATAATAATACAGTACCAGGGAAAGCTACTTTTCAAACTGTTTATTGGCTGTCCTTTCCCAGAAGTGCTGACCTTAGGGTTAATAATAATAATCCTTGCATTTGATACAGCGCCTTATCATATCTTCGAAACATCTGAAAGCGCTTCACAGGATACGCTGTAAAGTGTAGTGGACGAAACGCAGCAGCCAATTGCACACAGCAATGATCCCACAAACAGTCATCGATTGAGTGACCACAGTATTATTACTAAAGGGATTATTACAACCAGAAGGTGATCCTCCAATCGACTAACGAGTGGATTCCTACTGACTGACGTGTTTTCGGTGTGTGGGTTCTTCTCACATTCAGAAACATTTGAGTTTTCAGTATGTCATCTAAATGCTAATCAGTGCTTTTCAATTCAATTTTCATGTAGCATCAAGGCAACTGATTATTGACTTGGCCTATTACTAGCTATTCTGGTGTCATCGGGTGATGGAGCCACCATCCGGAAGGAGTAGAGAATCGACCGCCTGGTATCACAACATATGTTTTGAGAATTCAGTATAACAAACAGGGCAACTCCCACCCCCCTTAGCCCCCCCACCAGATTTTGGCGGGCAATGGCAATCAGATATTGCTCAGAAGTGCCTGGTGCAAAACTTGAATGGCTTGATTATCTTTGTCAGCTGCATTATTGGTCATAAAAATTACTCTCTAAAAAAAAACTCAACTGATCAACTGGCGGAGCAGAGTCAGTCAAATGGGCTGTTGTTTCGTCACAAATATGAAGAGTTTTAAATTGCTCCAAATGAACTGCATACCTGAATTAATATGGCTACCAACCTCCCCCGCAGCCTCATACCATTTCCTTGCCACCCTTTCCTCATGCACTTCCCACCTGATCTACATTCCTCCAAAAAAGAAACTCGTATAGCTATGTGGACAAATGCGTCGGTTCATTTTCTGTCACAGAACAATGTACCTTCTGAATGATCTCTTGTCGCTGCTGCTAACTTGCTCTGCAGTACCCGTTGATCTAGTTAAGATTTTTTATAGCAGGTAAATATATGGCCAATAATCATTTGCAAAGATAAGAAGGCCATTAATTTTTTGCACCAGGCACTTCTGAACAATATCAGATAGCAACTGCCTGCCTAGATTCTAATTATCCATCGAACAGGGGATAGGGGAATTTAAGGGAGGTTTTGTCGCCCCCATTATAACCAATAGTTTAAAAACATCTGTTTTTATTCCACTTTACAGTATATTCTGTGAAGCACTTTGGGGCATCTCAATGGCCTAATAAGGCACTATATCAAATGCAAGGACTATATACATGACACTGTTCTCTGTTTCCTTTCGCCTTCACTTTTTCTCCCCCTAGATATGAAATAAATTCTTTGCACAGAGACACAAAGAAGACTGTTTTGTTCTCTCGACTTGAATTTATGATGACAGCAAAGCTCAGAATATCTTCCACTCCAATTTCCAATTCAAACAATTAGCCCAACAATGTTTAATAAATGGTTTCTGGCAGTAGCTAAGTCAAAATAGACAACACAATACAATAATAACCACTGGGCCTTGAGACATATTGGTTATAGAAAGAGAAAAATCAATGGTCAATAGGCCTTGTCTATAATTAGGTTCAGTTCTCAGTTGTGTGACATGGAGGTCAACAGTTAGTAAATGCTCTTTCCTAGCTCCATTTCAAAGGAAACTGAAGCTTTCCTTTATTGTGCAAAAGGTTAGAAAAAGACTAGATTGTACATTGAAATAGTGGTCATTGGTGAACAAAGCAAATGATTACGCCCCCAAAATGGCCTGTTCTTGGGTCAGAATGCTGAAATCAAATTTAGATCAACCATGAAAAAGCACAGGGTCCTGTCACATGATCCAGGTAGAAGTCATAAATATGTTCAAACTTTTTGTGTGGTAACAAAGTGTGGCAGCATTTTCAAAGGCTGAAAAAAACAATAAATCGTACTACTGGAAAATGTGAAGGGCAACCTTTCAACGACTGCTTCAAAAGGATGATTTATGCTTTTAATCGTTTTTTTCTGAAGCCAATTTGATTATTCTCGTTCTCCCACCACCCCTCCCCCATTTCTTTTACAGCAAAGACCCAACAAATTGTTACTGCCGAATGTCTAATCCCCCTGTTTCCAGTCAACTGCCTTCCACAGTACACATGGTTGAAAAGGGCAATTTGAAGCTAGGGATGGAGCTGAAGCTTTCCAGTGCCTTGGGACATCCTCCTGACATGAAAGGCACTATAGAAATGTAATTTTGTTGTTGCTGTGCTTGTTGTTGGAAGCATCGCCTATCATAGAATCATACAGCACAGAAGAAGACCATTTGGCCCATTGGCTCTTTGAAAAGAACTATATAGGGCTTTGGTTGTGGGGTGAACAGGAGCCTAATGTGAGGAATCTATGGTGACTCAATTCCAACATTCGGTTGCCACGAATATCACCCTCATCTCAGCTTGAAGGAGATGTTGGTTACCTTTCTCCCCAAAGGAGGAGAACTCTTTATTACAGTTACAAATGCCAGAGCAAATGCCACAGCCTGGCAAATCGCAGTCCTTTGAGAACCTGAATGCTTCAAACAGAGTAAAGGAGAGACTGCAGAATATCAAACTGAGGTCCTAATTGCTGAAGAGATCTCATAGGAGAGAGGCAAGACTTCTTAAACAATAGAAACTTTCAAATTACATACAATGTTCTGTTATCCAAGATTTCCTAGTGAACAATACTGTTCATCAAGATTGACGTTTAATTCTCTGCTTCTAAAGAACTAGGGGTCATTAAAAGGAAACAGGCTGAGGTCTTGGACAAAAGGTGCTTCGTGTGGCAGAGTGAACTCAGATGAGCAATGATCAACTCCAAGATATCAGTAGAACAGCTTCAAAAGTCATTATTGGACTCACCTTCTTATCTGCTCTGAGGTTCCATACAACCTGTACTGCTGTATGTACAAATTCATCAGCAATTATCCTGATTGCCACTTTCAAAATAATTGTTCATATCAAAACAGTGCATTCTTATCCACTGACTCTGGGTCCCAATTAGGATCTAACTATAACATTTTATAATCTCCATTTTCTTCTGTTTGAACTATTCACATTCTATGAAGTCCATGACATGGAAGGCTGCATGTGTATCTGCAACAAGGGGTCAGCGTGACTGCAAAAGTGCCTCTTTCAAAAGAACACAGTGCTACTTTATTGTAGCTCAGAGGTTAGAGCACTCGCCTTACAAGCGTGAGACCTGTGTTCAAATCCAAGCAGGTCAGGGCAAAAAACTTTGGGCAAGTTTCCTTACTCCACATGCCTAATAATTGCTAAAAAAAATTGGTCATTTCAATCCACGCCTGCTTGTGAGACACTGCTGTGCACAATTGGCTGCCGTGTTTCGCCCACAAATATACAGTCAATTAACTTTATAGAATATTCTGTAAAGTGCTTTGAGATGTCTAGAAGGCATGGAAAGCGCTATATCAAATGCAAGGAGTATTATTATTATTATCCAGGCCTTTGTTGACCAGTGCTGGGCAGACTGTCAAAACAATTCTCAGGGAATATTTCGATAACAACTTGCATTTATATAGCACCATCCACACAGGGTAGTGTCTCAGAGCGCTTAACAGTGGCGGAGCTCGACTCCGACCCGGGAAAGGTGGTGGGGGGGGGTGGTGGCTTTAAGCACAGACGAAGACTTTCATTGCCAATCCAACAATTACAAATGAGTAAAAGGGTCACGGTCTGAGAACGATTTAGTGAGATGATAATATTTGACCTTGATTTGCAGACTGTGACCTTCGCTCCAGATCGTTTATTACTCGAATCACGTGATGCCTTTCCTGGGGGCAGACCTTACTAACCACTGACAAGTCCCTGAAGAGTTACACAGTGAGGTAAAATAACCCACACCCTTAGGTAACAATTAGCTCAAACAGCTGTACACTTCCTTTTCTATCAGTACTTTCAAGCTGCTGAGCTTCCAAAATGAAGCAGGGAAATCCACACAGAATGAAACAAATAACAAGTTCTCATATTTTAACCGATTCATTGGATATAGCAGCAAGTCTTCACTCTACATAAGTTTATATTATATATACAAACGATTTAATACACAGCTGTTTGTGGGCTTGTGACCCACAAACTAGTTTGACCCATTTACCCACAAAATAGAGTCACTCCATTTTACAGTACAATATGCCTTGTAAAGACTTTGGGACATTCTCCTATATCAATTGTAAGAGTTATTTTATTACTGTATTTCTAATTGTAAAACCCTAAGGCTCTTTTTAAAAAAAAGTTACTATTAAACATACGTTTGCATACTATTGTGTTCATTAACAAATTGCCAAACAGTAATATTCACTATTAAGCACAGACCTTTGGAGACAGTGAAGTATCTGAAACGGTACAGGTGCCTGGTGCCCAAGGAACATGCCAAGCTATGCTAACATTTTAGAATTCAGCCCGATATATAGACATTGGCAGGGGCTAACCCAGATGCCAGTGCTCACTTTTCTGAGTTACATATGCCTCACTTACTCACTCACTCTCACACACACACAATGAATAAAGGGGAAGGTGGAGGGACTCTTCCACAAACCCTCCACTTTGCCCCCGACTTCCACCATTTCAGATCACACTTGAAGACATTCCTCTTCAACTGTGCTTAATCACCCCTTCTTCCCCCACGCCGACTCAGGATCAGGCTCTGCCACTATTAAGCGCTCCAAGAAGCTACATTGTGTGTGAACACGGCTTTACAAATGCGAGTTGTTGTAACACAGTGATTCTGCAGCTATTTATCACTTTATTTTAAGTCACAATATTTCACAACAAATGAATTTCTCAGGCATCACAACTCATGCAGTTGAGCATTGTCAGAGATGTCTGATTTCTACTTTATTTGTGATAAATCATTGCTGAGAGGACCAGGTGCAACAGCTTGGGATAAGTGCACCTGAGCTGAATAAATCGAATGGACAAATATAATTGGCGTGGATTCCAAAAGCCTGGTTAGTTCCCTAAATTTATGAGCCCCCTGAGTCCTAACTCCAGCTCCAACGCCCATCCAGCTTTATTAAACACTTTGAGATGTCCTCCTGATGTGAAACTCACAATAGAAATGTAAATTGTTTTGCAAATTGGGACAATTCCATCGTTCCCCATAAACTCATATTTATCCATGCGAAGGGCAGGAACGACCTGTTTCAACCAAGTCAGGCGCATCTATTCACAAATCCAAATGAGCAAATGTCCAATCCAATACCATTAATAGCACAAGGTTTTTATTGTTTTGAGACTTCAGTCTACACGAGGTTGAAACAAACCTTTAGAAGAGCCAGTTATCATCTTGGACTACTGAAGGAACAACCTAATGACAATTCATGCAAATTCCCCCATAAAGCTAGATGCTGTGAAGGGAGACATACAGTATATTAGTTTCTCTCGGTTGCTTTGCCATGCATTATAAATGTGTATCAAAAGAAGCCAGGGCAACATGCTGTGCGGAAGTTCCCCTGCCTGTCGCACAGTAACATTCAGAATGATGACAATGGTCCTTTTCAAGGCTACTGCTGACCCGCAGGGTTGAAGCACAATATGTGCGGACGAACAAGGGAGTTGGCATGACCGTTGGGAAGAAAATGGCACAGTTGGGATGTAGCCACAGTTGGTCGAGCTGTCCCATCGGCTGCACTCACGGCTGCCACTAAATGAAGACAACAACAGCTTGCCTTCATATAACCTACATCATGCCGGATGGCGTCTCGGAGCTTTTTAAAAAGCACCACGGTCAAGTCAGTCCATTTTATAGCACATCCTGTGAAATGCTTCAAAACGTCCTCCTGATGTGAAATATAAGGATTGTTATGATTTATTACTAATTAAGCACCCCTTTACAATGCTGGTTCAGTTATAAGACGAGTGTCTTGTAAACTCACTGACTTCCTGTTTGTCAATAAATATCTACGACTTTCACTTCCAATTCTCACATCCAGAGTACGTGCAGGGACTGCTGTCAGCGGCAATCTGTTGCCTTGGAAGTCAACCTTTTTTAAGCCCAGGAAACATCCCTCACATAGCATGCATGCAGGCAGAGTGTCAGTGGCAATCTGATAACCACAGTTCCTCTGTGTGCACATGCAATGTGCGCTGACTAGTAACTGCTCTCGGTGTGGCGGTGGGAATTTTATGGACCCCATTATAGTACCACCTTACAACAGGATTCTACCTTTTTTAAAACATAAAACTATTCTTCTAGATTCATTCAAATCTGGTCGAACTAAGCATTTTTTCCCTGCAAGCTCTCTGCTAGTTGTATGGGGACCAAGGTGAAACAGCCAGGCAATTTAAACATGGATACTGCTGGGGGAAAAGGCAATCCCACATAAATAAATACAATTTAACATTAATTAGCAAAGGCCTGTGGAGGAAATGAAATGTCAACATCATAGGAGTTGACCTTAATGCATTGCTCTATGGAGGACAGCATTAAAAGCATGTTTTGGGGGCCGTGAGGAGGTACTTTTGCTCTATGGCTGGCATGAGAGATGCTGAATGATATAGTTCTAAATGCAACAACATTTTTCATTCCCAAATGCAGAAATCCAACTACAGTATATGCAGCTGGAATTTTAAAGCTGGAATATACGTGTGTTTGTGTTTGCTGTGATCATGCTCAGTATATTTGCTTCAATTATCTGCCATAGTTTTTTTTCCCGTAAGTTGCAAAGGGTTGTAGCAGCAACATGCTTGTTGCTACGCAGAGAACCACACATGCAATTGACCAGGAACAAGTTCTTTCTTGAAGAACCTGTTATCCTGAATGAAATGAATGAAGTCATCATTTACCTGTACAGCGTGTTGAAAGCTTTCTCACAGCCTTGCACGTCACACTCGAAAGGCTTTTCCTTGGTGTGGACTCGGACGTGAATTTTCAGGCTGTACGAGGTGAGGAAGGCTTTGCCACAGCCCTGTTGGTTACAAACAAAAGTGTATTCTCCCCGGTGAGTCTTCTGATGGGTCCGCAGGTTCCCTGCTGTGCTGTAGGTGCGGGTGCAGCCTTCAAACGTGCACTGGTATCGTTTTACCTTCAGAGCAATGATAAGAAAAGTTAAATACAGTAAAAGCTTTGTTATTTTGCACCCTCGCGACCTGACCAGTGCCGGTTAATCAAATATGCCGGATATTCGAGTGGCACGTTGACGAAAATCCTACACAAAAAAAATCACTTATTTTAAAACATACCATATTAATAATAGACTAAATAATAACAGAATATCATATGGATACTTGCGAATAAAGCATACATAAATAGTACTGTCAACCCTTGACTGGAGAGGGGGGTTATGTTCCTGGAAAACAGCGCACTCAGTAAAATCGTGTTCGGTAAGTTTAATAAGTGTGCAAGCATGCGCAAAGTGAACATATGCGCGGGGAAAACTGCATACACTCAAATGTTTACTGGTATTAGGAGATACCAGTTGGTTGAGCGTGCCGGTTGGCTGTTTGCCGGATAACCAAGCTTTTACTGTACTTTCCATTCGGAAGTTTCTCTCAGAATCTCTGCTCCTTTAATTAGTTGCTACTGGAAATTCACTTAACACGGTGTTTACACTGAGGCAGAATAAACATTCCAGGTTAGGGTACTTCAACCTTTTGGCTGCCGAGGGACAGATGCCATTATTTGAGAAAAATATCTGTGGGGAAGGAACATTTTTGTGTTAACGTAACATGTCTCGGGTATTAACCCCCTTTTTTTTTTGCTTGGTTACTCTCTTCTTTCTAAGGCATCAAGTCACCCTGAGTACAGTTCCATAGATGCCAAACTGGTCATTCTTCATGTGGAAACTGGAAATATTAGTACAGTAAAACTCACAGAAGTCTGATCTATATAAATCATATAATCACCTGCCCAAGTCCCATTCAAGAGATTATATTCTAAGCAAGTTTGACAGAACTCATGCTTTGAGTGTATTCAGTGTATAGTCCCAACTGATATCTTTTGTGAGATTTACTGTATAACATTCGTAATCCTGAACAGAATAAATATCTTATATCACACTTTCCAGTCAGTCTCCTTGTAACAGTTTGCATAAATAAAGTCCTTCAGCCCATATGATTACATCCTTCCAGGACACTCATCCTACCGTCATACCATTTTCTAAAGAACAACAAAATTACATTTATAGAGTGCCTTTCACGTTGGGAGGATGTCCCAAGGCGCTGAAAAAGAAATGGCTGCTTCACACTATTGTATTTGGATTTCAAGCGCTCTGAGACGCCGTCCGGCGTGGAAGGCGCTTTATTAATCAAAGTTGTTGTTGTTGGATTTGTGGTGAGCAACGAGTCACCTAAGAAAACTGGGTCTCTTTCAGTTTCACCTCTGCATTCATGGTGTACACACGCCTCCTTTTTTACTTACTCACTTTCAAGGCCATTCACGGCCTTGCCCCCGCCTATCTCTCTACCCCCACACTCTGGAACTCCATCCCGCAAACCCTTTGCCTCGCTTCCTCCCTTTCCTCCTTCAAGGCTGGTCTCAAGACTTTCCTCTTCGACCGTGCCTTCTGTTGCCCTTCTAACTCTCCCCCCTTTCCTACTCTCCTTCCCCCTGCCCCCTAACTGTTCAGCGCCTTGGGACCTCCTCCCGACGTGAAAGGCGCTCTATAAATGTAATTTTGTTGTTGTTTTTCCTTGCATTTATCTGTACGGAACTTGATTTGCCAACAACTGACCCTATTGTGTTCAGTTTCTAAAACAAATTCTGATTTTTAATTCCCGGTCTTCTACTTGCTCTCAATTGTAAATCTAACTACAGTACTTACATTATCCTATTTTGACCTAGCTCCCCCTCCAATTGCCTTATGCTTCTTTCCCTTTAGCTAATTAACGGCCCAGTTTTAAAGCCAACTGACAGTTTGTAAAGAAGTCTCTTGTCAAAGGTATTGGTATTTTACATAAATGAATTTTTGAGTCAAAATGAGTCAGAATAAGATGCCTCAATACAATACAGATTTACATAGTAATTGTCATGCTGGAAATGTCTCAAAGTGCTCAATACTACTTACTGGCTGATCCCCTCTTGTGATACGGCATCCTAAACCCTATTTATATTGTTTTTCCTTACAATTTTGCGACAAATATATTGTTAACAGTGGATGGCAGAAGCAGACTTCCCCATGGGGATATCACACCACACCATTATAGCAGCTGTGTGAAATTATAGACGATTCAAAACAATTGTAAAAGGGTAGTATAGAGCCGTAGTCATTTTTATAAATTACTCAGGAAAATGAGTAGCTCATATATCAATTCAATACCTACCGATGGTCCAATCAACTGCCTCCCTCGTGGCATTCGTTCGGATTCTGAATTCGAGACAGTGGTAATATCGCAGAACAGGCTTGCTCTGACACTGGATTTGTGATGAATATGAAAAACCTCATATTTACACTCACGCAACTGTTTGTGGGAGGAGCTGTGAGCAATTAGCTGCTGGGCTACGCCCTCAAAATATGCAGTCAATTCACAATACCGCATATATTCTGTGAAGCGATTTGAGGCAACTCAATGACGTGATAAGGTACTACAGCATATCAAATGCAATGATTAATATTATAATTATCATATTATTATACACCACTGGTCTTTATTAGTGGACGATCCTTTAGAAGACGTTGCCACAAATTGTCCCAAACTTATTTAATTTAATGCAAACTGAAGCAAACATGAAATATCTAGTTCACGTTGGATTGTGTTCAGGGTACATTTGGTAATCCCACTCCCTGAAACTTAACCATGCAGATTCAGAAAGCCCTGATTGAATCTCTGGTCTGTGCTGACCGAGCTACTCTCAGCAATGGGGTTATAAAGAGACATGGGATAAAACCCCACCTCTTTTTCGAATTCAAAGTCTAGGCTGACACTCCGTTGCAATGCTGGGGATGAACTTCATTGATAGATGTGATGTCCTTTGGATGAGCCATTAAAACAAAGTCGTGTCCAATGTTCAGCAGGTCATTGAAAGATCTCATGGAATTACTCAAAAATCCTAAATATAAATTTTCTAAATTACCCTTTCTCCACCCAGTCATAATTACCACATTTAATACATGACTGAAATAAAATTACCCCCAGATAAAGCTGGTCATTCATTTCATGGCTATATGTAGAAAATTACTACAGATTTCTACAACAACAACTTACATTTATATAGCACCATCCACACTTTATAGTAAATTCCATGAAGTAGGAAAGGCCATATGACAAATGCAAGGATTATCATTTTTATTTATAGTTTCTCAACATTAAGGAATGTTCACTTTAATATTGTATCTGTGGTCTGCCTCCACTTCACTGAGTCCCTCCAATAACATCCATTATGGGGAGAAAATGGCCACAATAAACATCACACAAGATAGAATTATTTGCAACAGGGCAACAATACTTCCACAGCAAATTAATTCCTTACTAGAATACAGTATAGAAACAGTACTTTGAAACTGAAAGTAACCCCTATAGATGTTAGTTCCCCTTTAAGAATGAAATTTTTACTCAGTGCTAAGTCCCAAGTCAAATGAGGTAAAATTACTTCACAAAAAGAGACGTGTGGAAAAGCCTGTTATTTGCCAAGTCATGATTACTGATTCCTGTAATCAGTAAACAAGCATGAACGAGTAACTGCTCTGCCCTCCACCTATTATTTGCACACACAGGTGCATTTAGAAGCCTTTTTTTTAAAAAAAGGAAGCAGATAAATGAATTGAAATGTATTGTACTACAAAAAGAATTATGGGGGCAATACAGATTTTATACTGTGTTCACTTGGGTTGTGAAAAATGTCCCAAATTACTATGACAGATGTTGGCCTTTTTCCCAAATAAGAGAAGATCTCGAGAATTGTGGTAAAGACAATTGAATTTAATGGGGTCAGAGCATCACATGAGAAGCTCATCATATTGTCTGAAATCTCCCCTAACAACTGTGACAAGAGAGCAAAACCAAACTCAAACAAATTATGTTAATTTAACACTTCAACTTTATGAACTCTTTATTCTTTTGAAGGTCAAATAATTCCTGCTCATATTAAGTCAGCTATTTAATACAGTAATAACATTCCTTCCATTTCATTGTGGAGCTTTTGTAGCTCAGTGGTTAGAGCACTTGCCTTACAAGTGTGACCTGTGTTCGAATCCAGGCAGATCAGGGCGAAACCTTGGGCAAGTTTCCTTACTCCACACGCCTAACAACAACAACAAAATTACACTTATAGAGCATCTTTCACGTCGGGAGGACGTCGCAAGGTGCTGAATTGTTAAGTCGGGACCCGAGCAGGTGGCGGGGGGGGTGGGGGGGGGGGGTCGGGATAGGGGAGGGGTCGGGATAGGGGGAAGGAGAGTAGGAGAGGGGGAAAAGTCGGGAGGGGAGCATAAGGCACGGTCGAAGAAGAAGGATTTGAGACCGGCCTTGAAGGAGGAAAGGGAGGAGGCGAGGCGAAGGGATTGCGGGATGGGAGTTTCAGAGTGAGGAGGCAGAGAGGCTGAAAGCCCAGCCACCGATGGTAGGGTGATTCGGACAGGGGACACGGAGCAGGCCAGAGCCCGCTGAATGGGGGGGACCGAGGGGACTGAATGGAGGGGGCGATAGGGAGACAGCAGGTCAGAGAGATAGGCGGAGGCAAGGCCGTGAATAGCCTTGAAAGTGAGGACGAGGATCTTGAATTCGACCCTCTGGGAGACGGGGAGCCAGTGGATCTGAGTGAGGGAGGGAGTGATGTTGTGGAGCCTAGTGCGGGAGAGTACATGAGCTGCAGAGTTCTGAGTAATCTGCAGCTTGTGAAGGGAGGAGCTGGGTAGGAAGACGAGGAGAGAGATCCCATGGTCGAGCCTAGATGTGATGAATGCGTGGATGAGTGTTTCGGTAGCATGGGGGGTGAAGTAGTGGCGGAGTCTGGCAATGTTGCAGAGGTGGTGGAAGGCTGTACTGGTCATGGTGCGGATTTAGGGAAGGAAGGAGAGTTCGGGGTCGAACAAGACTCCCAGATTCCTGACTGGATTCGAGAGGTGGAAAGTGCAACCTTGAATGCTGACGTTGCCAGCGCCTGAGGTGCGGAGGCGCTGACGTTAGCCAATCAAGAGGGTCTCCGTCTTGTTGACATTTAGTTGGAGGAAGTTGTCCCTCGTCCAGGACAACACAGACACACAGTCAGAACGCCAGTAGTCCTGGAGTCGAGGGCCTAATAATAATCCATCCAATAAAACCCACAAAAATAAAAATTGGTCATTTCAATCCGCGATGTTTGTGGCACATTGCTGTGCGTAATTGGCTGCCGCGTTTTGCCCACAGAGATACAGTCAATTCACTTTACAGTATATTTTGTGAAATGCTTTGAGACATCAAATGCAAGCATTATTATTATTATTTAATATGGAGCCTTATCACGTCGTTGAGACGTCTCAAAAGCCTTCGATGCAGGACACTGCTCTGCACAATTGGCCTGTGTTTCACCCACAAAATATAGTAATTTCACTTTACAGTGTATTCTGTGAAGCACTTTGAGGCATCTTGAAGATGTAAAAAGTGCTATATCAAATGCAAGGATTATCATTATTATTTAAATGAACAAAGCCCAAAGTCAAACCAACAGATATTTTATACCAGGATTGTAGACTTGTGGCCATTTATTTTAAAAATCAAACCATTTCCATCCTCATGTTTCACCTGGTGTTCTAATAATACTGCATAGTGTTTGTGTTGCTAGAAGTCTTTAGCATAATGGAAGTTTCAGAGATCTTTCTGTTAATAGAGAAACAATTCACCAAGGTTCCACAAATTTCAGGCATTGTCTGTCAAATTGGAATTCAGACTCAAACTATAGGGCGGTACCATTATGCCTTTCTCTGTAGAGCTGTAGTAATTAGTCATAATTTCATAGATAAATCCTATGAGAGTACACACATCAGTTCTGCCATGATGGCTTTTTGGGGTCTGTGTATGTGTTAACATAGTGAAGAGTTTCACTTATTTTAAAGTCAAAGATTATGCCACAGACCAACATAGTTCCATCTATGAGGAAACCTGCCATTTAGCTGCTGAAAAACTAGTTTTCTAAACCAATTTTCAGTTAATGAAGTACTACAGTTAGACAAACAAAAGTTGCTTCCACCTTCCAAAATGGCTGGCGGTAGCTAGAAGTAGGATAAAGGTACGAGTTAGGAAAGATTATAATAGACCCATTTTAGTAACAAAATGATATGGCAATATAGAAAAGAACAAGAAATAGACACACAAATGTTTTCTCTATTGTGATCTCACAGTGCCCACACTTTTTAACTTCTTCAAATTAAATTAATATTGATATCACCAATATAAGAGCCAACACTAAAACCCTTCAAAGATATGTATTTTCAAAGTCTAACAATGCATATGGTACATAGATTCATAGAATTCATAGATTCATAGAATTTTACGGCACAAAAGGAGGCCATTCGGCCCATCTAGTCTGTGCCGGCTCTTTGAAAAGAGCGATTCAATCCCACTGCCCTGCCCGCTCCCCATAGCCTAATAGACCTGTTCTCCCTAAATAAAGATCTAATTCCCTTTTAAAAGTTGTTATCGAATCAGCCTCCACCACCTTTTCAGGCAATGCATTCCAGATTCGAACAACTCGCTGAGTGAAAAAATTTCTCCTCAGCTCCCCTCTACTTCGCCTTGAAACTATTTTAAATCTGTGACCACGAGTCACAGATTCACCCACGAGTGGAAATAGTTTTTCTCTATTTGCCCTGTCGAAACCCCTCATGATCTTATAAACCTCTATTAGGTCTCCCCTCAATCTTCTCTGCTCCAGAGAGAATAATCCTAGCCTATCTAGCCTCTCCTCATAGCTGAAGTCCCTCAATCCTGGCACCATCCTAGTAAATCTTTGTTATACCCTTTCCTACATAGACATGTATTGATTCCCACAATTGCTGAAGCACCAGTGATTAAATCAATCAATATTTCTTCAGCATGGGTTCAGTTTAACCATGCAAAAAATCTCTACCCACTGGCACCTGCCGTGATGCCAGCTAAACAAATCCAAACATGACACAGAATGAGATCATTGCAGTTGTGTGGAAACAAATGTAAAAACAAATCCTTGCACAGCATTGAGGTGAACTACAAGTAATTTAATCCTCACTCGTGTGGTTAAGTTCGTCTCAACCTCTGAATCATTCATATTGGTTGCAATTATCCATTTTCTCCATCACACCAGCGTTCAAAAGGAAACTAGGCAAATAAATAAAGAAGCCACACGAGTATGGGCAAGTAAGTGGGACTCAAAGGATTGCTGTTAAAAGCCAACACAGACCCAATGTGCTGAATGGCCTCCATCTGCGCTTTAAATTTCTATTGTACTACTTGTTAGCTATACTCCATGTTAAGCATCTTTTCCACGCAAGTCCACTAGATTTTATGATCGTGATTAATCATAATCAGCTACGTTGAGCTCCTGTAGCTCAGTGGTTGGAGCACTCGCCTTACAAGTGTGAGACCTGTGTTCGAATCCAGGCATATCAGGGCGAAAACTTGCGCAAGTTTCCCTGCTACACATGCCTAAAAATAATCCCTCCAAAAAAAACACAAAAATAAAAATTGGTCAATTCAATCCACAGTTGTTTGTGGGACACTGCTGTGTGCAATTGGCTGCCGTGTTTCACTCAGAAATATACAGTCAATTCACTTTACTATATATTCTGTGAAGCGCTTTGATGCGTCGAAAAAATGTGAAAAGCGCTATATCAAATGCAAGGATTATTATTATTATAATCACGAATATGAATACTCCTTTAAAAAAAGACACAGATTATAAACAAGGAGTAGAAAACTCCACATTTCTGCAGCTGAGACCAACTATCTGAAGGGAATGTTAAGGTCGGGAAAAAAAATACCAACTGAACCACAAAGTGAACTAAAAGATGTGCAAAGTGTAAAAGGGTTTGTACAAAGTGTCGAAGTCCTGCAGCTCAGTGGTTAGATCATTCGCCTTATAAGCGAGAGACCTGGGTTCAATTCTAGGCAGGGCGAATCCTTGGGCAAGATTCCTTACTTCACGTCCCTCCAAAAAAAAATGATGAATCGGTCATTTCAATCCATGACTATCTGTGGGACACTGCTTTGTGCAATTGGCTGCCGCGTTTCGCCCACATGTATACAGTCCATTCACTTTACTGTGAAGCACTTCGAGATGTCTAGAGAAAATGAAAAGCACTACAGGTATATCAAATGCAAGGATTATTAATATTATTATTCAACATAGCACCATCAAGTTCTGCACAGTTCATCTGCAAAATGGTTGCCAACTTAAACCGAGGTAAGGATAAATATTGTATAATGATCTGGTATCAGAGTGAATATAGTCATAACAAATAATTAATGCCTTGTGTTAATGGTGAAACACAATAGATGCCTCTTTACATTAAAGTTTTAACATAATAATAATCCTTGCCTTTGATACAGCGCCTTATCACGTCATTGAGATGTATGAATGTGCTTCACAGAATATATTGTAAAGTTGGATTTTGTGTGCATATATATATGTATTATGTGCCTATTCAACAACAAAATTACATTTGTATAGCACCTTTCATGTCGGGAGGATGTCCCAAGGCGCTGAACAGTCAATGTTTCAGAGCTGGGGTTGGGATCGGGGAGGGAAAGGAGGGGATTTGGGGTGACTGATGGGACTGTCGAAGAGGAGCGTTCTGAGGCGGGACTTGAAGGAGGCCAAGGAGGGGGCAAGGCGGAGGGACTGCGGTATGGAATTCCAGAGGTTAGGGCAGAGTGGTTGAAGGCTAGCCTGTCGATCGAGGGATATGAAGCAGGCCGGTGCTATTATATATAACATCTGAAATATAGCCTGCACAAGTCAACATGTTAAAAGCACATTTCTGAGCAGTTACATAATAAATAAAAGCTGTCTTATAGCAATGTAAAAAAAAATGAAAACATTTTGTATTATTGAAGGAAGCTAACGATCTGAAACTAATTTGATGATAGAGTGTTGACAACATCAATTTCGCAAAGAAATTCCATGAAGAAAAGTAAAAACAACTCCTCTCAGCACCTCATGGGACTACTACCCTGGAATAAATTGGTTCACTGAGCTGAGAAGAGAAGGGTCCCATATTGCCTACACTGGGCTTTGAACTTGGGGAGGGAGGGAGTGAGTCAGAGACAATGGAATGGAGTTCAAGAAATCGGGAGCAAAGTAATAATAATAATCATCCTTGCATTTGATATAGCACATTATCATGTCTTCCGGATGTCTCAAAGCACTTCACAAAATATACTGTAAAGCGAATCGACTGTATTTTGTGGGCGAAATGCAGCAGCCAATTGAGGACAGCAGTTTCCCACAAACATTAGTGGCTTAAGTGACCAAAATATAATCATTACCCCCAGTTGAAAGTTCACCCCGTTCGCCTCCCCCTGGATAAGTGGGGGAGCTATGCAGCAGATCAATGTTCACTGAGCGCTTAGAGCGGCCATGTCAGTTGGGTTATAGTTCGTAGAGGACTTGGAGTTTGGAATTTGAAGGCGAGAAGGAATCTTGGAATTCAATTCTGTTGGGGGAGGGGAGCCAATGGAGCCCAGTGAGAATGGAGGTGGTTGGCTTGCAGTCATAGGGCACAGGCAGCAGCGTTCAGGACAGTCTACAGTCTATAATGCTTGCTGTAGCATTATATTGAGTTGCAGTCTCACTTGCTTCCTCTGCTCAGCTGGATCCAGCCTCCTGTTTATCCCACGTGCCCTCCGTTCCACCTTCAGTACCCGTACCTTCAGCCCCTAACCTCTGTAACTCTCCCCCTTCCTCCATTCCCACTTTAAAATTATGCTTAAAGACCTTCCTTTTTGATTTTGCTTACAGCCACCTCCCCTCTCCCTCTCCCACTGGCTCGCTGTCCGACCCCAACACTTTGAAGTGCTCAAGGATGTTCCTCCATGCAAAGGGCGCTGTATAAAAGCAAGTTACTACGCTCCTCCCACCGCGCTGGGGTTAAGTTATAGCTATCAGAACAATAAGTACCAAGATTTTTTATATATAACTGTTAATCTTCTCTGTGACTCTACAGCTTGCACTTAATGGCCTATTTGGGTTGCTCGTTGTAAAAAGATTTCCAAATCAATGCTAAAAAAAACGACAACTTGTGCATATATCTATATATTATACATAGTGTCCTTCACGCATGGATGCAGCTAAAAGCAGTTTGCAACCTTGAAGCAAATCGGGTTAGAGACCGCCTGCGAGAACAAGCATTTTAATATTATATTGAAAAGCCGGCTGTGGTTCGGATTCTTTAAAAAATCATAATAAAAACAAATTGACATTTCTAAGCCCATGCTGGCAAATTCAATTCTGGCATAGGAAACACTGTATAAAGTGTTGCTTACCAAATTGATCTACTGCTGGAAATAAATTTAGATTGCTTCCAGCAGCATAAATGGGATATTATGTAAAGCACTACACTATGCATTTACTCACCCAAGCATTGTGGGAACAGAACAGAAGTATTTAGTTTAAGAGAAAAATTAAATTACTCTGCTGAGCACAAAAGCTATGGTGGCCCCCAAGATGACAGGAACGAGAATGTAGCATACAATAGGCGGCGGGGGGGGGGGGGGGGGGGGGAGGAGAGGGGGGGGAAGAGAAGAGGGGGAAAAAAGAGATTAAATAAAATTGCAGCTTTTGCAGCTCAATTCCTACACAACTGCAATTTAGTGGGTAGTTTAAATATGGTGCTAGATGCGACTAAAGATTTAGATGCTGTTGGGAAACTTTTTGCATGTAGAAACCAAGGAAACTCATCAACCTTGCAACAACTTGCATTTATATAACACCCATCAAGCAGGATAGTGTCCCACGCGTGAGTCGTGGAACATAACTCTTGAGCCCAGAGGTGGTGACTATAGGCACAGATGAAGAGGAACGTCTTAAGGCATGACCTGAAGAAGGGGGGGAAGAAAGGAAGGAAGGGTCAAAGCAGAGGGATTAAGGTAGAATGTTCCAGAGTTTAGGGGCGTTGTGGCTGAAAGGGTGGCTGCCAATGGTGGAACAGAGGGCAATGAGGGACATGTAGAAGACCAGAGTCAGTCGAGTGCATTGTCCTCCCAACGTGAAAGGCGCTCTATAAATGTAATTTTGTTGTTGTTGTTGAGTAGAGGTAGCAGGTTGTGGCTCCGCTCACCTCTTCTCATACGTAGATAAGAGCTTTTAAAGATTATTATCACAGCCAGTCCCGTGGCTTTATTGTGTAAGAGAAGCCAAATTTATTGTGTAAAATAAGCCATTATTCATGGTTTCTACAGCTCAGATCCGCTGTCTTTGCCTCAAATCCTCCTTGAACCCATCACTTCATGTTTCCAGCAACATTTATTTCAAATTACAGTAGATACATCTAAACTATGGTCTCATATTGATTAGATTTGAATCAGAACTCAGCAGATAATTGTATAAGTAAGTAATCCTTAAGTTTATATAGCGCTTTCCACGTCGTATCGACGTCCCAAAGCACTTCACAGTATTTGGGGAAGGAAAGTAGGAAAATTAACTGTATATTTGTGGCGAAACGCGGCAGCCAAATTGCGTACAGCAGTGTCTCACAAACAGTCGTGAAACTAGGGCCAGAGGAGAAAGGGGGAAAAGAGGAAAGGGGGAGAGGAAGACGAAGGTGGGGGGCAATAGATAAGAAAAGAGGGGTGGCAAGGGGGAGAGGGGGGGTAAGAGGGAAGAGGGAGAGAAAGGGAAAAGAGGGGAGAGAAAGTGGGGAAAGGGAGTAAGGGAAGAAGGGGGAGGGGGGCTGAAGGCCAGGGGACAGGGGGCAGGGTGGGGGGAAATCAAACAACAACAATAAACAAAATCAAGAAAACTACACATCTTATTTTAATAAATCAACGTTTTATAGCAGGATATCAAACAAACAATTTGCATTTGGAATGCAAGTAAGTTACTCCTCTCTACTATTCCTCAAAAAAGTTTCCAATCAAAATGTTGTCGAAATTATCCTGCCTCAATTCACGGAGGTAGCATTTGTACCTTTCTCTAGAATACTAAGTCGAAAGCAACATGGGTATCAATCACATACAACTTGCCAACTGAAAACAAAATGTGCGAGAAATGCAGTGTGTTGATTATAAAGCTGTACAGTGCAGCCTCATACCAAGGCCGTAGTTGGGGTCCATAAAATTCTATTCCGCTTTATAATAAAGTTGTGATCACTGGTTTCACTGCATATGTCTCTATGATAAAAAAAAATGACTCATGGGACTTCCTGTGTGTAGGATGGCAACGCTTTGGGAAGTCCTCCCGACGTGAAAGGTGCTCCACAAATGTAATTTTGTTGTTGTTGTGTAGCACATATACAAGGCAGAAAGTAGCACCAGTAGCACCTTGATGCCATCATGGAAGTCAACCATTTTTTGGGGAGTGTTTTAGAGGCCTGCTGAGTGCATGTGCAGTGAAAACAGCCCACAGCCCATTCACATTATAAACAAATTAGCTCCATAATGAAGTGGATCACAACAGCGCTGCATTGTAACACAGTGCCCCTAGACAATAAACTATACCTGGGGCAGGAAAATAACTATCCAGCCTGTGGTGAATTTCCAATTTTTAAAATATAAATCACAATGTTTTGTCTCTTTACCTCCTTAAGCTTGGTCTCGGGACATTCTGAGTGCAGCGTCAGTGTGGCTCCCTCTATATTCCTGGGCATCGGAGTAGAACCGGGATTGATGGTGAACTGAATCTGATCAGGAGAAATGGTGTGATGTACATAACCCTGCAACATTCCCTCAGGATCTCCTATCAAAAAAAAGTTGTCCTCTCCGCCATGAGATAAAAAAGACACTAAGCTGTTATTGTTCCCTCCTTCCTCTTCCTCCTCATCCTCATCCTCCTCCTCCTCTTCTCCCAGGCTAATCGGGTCCTGTTCTATCAGGACAGTAGTCTGATCATAAACCGTCCCAGGGGAAGAGATCAGGCCATTTTTACCAGAAAAACCCATCCTCTCCTCTCTTGTCATCTCCTCTTCTTCATCCTCTGTTTCGTAGTACGTTTCATTGTTGTTTTCAGACAAGAGTTCACCTTTTTCTGGGCCATTGTCACCCATATTGTAATTCAGATTATGGCAGATTGGTGAAATATTTCAGATGATCTGAAAGACGAAACGTAAATTAGCAAAAGCTGCTGGTAACTCTACCTTTCTGAATACCTACAAATGCATTTTTCTTTTAAGAAAGTAAGAATGTTAAGAATGGTTAAAAAAGGAAGCACTTAAAAGATTAAAAGAAATATTCATGTCTATCAATTTCAATGGTTTAAACCAGAATATAGTAGATACCAAATTTATATATGCAGTAATCATACCCGAAAAGTAATCTGTAAAAAAAACTTTAGTAAAGGTTCTCATAAGCATACTACATTTCTTAATTTTGCAGAGAATAGAGATCTTACAATCAAGAACAGATCTTGATTGGTTCATTTGGTTCACAATTAAGTTCCATACAGATTCTAACAGATAGAGGAATCCTTAAATTAAAAATCCCTGCATTTAACACAGTACCTTATCGCATCGTTGAGATGACCCAAAGCGCTTCACATACAACAACAAAATTTCATTTGTACAGCACTTTTCAGGTCAGGAGGATGTCCCAATATGACGTTCACATGTCTTTTACTGGATTAAAATTTCATGGACATTCAGTGGATGAAAGCAACAATATGCATCCTCATCCTGCATCTAAGTAGATCATTATCATGCAAGTTTGGTGATGGATTCAGACGTTTTCATTTGCACAAACCCCTCGTCAGAATCTGATTTTGTAATCTTGGCTACCTACCCAAATAAAGGTAGTGGGGAAAGGCCTGAATATCTGGCAACTTTGCTCCTAACCATTTCAGCAATTCCACCACTTGGTTATTCGGAGAGTGGAATCACAAAATTGCACTTCTAATAGTGGCTTGTGCATGGGTAAAAATTTGACGACATCACAATACTGACACAATGATGCCGACCCCTTTAATTATACAATTAGAGAGCCGGTTTACAGAAGCAATCAATCCACATGGAGGATCCGATTCCAAAGTCAGCACCAGGGAAAACAACTATTTACATTACGACTTGCCTCCAAAAGTGTGCTTGCCTCATGAAGGAAACATAAAATAAATATGGCATTAACTGGTTTGCATCAGGTGCTGGATGGGGTGTTAAAACCTAGCCTATGTAATCTAGCCTAGCCTATGTAAAAAAACAATTAGTCAGCCTTACTCCCATCATTCTTTCAACATCTCAGTTAAAAAATGCATGAGTGGCTAAGTGAGCAACAGAAACTGTTGTGATAAAACTCAACACACGCAAAGCACTGTGAGGCTCTGTGTCACTACCTTGCAGCTAGTATAGTAATAAGAAAAAGAAAACACATGTACCTAATTCCTAAACATTCAATTAACAACCTTTTGCTATCGGTCGGAATACCATTTCATACATTGATATATACACACACATATAAATAAATAAACACAATAATACATGCTACATGACATTATGCATTGTTATATTTTGACTACAAGCCAGAGGAACAAGTGTCTTAAACAATCACCAAGTTGTCTTGAGAGGTCTGCCATTTGGCAGGAGAGATTATATTAGTGGAACAAGAAACAGAGGGCCATAATTTAACAATAATAATAATAATAATCCTTGCATTTGATACAGCGCCTTAACACATCCTCAAGACGTCTCGACACTAGGCTCCTAGGCTTCCGGGCATGTCTAGCTAGCCCTGGCAGTCTGACTGATCAGGCAATAACAACCAAATAAGCCTTGGGTTTACTGCACACCAGCCCCAGCTTCACTAAACTCCTTCCCCAGAGCCACAAAAACCCTGTTTACTTCTCTCTCTCTCTCTCTCCCAGACTGTTACACACATTACACATCTGATAGCGCCTTGGGACGTCTTCCTGATGTGAAAGGCGGCATATAAGTATCATTTTTTTTGTTTTGTTGATAGGCCTGGAAACTGAGAGAGAGGGAGACAGAGACATGCAGAGAGAAGGACAGAGATACACACACACACAAAGAGAGAGACAGAGACACACACAGAGATACAGAGACACGGGGAGGGAGAGAGACAGACATAGGGAGAGACACACAGAGAGAGACACACACACGCTGAGATATTGAAACACACACAGAGAGACGGGGAGGGGGAGAGACAGAGACACAGAAAGAGAGAGACACAGAGAGGGAGAGAGAGAGGCAGAGACTGAGAGAAAGACACAGAATGAGAAAGACAGAGAGAGAGAGAGGCAGAGACTCAGAGAGACACACAGAGAGAGACACACACAGAAAAGGAGGCAGACAGAGACACAGAACGAGAAAGACAGACACGGAGAGAGAGGGAGAGAGACAGAGAGGGAGAGACAGAGACACAGAGAGAGAGAGAGGCGAGGGGTATATTCTCGTCCTCCCCACTGGGCTCAGCCAGAATGACTAACTGGAGAGAGAATGGCAGCTGCTCTTGTTATATCAGAGGGTTCAGGGGAGGAAACCGATACATTAAAACTAGTGAAAGTGGCAAATACTAAACAGCAGCCCAGCCCGTACAGTGGACCTCAGTCCCTCTC
Organism: Hydrolagus colliei; assembly: GCA_035084275.1. NCBI lineage: Eukaryota > Metazoa > Chordata > Chondrichthyes > Chimaeriformes > Chimaeridae > Hydrolagus > Hydrolagus colliei. The sequence continues at coordinate 6,387,993 of CM068763.1, read as the reverse complement.
TCTCGGTCTGCACCTCTCTCTGTTTCTGTTTCTCTCTGTGTGTCTCTATCTCTCTGTGTGTCTGTGCCTCTCTCTGTGTCCGTATCTCTCTGTGTCTGTTTCTCTCTGTGTGTCTGTTTCTCTCTGTGTGTCTCTATCTCTCTGTGTGTCTGTGCCCCTCTCTGTGTCCGTATCTCTCTGTGTCTGTTTCTCTCTGTGTGTCTATATCTTCTCTGTGTCTGTGCCCCTCTCTGTGTCTTTATCTCTCTCGGTCTGTGCCCCTCTCTCTATATCGCTCTCTCCCTATCTCTCTTCCCCAAACTGTCTATGTGTCTCTGTCTCCGCTGTCTGTCTCTTTCCCTCTCATTCTCTGTGTGTCTCAGTCTCTCTCTCCTCTCAGTGCCTGTCTGTCAGTCTCTCAATGTGTCTCTCTTCCTCTCTGTCTGTGTCTCTGTCTCTCTGTCACCCCCCAGCACAGCTCCTTACCCCCTGACATTCCCCCACTGCTCCTGCCTGTTTTCCCCGGCGTTCTCCTCCTCCTCTCTCTCTCTCTCTCTCTCTCACTCACTTACACCCTTCCTTGTTCATCCGCCCCTCTCCGTTTCTCTACCACAATCTCCCTCTCACTCACTCTCTCCCTTCTCTCTGTCTCCCCCTGTGTGTCTCTAACGGTCACATTCTCTCTCGCTCTCCCTGTGTACAACTCCCTCCCCCTGTGTGTGTGTGGGGGGGTATGTATGTTTCTCACTCTCTCCCCGTCCATGTACTGCATATAAATCTATCTCTTCCCCTCCCCACGTGTGTGTGTGTGTGTGTGTCTGCCTTTCTGTTTGTGTCCTCTCCCCCTCTTATCTGTTGCTCTCCCTCCCAGGGTGTCTCCCTCTACCATGTGTGTGTTTGTCTCTCGCCCTTCTCCATGTATGTGTCCTACCCTGTCTCCCATGTATGTGTGTGTGTGTGTCTCTGTCAGTGTTTTTGGTGTATGCCACAACACATACTATAAATACACTTTACAGTACAGTATATGCTGTGAAGCTCTCTGGGAACGCTTCTTACTGGGGGGGGGGGGGGGGGGGACGGGACACTATACCACATACAGTATAAGGATTAATATTATTATAGTGCTAACTTGCAATGTTAATATATAGAGTGTGAGTCAGCGTGAGCAACTCGCTCAAAATCAGTGGGTAACTTTCTGAGCGTGTCCGTGGGTCTGTATCAGTGAGCAAAGTAACTGTGTGTATGAGAATGTGTAAGTGCGTCTCACTGTCAGCGTAAGTTATTGTGTTTATGAGTCTCAGTCTCCAGTGAGTGAGTCTCAGTCTATGTGTATCTGTCAGTGGGCAACGGTGTGTGTCTCTCTCTCGGTCAGTACCGGTATGTAACTTACATTATCTGTTTGCGTGTATGTGTGTGTCAGTATCAGTGAGTAACTTACTGTGGGTATTTCTGTCTCAGTGTGTTTTCTGTCTCTCTTTCTCCGTGAGAGTCTCTCAGTGTCTGAGCAACTTACTGAATGAGTGTCAGTGTCTCTGTGTTTGTCACTGTGAGGGGTGGGCGTCTGTCTGAGTTACTTAACTCTGAATGCCAGTGTCTCTGTCAGTGAGTGTGTTTCTCTGTGTCGGTGTCAAGAGTGGGAATGTCTCTCTTTCTGAAAACAATGACTGCCCAGCACCTTGGGATTGGCCTCCTGACGTGAAACGTACTATACAAGTGTAATTTTGTAATTTGTTGTTGTTGTTTCTGACACTCAGTGTGAGTGAGTGAGCAACTTACAATGTGAGTGTCTCAGTGATTCTCTCCCTTTCCAAGTCTCTCAGTGAGTGTCTCAGTGTGACAATCAGTGACCAACTTAGATTCTCAAGCATGAGTGAGTAACTTAATGAGTCTCCAATCTCCCTTGGTGCCATCCAATATCAATGAGTAACTTAGTGGCGTCTCTCTTTTTTGGTCAGTAATACCTGCAGTGTGTGTGTGTTGGTCTCTACATGTAACTTAGTGTGTGTGAGGGAGCAGTAATTCAGTGTATTGATATGACAGTAACTCAGTGCCATTGTGTGTGTGTGTATGTCGGACAGTATCTCAGGTATATCCGTGTGTGAGGCAGTAATTCTCTTATCAGGGTGTGAGTCGGTAACTCACAAGGTTGCGGCATGTGTGCGTGGAGGCAGTAACATTGTCTGTCAGACAGTAACTCAGTGTGTGTGTATGTGTCAGTAATTCAGTGTGTCAGTAACTCAGTGTGTATGAAACAGTAAGTGTATGTCTGTCTCGTGTCAAAACTCATGTGTGAGACAGATTCGCCCACAAATATATACAGTCAATTCACCTTACAGTATATTCTGTGAAGCACTTTGAGACGTTGATAAGATGTGGAAAGCGCTATATCAAATGCAAGGATTATTATTATTATTATGTTTTTTGTGTGTGCATCAGTGTATTCATCACATCTAGGCTCGACTATGGGAATTCTCTCCTCGTCGGCCTTCCCAGCTCCTTCCTTCACAAGCTGCAGTTTACTCAGAACTCTGCAGCTCGTGTAACTCTCCCTCACTAGGCTCTGCGCCCACATCACTCCCTCCCTCACCCGTCTCCACTGGCTCCCTATCCCCCAGAGGATCATATTCAAGATCCTTATCCTCACTTTCAAGGCCTTGCCCCCATCCATCTCTCCGACCTGCTGTCTCCCTATCAGGCTACCCATCCATCCCCTCCATTCAGCAGACTCTGGCCTGTTCCATGTCCCCCGCCTGAACCACCCTACCATCGGTGGCTGGGCTTTCAACCTCTCTGCCCCCACACTCTGGAACTCCATCCCGCAATCCCTTCGCCTCGCTTCATCCCTTTCCTCCTTCAAGGCCGGTCTCAAGACCTTCCTCTTCAACTGTGCCTTCTGCTCCCTTCCTAACTCTCCCCCCTTTCTTACTCTCCTTCCCCCTACCCCCAACCCTTCTCTTACTGCTTGGGTCCCGACCTAACTGTCCTCCCGATGTGAAAGGTGCTCTATAAATGTAGTTTTGTTGTTGCTGCTGGATATGTAATTTAGTGTATGCATGTCACTGTATGTGAAACAGTAATTCTCCCTCTATATGCACTCTCTCTCTCTCTCTATGTGACAGTAACAAATGTATATCAGTCAGCAATTTACGGTGTGCGTCTCTCTCTGTGTCTGCGTGAGACAGTAACAGTGTATGTGAGGCAGTAATTCCCAGGTGTGCATGTTTCTCTCTGTGAGACGGTAACACGGTACACAACAGTAGAAGCACACGGGTTGTGTGTGTATCTGCATCTCTCTCAGTGTGTATATCAGTGTGTGAAACAGTAACACAGTGTATGTCAGACAGGAACTCACAGTGTTTGTCTGTCTCTCTCTCTGTTTGTGTGTGAGACAGTAACTCATGATGTCTGTGTCTCTCTCGCTGTGTGAGGCAGTACGTCAGACAGTGTGTGAGGCAGTAACTCAGTGTGTGTGTGTCTCTGTCTGTTAGCACCCTCAGTAATTCAGTGTGTGTCTCAGTGTATATTACTGTGTGTGTCTATCACTATGTCTCTCATTCATGCCTTCAAGTCCAGGCTCGACTATGCTAACCCAAGCCCTGCTTGTAGGCCTTCAAAAATCCTACTGCAGATCATCCAGAAATCTGTAGCGGTGTCCTCTCCCGCACCGAGCTCCGGGATCCTATCACTCCCATTCTCGCCCCACTCCACAGGCATCATTCAGAGGATTCAATTAATGATCCTGGTCCTCACCTTTAAAGCCCTCCACAACCTCACCCCACCCAACATCCGTGACCTCCTATCCGCTTACCAACCTGCCCGTCCCCTCCGCTCAGCAGGCTCTGGGCTGCTCCACGTGCCCACCATTGGCCCCAACCTCTGGAACTCCATCCCGCAGTCCCTCCACATCGACCCCTCCCTGGCCTCCTTCAAGTCTCGCCTCAAGACTCTCCTCTTCGATGGACCCATCGGCAACTCCTAATCCCCCCTTTCAATCCCATCCCCCCGTCCTCAGCTCGGGTCTGAAGCAGTAACTGTCCAGCGCGTTGGGACGTGCTCCTGAGGTGAAAGGCACTATACATGTGTAATTTTGTTGTTATTGTGAAGCAGTCACTCTCTGTGTGAGAGGCCGTCGCTCTGTGTATGTGTCTCAGTGTGTGTGAGAGGCAGTAATTCAGTGTGTCTGTGTAGCAGTCTGTGTTTGTGTGTGTGTATATGTGAGGCAGTCACTCAGTGTGTGTGTGTGTGTCACTCTCTGTGTCTCAGTATGCATCTCAGTCTGTATGTGAGTCAGTCACTCTTTGTGTGTTTGGGGGTGGGGGCAATCACTCAGTGAGTGTGGGGGCAGTCTCTCTCAGTGTGTGTCTGTGTGTGAGGCACTCACTCTGTGTGTGTGTGTGGCAGTCACTGTGTATTTGTGTGTGGGGGGAACAATCTCTCACTGTGTGTGTGAGGCAGTCACTGTGTGTGTGTGTGTGTGTGTGTATATAGGGGGGCTCGGGGCTGTGTGTGTTTGTGTGTGTTAGTGTGAGGGACTCACAGGCTGTGGGGATGTGTGTGTGAGAGACTCAAGGGGTGTGTGGATGGGGGGCTCGGGGCTGTGTGTGTTAGTGTGTGTGTTAGTGTGAGACTCACAGGCTGTGGGGATGTGTGTGTATGAGAGACTCACGGGGAGTGTGGATTGGGGGGCTCGGGGCTGTGTGTGTGTGAGACTCACGCTGTGGGGGTGGGGGGGGGGCTGTGTGAGGGTGTGTGGGAGACTCACGCTGTGGGGGTGGGCTGTGTGAGGGTGTGTGTGAGACTCACGCTGTGGGGGTGGGCTGTGTGAGGGTGTGTGTGAGGGTGTGTGGGAGACTCACGCTGTGGGGGTGGGCTGTGTGAGGGTGTGTGTGAGGGTGTGTGGGAGACTCACGCTGTGGGGGTGGGCTGTGTGAGGGTGTGTGTGAGGGTGTGTGTGAGACTCACGCTGTGGGGGTGGGCTGTGTGAGGGTGTGTGTGAGGGTGTGTGTGAGACTCACGCTGTGGGGGGGGCTGTGTGAGGGTGTGTGGGAGACTCACGCTGTGGGGGGGGCTGTGTGAGGGTGTGTGGGAGACTCACGCTGTGTGAGGGTGTGTGTGAGGGTGTGTGGGAGACTCACGCTGTGGGGGGGGCTGTGTGAGGGTGTGTGGGAGACTCACGCTGTGGGGGGGGCTGTGTGAGGGTGTGTGGGAGACTCACGCTGTGGGGGGGGCTGTGTGAGGGTGTGTGGGAGACTCACGCTGTGGGGGGGGCTGTGTGAGGGTGTGTGGGAGACTCACGCTGTGGGGGGGGGCTGTGTGAGGGTGTGTGTGAGGGTGTGTGGGAGACTCACGCTGTGGGGGGGGCTGTGTGAGGGTGTGTGGGAGACTCACGCTGTGGGGGGGGCTGTGTGAGGGTGTGTGGGAGACTCACGCTGTGGGGGGGGGCTGTGTGAGGGTGTGTGTGAGGGTGTGTGGGAGACTCACGCTGTGGGGGTGGGGGGGGCTGTGTGAGGGTGTGTGTGAGGGTGTGTGGGAGACTCATGTTGTGGGGGGGGCTGTGTGAGGGTGTGTGTGAGGGTGTGTGGGAGACTCACGCTGTGGGGGTGGGGAGCTCGCGGCTTCTGTTTCCCTCCATGTTGTTTCCGATGTCAGGGCCCTGAGCGCGGTGCAGGCCGGGTAATGAACCCCATAAAAAATATTAAATAAACCCTCCCCCCCCACTCTCCTCCACCCCCCCCCCCCCCCCCCCCCCCCCGCACACACACACACACTCCCCTCTTTCCCCCTCCCCGGGGCCGCACACAACACCCCCCCCCCTCCAAAATAACATTGCGGATCCGGTTGCCATGGTGACCAGCCTCACAGGCCGGCCGGGCAGCCTCTTACGTCACTTGGTGTCACGTGATCCAGGTTAGTGGGGGTGGGGCCTTGACCTCAGGGTGAAGATACCCTCTAAATTAGAATAAAATACCTGCATTTGGATAGAGCGCTTTCCACACCTTCTAGACGTCTCAAAGCGCTTCGCAGAATACACCTGTACTGTACAGTGAATTGGCTGTCTGTGTGTCTGTGTGTGTGTAATCCTTAAGTTTATATAGCGCTTTCCACGTATTATCGACGTCGCAAAGCACATCGCAGAGTTTGGGGAAGGAAAGTAGGAAAATTAACTGTATATTTGTGGGCGAAACGCGGCCGCCAATGGCGCACAGCAGCGTGTCCCCCACAGACAGTCGCGGATCGAAATGACCGATTTATTATAGGTTTTTGTGGACGGATTATCAACACTAGGCGCGTGGAGTAAGGAAACTTGCCCGAGGTTTCGCCCTGACCCGCCTGGATTTGAAACACAGGTCTCACACTTGTCAGGCGAGTACTCTAACCACTGAGCTACAGGACTCTGCAAAAGACAGTGGAGGACAGACGCCCTCCCCTCCCTCAGGGGGTTAATAATAATAATAATATACAACTAAATTTACATTTGTATATTTTGATGTCACGTCGGCAGCACGTCCTAACTTACTGGACGGTCAATAGGTCAAGGGGTCCTGTAGCCTCAGTGGTTTAGAGCGCTCATTCGCTTTTCAAACAAGAGACCTGGGTTTGATTCCCAGGCAGGTCAGGGCAAAGCTTGGCAAGTTTCCTTACTACACACACACACACACATACACATACACACACATATGTGTGTGTGCAGCCGTGTCCTGTATCGAATGCAAGGATTATTATTTTTATTACAGGTATTATAATAAACGCGGCAGCCAACTGCGCACAGCGGTGTCCCACAAACAGTCGTGGATTGAAATGACCAATTTATTATTGTTTTTTTTAAGGGATTATCATTAGGCGTGTGGAGTAAGGAAACTCGCCCAAGGTTTCGCCCTGACCTGCCTGGATTCGAACACAGGTCTCAGGCTTGAAAGGCGAGTGCTCTATCCACTGAGCTACAGGACTCCAGAATTCTCTTTCTGTGAAATGGAAGTGGGTAGGACGGAGAGCTAATGTGAACAATCTAAAACACAGCCGAGAAGTCATGTGATTGCGCAAATTGGTGGCAACAAAAGATCTGCTGATGTATCTGGTCTGGCTAACAGCTTGGGAGAAATTACACAAACAAAACTTTCCAATGTGAGTAAAGGGAGCTGTTTCAATTACCTTCATAATAGGGTAATACCTTACATACTTTTGATATAATAAGAATTCTTAGAGCTGGCATAAAATCTATCGCCTTAAAAGGACACCCTGCAGTGCTTCACAGGACTTACTGGGAAGTGCAGTGATTGCGTGTTTTATGGGCAAAACATGGCAGCCCAATGAGCACGAGTGAGCAATTTTATTTGGGGGATTGTTGGTCAAGGCACTGGGAAAAACTCGCTTCTCTTTTCGAGCAGCGCTATGGGATCTTTAATGTCCTCCTGATATTAAAGAGATGGTTCAACATCTCTTCCAAAGGACGGCACCTCTGGCAATGAAACACAGCCCTGGGACTGCATAGGAGTGTCCGCTTCGACCATGTGAGTTCAAGACCTGAGGTGGAGCTTGAACCCAGAGCGGGGGCAGAAAGCCTGAAGGCCCGATGTCAGGGCAGGCAGTTTGCAGCCAGGGCCTGCTGAGAGGAGGGAACGGGACAGGTTAGTAGGGTTCTAGAAGATCACGATGGTAGAGTGCGGAGGGAATCGACAATGAGGAAGAGGATTTTGAACTCAATCCAGGCGAGGATGGGGGTGATAGGCTCACTGAACCAAGTGCGGAAGAAGGCACAAGATGCAGAGCTCTGAAGAATTTTGGAAACAACAACAACAACCAACAAAATTACATTTCTAGAGTGCCTTTCACGTCAGGAAGATGTCCCAAGGTGCTTAGTTAGTACTACTCTCGCCTCTTGAGTTAAAAAAACATCTGTACCAACTGAGCCAGACTGTCACATATAAGATTACCAGAAATTAGTAGGGAATTACAATTATATTCAATAGCCCCAGTGGGGGACCTGGCACCAGTAACAGGCTCAATGTGCCATACAGTCTACTTCTGTAGTCAATTTCTCCTATTTAGAACACAATTGGGTTAATTGTTCGCCCTCTAGTGTTGAGATACCAGTGACCTGCAGCCCTGTGTGAATTTACTCCCAATATTATTTGCTTGCACCAAAACTCTTCATTCTTGTCTGAAGATCTCGACAGATTTCCATCTGAAACCAATACGCTAGCTCAATTCCTGTGGCATCAGTATTTTGCTGAACGCTTATAATGCTCAGACCGTCTGCAAGATTGAAATCAGACTGAAGTCACAATGCGGTTTTGTTTTCACAGAATTATGCAGAATCATAGGATTACACAGCACAGAAGGAGGTCATTCAGCCCATTGTGTCTGTGCTGGCTCTTTGAAAAGAGCTGTCCAAATCAATCCCACTCCCCATAGCCCTGCAAACTTGTCTTGTGTGCATTGCCCCTGGCTTCCCTGATCAGGATAGCTTGACAGCCAAGTCTGAGTATAAAGGAATGGCTAAAAAGCTGGAACAGATGTTAACATTTGCTGCAGATTTTTTTTTAAAATGGTAACGACAACTTGCACATGTATAATGGCTTTTGTGTAGGATGAAGGTCATGAAAGGTATCATGAAATGAGATTACTTAGAAGGTTGTTTGTGGGCAAACACAAGTGCATGAGCAACATCCCACAAATAACAACAAAATAAATGATAATCCTCGCATTTGATATAGCGTTTTTCACCTCTTCTAGACGTCTCAAAGCGCTTTACAGAATATACTGTAAAGTGAATTAACTGTATATTTGTGGGCGAAACGCGGCAGCCAATTGTGCATAGCGGTGTCCCACAAACAGACGTGGATTGAAATGACCAATTTTATAGTGTTTTTTTTAGGGATTATTATTAGGCGTGTGGAGTAAGGAAATTTGCCCAAGATTTCGCCTTGACCTGCCTGGATTCGAACACAGGTCTCATGCTTGTAAGGCTCTAACTGAGCTACAGGCCTCTGTGTACCCAATAAGCTGATTTTTCTTTTGGTGGTGATTCTAGATGAGCTGAGGATAATAAGCAGGAGAAACTCCACATGGAGGCATAGCAACATGGACAGGACTCTCAACACCAACCTCTACCACAAGCATATTTTGCTTTAATAACTGATTGGGTGAAGGGATGATGATCTGGAATGAAATAATAAGTAATACTAGCCATTAAGTATAGCTGCTCACCAAGCCACATCCCAAAGCACTTCACAGAAAGAATTACTTTGAAGTGCAGCAAATGTTTTGGAGGCAAATTTGGCAGCCAAATCTGGATAGACACTGACTGATTGTTGCAGCTGATCAATGTGAATTTCGTGAAGGGGAATTTAAATTAAGGGACGAAAATTGGCACTGAAAGCGCATTTGATTTTAAAAAAAAGTCATTTAAACGTTCATTTTCAATGACTTTTTTTTAAAAGAAAGAAAATAAGAAGCATCAGAGTGGATTTAATTCAGCATTGCACAGTGAACCGGTTGATGTGTCAACAAATTCAAAACACTCTTGTAATTTCATTGAAATGCAGGGTAAAGGTACAGAAGGAATTTCAATTTTAGAAGAACAAAGGGTCAGATAAATAATGAAAGGCGATGCAGGAATAGGTGGAACCAGAGTAACAGGTGAGCCAGAGTAACAACAACACATCACAAAATAATAATAATCCTTGCATTTGATACATCGCTTTTCACGTCTTATCGACATCTCAAAAGCGCTTCTCTGAATATACTGTAAAGTGAATTGACTATATTGCGGCAGCCAATTGCGAACAGCAGTGTCCCACAGGCAGTCATGGATTGAAATAATCAATTTTTATTATTGTTTTTTTTTTGGAGGGATTATTATTAGGCGTGTGGAGTAAGGAAACTTGCCCAAGATTTCGCCCTGACATGCCTGGATTAGAACATAGGTCTCACGCTTGTAAAACGAGTGCTCTAATCACTGAGCTACAGAACTCTACATTTACAATGACCTCTCATGTCAGGAGGATGTACCATGGGGCTGGATAGTCAAGGATTTGGTCAGGAGCAGGGTGGTTGGGATCAGGGGAGTGGAGGGCAGGGAGGGGATGGGTAGGAGGGTGTCCAATGAAATGGTCTTGAGGCATGCCTTGAAGGAGGCAAAGGGAGGCAGCAAGGCGAACGGACTGTGGGATGGAGTTCCAAAGGTGGGTAGAGAGGTTGAAGGTAAAAGCTAAGAGATACAGAATAATGATTAAAAGGTGTACAGTGCATTGTACTTATGACTGATCGTTCACTCTTCAAACACCCCCTTCAGACCTGAGGTTACTCTACATCTCACCAGTGTGGGTGGATCAATGTCCAATCCAAAACACTAGCACAAAATCAACCTCTCCCTCCACCAAAGGAAGGGCAGTTGACAGGTTATGCTTAACAACAACCAAATTATATTTGTGTAGCGCCTAAGGATATCCCAACAGATGCTGGTGAAGCATTAACTCTGCCAGGAGATACAGGATTACTCCAAATCTCAAATGGTGATCAGAGAGCAAAAAAAAAACAAATACCTAACAATTTCCCTGGGCCAAGGAACTTACTAGCAATAAACTACTTGAACTACTTGATTGAGGGAGGAACAATTGGCATCACAACTGTGATTAAGACAGCTCCTTTCCCATCGGACGAATGTCTGGAAGCACGTCAGCGAGGAAGAAAGAGAAATTAAGAAAATTGACCAAGTGAACGAAGAGATATGTTTCTTTTCTGAAAGTGATTTTGGCAATTCCAGAAAATGAAGGAAGTGACTGAAGGCACAGCTACTGATGGTGGGGCAGACAAAGTAAGGTAGGAGCAGCCAACCAGATCAAACCAGGACTGGACAATCTGAGAGTACGAAACAACAACTTGCATTTATATAACGCCCTTCACGCGGGGTAGGGTCCCCGAATAGTTAATTACATGATCACATGTAATATGTTTGTTTGGTAGATTTGGGTGACTAAAGGGAGGGAATCAATGTCATCAGGGTATGTGAGGATGAGGTGACAAGTACAGGGTTAACCCTTGCATTTTGGTTAGTTAGAGGTACACTTCATTTTAGTTTATTTCTTTTTAAAAATGGTGTCAACAGCCATGCAGTTGAAGCAGGATGACATCTTCAGTCTAAGTTCAATGATTGTGATAACGCTAATTCATTCAGCAATAATTTCTAGTTTAATAGTGGGAAGTAATAATATGTTACAAACATCTATCTAGTAAAAACAATAAAGATATACAGTACAACATTTCATTGATGGCAGCCCAATTGGAAGCTCATTCGCTTATTATAATAATAATAATTCTTGCATTTGATATTGCGCCTGATCAAGACATTGAGAAGTCTCAAAGAGCTGCACAGAATACGATACAGAATGTAAAGTGGATTGACTATATTTTGTGGGCAAAACGTGGCAGCCGATTACACGCAGTAGTGCCCCACAAACAGTTGTGGATTGAGACACCAATTTTGTTTTACTTTGGAGGGATTATTATCCCCTGGAAATCGACCCACCGGGTTCCTACTTATTGCTGGGTAAACCGAGGCGGGTGTAGAGTAAGGAAACTTGCCCAAGTTTTTGCCCTGCCCGGGAATCGAACCTGGGTCTTCTCGCTTGCGAGCCAAGTACTGTGACCAATAAGCTAAAGGATTCCACAATATATCTAAACAACTCCAGGTGAATCGAGCACTTAAGGGAGTGGGAAAGGTGTGGCGTTTCAGTTTGGGTCACAATACAAGCTGCGCAGGGGAGGGGGGTGAAATTACATTAACATTCGCCACCAATTGATTGTGTTGGCCAAGATACAAGTAGAAACAGAAAGATATGGAATTGAAACTCTGCAACAGTTAAACACCAGTACAGAAAATGTAAACTTCTTCACAACAGCAATGTTATCGGGAATAATACATGTTTTTTTTAAAAAAAAATCTGTGTAAAAAGCTCTCATGTACAATTCTAAAATATTTTAAAATGTCTAAAGGATTAATATATAAATAACTTTCATTTCAGTTCACATTTGTAAAGGCAATACGTACACTACATAATACAATGTAAATTACTTCAAAACAAAGTCCAGTCACCCTGGGACCAGATAACAACATCTAAGTGCATAATATATAATAAAATAATGATTGCATTTTGATATAGCCTCATTACGTCTTCGAGCTTCTGAGGGCACTTCACAGAATATACTGTAAAGTGAATTAACTGTATATTTTGCGGGCGAAACTCCATCAAGTTGATTTAATTTTGATAATGTGACACTGATATTGCATTGTGGAGCTCAGCAAATGGACACATCTCCATTATAACGTCTCTCTTTATATAACGTTGCCACAAGAAGAATTGCTCATTTAACAGTTTTCCTGCTGGTTTCTTTTAAAAACTTCATAAACAACACAATATTTGGTCAGTACACATCAAGTGATCTGATCTGTAGCTTCTCCCAGTCTCGGGCATCCTTTTGGTTGCTGTGTTAACTTTATCTGAAGTCAAGAGGGAATGGAATGATCTGTGGACTTTTCCCACAGTTGTTTATAATTGACATAACAGACTATGTTCTGCTATGTTAACCCACACACACTTTAGAGAAAGCCACTACAAGGCAGGCTGGCTTGAGTACAAAGCTGTAAAATGTGGTTTAACGCATGTTAGTCAAGACAGGGATTTTTGTCTCCATGCCTGCTGTCCAACACTCTTGTGCTATAGCTATGGGTAACCACACACACTGTGAACTTCTGCTGTAGACTTTTCTGACAAAACTGAGCAAACGGAGCAGTGGGCCACTACAATAATACATCTCTTATTAAATAAAATTAGTTTTTTTGTGTTGTTTCTCTCCTTCCTGCACAATTAGCCGGGAACAGAGAGAGGGGTGTTTCATCTCAAGCTTCCTCCAACTCTGTCTCGGAGCTCATCACTGGGAGGTAGGACAATATGGATTAACACTCGCCCACCCCGCCAATTCTCTTCCTGGGGGTGGGGTGGGCGGGGGGGAGAGAGTGTGGGTCGAAAGGTTTAAACACTACAGGTATATTGCAATGTATAAAAAAACTATTGTAATATTTGGGGTTTAGCTGAACTTTGATTCCTTCAGACATATGTTCGCCATCTTATAAGGACTACTGTGCTATATTCGAGATTATATACAATAGTCTTTCTGATCGGAGAGAAGAGGAAGGGAGAGAATAGGGGAAATCGTTTTTTTTAAAAAACAGTGATAAATGCTAACTATCGTCAGAAGCTATCCTGAACATGTCCTGCGACTGGGAAAGATGGCCGCACGGATCAAATATTGATTAAAGGATAAGAGATGGATTAATGGTTTATTTATATTGGAATGTACATATGTAAACACTAATGTTACCCACAATTTAGAAGTATCACTACTATTATATATCTGGATTCTAGTGTAAGGGGCACAATTTCTATGTAAGCAGATGATGCAAAAATTAGGGAGTAAATCTGACAATTGTACAACAACAACAAAATTACATTTATAGAGCACCTTTCACCTCGGGAGGACGTCCCAAGGCACTGATTAGTACTGTATTATAAGTACTGTAACTCCAAATAGAGACAAAAGAATGAGTAGAACGGGGAGGGAAACCACTGTAGTAAAATATGAGGCTATACATTTTTGGACGAAGAGAAGATTTAGATGCTAAACAGTAATATTTTAACAAGAGAAGAGACCGAGGGGTTAACATACATAAATGCAACTAATGTCTGTAGAGTTCACCCCAGAAAAGTGATTGAAGAGTGCAATGCTCCACACCACTTCCTGATCCAAGAATAGCTGAATGCAAAACATTCATCAAGTGTTCGAATTCAATGCTCATTTCATTGTTCAATTTAATCTGGAATCAGCAACAGGTTTGGGACAGTTAATGATTGTGGAATGTATTTGGTTTGAACCAGTGATTCATTTCATTTAGCAACAGACAGCTGCGCACACGTGTATCAGGAATCCCGATCCAATCAGTACATTTCTTGGCAAAACCACTTAACCCTATTCAACTGCGAGATCTCGTCTCTTTGTACAAATCTACGAAACGCAGGCTCTGAATGCTTTGGGGGAATAGTGAAGCCGGCCTCACTGTGCCCACCCAGCCCGAGTCTCAGTTAGGTGAAGCTCCAGCTATCGGGTGGTTCACTTTGTTTAAAAGTCGCCTTTTAAAAACGTTAAAATATTTTTGTTTTATTTTAAACTAGGCGATTGTGGAGCGCGAGAGATAAGGGGAACGTACGTGTCCTTCAAAGATTGACAATGGGGCCTCTCGCACGCTTGCCCAAGATACATTCTAAAAAGAGCCAGCTCGGTGGTTTTTCCACACACAGCTTCGTAAAAAGTGCTCGAGCCACTGGCGTGTGGAGTCTCGATAGAGACCTGCTGCTTGTGATTCCAGGCTAGTGATTGTGCGTGCTCACGCATAGGATTGCCTGGGGAAACCTTTCACGCTGGGAGGACGTCCCAAGGCGCTGGACGGGACAGTTTTGGACACAAGTTGGCGGAAGAGGGTAAATGGGGTACAATGGTGCGATACATCATCCACCAACTGCTTCGGTGCACGGGTTGCGCTATTTACAAAACCTACATGAAACTGTCAGTTTCTATCTGATGCATTACAACACGCAACAGTAATTGAACAACATTCCAAGGCGCTCGACCAGACACCACTCTCGTTTCGCACAGTGATGAAAAACATTATTGTACAAAATAATTAGTAGCTTAGAATTAGGGGAGACGGCATAATTACTAGTATCACTCCAGGGTACCTTCTGCAATTGTCATCCTCATAATATAAAAATAATCTTGAAATCAAATTGTACAATTTTATTGAACACCAGAAATATATAACGCTATGTGGGGTGGCTCGGGACTGCTCCTTATGAATCCGCATTTGAAAGAAACTGTGCGATGAATTCCTGTGCCTTCTTCTTATTCTCAATTAGGTTGTAGTTATTATTCTGACAGGGAGGTGGCCTCAGAAGCAAAGCTCCGAAAATGCTCGCTGGAGAGAGAGAGAGACAAAAAAGAGGAAATGTTTCATTTTGTTTTCGGAACAGAGATAGTGATTTGTGCCATGAGAAATGCACAATTGGAGACGATCTTGTTATGCTGACAGGAATCATAAAATCAAAGAGTTGTATCAAAGGAGGCTCTTTGAAAAGAGCTGTCCAAATCCATCCCACTCCACCGCACTCTCCCTATAGCCCTGCAAACTTGTCCTTCCCAAACGAAATGCAAATTTATATTACATGGCTCATATTACACTCCGGGTAGTTTGACGATTGCTTGAAAATGATAATAAATAATAATCCTTTGTATTTGATGTAGGGCCTTATCACATCTTCGAGACACCTGAAAAGTGCTTCACAGAAAATGTATACACTGTAGAGTGAATTGACTATATTTTATGGGCGAAATGCAGCAGCCAACTGAGAATCAACATCACTTTTTGATGGTCATAATATAAATATAATAATCCTTGCATTTGATATAGCGCTTTTCACGTCTTCTAGACATCCCAAAGCGCTTCACAGAATATACTGTAAAGTGAATTGACTGTATATTTATGGACGAAATGTGGCAGCCAATTGCGCACAGCAGTGTCCCACAAACAGCTGCGGATTGAAATGACAATTGTATTACTGTGGTTTTTTTGGACGGATTATTATTAGGCGTGTGGAGTAAGGAAACTTGCCCAAAGTTTCGCCCTGACCTGCCTGGATTCGAACGCAAGTCTCACGTTTGTAAAGCGAGCGCTCTAACCACTGAGCCACAGGAGCTCCACAATAGATCTGAATGCCACCATAGTTAAGGTAAAACCTAGTAAACTAATTAACGCTAATAAGAAGGGTTTAGCTTGTTCTTTATAGTTACCGGCCAAAAAAGTTTGAAGTGTCGATTCTTATGCTAAAATTTTATTCAATTCCTCAATGTAAGGAAACTTGCCCAAGATTTCACCCTGACCTGCTTGGATTCGAACAGGTCTCACGTTTGTAAGGCGATTGCTCTAACCACTGAGCTACAGGACTCCACAACGTTTGGATGACCTGGTGAAATAGTGTACCACAGGGCGTTGATTCAAAGAGAAAACACACACACACACACACACGAGTTTGGCCAAATTTTTCTGGCACACCTTCCCTCAAGGATTACACATGGCTTCTTGGCCCCACCATCAACCCGTAACACATCAAACCCTTGGGTTCCTCAGAAGACGGTGGCCATCCCTCTAGCTTACCAATTGTAGTGACGTCAAGGTTATTGGACGATTGGTGTGTCAAAAGCTCTTGAAGGAAACCTATTAAGTAGTTGAAGACATTTCTGTGGCATGGAGGCAACATCGAGACAACCTTATGAAAGATAAAAGGTACAAAATACACAATTTATTTAGTAAAATCTAGATTGTCGTACCACACCTCTTGACTTACGTTTGGTTTGTTTATATGTACAGTACTCGGATTGACTTACTGCTCATAATTCTGACCTGTCTGGCCACATGTTCAAATTCAGAGGCTAAACGTATCACTCCATGGTGTATTGTAATGTATGGTTATCACTGAGGGGCTCTTAGCAAGCTGTGCAAAGACTGGTAATATAATAAATAAACAGTAATCCTTGCATTGAGACTTCTTTATAAAATGTAAAGTGAATTGACTGTATAATGTGCGGGCAAAACATATTGCACCACCAAACTAATAGCGCTATATAAATGTAAGGATTATTATTATTATCCTTGCATTTCATATTGCGCATTTCACGTCTTCTAGATGTCTCAAAGTGCTTCACAGAATATACTGTAGAGTGAATTAATTGTGTCTTTTTGGGTGAAACGTGCCAGCCAATTGCATACAACAGTGTCCCACAAATAATCGATTTAAATGACTAATTTATTTTTGTTTTTTGGTGGGAGGGATTATTATCTGGCGTGTAGAGTAAGGAAAATTGCCCAAGGTTTCGCCCTGACTAGAATTGAACCTAGGTTTCTCGCTTGTAAGGCGGGTGCTCTAACCTCTGGAGCTACAGGACTCCATCAGACATTATTTCTGATGTTATTATAGTAACATCAGAAATAATGTCATCAGAAATAATGTAAAGAAAAGGAATGTACCTGTTTGCACAAGGTGAAATTGCTGCTGCACTCCAAGCATTTCCAGTACATGTCGTAGATGATGACTGGCTCTGGAAGGGCATCCAGGAAAATCAACAAGGCTTCAGCTACCGAGTGGTTACTGCCAGCTGTGAGCACAAGGGGTTAAGGGAAAGAAACACGCGTCACCTCCCTTTGGCCTGCTCTGGGTTTGGCCGTCAGCAAAACACATTAGATTAAAAAGAAAGAGCATTTTGCCGAGCAACTAAAGCCCCAGAGACCGGTAGAAGAATAAACTACAGTCTCATGTATTGTGGTCACCACTCAAAGCTTTGTACTGTTGCTATCTCTCAGTAGCTTCCTTGTAACCACACTCTGAGCTGACACTCCAACACAATGTGGGGATGTACCGCGTTGACGTGGAATCACTTATTGCAGGCAGACCATGTGAACAAATGCGCTGTAACTAGGGAGGGGAAAGCAACGCCTGCAGTCCCACATCCAAGTCTTCTGCTCACTGCCAAAGATGACATTTTCCCGCACATTGAGCACATCATACGAGAGAGAGAGAGAGTGGTCATCTGGTTGGCGCTGGGACCCAAGTTGTACTGCGTTTCCGGTAAAGTGCGAGGCCACATAACTGGGTCCGTTATCCAAAAGGACACACTGTCATTGCAAGACGCTGAATCAATGCGCTGTCACTGTGTTGACATCCGATCAGAGTATTTCTTTGCCTCGGAAACTTCAAGGCCTGTCATTTGACTCCTTAACAATGTCTGCGTCAGCCGCGCCGCCTGGTTGTTTACAAAGAGAAGGATACAGAGGTGATCTGGGGTTCCAGTGTCTAAACAATCCCGAATCGCGTCGAACTGACATCTCAGCCCTGGCTGCTGGAATATGTCTTCCTGTACACAATCACAACATTTAATACGTCAGTGACACACTCCCTGAGGTTAATTTGCCCACTTACCCAATGCAGTTTGATCAGCTTCAAGGACATTTTGTTCAAAGTGTAACACTACCAAAACAAAGCAATACTGAGATCTCTTCAGAGTTAAAAATAGGGCATTTATAGTGTTCGAATCCAATGTAAATCACTCTTTTCAAAGAGCTGGCACAGACTAGATGGGCCAAATGGCCTCCTTTTGTGCCGTAAAATTCTATGATTCTATGATAAAGCCCCTATACAGGAAGCGCTCTGAGAGCCCCGAGGCCCTGGACAGTCAGGGAGCCACACCTGGGCTGGTGGTTGGGATCTGGAGGTGTTGTGGGGGGGGGGGGGGGTAGGGGTAGGAGGGTGACCAAAGGTGTGCTCGTAGAGGAGATTTAAACTTTCAAGATTCCATTTCACCCGAAAAAAACGTGAAGACGAGAAGAGTCAAAACAAAAAAACACAAGAGAGATTCCAAAAACATTTTCTGTGCAAAGGATGAGGGACGTGACCTGGTGGGAACCATGGCGATGCAGGTGGTCCACCATCATCCAGATTTCCTTAGGAATCTCCAGTGGCTTCTCAGTTAGAAAGTCAAGCTCCTTATATAGCAATGGCATTGCTTCCTGCAAAGCAAAACATACAACAATCAACAGGGAGAACCAAAGCTTCTGAAACCCTGAACATTTTGAATTTCTGTCAAAATAACAGTGGTATTTTAATGGTACCACTTTTGGGTCAAATTTTCTCCACAGTCCTTTATTTTAAAACAGGCTTTAATGAAGGATTGCAAATTTACATTTTAAATAATAATACTTGCATTTGATAAAGTGCCTTTCATGTCAGGAGAAAAGTTTCAAAGCGCTTTACAGGATTTATTGTAAAGTACGTGCAGATGAAATAGGACAAAGACCAGGCCACTGCATGTAAACTTTTCATGATCTTCTGAAGTCCAAGACATAAGTAACCTTGTTGTAGCTTATCAGTGAAGGGTCTACTCTAGACTTTAGCTGCCCTTAACCCAATCTTGTAATAGCAAGTTCTCTCCTGATGATGGTGCTATCTGCGTTAAACTGGTGTCCATGACTAGCATAAAGTTAGCCCCATTGACTTTCACTTCAACAAGCCCCAACAACAATCACCTTAGCCTTTTTTCTAACAGAGTGAACACTGAGTATCAACAGTTCTTTGTGCCTTGGGAAGTCCTCCCGACTTGAAATGCGCTTTATAAATGTAATTTAGTTGTTGTTGTAACTTGTCGTGTTGCTTGCAGTTATTTTCCCAATGGGAAATCTCTTATGCTGAGGCCCATCTGACACAATATTTGCAAACCCCCCACCCACCCACCCAGTAATTTATAAGCAGATAACATCATGCTGACTGGCTGACGTAATGGAATGTCTGCTATAAGTATGGTCTCTCTCCTTTATTCAGTCCCTGCAGTGTCTTTCATCTCAGGAGGACGTCTCAAAGCGATTTATGGGATTTATTGTGGAACGGCCATTGATTTCAAACCACTTTCAAGCATCTCGCATCCGTATAAATATTTTGATTCTACTGCTTGTACAAGTTAGAGCGTGTAAACACACACACACACAGATACAAATACACACAGAGACACACGCACAGCACAAAACATTTCCAAGAGGTCCAGGTTAGAAAGGGAATGGAGAGGGAGAGGTCAGACAGACAGATGTCCGCCAGCGACCTTGTCCGTATCAAATTCTTCAATAGTGTAACCTTTTGTCCTCAGTTTCTGGCACCCATATCACCCACATTGGCTGGAAACCAACTTGTCGTTACAGCCAGCAGAGGCTCATGAAGATTAATCCATCACATCATAAATGCTACCAGAAAAAAAAACATGCCTCGCGCCTCACAAAGCTTCTCTGTGCTTAATAGCAATTAATTATCTGTGAAGCTTTGAGATGTTTCAATGTGATAAGGCACTACATTTTAAATATATTTTAAAACATTTTTTGTATATAAATAAGACTGTTCGTGGCACACTGCTGTGCGCAATTGCAATTGGCTGCTGCGTTATGCCTGACAAATAGTCAATTCGCTTTGCAGTATAGTCTGTGAAGCGTTTTTAGACGTCTCATCAGTGTGAGAAGGGCATTAAATCAAATGCAAGATTTTCGATTATTACCATTATAGATTAAAAAAAAATCTTTATTTATTCTCATTTCTGCTTCTGATGAACGTTAGCTGAATCTCAAAGCCACGCTCGTGCTCCTTGCTCTGAAACGTCCCTCCGTTCACTCACCAGCTCTCGGATTCTTTCAGCCGGCATGTCTTGGATTGGCTCCTTCATCTGGCACAGCGCTTGCAAGGAGGATCCAAAGCTGCTCGGAAGGTAGTTTCCAGATATGGCCAAGAAGTAGTCTTTCCCTCGGTCCAGATGCAAAATTAAAATATCCTCAATCTTGTCCTCCTGAGTGTTCAACTTGAGGGCAGTAGATTTATTCACGTAAACTTCTAACTCGATCTGTATTGTACCCCCTGAAAATAAACCCACAGGCAGTCTGAGATCTCACCTCGCTCGCAAATCCTGTGGCTCGATCCACACCCGAGTGAGGATCTTGAGGTCGATCTGCTGACAGACCAATTATAGCTTGTAGCGGATGCAGGTAAACGGTGAGTTTAGCTGAATGCGGTGAGGACTGAATTATTCATTATTATCCCTCCCCTTCCTGGCCTCCTTCAAGTCACGCCTCAAGACTCTCTTCTTCGATGGTCCCATCGGCAACTCCTAATCCCTCCTTCCCTTCCCCCCTCTACCACCACTCCCCCGTCCCCCGCTCGGGTCTGAAACTATGACTGTCCAGCGCCTTGGGACGTCCTCCTGACGTGAAAGGCGCAATATAAATGTAAGTTTTGATTGATTGTTGTTGTTTTGATCAGCTGGGTGTCTGACACCCTGCTTTGGCAATTTCCTGTTTTTTCCTTCCTGAGGAGGTCTGAAGGTATGGATCAGGGTTTGCGTCATGACATAAGGTGGAAAAGTGGAGAAGATGCAATAAAGTAGTCTGAGCCGAGCACTGAATGTAAGGAGGAAACAAAGCAGAGCGTTGAACTGCGATGAGAGTGATCAGTGAGGCAGAGAAAGGGTTGATTTGTAAGAAGCTGTGGTTCCTACTGGACTCGATGTCAGGCAGGGAGAACATCAGTGAACCTGGAATCGTAGACACTTCCATTAAACACAAGTGGCCTCTCTGTGTTAGACGCACACTTCAAAATCAATTGATAGCAAATGACGGCTAACACACAGAGCTGCCAACGCGCACTCACAAAAAACCCTAACCTTCTGCGGATAGTGTCAGCCCAGAACAATCAATAGAGAGGGAATTTGAAATGGCAAAAAAAAAAGCTCAGCCGTTCGGGCCCTTTCTGATTTCAGATGTTGAACACTTGAGAGGAACAAAGTAAAATAAAATAAACCAAAACATGTTTTCAACTTAGAATTGTGTAGCTTACCCTGAGCCAGAATCCCCCTGTGCGGAGTAACATTGAGCCAAGGTTTGCAGTATGAAGCCTCGTCCAATTTGGTGATGAATTCGAACTGACAAGGCACCTGCCCATTATTCTCCACAGTCAGCATTTGAACTCGAAGCTGCATAAACTTCACATCCTCAAAACGGAACTGGAGCGAGAGGGAGAGAGAGAGAGAGAAAGGGAAAAAAACAAAATTTAGACATGTCAAGAGACAAGCTGGGTCTATTTCACATAGGATTCCTTGCAGGGTGGTTATCAACGCTGCATGGCTGTGGCTCCCTGGACTGCAATAAGAGTGGGCAGCATTGATTGCCATTACTCACATTGCTTTTACACCAGTGAATTATATCCCTCAATAATAATAATCCTTGCATTTGATATGGCACCTTATCACGTCGTTGAGACGTCTCAACGCGCTTTTCAGAATATATTATCGCAAAGTCATTTTGTGCATTGTAGACTGGGTATTTTATGCATTGTATAGACTGGGTATTTTGTGGGCTGCACACGGCAGTGTCCCCACTAACAGTCCCATTTTAGCCTCAGGTCCTACACAATATTTGGGACAAAAATGCTTTTTTGACCTTGGATGAAGTCGGTATTTATTACTGTTTATTGAGGGGAACAGGCTTGAAGGGCTGGATGGCCTACTCCTGTTCCTATGTAGCTGTGAGGAATTACTCAAACTGAATGTAACTTGCATTTACACGCTCGATAGTGGATCGAAAATGTGAATGAACGAAAGTCTCCTTACCTCTACATTGGACACCGACACCGAAGGAATACATTCATTCTCCATTCTGTCCAATAAGCGAACGATCTCTTCAAAGGTCTTTTTGTACTTTTTGTCATTGACCACTTTTATCTGCGAAGATCGGGACTTTTAGTGGTCTAGCAATGAATGGACTGAACCCGAAACAGAGCAGAATCTACCACACCCAGACTGCAGTCCCAATCAGCCTCACTCAGGTGAATTTAAGACAAATTATCTATTCCCAGATCACAACTAGGAGCTTTTCCATGCTTTAACCTCCCCCAAACCTGCCACTGTTAATTGCTTTGCTCAGGCACAACATTGACATAAAACACCAGCACAAAACAAACATTCCATGTCAGGACCATGTCCTCATACAATTTTCTCCACATAAAAAGTAATTTGCCGTTGATACTTCAATAGTTCAATCTCACGACTGCCTGAATAATCCTCGTGCTTAAGAGACTTTGCTCACCACCAAATAAATCATTGACAAAGCAGTCGAGATACAGTAACCTTCAAGAAGCAGTTCAGCATTCAAGCGAAGGTGAGTAAGAGAATCAGTCTGTTTTTTTAAAAAAAATTCAGCTTCTAAACCCTGCGTTGCCACTGGCAAAGCTATCAGTTTGGACGCAAGTTTTTATTCGGGGGTGAAGTCTCACTCCATCGTGGGCTGTGGGAATTCCCTGGAGGAACTACAGTGATTGTTGACCAGGACAACTGAAATACTGATCGATCAGCGCCTTGGGACGTGAAGGACGCTTTACAAATGGAACAATATAATAATAATCCTTGCATTTGATGCAGCGCTATTCAAATCTTCTAGATGTCTCAAAGCGTTTCGCAGAGTATACTGTAAAGTGAATTAATTCACTGCAGATTTGTAGGCAAAACACGGCAGACAATTGCGCACAACAGTGTCCCACAAACAGTACATATTATTGTGGGTTTTTTCTTGAGGGATTATTATCAGGCGTGTGGAGTAAGGACACTTGCCCAAGGTTTCTCCTACCAGGTAATCAAACTCAGGTCTCTCTAATTTTGCTGGCAGCGACCAGAGGTGACACAATTATAGCAGGTCGGAGATGCACTTTAGGGGTTACTCAGCGACAATGAAAAGCTTAATGTTATTAATCATCCCTGATGATCCATTACCCCAATCAGGAATGCTGCGCTGACTGGCTTGTGGTCACTGCTTTTCAGGGCCATGTGACTGCGATATCCCAACTGCTCGATATTCTTGCCTTTCCAAAGGATGCGATCGCACCAGGCCGGCATCCGACATTTGTCACTGGCAAAGGCAACAAGACACAAACAGTCCGTAAAGTCTCTCTCCCACACAACAACAACTTCCATTGATATGGCGCCCTTCACACAGGACAGTGTCAAGGCACGCTTAAACACACACACACACCTATACATACACGCACACAAATACACACACATATACACACTCACTCACAAACACACACGCAGACACAAATACACACACACAGCAACATTTCACATAGCACCTTATCAGATCAAAATGTCTCAAAGCGCATCGCATCGATTTACTGCAAGGTGTAGTGACTATGTATTTGTAAGCAAACTCAGCAGCCAAATTGCACACACAAAATTGAATTGAATGGCCAATTTTATCCAAAGGGAATGATTGGCCAAAAAACCAAGAGAAACAATTATCTCTTGTTGAACAATCTCATGGGATCTTGCGTTAAAATAGTGCCAGATTTAACGCCTCATTCAAAAGCGGTCACTTCAAACAATGCAGGTCTCCCTCTGCACTGTATTGAGGTGTCAGACGGGATTTGCTAAATTCCCAAACCTTACCTAGAGCTTGAACCCACTAAACTTTCTAAATGACTGACAAGAATGCTGCCAACTGAGCCAGCAGGCAGACAGCAAATTGATATAAGGAAAACACTCTGCGACACTGATTTAGACACAGGTATAATTGATTTCAAAAGTCCTTCTTCATCTGAAGCAATAATAATAATAATCCTTGCTTTTGATCTCGCACCTTATCACGTTGTTGAGACATCTCAAAGCGCTCGACAGAACACACAGTAAAGTGAAGTGACTGTACATTTTGTGGCAGAGAAAAAAGTAACCTTGTGATCTTAAACCACGGTAACGAGGTAAATAAACAATGTCGCGAGCTGGTTACCTGGTGTCCCAGTTGTCAGTGCCAGTATCATACTTGTACGTTGGAGGAAAATTGATTTCTCCTTCGTGAAATCCACTGAATATGCTGCCTTCTTCCATCTGTGTCTTCAGCTGTGCCACAAGAGAACAGAATTTCAGTATTACTGTGCACAACCTGATCTGAATCTGAATTCAGTTTCTAAAATAATAGTTGGGTCTCCAGTATTGGCCGAATCTCAATTTTCTTTTCATTTATTTTTCTTCTCCTAAAGAAGTTTTCTTTTGCTCTTTTTTCCTTCTACATGGCACAAGTTATCCTTCAGCTATTATACTCCAACAAGTCATGACTCATGTGTGAGCTTTTGACATAAACTATTAGCAGGCTATCAGGCTAAAGGGGATTCACTATATCTATTTAAACACACACAGACACACACACAGACACCCCTGATCCCTTTTGCTCACCCACCATGCTTTGGACAGAAAGGCCTGTGTTTTTAGGAGGATTTTACGCTCTGAACAATCTCCCCAAGATCTTCACAATCATCTCTCTGGCAAGGTCTCGCACTCTGATTTTCTGCCCCTGCTTGCGAAGACATTTGAGGAGTTGACACTCGTTGTGCAGCCTGTTTACCTGGTCAAACGTGCGAAGTGTCTCAAAGTCCTCCTGCTCTATAAGCCTTTTAATGCCTTCCACGTCCCTATAACATATCCGGTAGTTCAGGTCTCCAAGCCACAGAACCACACTTTATGTGAAGAAAAAAAAAGGAGAAAAACAGAAGAATATGAAACACTACGATTAAACTAGCTTCATTGGAATAAGGCTCCAATGGTCCAGGTTTTCAGTTATTACAACATCAACTTAACATCTTAATAATAATCGCGGCGTTCTATATGGAGTTGGACCTTAAACAATGAAGTGTAAGAATAAAATATTGGCAACAATCTACAAGGTGTCAGTCTTAAGACTGCCCTCGCAATCTTGTACCTGTGTCTCCCACCTAGAACTACACAGAACATTACAGCACAGAAACAGCCCAACTAGTCTGCGTTAGTGCTTATACTCCATTTGAGCCTCCACCATTCCCAATCCCCTCTCCTCCACCTCTAATCCTATTCCCCTCTTCTCTGGATCATGTTTACACTTTCTGCTTCGACCGCAGCTCTTTTGGAATTCTCACCACCCTCTGTGAAAGGCATTTCTTCCTAAATCCTCTTATAGATCTGCTGCTGCCCTTTGCACATTTATGCCCTTCTCCTCCAAAATTTTCACACCAGTGATTATTTTATCCTATAGTTAAAATAATTCAGGATCAGAATCATAAACAGAAGTTGCTGGGAACCCTCAGCAGGTCAGGCAGCATTCATGGAGAAAGGAAAGTGAGTCAATGTTTTGGGTCCACGACCCTTCGTCAGAACTGATCAAACTACCTAAACTAGATTAAACTATATGATTAAACATACATATTGTGTGTATATATATAGTAATATATAGTAGAGATATATATATTTATATAGAGTGCTCTTCGCACGGGTTAGCGTCCTGGAGTGCTTCAATTACTGAGACTTACTCGTGCTTCAGGATCGTGAGGGGTGGCTGTGTTAAGGTGGTCTGAACAAAGTGCATTCTGGTGCAGATTTCCTTGTAGTCCTGGTTGCGTCGGTCGCACTCGTCGATATGAGCTGCCAGGTGAGAGTTCACGATGCACACAGTGGAGTTGTGGAATTGAAACCTGATACTCACCCCACCCTTGTTTCCCTAAAGAGAGGGGGAAAAAACCCCAAATGGAAACGTCTCCTCGTTTACAATTCAACCACAACACATGTACGTTGGTTAGTCGTTTGGCGGATCGCTTTCCGGAGGTAATCATCCCTCAATTTTTTAAAAATAATAATGTGGTCGCTCAATCCACCGCCGTTTGTGAGGCACTGCTGTGCGCAATTGGCTGCCGCGTTTTGCCCACAAAATCCAGTCACTACCCTTTACAGTATAGTCTCTGAAACGCTTTGACACGCGATAAGGCTCAATATCAAATGCAAGGATTATTATTTGCATAGTTTTGTTTCACGTCAGGGCGATTTCCATGAACTCGGGCCTGACCTCTGAGTAGCCTCTTCTTGTTGCATCGCATCTGAGATGGACCACAGTAACAGGTGGAGTAGCTGAAATTGCCATAGTGTTAATTGGCTGCCATGTTGGCCTACAAATGCGCAGTCACTACATTTTTACGTGAAGCACTTTCAGATGTTTCAACGTGGCAGGTGCGATAATAGAGGGAAGCGTTATTATTTGATTCAACATAGCTCCGAACAAGTTACAAGATCGGAGACGGGGAAACGCGTTGACGCATGACATCTGAGAGAGAGAATGACACAGAAGCAGGTTTTATCTCGATTTTCAGACAGTAAATGACGTCTCTTTTCTTATCGTTGCTCATCTGTGGTTCCATTCATCAAAGGTGATGTGAAGTGGAACCAACCAACAAAATGGCCAAACTATAAAGTAACTATGCGAGCAAAATAACTGAGTATCTTGTGACGGGAACCCATCTATTCCATGCATCACCAATTAAAATCACAGAGTTTGAATTTTCGTTGATCAAAAGCTTATTGCATCAAAGCTGAAGTCTTGAGTCGATGCAAAACTCATGGCTAGTAACACTATTGTGTGTACCACATGAAGAAGTCGGACTGTTCTCTGTAACCAACATAGTCACAAGCGTCTTTCACAAAAGCACAAGCAGCGAATTAGAAGGGGAAATTGCAGTTCGCTTATTTTGTAAAGACTCTCTTTTAATAAGCCAGCGAACGTGTGTGATTTGAATGTCCTGAAGGCAATCTCCAAATACATTGCCCCATTGTCAATGAAGACATTGAACCAATATCCTATCTGCCTGTTTTCCAGATGGCAAAGGCAAGCTGAGTTTGCTTTTCACTCCACACCTTTCCTCGACAGTGCAGCTAAATTCACAACTAACTATGTGGGTAATCATCGTCTAAAACCTAGATTAATAATAATCCTTGCATTTGATGTAGCGTCTTATCACGTCTTCAGGGCATCTCAAAGGCCTTCACAGAATATACTGTAAAGTGAATCGACTGTGTGTTTTGTGACAACGAGAATACTTGCGTTTTGTGCTGCTATATTCTGATGGTTATGATACTTTTTCAACCCCACTA
This sequence comes from Hydrolagus colliei, assembly GCA_035084275.1. NCBI lineage: Eukaryota > Metazoa > Chordata > Chondrichthyes > Chimaeriformes > Chimaeridae > Hydrolagus > Hydrolagus colliei. The sequence goes on along the minus strand of CM068763.1, from coordinate 6,360,393 downwards.
TGTGCAAAGTAGGATTATTATGCTTTACATTTAAAATTGTTACTTTGGAGTCTCCTCAGCAACTCACCGCTTATTAACCCTTCTACTGTGCAGCATAAACTACACTGGAGTCCTGTAGTCAGTGGTTAGAGCACTCGCCTTACAAGCGAAAGATCTGGGTTCGATTCCACGAAGGGGGAAACCTTGGGCAACTTTCCTTACTCCACACGCCTGATAATAATCGGTCAAAACAAATTGGTCATTTCAATCCACGACCACATATATACAGTCAATATACTTTGGGGTATATTCTGTTTAGTGCTTTTAGACACCTAGAAGACGTGAAAAGTGCTAACTCAAATGGAATGATTATTACTATTATTCTAAATTTATTTTGCTTAAAATTCACTTTACCATTCTTCCCATGATCCCAGTTCCTACGGTTTCGATCTCCACCTCGCTAATGTGTTCAGCGTGTTCTTCCCTTACATATAATACAAGCATAATTCCGACCAGTCGCACCAGCTTGATCTGAAACAGAGAGATTGTTATTCGTCAGGGGCTTCAAATCGTTCCTGGGAAACTAATGTGCTTTATAAATTGATCCTTCTTCAATGTTGTTCCTGAAAGTTCTAGTGAGAGATCTAATTGATAACAACAACAACAACTTCCATTTATATACAGCCCCCTCATGCCCGTGAGGCTATATAAATAAACAGTCCCGGAGCGCACAGACATGTTTTTGATAAGAACATGAGAAAATGCAAAACAGCTAATTTTTTTACCTTTGCATATTTGGCCTTTCGATGAAGACTTTTGGACACAACTTTAAACCACTCCTCTTCCTTTGGAGTATCATTGAAAAAGAAGGCTTCTTTACTTAGGTCAAGTTCCTGAAAGCTGTAAGAACATATCACAGGAATGGTACACAGGGCTGCCTGACAGGACTGAGGAACAGGCAAAATGAACACAACCTGAAAAGCTTCTATATTCCTATTAATTAATTGAGTTCACTAATAGCAAAGATTATACATTCTTTGCGCGTAACATTTGTAGAGCGCCTTTCACGTCGAGAGGACGTCCCAAGGCGCTGAACAGTCGGGACCCGAGCATTGGGGGACAGGGTTGGGAAGAGGGAGGGCAGAGAGATAGGATGGCCACTGAAGAGGAGGATCTTGAGACCGGACTGGAAGGACGCAAGAGAGGAAGCAAGGCGAAGGGATTGTGGGATGGAGTTCCAAAGTGTAGGAGCAGAGAGGCTGAAAGCCCAACAAGTTGATAGGGGATCAGCAGGTCAGAGAGGTAGGAGACGGCAAGGCTGTGGAGGGCTTTGAAAGTGAGGACAGTCATGGATTGAGTGACCAATGTTTGAAATGTTTGACAACCTCACGTTTAGTCCACAACCTCGCAGTCACTAAAAGGGTTGTTAATAAATTTATAAGTAGACTTACCCAATACAGTAGATATCAGGTGGTTCACTGTCAGTGCTGAGCCAAGATGATAGATCCTCATTAGGGGACTGGCCATTCACATTGTACGTACCGACAAAAAACCTGTACACAACACAAATGGTTCACTGTAACAACAACAACTTGCGTTTATAAAGCATCTTTCACACGGAGTAGCGTCACGGAGCGCTGCACAGTGATGGGAGTCTGACGACGAGCCAGAGAGAGAGGGAGGTGACTGTAAGCCCCCAAAAAGAAGGTATTTAGGCAGGATTTGAAGGTGGGGAGGGAGGGGAAGGTGGGGAAACATCAGAGTGTGGTATGAATACGATTGGCACATCTACTTAATAATTGTCACTTAAGATCAGGAATGTTTTGAAAAACGCTGAAATTAAATGTAAGATTAAATTAAATGTAAATTTAATTAAAATATAAATTTAATTTAAATGTAAATTAAATTAAACGAAAGCCTGTTTTCCATGGATCTTTCATGTTGAACCGGCTACCGACTGAATTCGAGAGTTTTCAATAGTCTAGGCAACCTTAAATGTGAAGATTTAAGGACTTGCATTATTTGGGGTAGTGGGTTCAAAGTCTGAGACATCACTGCACAAACAATTTAAATTTGGGAACTCTACACTGCTGTGCCCTCATGTCACATTGCTTACAATACTCGCAGAGCAAAATGTTTTATGGTTATTATTAGGAGATATTCACATTGCACTGAGATGCACGGCATTCAAGTCATCCTTATAATCTCAACTAACCTGAAGTGTTTGATGTATGTGTACTTGTCCTCTTGTTTCAGCAACTCGATTTTGATCAGATTGTCCCGCAAGCCGAATTGAGGCATCCCTAAGATCTGAGATTTGTTGGTGACCATTAGACTGCATGTACGGACCATATCATTGGTTATTTCGCCCCTCACTTTACTGTGCCTGAAAAACAAAGTCCAATGTACCATTACCCTCTTTGCCCCAACATCGCCATCAACCAAGCAGTAAGCGCCTTGTACTGTAGAGGTTCATTCTATTGTTAGTCATTATTTTTCAACACAGAATTCCCCTGTGGGAGCTCTCGGCCCTTTCTGTTTGTTGGGAGTAAAGCCATCACTTGAACCAACTGGGTTTTACTAGAAACAAATGGGACCATTGAGGGTTTGGATGGTAGAGAGCCCAATTTGTAGGGGATCAGGTATTAAAAAATATATATTTAAAAAATGTATTGCCCCACCCTCCCTTGCCTTCTTCAAGGCCCATCTCAAAACCTTCCTCATCCTCCCATCTCCATCCTTCTCGACTCCAACACCCGACACAGGTGCAAACGTTTCACTGTCCAGCGACTTGAGGCGATCTCTCGCCTTGTATGAATGCAATTTGTCGTTGGGTTGTCGACACACTGACTGACAATGGGGCTTGATTTAAAGTAACATTTGTGAAAAATTGACCAGAATAGGGAGGGAAAGTACAATTGATATTCCCTGTGAATCCAATCAAGTGTAGCGACAAGTCAAAATCATCTTTGCAAACCATTTGAACAAATGTCTACTTTACCATCATCAATAACCACTTGTGAAAACCAGGGCCAAGTGGTGGAGTGTCACAGAGAATCTTGAGTTTCGGTTATGACCGCCAGACATTCCCACCAGATTAACAGAATGAAAGCTTCACCATAAGCTCCACCACAGCTTCTACGGTGGGACATTTAATCATTTTGGTCAACTGGGGGTCTGACGTGAGGAAACCATCACCACGCTCAATATCCAGACTAAAACCAAATCGATTCCCATGCACGGACATAAACATGGAAATTCCCATACTTGGAATTGAACGTGCCTCTCTCTCTCTCTCTCTCCCCGGAGGAACGGATCCTGGTTGTTATCCAGTCCCAAGTCGCTGGACAGTCAGTGTTTCAGACCCGAGCTGGGGTCAGGATCGTGGAGGGAAGGGAGGGGAAGGGGGGTGTGTGGGGAACCGATGGCACCATCGATGAGGAGGGTCCTCAATATTAGGCACAGGTTGGCACAAGAGCTAATACTTGGGAAATTCAATGTCCACGTTGGGGGTATTACCACTGGAGGTTAAACAGCTTTAAAACCCATAGCTTTCCATTTGAAAGTACTGTATGGCGAGCTTCCCGCTGTTTCCCCACGTATGACCACCCTACCCAGTAAGGCAGGGTTAATGGAGGAGTGTGAAAACATCAGTCCATCCCTCCAACTCGCACCGATTAGCCAGGCTGGCTGGTCTGTCATCAGCAGTATTGTGGACCTGCCTGACTCAGGAACTGGACTAACTGGACACCACAAGAGGTTTGAATAGATTTCCTACATTCCGTTGCCAAGTGCATTGTTTTGCAGCCAGTTTAGCTTCAGGGAGACCCCGCTTATTGCTTACCTCCCCCTCACACCACCCACCTGCACCACCTCCACCACCTCCATACTCAGCCTCAATTTGCGTCCATCGAAAAACATACACATCTCTTATCTCCCTCTCCATCTATATCCTGTCTTCCTGCGTGTCTTAGATGCCTCTGTCTGTGATTCTGACCATCTGTCTCTCTTGCACAGCCTCTCATGCTCACTTTTCCTTTCTCTCCCAATCATTCACTCACACTCTGTTCATATGTGGTCGCAGTATTTACTTTATACACAATGTTCTTCTGTCTCTTCTGCTTTTCAGCTCTCTCTTATCTACAACTACCACATCATTCACTGCCTTTCCCCCCCATCTCTCTTACCTTTCACACTGCGCCTGATTCACTCACTCTTGTGAGATTCCCAACTTGTTGCAAGGTTTTCCCAGTAATTTCAAAGTTTTGAGTGAACTTACAAAAGCGACTCCGGACCTGAACACGTGTGAGTGCCAATCCCTAATTTCGCCTTCAAAATACAGTCGATTCACTTTACAGTTCCTATTGTAAAGCACTTTGAGACGTCTGAACGACGTGATAAGGCTCTGTATCAGATGCAAGGATTGTTATTTTTTTTAATGAAACTGTTATACATTTGAGAATATCTATTAGGATTCATCCTTCCACTCCCCCATATGGGAACTTTTTTTGGAAAAAAAGAATGTTCTTTAAGTACCATTATTTATGAGTCTGGAACACATATGAATCCTGCAGATAATTATCTCTCTGTTTATGTACTGTCTCCAGTGCGTCATCTCTCATGAGATGTGTTGAAAATACTTGTACCAGTGTCTAAACCGCTCTGTGACAACCACAAACCTTCTGCTCTGTGAGGTGAGCACTTCAATCTGCTGCGCTTTCTGGCTCGTGAAGTCGTGGAATGTGAGGCCAAGCCCTTCTACGGCTGCAAAGAAGTCCCTGATCTCGCTGGCACTGCCGTCAATGGTGAGGCACTCAGTAAAGACCCGTCTCTTCCCCACAGGGTTATAACTTGAGAGCTGCTCTCATGAAGTTAATAATAAACCTTGAACTTAACATAGTCGTTATTGAAACATCTCAAATGCCTCACAGGATATCTGTAAAGTGGTTTGACTGTGTACTTTGTGGGCGGTGTGCAGGCTGGTTTTAGTTGAGGCTAGGGAGAGGTCAGTTACTCCTAAAAATACTCTGTGATAAATATCGTAGAGTCGTTTGACCTATTGGACGATATGGTACAAGGCACAATATATCAATTGCCAGCATTATTACCGTCTTTATATATAGCTCACAGAAGTAAGAAAATTAATTTGGCAAATACAGTACAATATTTAGTTGCAAAGAAGATGAAATAATATCATAGGATTTATAGTAGTAAAGTAGTAAAGGATAATCACGTTTATCCGTGACTCAATAAACCGGCATTTCCGTATAACCGGCACGCCAAAAAAAAGTCCCCATTTGATAAACCGGAACTTATCCGGTACAATAGTGTTGGAGCATTTGTAAATGCATAAATAATAAGATAATAACAGAATATTGTATTGGTACTTATTGTTAAAACTACTCTCTTGCGCTTCTCACCTTTACCAGTAGATGCTGAGCTTGAAGCCATGATGCTGCAGTTGAGGTTTATAGTCCAGTGATTCTTTTTAAAATGGAGCACGCCAAGCGGGTGAAAAAAACGGAGCGCGATTTTAAAGCCATACTAGCGGCAAGCAGATAACCCTAGCCGATATCCCACATTGTCACGCAGGTGCAGTATTTTGCCGCTGGTAGAGTCTAGGGCTATCGGCTTGCCGCTAGTAAAGTCGCGCGACTTTAAAATCTCGCTGCCGTTTTTTTCACCCGCTTGGCATCCTCCATTTAAAAAAAGAATCACTGGACTGTAAACCTCATCCAGTAAAGGTGAGAAGCGCAAGAGAGTAGTTCAAACAATAAGTACCAATATAATATTCTGTTATTATTTAGTCTGGTGTGTATGGTGTGTGTTAAAAGAATTTTAATTTTATTGTGGTGGGTTTTCGGCCGCAGGCCGCCCAAATATCCGGCAGGCACTTTAACCGGCATCGGCCAGGTCCCGCAGGTGCCGGATAAATGGGCTTTTACTGTATATAGGAATTACGTTATATTCACGTGTATATAAAGGTTGTATTGAAATAGTTAGTTCAAGAGATCTTACTTTTCCTGGTTGGGCACAATGTGGGTGTCCTCACCCTTGTAGCTGCTTCGCTGCTTACCATTGTCAGCAACCGACAGCAGATCAGAATCACCTGCAATCAATCAAAATAAACATCTTATGAATTGGCAGACAGTGTACCATTCCGGAACTTACAGGAAGGTATTTTTATTTGGGTGAGGGGATGGGGGCTAGTCAATGGGGTGTCTGGCACATACAGGAATCCATCACCATGTTTAAGAGTATCCAAACCTAACTGAGATTTCCGATGCATCCCACCTCCACATGGAAATATCAGAGATAAGATAGCTGGAATGGTACGCGCTCTCTCTCCCTGGAGGGACAAACCCTGTTTACCTAATTCCACAGGTTAACAAGATCCAAGACTTGGGCTACTGCTGGAGTCTCACCAGCTAATACTGCAAAGCCCGTCATTAACGTTGTTGTCCGGCAAGCTTTCCTCCTGCTCGACCAGCTCGGACCGCCCTACCCGTCAGGGCTTTGGCTTGTAGGGTTAACAGGAGCCGAGTGGGCTGACTCCCTGCCTCCAGTGATCGGTGTGCCCTTCCGGGTCCTGTCAATGAGCCGGGCTGGCTACGCTGAGGTCAATCATTAGCAGGGCCCTGGATTACTGCGGACTTGCCCGGCTCGAGAACCAGACTACCGAGATACCACAGAGGGCTGGCTCGATTTCTACATTCCATTGCCAGACATCAGGAGCCAGTTGAACTCCAAGGAGACCCCGCATAGCTCCCCCCGCCCCACCCGCAAGGAGAAGGCAATTGGGGCAATACAAGCTAACACAGGCAGGTTCAATCCCTGGACTGTGAGCTAGCCATATTCAGGCAGACTAGCCAAAGCATCCCAGCATATTAATAAAAAAAGTTGCGGCAGAGATCGGCCTCAGTGTGTGCGTAGATCACGGTGATGTTGTGATCACCCAGGGGGCAAATCCTATTGCATTTCACCCTCAACATGATGTGGTTTACACAATACCCATGTTATGTGTCATGCATAATCAGATGTGCGCTGTACAGCACTGTGACAAGGAGTTACTGTGGAGGAGGAGTTTGGATAAGACTCTTTCGCAATAAGCCAGTCCCAGGTAGAGCTGATAAAGGTTGGATTCAGGTACAGCCAAGACAGACATCTTGACAATCTATCCAGAAAAACCAAACCAAACTGAACCAAACAAATAAAACACACGCTTGAAATCAGGATACAGGCGAGTAAGAAACGATAGGAATGATTTAGAAGCACCACTTACTGGGATTAGCAATGGCATCAGCGGCAGAGATAGTGGCAGCGGCAGCAACAGCACCAACAACAGCAGAAATATACCAGCAAATTATTTTGAAGGGTTATTTGTTGAACAAGCAGAGCTAGACAGCAGTAGGAAAGCAGCGTTAGTAGAGAAAGAACTGATATGACTTGCCATACTGGTCATGTCTAAACCTATACATGATAAAGTGAGGCCAGGGGATGGGCAGGACTTGGCGCTTTACGTGCTGGCTGTTTAATTCTTGAAACACTGAAAAAGTCAATATAAAGTGGATTGTTTACATCCAGCTTACTGAACTATTTCGTGTATTTTAAGCAAATTTCTTTTTTTAAATGGACTTGTTATTTTTCACATCATCTGCTGCACTGAACTCCATCCTCCCCTGGCTCCCAAACCTCCAGCGGATCAATGTTATGATCGCCGTCCTCGCCATCAAACGCCTCCACGACCACAGAATACCCTCTCCCCCTCCTCACACCGCAGATTCTAGCCTGCTTCTTGCTCCTCGTGCCACCATTGCCCGGCGAGCCTTCACCCAATTTGCAAACCCCCCTTTCTCCACAACTCACCCCACTTTGCTCCTTTCCGCCTCTGCTTTCTAATTACACCCAGTGTTTGAGTTTTTACTCTCCCCTACCACCCCCACCCCCGCTCCTTCCCAGCTCAGCCTGCCACTCGTTCCTTGCAAAGCATTTTTAGAATGACTTTTGTCCAGTGTAAAAGGAGCCGTACAGTGCAAGAGTGAACTGCTGTTGTAAACAAGTGGTCCAGGGAGCACCGACAATACGCAGCCCCCATGGATCTTATCAGCAAAAGCAGTTTATCGTTGTGTGGTTTGAGGCCTTACCAATTCTGGTTTATCCTGTCGCTGTGGATTGTACACGTATGGAAACTAGGCTAAGAGGTTTACTGCAAGGCAAAAGCCACGTTTCAAACAAATTTTTAAATCTGAATTCAAATGCTTTTACACATACTCCACTGTTAAGTGCTCTGAGACACTACCCTGTGCGGAGGGCGCTAAATAAGTACAAGTTGTTGTACGACATATTCATGAAGGACTGGGACGTCCCCCTGATGTGGAAGGCGCTATACAAATGTAACTTTGTTGTTGTTGTTCGCACAAGAAGCTGAACTCCTGCAATTCAATAATGTTCATTAATTCCAGAACTTCAGCCACTATCTTGACAAGAGAACGCTGCACTGAACGCTGACTCCATTTGTTGACCATTAGTTGAGAGCTACAGTTGAGGAACGAGACCAATTACTGGTCTTACTGAAGCTTCAACTGAGTAATGGAAAAAGATTAGGATCAGGGAGAGCAATGAAGAAATAGACGAGCAGGCAGACAGAAAGATATAGGGAGCAGGCTCATAGAATAAGAGATATTTAATCTAAACTAAAATCAGGATTATTTATAATTTGCAGTATTGTGGTTGACTATTCCCTAGTTCACTTGTATTTGTTCACTTAGTCATTGACTTTCCACCTTACCAACCTGCCCACTCCCTCCACTCAGCTCAGCAGGCTCCGACCTACTCCATGTCCCCCACCCATCCCACCATCGGCGTGCGAGCTTTCAGCCACTCTGCCCCATACCTTTGGAATTCCAATCAGCAGTCCCTCCACCTCACCCTCTCCCTGACCTCCTTCAAGTCCCACCTCAAGACCCTCCTCTTAGACGGTCCCAAAGGTCACCCCAAATCCCCTCCTTTCTCTCCACCCTCCCCAATCCCAACCCCAGCTCAGGTCTGAAACATTGACTGTCTGGCGCCTTGTTCCAGTAATGTAACCTTGATGTATTTTTATGTGACAGTACACTATCTAGCCCTGTTCTGAATTAAACAGTGGGTTAAGAACACAGCAAGGGATAACAAGTGTCGACTGGTTTGACAGCAGATGTGAAACGTCAGACACACAAAAAAATGTGCTTCATCACTACTCAAAATACACAAATACTGCTGTGAGCTCAACAGAAGCACAGACAGGAACCGAAAATAACTAAGGTAAATATTATTTATAAGGAAACCACACAGACCTACCCACAATGCAGTTAAAGAATGAAGTTAAAGCGTGCGTTTGCTCAGGTCAGATCACTTGGAGCCCTGCTCCAATGCATAATATGCAATTCCAAACAGCTCATTCCACACTGCCCCTCCCTGTGTTGTAATTTCACACAAAATATATATGTCTACTAGATTCAGTGTATGGCACCAGTGCAACCCATAGATTTGGCCTAAATTTGACACAAGCTTGTCCAGCTTATTCAGTTGATGATACAACAACAACTTTAATTTATATAGCGTCCTCCTCGCCGGACGGCGTCTCAGAGCGCTTCACGATAGCGGATCCCGGGACCGAGCCAGTGGCAGGGGCAGAAAGGTGACCAAAGACGCGGTTGAAGAGAAAGGTCTTCAGCTGTGACCTGAAGCTGGGAAGAGAGGGGGCGAGGCGAAGGGAGTGAGGAAGGGAGTTCCAGAGCCTCGGGGCATAGTGGCTGAAGGCACGGCCGCCGAGGGTGGAGCGGAGGATTCGGGGGGGACACGGAGGAGGCCAGACACAGTGGAGCGAAGGCGACGGGAGCTGGTTTGAGGAGAGAGGAGGTCAGAGAGGTAAGGAGGTGCAGAGGAGTGGAGGGATTTGAAGACTTTGTTAAATACATAACACAAACTTGGTAACTAAACAAACACTAAAATGTACTATACAACGGCTGTGGGACGCTGCTGCTCGCATTTCGCTCACAAAATGTACAATCAAGTCACATTACAGTATATTCTCAACAACATGATAAGGGGCTAGAACAAATGCAAAGATTACTTGTTACTGATCCGTGTTTTGAAACTTATTTAAATTCTTTCCCACCCCCTAGGCTGCACTGGCTCGAGAAACTTTTCAGTTGTTTTTTTTTAAAAAAAACCACTGTGGTCACCAATGATTTCAAGATTTCAACAAAAATTTCTTGACATCAGTAGCTTGTGAGAATATAGGTTGCACGAGATCATCAATGTGCCCCAAATTACTTCCATGGCTGCAGAGTTATAGTGTGAAGTTTATCTCCTTCTCTACTTTTTATAAGATTGGAATCTAAATTGACAAAGTATCTGGACAATATTTCGCAGTCGGGAGTTACAAAAGATCTGATATTGAGACCTCATAACAATGATATGTGCATTTGATATAGCGCTTTGTCACGTCTTCTAGAGTCTCAAAGCGCTTCACAGACTACACCGTAGTGTATATTTTGTGGGCAAAACGCGACAGCCAATTACGCAGAGCGGTGACTCACAAACAGTCGTGGATTGAGTGAGCAAATTATTATTATTATTATTTGGGGGGATAATCATGCCCGGAAAAATGATCCGCCAATGGACTAATAACCGGTTTTCTACTTACTGTGAGGTAAACAGAGGCGTGTTGCGTATTCCCTGCCAGGAATAGAACCCAGGTCTCCCACTTGTGAAATTAGTGCTCTAACCACTGAGCTATAGGAATCCACACTGTAATGCTGTTGCTATATCTTTTAATGCTACAATGTAGTATGGATTTACTATATTTTTGAACAGTTTGGGCCAAAAGGGAGGAAATTTGAACTCCAAGCATGGTGTACAGTCACTGTTCTGTGCTTGCGAGTTGCTGTCGATTGATCCCAGTGGCTGTCTGGTTATGAGCTCTTTAGTCTAGAACAGGACTGTGCAGCGTCCAAGTAGTAAATTACATGTTGGTGTTGATGCTTAACCAGTACTTATGGATTTATGCCAACAACTCTCCTACACTCTGGCTTTGGTGCGTTGACATTCAGTTCCATTCCTAGTTATGAGTTTGTCCAAACCTTTATTAATGGAATTAATCAACCTGCTGTCTTGACTCAAAATTCCCACATTGCTACTAGTGTGTGCGTGTGTGTGTGTGTGTGTGTGTGTACTTGTCTGTGTACACCTGTGCTCTCTGCAAGCACGCATGTGATGGTGATGCAGAGGAAGGTTTGTTTCATCCTGTCTTCTTCAGGTTTGTTAATTGGTGGATCGCTTTGCCAGGGCGTAATAATCCCTTCAAAACATAAATAAATAAGAATAATATTGGTGTTTGTGGGACATCGCTGTGCACATTGCCGTGTTTCGCCCACAAAATATACAGTCAATTCACTTTACAGCATATTCTGTAACGTGCTTTGAGGCGTCTCGAAGGCGTGATGAGGCGCTGTATCAAATGCAAGGATTATTATTATTATTATTGCCTTTCTCTGAGCTGTGGCCAACATGTTGGTAACCAATCAAAGATAACATTCCCAAAGACACAGCATTCTAAATGCCAAAAGTCTACAGAGGTTTAGAGCAACGTCTTAAACATGTAGTCAAATGCCTCCCAGGCAGTGTCTCCTAATAATTGACAAGCCTTTGCTAAAAGCTTCACGCTGACATGTGACAGAAACATGCAGAGAATCACTGATTATAACAAATTTCTTCTCCACAGTTTTCAACAAATACTTCACACACACGCACACATTTTAGATTTATTCCCCCAATAGGTACTTATTTATATTTTGTCACATTATAATCAACTTGTCTTTCCTTAGGCTAACAAGACACACTCCCAATTTCAAATTGACCAGGTCACTTACACTTGCAGCTACGAAAGGGAGAAGTAATATATATATATATTAAAAAAAGGAAGTTCTATCTTTGACTGAGGTTAAAGTCGGAACTTTTAGGAGGCAAAAAATACAGTTTTACATAAGAACATAAGAAGTAGGAGCAGGAGAAGACCATTCAGTCCATCGAGCCTGCCCCGCCATTCAATCATGGCTGATATTAGATTGATCAATTAAATCATCGACAACAGCAACAACCAACAACTTATATAGCGCCTTTCACATCGGGAGGACGTCCCAAAGCACTGAACAGTCAGGTCGGGAGTGTCCACATACAGTAGGTGTTCTCCCCACTTGAAAGCACTTTAGAAATGCAATTTTGTATTGTATTATATATTGGAACGATATCTGTCGCAGTGTCAGATTAGACTGAGAACATCTCCCTATGTTGTTGCTATGTTGGGAACCTATTGGCCAGAGGTATCTAACCAACAATATACACATGGATTACAGATCCAGAATTCAAGTACACTTACCCCCACCCCACACACACACACATAGAAATATACAACACATACATTACCCTCACCCAAACACACATACCCCAGTCCTAAACACACTTACACACACCATAGACATACTGCACACCCAAACACACTTACACACATATAAACACAGACACATACATAGCGATATACACACACATGTACACACATTTCAGACATACAAATATATATATATATATATATATATCTATATATATAGAACGCGGTACGTTCAGATTTAAAAAAGCCTGCACCAGAAATTTCTGATTTTGATGGTTCTATAAATGTAATTTTGTTGTTGCTGTTGTTCATCTAATGAGACTTTCCTGCAAATTAACAGCCTCCAAAACAATAACAAAAAAAATTGTATAGTACCTTTCATGTCGGGAGGATATCCCAAGGCGTTGGACTTAAAGGAAGCCTGGGAGAGCTGAGGGGGAGGGACTGCGGGATGGAGTTCCAGAGGATGGGGGCAGAGTGGCTGAAGGCTCGCCCACCATTGGTGGGGCGGCTAGGTTGGGGGACATGAAACAGGCTGGAGCCTGCTGAGCAGAGGGAATGGGCAGGTTGGTAGGTGGTTAGGAAGTTGCAGAAGTAGGATGGAGCGCTTTGAAGGTGAGGACGAGGATCTTGAACTGAATCCTGTGTGATGTGAAGCCAGTAGAGTCAGACGAGGATGGGGGGTGGGGGGGATGAAGGGGGGTGAGGTGATAGATTTGCGGAGCCTAGAAAGTTCTCCTTTCTCACATGGAAATGAGATATTGGCAGAACTTTTAATTTCACTTCCCCATCATTTCTCCATATCTTTATTTCAACTATCCGTCTTCCATTTAAACATCCCAATTGATTCTTCACATAAACCTTTCTGTGGCAGTACATTCCACCATTTTCACAACCTCCATCCTCCAACACTATACCTATACACGCCCATTTTAATTCAAGGCAGACTACAGGGCGGAAAAAAACATGTCCTCAGCAGTTCTCTTTGAGGGTGAACAAGCTCCTGATAATAATACTTTGTGTGTTTGGTTTAGCGCCTTATCACATCTTTCAGATGTGTCATAAATGTACTGTAAAATGAATTGACTGTATATTTTATAGGAGCACTCAGCAGCCAATTGCGCACAGCAGTGTCCCTCCCACAAAGTCATGGATTGAAGTGACCAATTTTTAAAAACATTTTTGAAGCAATTATTTATTACCCCCTGGAAAAGCAATCCGCCAATCGACTAACAGCCGGGCACATGATATTTATTTTATCTGAGGTTCATCCCAAACTAATTATAATTCATGTTTCTTGAATGTTAAACAAAGGTACTGCCTGCCTGGCCCAGGTGGGTATTAAAGAATCCGTGGCACTATTCAAAAACAAAAGGGAGTTTGTTTCTCTGTGTTCTGGCCAACAATTCCCCAGATAAAATTAATCACTCACTCCACAGTTGTTTGTGGAACATTGCTGTGTGGAAATGGCTGCCGTGTTAACTCACACAAAAACATCGTCACACCACTTTATAGTATATCCGTCTCAATGATGTGATAATTCGCTACATCAAATCCAAAGATTATTATCACAAAGCTTTCTTCCTTAGTACTACTTGCAACAGAGTTATTTTCCTCCACAAGTCTGTTGATTTGGTTTTGCTGTACAGTACCACATAGAGCCGATGACTTCATCAGAGGAAATGGTTTGTGGAGTTTCCTAGGCCTGACCGGCTCCAAGCTTTCTCATTTTAATTCCAAGTTTAATTTTCAAAACATTTTTTAAATACCCTTTCAGGCTTACTGGAAGGTACACTCCCAGCTCATTACCAAAAAAATTTTGGTAAATTTACCTTCATGAAAATAAAATGCAAAATTGCCAGGAAAGAACTTGTACGAACAAGAGTAGGACATTTATACAGGAGTCTGTAGAGTATTGGTTAGAGCATTCCTCTGGCAAGGGTTTATAAAAATAATAATAATTTGATTCCCGGGTAGGGCAAAACCTTAGGTAAGTTTCCTTACCCCACACGCCTCTGTGTGCCTAGCAGCAAATAGGAACCCGGTTGTCTGGGATAACAATCTTCTTTTATAATAATAATAATAATTTGGTCACTCAATCCACGGCTGTTTGCGGGGCATTGCTGTGTGAAACTGGCTGCTGCGTTTCACCCACAAAATGTACAGTCGATTCACTTTACAGTGTAGTCTGCGAAGGGCTTTGGGACGTGTCAATGACGCAAATGGCACGATAACAAATGCAAGGATTGTTATTATTGATAATAAATGAGCCATGAAGATCAAGGATACCCAGAAGTGAAAATTAATCTCAGGGTCAAAAACATTCAGAATCGAAAATAAATGTCACAGCAGTAACCATTAACTAATATTATTGTTTCTCGGACAGCTAATAATGTTACACAAACAGTCCACCGTTTCCAAAGGCAATCATCAGATAATTGGCTCAGGTTTGGCCATGTGCCTGCTGTGGAGAAGGAAGCATTCACATTATGCTCAGCACACAGGAATGCAATCACTCGGACCCCAGCTAAAAAAAACAGTGTCTGCAACCAATCATTATATTGTACAAAAGAAAATACACAATCAATTGTGATCAGAGGAAATACTGTGACAAGTGAAATAACACATGGAAAACACAGTGTTGCCACAGCGTTTCACTCTGCGCTTTGGGGCTTATGAGGAGCATCAACTCAGTCAAAAGCGATGTTCCCTGCAGTGTTCACGGTGGGTTGCGGGGGGGAGGGCAAACAATACCCCACACATGTGGAAATCTAGCCATGCATCGGGGGTGGGCGAGTTCTCTGTCCTCGAGCAATCCTACTCACCTCTGCCCTCACTCCCACCAAACGGAAATCCATCTTGATGGCCTTCTGCATCACCCTATCCCTCCCCACAAACAGCCTCTCCGCAAAGGGCTGTGGAGGCTGGATCCATTCACATCTTCAAGACTGAAGTTGATAGCTACTTATTAGGTCAGGGTATTAAAGGATATGGGGCAAGGCCAGGTAATTGGACTTGAGGTACAGATCAGCCATGATTTTGAGACGTCCAGAAGATGTAAAAAACGCGATATCAAATGCAAGGATTATTAATATGATCCAATAGAATGGCGGAACAGGCTCGAGGGGCTGAATGGCCTCCTCCTGTTTCTATGTACTCGTGGATTGAGTTCCAGCTTCATTTTCTCACTTAATTAATCGAGTGATTCAGAGACAAGAGAGATTACAATTGGCTGCTGTGTTTCGCTCACAAATAGACAGTCAATTCACTTTACAGCATATTCTGTGAAGCGCTTTGAGACGTCTAGAAGACGTGAAAAGCGCTATACCAAATGCAAGGATTATTATTATTATTACTGTAGCTGTCATTTTGAAAGTTTTACTTTTCTCCACATCACAGCCACCAATGGAAAAACAGTCCCTATATCTAGAGGGCCTAATCTGACTGCTTTCTTGTGAAATATGCACTATACCAGGAAACAGGTTTAAATAAACAGCCCCCAAAACATTTCAAAAATATTCCCCCTGATTGTAAAAGACATTTTGGACACTGCAAATATTTTCACTGTCAATCAGGCAAGTCTCCAAATCACTTGTGGATAATAATGTAATAACAATATTAATAATAATAATCCTTGCATTTGATATTGCGCTTTATCATGTTCTCTAGACGTCTCAAAGCGCTTCACAGAATATACTGTAAAGTAAATTGACTGTATATTTGTGGGCCAAACGCAGCAGCCAATTGCGCACACCAGTGTCCCACAAACAGTCGTGGATTGAAATGACTAATTTATTATTGCTTGTTTTCTTGAGGGATTATTATCAGGTGTGTGAAGAAAGGAAATTTGTCCAAGGTTTTGCCCTGCCTAGAATCGAACCCACGTCTCTCGTATGTAACCATACGAGAGACTCTAACCACTGAGCTACAGAGCTCCACAGGATAATCGGAGAAGAGATAAGAAATTGACCTAAGGAATCTGTGGTGTCTGAGAGTGTAGTGTAGTCATACGTCAGGTGTAGAGTATTATACAAGAACAACTTGGATTTATATAGCGCCCCTCGGGCAATTTAGCGTCCCAGAGCCGTCTATACAGATAGTTAGCTGAATGCAGCTGCAGCAACTCTTAAATCCACGTATTATTGTAAGCGCAGACCTGAATTAAACACTCGAGATTCTGGTTTTGCCTCGTTGCGTCTCATTGTAAACCAGCCCAAACCTTATTCTGGTCTTAAATCACATCCTGACCATCTACGACTTGGCGAAAACATCCTTTGTTTTGAAATTCAGAGAGAGGCTCCTCAGTACCAGAACAAGCAACATTCATGACTTCCTTAACAGCATTAAAACCCGGGCCATTCATACAACCCAGTACGGACGTTAACTTCTAAATTTGCACGAGCATCGGAATACAGCAGATTCCTGCTACAATTCAGTGGAACGTGAAAAATCGTAAAAGTATTGAAGAAAGCACGCTTAGCATTCACAACATGATTATACCAATCGCAAGGATTATTAGTGCAGGATTAGAACAGCATTTTTAAGTATAGCTACCGCATCTGGTACAGAATGATAAGAGATAGAATTATAGAGCTAGTGTAGTGACTGTAAATCAAAACATCGACTATATACTGTACAGCATATGCAATAACGTAAATGGCTGATCAAGTTCACTGTCTGAAAGATTCCCTCCTCTTCCTACGCAATGGCAGTACAGAGAATCCACTGGATACGTCCCTGTGCATTGAGCACAGATCAAATATTGATGGTTCAAATTTCACAATCCTTCAGTTCCTTTTGCAAACATAACAAAGCAAACTCAAACATTTAAGCTCCATGACCCGTTTGCCTTTCAAGCAACCACGATAAAATCAATATCACACGGACCAAACAGGAGTCTTAAACTGAAGGTGTCTGCAGTCCCAACCTGCACTTACTTGCTTTGCACGCAATAATAATAATCCTTGCATTTGAATACAGCGTCTTATCAGGCTGTTGAGACGTCCCAAAGCGTTCAGCAGGATATAGTGTAAAGTAGATTGACTGTATATTTTGTGGAAGATCAAGATATTTTGGCCGGTTTCTATGAGATTATCGTCTACTGTAAGCTTGCATGTTGCTTGACCCTAACACATGATTTCCATGTTGTAGCTTTTACTACCATCATATTTACTACCCAAGTTAAAACACTAAAATATACACTGGACTTTGGTTTATATCTCAAGCAATAAACAGAAAAACCGAGTAGCAGCTGAATAGTTCCACGGGATAAATACATGTCTTAATGCTTCATATTTTTGAATTACGCTTATATTTCTCATAATATATAACCCAGACTGACAATAATCCCTCAAAAAAATTGGTCATTTCAATCCACAACTATTCTATCCATTTTTTCAATCCATGAACTAACTGCTGTGCGCAATTGGCCGCCGCGTTTCGGCTCCCACAAAATATACAGTCAATTCACTTTACAGTACAGTATATTCTGTGAAGCTCTATGAGACCTCTAGAAGATGTGAAAAGTGCTATATCAAATGTAAGGATTATTATTAGTAGTATTAGATTACCTTCAGCAGCCTTGTACTCTGCTGACATAGGAGGAATTAAATTCAGTTCAAATCAGAGTTCCCAGAATTATTAACTAGTCCAGCTCTAGAGACAAGCCTCACATGAAACTAAATATACAATATTGAGCTGACCACCGTAATATATGCATTCTGTGCAACTGGACCAAAATGTTGTTCACAGTCGCACCAATTCACAGAGCATAATGAAGTCAGGTAAAGATTTTACATAAGTTGTTGAGCAAACATTCCTGTTCCCCGAGGATCAGCTTTGGTAAAGTTTGCTTTAAATGGTTTTTTCTTAAATCTTTTGGCAAGAGCTGGGATTGTTGAGATTCTCGAAAGTCACACACACAGTTCAAATCAAATGAACCACGCGAGCTGCAGCCTTAATTCAGCAAGTTTAGACATTCTGTAATGTCAGAGACTGCACTTAAAAGATAGACAAGACAGCAACTGCCTATAAAGCCAATCTGCCATTATCCGAAACATATCGGGAACAACAATAATAATAATCTTTGCATTTCATACAGTGCTTTTTACGTTTTCTAGACATCGCAAAAAGGTTCACAGAATGCACTGTTAGGTGAATTGACTATATACTGTATTTGGGCAAAACGTGGTAGCCGATTGCGCACAGCAGTGTCTCACAAACAGTGGTGGATTGAAATGACCAATTTATCATTGTTCTATATGAGGGATAATTATTATTATTATCAGGCGTGGGTGGGGAGTAAGGAAATTTGCCCAAGGTTTTCGCCCTGACCGGGAATCAAACACAGTTCTCTCCCTCGTAAGGCGAGCGCTCTAACCCCAGGGCACCTGGAAACTCACCTGGAAACTTTACAAAAGTTACAACTGCAGAGTTCCACAAAAGCTATCACACAAGTGTACAAAGGAACAGCGATTTTACCTGCAGCTCGCACACTTCTTGTGGACATTTCACGTATCAGGGCTGCATTCCGGTCTCTGGCTCTTGAAGAAGTTCCTGGTAATGTGAAGCCCGAGTGACATCACAGCCGGGGCTAACTTTGCAGGCTTTATTAATCAATCGACTCTGAGCCATTCGTTGAGGATTCAGCTCAGTGATCAACTGCAAATGACTCGACACTCAAGAGACCCGTACAAGCAAATTACTGTTTGGAATCCCTGGAACGTCAATTTGCCATATTCACAATGCGTTCAAAAGGGGACAATTAAGTCCATTTAATGTTCTGTCACTTACTGAAGAGTCTCGCCATTGAAATACTGAAGCTGATTTGATTCGAAAAAGTGCCATTGTACAGTATCTAGCGTGTCACGGGGCTTAATTTGCATTGAATTACCACTAATCACCCCGGCACGACAATAGTTTGCCCCAATTAACGGTAGATAAACTGGGAAAGAATTCCTCACGGTACAACTGCATTCGTTTCACAGGACTGGCGCCACAATTACTCCTCTGTGGTAAACTCAAAACAAAACACAAAATACTACAGACGCTGGGAATCTGAAACAAAAACGGGGGAAACCCAGCAGGTCAGGCAGCATCCATGGAGAAAGAAAAAGGAGTCAACGTTCGGGTCTACAACCCTTCGTCAGAACTGGGGCGGAGGGTTGCAGACCCGAAACGTTGACTGCTTTTCCTTTCTCCATGGATGCTGCCTGACCTGCTGAGTTTCGCCGGCAACTTCTGTTTTTGTTCCTGCGAACTCAACCCTGGCTTAACCTGTCACCGTCACTTAAAGTCAAGACTGTATTTGTTTAGGTATTTATACACATGCCTAACTCGCCACTCCCGGATGACTCGTCCCAGAACTCTTTCCCTGGGATGGACGGGTTATCAGTTTAGCGCATTTCGAAAGCAGTCGTAATAACAACAATAATAATCCTTGCACTTGACACGCAGAGACTTAATCATGCCGACGAGATGCTTAAAAAACGCTTCACAGGATATACAGTACTGCAGAGTGAATCGACTGCTCAAGACTCTACTTAGACCCAGACAGGAAAACATTCACTGGGGTGGGTGCCTCTGAGGTTCATAATTGTGATTTGAGTTAAAACTGCAAACTCATGGAACAACTGAGCCCTCCTGTGACTTGTTTTGGCAACACACAACTCCCTCTGGCACTGACGTGAGCACAGGCAGAAAACAAACGCCTAGCAATGATTTGAACACAGCTGCACGTGAAAATGTAATTTTGCTATTTTTGTCATCTGGTATTCCTCCTTCTGAAGAGTACAGCTCATTTCATTATCTCATTGAACTGCTTCCTTCGGCTTTACTGCCTGCTCCACCTCTGCTGGATCGCGTGTTCCCTGCCCAATGTCCTCGCCATATCTAGCAGCTTCTCTTCCAGCCCTTTGCTCGTCTTGCTTACTCCACACACGCACGCACATACACACACTGATAGTAGTCCCTCAAGGAATCAAATGAATAAAATAACAACTTGGTCATTCAATCCACGAATGTTCGTGAGACACTGCTGTGCGCAAATGGCTGCCGCTTTTCGCCCACAAATATACAGTCAATTCACTTTACAGTATTGTATATTCTGTGAAGCACTTTGAGACACCTAGAAGACGTGAAAAGCGCTATATCAAATGCAAGGATTATCATTATTATTATTATTTACACCCCCCCCCCCCCCCCCCGTTCTTCCACAGCCTCGGGCGTCTACTCCCACATGTTCACAGTGGACACCTAACTCTACCCTCTGCCGCTCCCTTAGATTCTACAACCATGTTGTACTGACAGACATCAAGTCCTGGATGAGCCTGCCATCACTGGGTTGCTTGCCCTGAGAGGACACATCCATTGCACCCACTCCCTCACCATTGGCTCACAAGCTTTCAGGAATTTTTTCCCCGAATTCCCCCTCCTTGCACTCTCCCTCTGTGCTCACTGTCCTCTTTGACTGCCCCCCTTTTTACCTGTTTAGGCCCCTGTCTCTGTGAAATGCTGTGAGCTATTATGCCATGTGACACATCCTTTGAAAATGCAAATTCACGAAGTAGTAGTTCTTACACCACTGCACCGGATGACGTTTAAAACCACACAGGAAAACATCAGCAGATCGCAAGTGACATTTAGTTCCTGAGCCTTATCTAGGCTTTACTTTAAATGTCATGGTTCGAACGTTTGGGCTTAGCCTTGTTCTCCTTTGCTCTGTCTCTGGGTTCTGAACAACCATTTTTATGCTGTGGTTACCAGAAGCTGCATGTAATTCTCCAGGAGCAGTTTGATCAACACACATACAGTTTGTGTCCAACTTCTAGGGCTCCAAACGCCCAACAGTTTTAACAACCCAGAGCGTTGCTGAGGCAGAAACCCTGCCTCTCTCAATTTTCACAGGCAGAAATCATAGACTCTTGAGAGCAGCACGTGTGTTAAGCCTCCCAGCTGACCAAAAACCTCCAATGTCAGGAACAACAACAAAATTACGTTTGTATAGCGCCTTTCAGGTTGGGAGGATGTCCTAAGCCGTTGGACAATCAATGGTTCAGACCTGAGCTGGGTGTTGGGATCGGGGAGGATGGAGGGGTGGGGGGGAAGGAGAGTAACGGAAAGCATGGGCCTCGAAGGAGGCAAGGGGGTGGCGGCGGAGACTTTAATCTCCACGAAACAAAGTGCTGGAAAGATCATCGCAAACAACTTTGTATAAAAATTGATTGTGTAATTTAAAAAACACACACAAACTAGAAACATAGGAAAATGGGTCATACACAACCCTGGGAAAGACCGTTGGGGTGAGTTCCCAACCCAAAAACATTCTCGGTGAATTCCATCTCTCACACCCACCAACAACTTCCTTGTATAACAGCTATTTTTTCTGCTGACACAGAAGACAAAGCAAAGAAACAGCTTCTAAACCGCATTTGATTAATGTTAATGCTTTAGGGGAAACTCAAGTTAGCCGCGTTACTGACATTATTATTATTACTTCAGTACGACTGCTAATGACGTGCTTACAGGAAAAATAGGATCTCGGAGACAAGCTCCCGGCCTCCCTGGATTTCACTGCGATACACGGCCGAATTGTGAACACCTCAAGGTCATGGCTGGGCTTTGTTTGGGAAGAGTTTTGGTGTGGATCAGGGTTGGGTGGACAGAGGTCACAAAACACTGTGACGTCATAAAGGGCTCCACCAAAGAGACAGGGAAGTTGAAAGGATCGCACGGCTTCACAATATGTTAGTCTGGACATCACTGTGTCAGGCATTGGGGGGGTGTTCCATTGTTGGGAGGTGCTGCCCTTTGAATGAGACTATTTCTGAATAATAACCATTATAATAACAATACTTGCATTTGATATAGCGTCTTGTTTGGAGTTCTGTGGCTCAGTGCTCACAGCAAGCAAGAGACCTGGGTTCAATTCCCGGCAGGGAGAAACCTCGTTTCCTTTTCCTTATCCACACGCCTGATAATAATCGCTCAAGATAAAAAATAATAATTTGGTCAACTCAATCCACGACTGTTTGTGGGACACTGCTGTGCACAATTGGCTGCCGCGTTTCGCCCACAAAATATAGTTTACAGTATATTTTGTGCAGTGCTTTTTGGGCGAAACGCAGCAGTCAATTGTACAAAGCAGTGTCCCGCAAACAACCGTGGATTAAGCGACCAAATCATTATTTTTATTTGCTTGAAGGATTCCCCTCGCAAAAGTGATCCGCAAATCGGCTAACAACCGGGTTCCGACTTACTGCTCGGTAAACACAGGCATGTGGAGTCAGGAAAATTCCCCAATGTTTCTCACTGCCCGGGAATCAAACTCAGGTCCTCTGGTTTGTGAGGTGAATTCTCTAACTACTCATTTACAGGAACCAGAATAGCTCGCGGTCCTGTCTGCCTTCTCAGGTGGGCAATTATTTGAAAAGAGAAGGAAGTTTCTCCTGGTGTCCTAGCCAACAATCCCACAAATAAAACTATTCATTCATTTCATAGCTGTTTGTGGGACAATACTGTGTGAAGGGAGGCATCCTTATCAATGCCTTCCAGCTCAGATAATGAGCTCAAACTCTAAACAACAACAGCAAACAACAACAACAAAGTTACATTTATAGAGCGCCTTTCACATCGGGAGGATGTCCCAAGGTGATGAACAGTCAGGTTGAGACCTGAGCAGGGGAGAGGGGTTGGGTAGGGGGGAGGGGCGGGAGAGAGTTAGGAATGGAGGGAGAGACTTGGAAGGGCAGCAGAAGGCACGGTCGAAGAGGAGGGTCTTGAGACCGGCCTTGAAGGAGGCAAGGGAGGAAGTGTGGCGAAGGGACTGTGGGATGGAGTTCCAGAGTGTGGGGGTAGAGAGGCTGAAAGCCAGTCCGCTGATGATAGGGCGGGTTGGGCGGTGTCATGGAGCAGGCCGGAGCCCACTGAACGGAGGGGACGAGGAGGTTCATAAGGGTCAGCAGGTCGGAGAGGTAGGAGGGGGGACAAGGCCATGAACGGCCTTGAAGGTGAGGACGAGGATCTTGAATGCGATCCTCTGGGGAGCCAATGGAGCCGGGCGAGGGTGGGAGTGATGCGGTCGCGGAGCTTGGTGCGGGTGAGGACACGAGCTGCAGAGCTTTGGATGATCTGCAGCTTGCGAAGGGAAGAACCAGGAAGGCCGATGAGAAGGGAGTTTCCATAGTCGAGCCTTGATGTGATGAATGCATGGATGAGGGTTTCGGCAGCCTGAGGGATGAAGCAGTGGCGAAGTCTGAAAGTACAATTTGAACCCACAACCATCTGAACTAGAGGCGAGAGTGTTAGCAACTGAGCCATTAGATTGATACCTCATGGATTCAACCCGTTAACAAACAAACAAAAGCCAAGGTTCTTGTGTCATTCAAACTTTCACACAGAAATCAGGTCAATCCATTGAAAAATCAGAAAGGCTCTTACATGCGACCATCTTTTTGACATTGTTGGTCTTTGTGAAGGCAAATCCATTCGTATAATCCTTTTGTGGGGTACTGCGAAAGGACTGTGAACGCTTCTGTTGCTTGTACTTTGACAGCCAGAGAAACTGTGGTGGAGGGGCTCCAGCGACAGCCTCTTTCAGCAAATCTGTAATATCAAAGAAAACTGTAAATCTGTAAGTGAGTAAGCGCAACTTACAGACAGGCTATTGTGAATATTTGGGTCTGAGCTCCAATTGGAACACATTCATTTTCCGCAACTGTTCCGCATTTTCCGCAAGACATTTAACACAGAATAGATAGTGGGAGACTATTTCCCCTAGTTGGAGAAACTATAACCAGGGGTCATAGTCTTAAAATTAGGGGTCAGCCCTTTGGCACTGAGTTGAGAAAAAACTTCTTCACTCAGAGGGCTGTAGATGTTCAGTCGTTGAACATATTCAAGACTGAGATTGATAGATTTCTTGTGGATCAAGGGATTAAGGGATATGGGGATAAGGCGGGTAGGTGGAGTTAGAATAGATCAGCCATGATCTTATTGAATGGCGGGGCAGGCTTGAGGGGCTGAATGGCCTACTCCTGCTCCTAATTATTAAGTTCTTGTGTTCTTTACCGTTTACTTTTAATTTCCTAAAAGCAATCGGGGACTACACCTGTTCACCAGATGTCAGCAACAGCGGACTGAAGAGCTCTAGCTTGTTTAAATTTTTCTGATACCTCGCTCACTTTCATGGCTCTCCTCTGAAACTGCCCCAGGGCATGAACAGCTGACTTGAGTCGCAGCAACCAGTGTTTTGGTTGAGGCCTAATGCAGAGCACGATATAGTTTGAGTATGACTTCGGAAAGCTATTCCACCACGAGGGACAGACATTAAACCCAAACTGGATTCTATCGACACAATTCTGTCAGTTTGCTTTAGGGCCCATCTAACATCACATTCTTCTCATTAGAATGATCTGCTCTCTCTTTTAAAGGAATGTCACACGAGGTTTAAAGTCCACACACCAGGAGGCTTTGATGTCACATCACCATTCTGCATTTACATAGAATAGAAAAGAAGGAACGGAATCAACGGACAAATGTGATCAACCTTTATGTAACCCTTAATGATTAAAGTGAATTCATCTCCTTTCTGCTAAACTTACAAAAAAGGCTGACGGATTCCCTGACAATTTTATCAGCGTGTTTAAAACAAAATGTATTCAACAGCAACCACAAAAATTACATTTGCATAGACGGGAGGACATTCCAATAGTCCAAACAAAATCCAATCCCCCCCCAAGGAAAATTAAAATTAAGTTAATTTACTCCTGTGAAATACTTTTGCATATTAAAAAATGCATTGATATTGAGATACACTTATCAATATTAGACAAGTTTCAGCACTAACTCCATGAGCAGCCATGATGAAACAGCATGATGTATCAAAGCCTTAAATATTAAAGTCACCGTTTAAAGGATGATTAAAGGATGTATATAAATTCACGGCCTGTGCTTCTGTTTCGTAGACTGTTTCGTAGACTCGGTGTTGCTAAACTACAGAAACCACGAACGCTACCCGCCTTCCCTTAGTTCAATCTGGAACTTACCGTTGCCATCTTTAGACTGCTTACACCGAATCATCTTGGGAGGTTTTCGCTGGTCAAAGTTTTGTAACAATTCGATAAAAAAGCTCCTCCCGTAAAAGTTACTCAAAAAGCTGGTTCAGAAAGCCGAACGAGGTGAGGCGAGGCCGGTGAACACGATCGCCCACTGACTGACTGACTGAACCACCACAGCAGTGAGAAAAGTGTCACTGACGTGCGATTGATGGTCTTATCTTTGGATCTTTAGAGGAACGCAACCTGCCTGCAATATGCAAACTGCAAATCACCACAGCACAGCCTCTCACACACACACACACACACACACGGCACTACAGTAGAGGGGGGAACGATCACTTTCCAGCAAAAGCACCAAGACAAAACTCATGTAATCTTCTCGAGTGTTTGCACAACTCTGCGGAGAGGCTGGTGGAGCAGAGTTTAGGAAGTCTAGGTTAGAGAGAGAGGCTAGTACTCAGACACTCTCCGCACCAAGTCTAAGCCGTGTGGGAGCAGTGCCTGCCTCCGAACATTTCGTTTACTGAGCAGAATGCAAAATTTGCATTATGTTTACATAAGTGACAGAATTCAAACCATTAACAATGCTGTATTTATATCAGAGTATTTATATCACCAGCAACACATTACATTAACATAACACAAAATACTACAGATGCTGGGAATCTGAAACAAAAGTTGCTGGGGAAACTCAGCAGGTCAAACAGCATCCATGGAGAAAGGAAAAGGAGTCAACGTTTCGGGTCTACAACCCTTCGTCAGGACTGAACACATTAACACATTACATTAACATGTCAGGAGGACATCCCAAGGCGCTGGACAGTCAGGCACGGGACCCAAGCCGCGGTGGGGGTGGGTGGGGGGCATGGAGAGCAAGGGGAAAGTAGGGGTAGGGTGGCGGCCAAAGGCGTGGTCAAGTAGGAGGGTCTTTGAGACGTGCTTTGAAGGAGGCAAGGGAGGAAGCGAGGCAAACGGACTGCGAGATGGAGTTCCAAAGGGCGAGGGCAGAGAGGCTGAAGGCCTGACCACCAATGGTGGGGCGGGCGGGGGAACAAGGAGCAGGCTGGATGGAGCCTGCAAACCATGGAGTTTCCACGTCCATACATGTTTCGGACGTTTGGGAACGTCGGTTTTAGACTGACCATTGTTGCTCTATGTAACGATATCCATTATCAGGGCATTTTTGCTCTCAGACACTTTTCCCCAGTGTCAGCCATGTTACCACAACAAAATACAGATTCTCAACAACTACTTGGATTTACACAGCGACCTTCACACAGATAGCGTCACAGAGCACCTGCTGATATAATTATACAGAGCCTTTCACATCTGGAGGAGGCGACTCTTACGCCAGATGCCGGCAGACAACAATAATAATAATCCTTGTATTTGATATAGCGCTTTTCATGTCCTCTAGACGTCTCAGAGCGCTTCACAGAACATACTGTAAAGTCAATTGATTGTATATTTGCCGAAGCGCGGCAGCCAATTGCGCACAGCAGTGTCCCACAAACAGTCGTGGATTGAAATGACCAATTTATTATAGTTTTTTTTTGGGGGGGGAGGATTATTATTAGGCGTGTGGAGTAAGGAAACTTGCCCAAGGTTTTGCCCTGACCTACCTGGATTCGAAACACAGGCCTCACTCTTGTAAGGCAAGTGCTCTAACCACTGACCTACAGGACTCCACAAGAGATATGTTGGGAGAAAAGGTGGAGGAGATGAGGGATACTTCAGGCAAAAGTCACTAAGTTTTCATTACATTCAGAAGTGCAGATGTTGGCAAACCCTTGGTGTTAAGGTAACGCATTGCAAAGCACCCGTTTGGCGGAATGGATCTTTCTGGATCTTTCTCTTGCAGTTCTCGTATTCTATTTCTAGGCTCCTTATCTTCTGTCATTTTACCCTGAACCCTCTCCTCTCCTCTGGTTACCCCTGCTGGGATTACTGAGGCTACAAACTCTGCCCTCAGACGGGCTCCCCTCACAAACAGTGGCAATCGCAATAACTGGACAGTGATTAGGGGCAGGAACCCTGTTAGTTCCTCCCTTGAAGCTGGTTCCACATCTCCAAATTGGGAGTTCCTCAGACTTGCTCCTTCCTCATACAAGGCTCATTTGAAGTCATATCTCTTCAGCTGTGCTTTTGGTGAAACTAAATATAATGCTCGGAGTATAGTGTATAATGCAGACCCATCCACACCCTTTATTAAACACAGAAAGGGAAACTTTAGAAAATCCACCCCAAATTTGGAATGTGTTTCTGTGAGCGGAAGTTCAGTTGATTTGCCAGATGCCTGTTCTGCATTACGAGAAAGCAAATTTATGAAACAAATCTATTTATTGCATTTGTGGTTTGGCTGCAGGTGTAGTTATCAATCCGATCTCCACTGTAAAAAACATTGTCTTCCAACTGACTAATTCCACAGCAACAAGTACATGTCGGAAAGGTGTCCAGGGGAGCTGGACAATCAGGGTTTTTTTCAATTTGGAAAAAGAGAATTAAAAAACGTTAGTTCCACCCTAAGCAAGCTCAGAGTGAACCGCCAACAGGAAGGAACCAGCTGTGTTCTTACGACCAATTGTAAGAGAAGAATAAGGCAGAAACTGCCAATCAGGTATGGATAGCACAGCTCGTAAAATGTTTGTGGCCCAAGTCTTGGTTCCTCCCTTGCCAACCACAATCACCACAGCCTGATTCTTTCTCAATCAGTCTGTCTCCTAGCCACTGTTAAGCCTTGTTGAGTGTCTTGCTTCGTTTCTTCCCTTTCCTCTTTCATGGCCGGTTTGAAGACTTTCCTCTTCGACCGTGCCTTTTGTTCCCCCCCAAATTTTTCGACCTCCCCTTCGTGTCTCACCCCTTCCCAAACACTCCCCTCTCAGCTCGGGTCACACGCCTCCTGTGCAGCGCCTCCCGACATGAAAGGCGCTCTATAAATGTAATTTGTTGTTGTTGTTGTTGCTCACTCACTGAATAACATTTCTGTTATGAGCTGAAACTGAAACCAATTCCTCCTTGACTATTCAATAATTATCAGGGTCAGAAACTCATTTGGGTCTGAAGCCACTTCTTATATTATTTACAACATTAAGGAGAGCGCATTAATCAGTGACACAAATTTCCTCCGAAATCTTTTGTGCTCTGAGCACAAAGGTTAGTTAGCTATGCCGTGTAAACTGAATAGTGGAAACCTGTAGACCACTCTCCTTGCAAGCAAGAGACCGGGGTTCGATTCCCGGCATGGCCTAAAATTTGGGCAAGTTTCCTTACTCCATACACCTGATAATAATCTGCTCAGACAAAAATAAATAAATTGGCTAATTTAATCCACGACTGATGATGGGACATTGTAAATGGCTGTTGCGTTTCGCCCACAAAATATACAGTGAATTCACTTTACAGTATAGTCTGTGAAGTGTTTGGAGATGTCTACGGGATGTGAAAAGCGCTATATCAAACGCAAGGATTATCATTTATTATAATTCGCTTCCATTTATTGTAAGCGAGTGTTCTACCAGTTTCAGAATGTTCCTGTTTGACAAGAAGTATTGTTCAGCGAGTGTGTGATGACCTCATGCTGCTATCGTACTGAAATCAACACATGTGAACAACCAAAGCTCACTTGTCTTAAGAAGTGCAGAAGATGTGACAAGTGCTATATCAAATGCAAGGATTATTATTAGTATGGCTGTTTGTGGGACATTGCTATTTACAAACTGGCTTTGGCTACAAAATGCAGTCACTACAGTACACTTTACAGTAAATCCTGTGAAGTGCTTTGAAGGGTTTTGATGACATGATAATGCGCTGTATGAAATGCAAGGAATAATACCATTTCCACTGTGCTTTTCGTGCAGTTGTGTTCTTCGTTGGTCTGGCCACGAAAACTGTGGAAATTCATTACGACTGAACTAGCTAGTGGTGCCAGAGACAGACTCTCACTGGCTGTTCTCAATTTCGAATGTCACGCTCTTTCATAAGTTCATTCATATCCCAGCTCAAAACATTCAGTTGCAAGTGATCTTTCACTGAACAAAAACACACGAGGATAAATCGCACTAACAATCCCACTAATTGACAATCAAATGGCATCTCCAGGTTTCAATGCTGCTACTGAGAACAGTGTAGGGAAGAGAGAGGTGTCTGGAATAGGTATTTCCTTGGGCATCGATTATGAATTTCTGGATTGAAATGGCCCGTTTCATCGCTGTAACTTTGAAATTGTACAGAATTTAGAAATATCAACCTTTGCACTGCAATCTGGTCACTTTAATCCACCACTGTTTGTGGGACAGTGCTGTGTGCAGTTGGCTGAACCCTCTCCGCCCACAAAATATACGGTCAATTCACTTTACAGTATATTCTGTGAAGCGTTTAGAGATGTCGTCTACGGGATGTGAAAAGCGCTACATCGAATGCAAGGATTTTCATTTATTATAATTCGCTTCCATTTGATGTAAGCCAGTGTTCTACCAGTGGCAGAATGTTCCTGTTTGACAGGAAGTGTTGTTCAGTGAGCGCGTGATGACCTAATGCTGTTTTTATACTGAAATCAACACAAGTCAACAACCATATCTCGCTTGTGTCGATGGTGTCATATTCGCACTGCTTTGTTTTCGTGAACCATAAGAGTGCAACTGGCCATCTCGTTCCGCTCACAAAATACACAGTCAATTCACTTTACAGTGTATTCTGTGACGTGCTCTGAGGCCCTTAAAAGATGTCTCAAATGATCAAACGCACGGATTATTGTTGTTCATACCGTCACAGACTCTCCGCAATTCGTGCAGGAACATCCTGCTTTGTGACCCAAAGGGTAGCTGCAGTTGCAACTCATCATCCCCCGATATTATTCTGACTGTGGTGTCTGCACCTACAAGGAAAGACAACACCAATTTCAGAACAACATGAGATTAAAATCTACCAGCTACACAGGTCCACACCACCCCATCACATACCAGGGCTGAGCTACTCGGTTACCAGTAGATGGAGGGTGGGGACGGGGGGATGGGTGGGGGAAGAGTGAATTGACAGTATACTTTCGGGCAAAACCCGGCAGCCAATTGCACACAGCACATCCCACAAACAGGATTAAGTCACCAAATTATTACTGGGGGTATTTTTTTTAGGGATTTTTATTAGATGTGCGGAGTAAGGAAATTTGCCCACAATTTCGCCCTGCCGGAAATCTAACCCAGGTCTCTCACTTGTGAGGGAAGTGCTCTAACCACTGAGCCACAGGACTCCACAGGAAGGTGCCCTGACTCACCGGATTTACAAATCATTTTCAAGGCCCAATATTGACAAATCACTTTGGACCCAAATCCTGGGTAAGGAGCCAGGACCTGCCTCTTTTCTTCCATCAGGGTTGGCATCTTGTGAAACTAATAATAATAATAATACTAATTCTTGCATTTGACGCAGCGCTTTATCATGTCTTTTAGACGTCTCAAAGCGCTTCACAGAATATACTGTAAAGTGAACTGACTGTATACTTGTGGGCGAAACGCGGCAGCCAATTGTGCTGGGAGCAGTGTCCCACAAATAGTCGTGGATTGAAATTACCAATTTTATTATTGTTTTTTTTTTGGAGGGATTATTATTGGGCGCGTGGAGTAAGGAAACTTGCCAAAGGTTTCGCCTGAGCTGCCTGGATTCGAACACAGGTCTCACGCTTGCAAGGCGAGTGCTCTAACCACTGAGCTACAGGATTCTACACGTAACCATCTGGACTCCTCCAGATAACCATGTAGCTCACAGATACCCTCCAGTGGTGGGCACGGAATTTAACAGAAGAGAATCTAATTGACAACAACAAAATTACACTTGTATAGCGCCCTTCACGTCAGGAGGATGTTCCGAGGTGCTGGACAGTCATTGTTTCAGACCCGAACCGAGGTAAGCAGCTTGGGTAGCCAAGGTGCGCATGCTGGGACAGCGTGAAATGAAGGCTTGGTGAGTGACAGTGGAAAAAAGGGAATAGGAAATGAGTCCGAAAAGTTGCGGGGATAGGCTTGAGAAGATAACAAAAGGCAAAGGTGGGGTTTGAACAAGGTGGGACCCCACTGCCTGTTGCACAATGGTTGAACTTGAAGGCCTCTAATTACAACAATCTTACACTTATATAGTACCTGTCATGTTGGGAGGAGACACTATGTGGATGAAGGGCACAATACAAAGACAAGTTATTATTTGTTATTCCAAAATGCTTTTCACAGAGCTGATTATGGAGAAAAGCGCTGTAAGAAAACACTATTCAGTTCAGCTACTGTTATGTTACAGAAAGTATTTCACCAGCATAATGTACTGTACAGTCACATCACTTTACAGTATATTCTGTGAAGCACTTTGAGACGTATAAAACCTTCCTGAATTTCCTCAAATTTCGTTTGGAAAATATTCACTGGGATAAAGTTTGGAGTCCTGTAGCTCAATGGTTCGAGCACTCGCCTTACAGACCCGTGTTCGAATCCAGGTTTTCTTATTCCGCACGCCTAATAATAATCCCTCAAAAAAACTGTAAGAAATTGGTCGCTTCAATCCACGACTGTTTGTGGGACACAATTGGCTGCCACATTTCACCCACAAAAAAAAGTCAATTCACTTTACTTGTGCTTTGAGACGTTTAGAAGATGTGACAAGGCGCTATGTCAAATGAAAGGATTATTATTATTATTAGAGTTTATCTAACAAAGATAATTGTGTAAAATAAAACAGGAAGCTTCCACTCTGCGTTTAATGGATTAGTGGAATAATCAACATGACACTGTCATGTTGATAACACTGTCGTGTTATCAAACAACAAACATTTTAACCAAACAGCATTAAAAACACTCACAGAAAAATGCCATATTGTATCCATAGCTGTATTTGAAAATCTGAGCAGTTAAATGGTTAATGAATGCAAACTTAGACACAGCGGTGAACAAAGTCATGTTAACACTTGAACTCCGTAATGATGTGCAAACTTCACAATCTATTCCAAACTTACCACAGGCACATGTATGTTTTCACTGCCCTGATACAAATCTTACTGTCTTCTGGAGAAAGGATGGGGGTGGGGGATTGCAAATGAATAATGTAAATTTTAAACAAGATTTTTCCCGCAAGCTTAATCAGAATTGGAGGAAGACAAAAAACAAAGCATCTTATCATGACAAATGTCTCAAAGCTCATTGAGGCCATTACTTCTGAATACAGTGACTGCCTGAGTTGGCTAAAACACAAGCAAAAGAGTCAGAAGCAACGACCAATAAACTGGACTGGAGTTTGCTCTTTGTTTTAAAATAGCATTGAGGGATATTTAACATCCACTTGAATGGACAGATGGGACTTCACTTTAATGTCTCTGCTGAAACTGAACGATATCTCTGGGGTTGTTACGATGTCACTTATTATCAGCACATGTAGTGTTTCTTTGCAAACCTCTCTGTCCAGCTGTTTGTACAGTGCGAAGTGGCAATTAACTAGGCAAAGTGGGAATGTAAATAGTTTGACTTCAAGTCTCCGCATTCTGACCCAGTTCAAAAGAGATCCCACGATCTGCAGCAGCCTGGCTGGAAATTCTAGTCATTAACAGAGAGACAATCACCACTCATTCTTTGCCGGTCCCTAATCTTCCTCCCTCATGATGGCGAGAGCAGATTGACAGGGCAATGAACTCAACCAGCAGGAATAAAAGATGAATTCCGCTCTAACTCAGCACCTTATAGCCTAAAGAAGGAGGGATTGTGGAGAATGACAGAGAACAAGGCGTGTGCCAAAGCTTGGGGTGGGGTTAAAAAAATACTTAACCACATTGTGAGTTCAAACCTGAACTTAGCTAGTCCTTTGCGAATGGAGTTCATTTATTTTTGTAACTAGAGAAAACGAGAGAGACGTACTGGCAATTGCACGCTATATACATGCTAGTGGTTGTTGTTTTGTTATGCCATCCAGTGGCCACTTGCAGAGCAGAACCCTTCAATATCTATCAGAGCTTTTTCTCGTTTTAGTTAACACAGCCTTTACGAACTTAAAATCTGATGTGGAATCGACTTTGTCCACTCGCAGCATGAATAAAGAAATGTCTGACCTGTGCATCAGAAATAAAATGCTCAACAAGCAAATATTACACGCGGCAAGTTTGTGAGCGGAGAGAAACAAATCAAAAACAAACAGACAATTACTGAAGGCCGAGACTTACCAACGATGTGTACGATCTGAGGCACTGGAAACAGAACAGGAAAAAAAACAAATGAGCATTCTTTCCAACGGTTTGTTTGAAAGTTTGTGAATTCACGCACACGTTGGGGTCAGAGCACTGTCTCACCTCGTGTGTACGCAAACACTCCCAAGGACATACATCGTGCAGAATCTGGCCATAGTGGGAAGGATCGAACGCTAACCAACAGACGAACTGAGTATCGGACGCTCATCAAGTGACCGCTTTGGCCAGTGGATGTGTCCACAGCTCTTGTCGGTGCTGGTCCTGTATCTCAACCAGCAGCGCTGCTCTGCACTGAGTGACAATGTTTCTGTGTGTGGAGCGATCATCACTCCAGGCCGGGGGTCTCCAACCAGTCGATCGCAACAAAGGCCACTTATGATAATAATAATAATCCTTGCATTTGATGTAGCGCTCTTCACATCTTCTAGACGTCTCAAGTTCTTCACAGAACAAGCTGTAAAGTGAATTGACTGTACATTTGTGGGCGAAACGCGGCAGCCAATTGCGCACAGCAGCGTCCCCACAAACAGTCGTGGTATTGAGTGACCAAATGATCATTGTTTTTGTTTTAAAAGGTTAATATCCTCGGAAAAGCCATCCCCCAATCGACTAACAACCAAGTTCCTACACACTGCCTGGTAACCAGAGGCGTGTGGAGTAAAGAAACTCGGCGAATATTTCACCCTGCCGGGAATAGAAAGAACCCGGGTCTCTCGTTTGGGTTCTCCAACTACTGAGCTCCAGGACTAAATATCCGTTAATGTTAATACTATCAGGTTATATACTGTCCTTACGTTTATATTAAATATATATAACTTACTTTAATATAGTGCTCGGTCCCTCACATAGGTTAGCGTGCCAGAATGCTAAACAACACTAAGCGCTCTGGGACGCTAGCCTAGGTGTCGTCTTGCAAGTCTTCAAGAAAGACAAGAAGTAATACTTTCTGCAGTTTCAAGGATAAAGTTTATATTTCTATTTTGGGATGCATTAAATACTTTGTGCATCTAACTCCCTTTATAACCAGAAGTACAAATAACTATGCAGTTCTATTGCTCTCCCTCTTGTGTTTTTGATCATATATATTAGCGCCTTGGGACGTCCTCCCGACGTGAAAGGCGCTATATAAATGTAAATTGTTGTTGTTGTTATATTCAAAGAAAATTGGGGTCATTCAATCCACGATTGTCTGTGGGTCACTGCTCGGCGCCATCGGCTGCCACTTTTTGCATACAAACTAGACAGTCAATTCAGTGGATTCTGTGGAGGGCTTGGAGACTCTCGGAGACGGGATAAGGCTCTATATCAAATGCAAGGATTATTATTATGCACAAATTTAATGTCCAATTCCCCACAATTTGTATTTTCATGCTTCTGCTGAGATTTATGAGAGACAGCGCAGTGAATTGCACGGATGTTGCATATCGTTACTGGAAGAATAACCAATAAGAATAACTAATAGGACGAAAGGATTAAACCACACAGGATGTCCGTACCTTCCTCGATGACGAGATCTTCCGTCACAGGCACGAGTCTTTCCAGTGAAACATCGTCTGCGGTTATCGCCATTCTTCTGTGAGTGTATATAAAGATTCTACGGACAAACAGATCACAGCAGTGATGAGAATCGCCTCAATAGATTAGGCCGGTTTCCCCCAATTCAATCGGCAAAAATTTATCTGTAATCAACCAGAGCACGAGGAAAATTAATTTCAAACACCGCCCCCTGCCTTGTCCTACAACCCTCTGGACACCAAACCCCAGTTTGGGTGCAAACCGTCACCGCCCAGGGCCCTGGGACGTCCTCCCGATGAGAAAGGCTTTATACAAATACAAATTGTGTTGTTGTTGTAGTGGTGGTGGTGGTTTTGAACTGCGAACGGAGCTGAGTTCTTGGGTCGCCGTGGACGTCACTTCCCGCACAAGAACACGCGTTTGCGATGTTGGTTTCAGTCGCGGCAGCGCTATCCTCTGATACATCATGTCTGCCATCCCATTACTTCAGGCCCTATTTACCCACTGGAGTGTCAGCTTAGACAATGTGATGCCGACCAGCGTGGAGGGTGCTATATAAATCCAAGTTGTTGCTGTTCTTGTGATCCACAGCCCTGATGTGCGGCTTGAACCCACAACCTTCTGTCCGAGAGGTGAAAGTGGTGTCAGTAAACCAGGCTGACACACGCGATACCAAATCTAAGGGTTGTTATTTACTCCTTGGAAACGTAGCCTCCTCCGTAACGTTATATACACTCTGAAGATCAGTCTTTCGTTGGTTGAGGGCAACCGGCTGCCGCATTTCGCTCGCCCGCCCGCCCTCCCAAGCACATGGTCAATCCGCTTTACAGTATATTCCTCAGGACACTTTTTCAGACGGTCTCGATGACATGATGAGGAGCTGTGTCGAATGCAAGGATTATTATTCCTATTCTTATCCATATTCTTACTATTAATTAATTGGTCATTTCAATCACCAACTGTTTGCGGGGACACCGCTGTGCGCAAATGGTGGCCACGTTTCGTCCACAAACATAGTCGATTCATTTTACAGGACATTCTGTGAAATGCTTCGAGGCGTCTAGAAGATGAGAAGAGCGCGATGTCAAAAGCAAGGATTATTATTTTATTACTAGTTTGAGTTTTCCAAGGTCAAAATGCTACAGATTTCAGGTCCAATCAAAACAATAATAATAATAATAATAATAATCCTTGCATTTGATAAAGCGCTTTTCAGGTCCTCTAGATGCCTCAAAGCGCTTCACAGAATATACTGTAAAATGAATTAATTGACTATATATTTTTGTGGGCGAAACGCGGCAGGCGATTGTGCTAATAATAGTTGGGGGATTATTATCAGGCGTGTGGAGCAAGGAAACTTGCCCAAGGTTTCGCCTTTCTGGGAATCGAACCCAGGTCTCTCAGTCGCGAGGCGAGTGCTCTAACCACTGAGCTGGACTCCACAGAGACAGTCATTCACAGCACTCATAATAATACCTCCCAAACAATTATAAAATGGGTCATTTCAATCGATGACTGTTTGTGGGACGCCGCTCTGCGCAATTGGCTGCCACGTTTCGCCCACAAAATATGCAGCCAATTTCACCTTCGAGTACATTCTGTGAAGCGCTTTGAGACGTCCAGAAGACGTGACAAGGCGTGATACGAAATGCAAGGATTATTATTATTCCAGAGTGCTTATCCAACCAGGATCAACGGGTAAACTAAACGGGGCAGCTGTCTCTCTGCAGTTAATGGGTCAGTGGAACGATCAATATGACAGTGTTATCAAACAACAAGGACGGGAGAGAACGTACGCGTGTTGGCTCTGGGATTCCACCAGCCCCAGAATGCGGCTCTGGTTTGACTCCCCGTCGAGGAGGCCGCATTGCACCGCATGGAGTCCGGGTTAAGGCACGAAACGACGCAAATCACATTCACGCGCGGAGCTCCGCGGGCGTGGCGCAAACCCACCGCCGCGTTTCGCCCACGGAATGTACGCCGCGGGTTCACTTTACCGTGTGTGCTCCGGGCCGCGCTGGGAGGCGGGGAAAGCGCTGCGTCGAACGCAAGGAGAGTTGTTACTGGAGTCACGGCGCGAGGACGTTCCTGACGGGACGGCGGACAACACCACCACACGAGCGTACGTTTATACAGCGTCTCCCCCCCCACACACACATACACAAATACACACCACACACACCACACACACCGCAACACACACACCCCACACACACCGCAACACACACACCGCAACACACACACCGCAACACACACCACACACCATGACACACACACACACCCCACACACACACATAAACCCCCCACACACGCCTCCCCACACACACAACACACACATACCCCCACCCACACAGCACACACACACACCGTCTTCACGCGCGCAGTGACCCACATCTCTGGCCTCAACAAGTGGAAAGTGTGGGTGGGGGGACTGAGTTACAAACCCTAACCCTAACCTGAGGGGGTGTGTTTTGGGGAGGGGTGAGTGTGTGTGTATGTGAGGGTGTGTGTGTGAGGGTGTGTGTGTCAGGGTGTGTGTGTGAGGGGGGTGTGTGTGTGTGAGGGTGTGTGTGTGAGGGTGTGTGTGTGTGTGAGGGGGTGTGTGTGTGTGAGGGGGGTGTGTGTGTGTGAGGGGGTGTGTGTGTGAGGGGGTGTGTGTGTGAGGGGGTGTGTGTGTGTGAAGGGGTGGGTGTGTGAGGGGGTGGGTGTGTGTGTGAGGGGGTGTGTGTGTGAGGGGGTGTGTGTGTGTGAGGGGGTGTGTGTGTGAGGGTGTGTGTGTGTGAGGGTGTGTGTGTGTGTGTGAGGGGGGTGTGTGTGTGAGGGTGTGTGTGTGTGAGGGGGTGGGTGTGTGTGTGAGGGGGTGTGTGTGTGAGGGTGTGTGTGTGTGTGAGGGGGTGTGTGTGTGAGGGTGTGTGTGTGTGAGGGGGTGTGTGTGTGTGTGAGGGGGTGTGTGTGAGGGGGTGTGTGTGTGTGTGAGGGGGTGTGTGTGAGGGGGTGTGTGTGTGTGTGAGGGGGTGTGTGTGTGAGGGTGTGTGTGTGAGGGGGTGTGTGTGTGTGTGAGGGGGTGTGTGTGTGAGGGTGTGTGTGTGTGTGAGGGTGTGTGTGTGTGAGGGGGGTGTGTGTGTGTGAGGGGGTGTGTGTGTGAGGGGGTGTGTGTGTGTGAGGGGGTGTGTGTGTGTGTGTGAGGGGGTGTGTGTGTGAGGGTGTGTGTGTGTGTGAGGGGGTGTGTGTGTGAGGGTGTGTGTGTGTGTGAGGGTGTGTGTGTGAGGGTGTGTGTGTGTGTGAGGGGGGTGTGTGTGTGAGGGTGTGTGTGTGTGTGTGAGGGGGGTGTGTGTGTGAGGGGGTGTGTGTGTGAGGGGGTGTGTGTGTGTGAGGGGGTGTGTGTGTGTGTGAGGGGGGTGTGTGTGTGAGGGGGTGTGTGTGTGTGAGGGGGTGTGTGTGTGTGAGGGGGTGTGTGTGTGTGTGAGGGGGGTGTGTGTGTGAGGATGTGTGTGTGAGGGGGGGGGTGTGAGGGTGTGTGTGTGAGGGGGTGTGTGTGAGGGTGTGTGTGTGAGGGTGTGTGTGTGAGGGTGTGTGTGTGAGGGTGTGTGTGAGGGTGTGTGTGTGAGGGTGTGTGTGTGAGGGTGTGTGTGTGAGGGTGTGTGTGTGAGGGTGTGTGTGTGAGGGTGTGTGTGAGGGTGTGTGTGTGAGGGTGTGTGTGAGGGTGTGTGTGTGAGGGGGTGTGTGAGGGTGTGTGTGAGGGGGTGTGTGAGGGTGTGTGTGAGGGGGTGTGTGAGGGTGTGTGTGAGGGTGTGTGTGTGAGGGTGTGTGTGTGAGGGTGTGTGTGTGAGGGTGTGTGTGAGGGTGTGTGTGTGAGGGTGTGTGTGTGAGGGTGTGTGTGAGGGTGTGTGTGTGAGGGTGTGTGTGTGAGGGTGTGTGTGAGGGTGTGTGTGTGAGGGTGTGTGTGAGGGTGTGTGTGTGAGGGGGTGTGTGAGGGTGTGTGTGAGGGGGTGTGTGAGGGTGTGTGTGAGGGGGTGTGTGAGGGTGTGTGTGAGGGTGTGTGTGTGAGGGGGTGTGTGTGTGTGTGTGTGAGGGTGTGTGTGTGAGGGTGTGTGTGTGAGGGTGTGTGTGAGGGGGTGTGTGAGGGTGTGTGTGAGGGTGTGTGTGTGAGGGGGTGTGTGTGTGTGTGTGTGAGGGGGTGTGTGTGTGTGTGAGGGTGTGTGTGTGAGGGTGTGTGTGAGGGTGTGTGTGTGAGGGTGTGTGTGAGGGTGTGTGTGTGAGGGTGTGTGTGAGGGTGTGTGTGTGTGAGGGTGTGTGTGAGGGTGTGTGTGAGGGTGTGTGTGAGGGGGTGTGTGTGTGTGTGTGTGAGGGTGTGTGTGTGTGTGTGAGGGTGTGTGTGTGTGTGTGAGGGTGTGTGTGTGAGGGTGTGTGTGTGAGGGGGGTGTGTGTGTGGGGGGGTGTGTGTGAGGGGGTGTGTGTGAGGGGGGGTGTGTGTGTGGGGGGGTGTGTGTGAGGGGGTGTGTGTGAGGGGGGGTGTGTGTGAGGGGGGGTGTGTGTGTGGGGGGGTGTGTGTGAGGGGGTGTGTGTGAGGGGGGGTGTGTGTGTGGGGGGGTGTGTGTGAGGGGGTGTGTGTGAGGGAGGGTGTGTGTGTGGGGGGGTGTGTGTGAGGGTGTGTGTGTGAGGGGGGTGTGTGTGTGGGGGGGTGTGTGTGAGGGGGTGTGTGTGAGGGGGGGTGTGTGTGTGGGGGTGTGTGTGAGGGGGGGTGTGTGTGTGGGGGGGTGTGTGTGAGGGTGTGTGTGTGAGGGGGGGTGTGTGTGTGGGGGGGTGTGTGTGAGGGGGGGTGTGTGTGTGGGGGGGTGTGTGTGAGGGGGTGTGTGTGAGGGGGGGGGGTGTGTGGGGGGGTGTGTGTGAGGGTGTGTGTGTGAGGGTGTGTGTGTGTGGGGGGGTGTGTGTGAGGGGGTGTGTGTGAGGGTGTGTGTGTGAGGGTGTGTGTGTGAGGGGGTGTGTGTGAGGGAGGGTGTGTGTGTGGGGGGGTGTGTGTGTGAGGGGGGGGGGTGAGGGGGGGGGGTGTGTGAGGGTGTGTGTGTGGGGGGGGGTGTGAGGGGGGGTGAGGGGGGGGTGAGGGGGGGGGGGGTGAGGGGGGTGTGTGAGGGGGGGGGGTGAGGGGGGGGGTGTGTGTGAGGGGGGGGGTGTGAGGGGGGGGGGGGGTGAGGGGGGTGTGTGTGTGTGAGGGGGGGGTGAGGGGGGGGGTGTGTGTGAGGGGGGGGGTGTGAGGGGGGGGGTGTGAGGGGGGGGGTGTGAGGGGGGGGGGGGGTGAGGGGCGGGGGGGGGTGAGGGGGGGGTGTGTGTGTGAGGGTGTGTGTGAGGGGGGGGGTGTGAGGGGGGGGGTGTGAGGGGGGGGGGGGGGTGAGGGGGGGGGTGTGTGAGGGGGGGGTGTGAAGGATACTCTCAGGCAGTTGTGTCCTGGCTCCAGCGTCTCCTCAACCACCACAGCCTGGTCCATGGCGGCTCCTGGGCCTCCCCCTCCCTCCCTGTCTCCCCCTCCCTCTGTCTCCCCCTCCCTCCCTGTCTCTCCCCCTGTCTGCCTCTCTCTGTCTCCCCCTCCCTGTCTGTCCCTCCCTGTCTGTCTCTCCCTGTCTCCCCCTCCCTCCCTGTCCCTCCCTGTCTCTCCCCCCCTCACCCCCGTTGATACCGACAGTAACAAATCAGTCAGTCTGCACAACTGCTGCCACGTTAGCTATCAGTGACCTGAGGGGTGGGGGGAGTGAGGAGGGAGGTGGGGGGTGGAGAGAGGGAGGAGAGAGGAGGAGGGGGGGGGGGATAGGAGGGAAGTAGATGGGAGGGGTAGGGGGAGGGAGGGAGAGGTTGGAGGTGGGGGGGGGGGGAGGGGGGTTGAGCGACAGTAACCCTCTAACGTTGTAAATATTAATAACATTAATAAGCCTTGTGTGTGACTCAGCGGCTTATGGGATCTTCGCGACGTCTCAGAGCGCTTCCCAGAACACAGTACAGCACAATACGTGTAGTGACTGTACGTTTCGTGGGTCAAAACGCGGCATCGCTTGCGCACAAACGGTGGTGGATTGATCGACCACGTGTGTGTGTGTGTGTGTGTGTTTTTAAGGGATTATTTTAACCCGGAAAGCGATCGCCGATCAACCAACAACCAGGTTCCTTGTTCACTGCCGGGCGAACGGAGGTGCGTGTGGAGCAAGTAAACTTGCCTAAGGTTTCGCTCTTGCCTGGAATCGAACCCAGGTCTGTCGCTGGCGAGGCGAGCGCGCTGACCACTGAACTCCGAACGATTGGGAGAAACTCCCTTCTGTTCTCGAATCGCGCCACGGGATCTTTGACAGCCGGCCTCGCCTGTTAAAATCTTAAAACACGATTGATTTTTTTTAAAAAGAAGGAAACGGTGACTGCGTTGGGGGCGTTGAGCGTTTGTCATCACGTTATTTCATTTCCCCTCCGGCCCTTCCTTCCCAATTTCCAAAGCAGTTATTTGAATCAGAAGGAACGCGGCTGCGTCTTAACCCACGCGCCCACAATCTCTCGAGTAGCAAACAGGGAAATGGGTACGCTGTCTGATTTTCTTTCCTCTCCCCTATTAAAGGACAGCAAGTAAATCCAGCTGAGGTTAGTGAGCTCGGCACAGACTGCGATGCACATAAAGGGACCATTAGTTCAATGCCAAATACAACCTGTTTCTCTAAATCAGCTTTTTGATGGCGCTTTGGGACGTCCTCCTGACGTGAGATACGAAATGCAATTTGTTGTTGTTGATCATGAAACTTTAGTAAGCAATGCAAGCTTAATTGCGTCGCAACCATCAAGCTATCGACCCATCTCCAACCTCCCGTTTTTATCCAAGGTCCTTGAAAGAGTGGTTGCCTCCCAGCGGAGCTGGGAGGCAACCACTCTTTCAACTCATTCACTCTTTGAACCCCTCCAATCAGGTTTCCGCCCAATTCATAGCACAGAAACTGCCCTGGTTAAGGTTACAAATGACATCCTTAACCGCCTGTGACCAGGGCTCCCTTTGCCTCCTCGTCCTCCTTGACCTGTCTGCTGCGTTCGACACAGTCGATCACACCATCCTCCTTCAACGTCTTTCCTCCCACCTCAACCTTCAAGGCACAGTCCTTGACTGGTTCCATTCTTACCTGTCCCACCGTTTACACTTTGTCTCTTCCAACGGTTTTTCTTCAAACCCCCGCACAGTTTCTCACGGCGTCCCTCAGGGCTCTGTTCTAGGCCCCCTCCTTTTCACCCTTTACACGCTCCCTCTGGGCGATATCATCCGCAAACATGGGGTAAAATTCCACATGTATGCGGACGACACCCAGCTGTACCTTTCTGACTCATCCCTCAACCCCCAGACCATCGATGTTCTGACAGCATGTCTGTCCGATATCGAGTCCTGGATGAGGGACAACTTCTTGCAATTGAACGTGAGTAAGACCGAGGCCCTCCTGATTGGCTCAAGCCAGCGCCTTCGCACATCGGGCGCTGCCAGCCTCAATATCCAAGGCTGCACTCTCCACCTCACAAAGCCAGTCAGGAACCTCGGCATCATGTTCAATCAAAAACTCTCCTTCCTCCCCCACATCCGTGCCTTGACCGGCACCGCTTATTTCCACCTGCGCAACATTGCCAGGCTCCGCAACTATCTTACCCCCCGCGCTGCCGAAACACTCGTGCACGCATACATCACCTCGAGGCTGGACTACGGAAACTCTCTCCTGGTCGGCCTCCCCAGTTCCTCCATTCACCGGCTGCAGGTCATCCAAAACTCTGCAGCCCATGTATTATCCCGCACCCGCCTCCGCGACCATATAACCCCCACCCTCGCCCGTCTCCATTGGCTCCCCATTCTCCAGAGGATCGAGTTCAAGATCCTTGTCCTCACCTTCAAGGCCTTACATGGCCTTGCCCCGCCCTATTTAACGAATCTACTTTCCCTCTACACGCCCACCCGGACCCTCCGTTCAGCAGGTCTTGGCCTGCTCCAAGCCCCCCGCCCGAACCACCCCACCATCGGAGGCCGGGCCTTCAGTTTCTCCGCTCCCACCCTTTGGAATACCATCCCCCAATCCCTCCATCTCGTTTCTTCCCTTTCCTCCTTCAAGGCCGGTTTGAAGACTTTCCTCTTCGACCGTGCCTTTTGTTCCACCCCGAATTTTTCGACCACCCCTTCGTGTTCCACCCCTTCCCAAACACTCCCCTCCCAGCTCGGGTCACACGCCTCCTGTGCAGCGCCTTGGGATGTCCTCCCGACGTGAAAGGCGCTTTATAAATGTAATTTGTTGTTGTTGTTGTTGTTGTAATAATACTCGTCAAACGCATGGATTATTATTAAACGCACTTTATTCTCCATTCGTATTCCCCAATGTTACTGTTGCTCAGGTCCTTATCCGCTTATCCTGGGATGTGGGGATGGGTGAACATGGTGATGTTACTGGAGTAACTTCACATGGAGCTCCTGTGGCTCAGTAGTTGGAGCACTCGCTCGCCTTACAAGCCTGTGACCTGTGTTCGAATCCAGGCAGGTCAGGGCAAAACCTTGGGCAAGTTTCCTTACTCCACACGCCTAATAATAATCCGTCCAAAAAAAACCACAATAATAAAATTGGTCATTTCAATCCACGACTGTTTGTGGGGACGCTGCTGTGCACAATTGGCTCCCGCGATTCGCCCACAAATATACAGTCAATTCACTTTACAGTATTTTCTGTGAAGTGCTTTGAGACATCTAGAAGACATGAAAAGCGCTATATCAAATGCAAGGATTATTATTATATCTACAACGAAACTTTCCCCACCAGAAGAGAGTAAGTGGGTGAAATCTACGACAGGTTGTGTGTGACCATATAATAAACTTTACTCCTTGTTTGGGTTTTATTTCCTTGATGCCATCTAGTGTTCAGGTAGTCATTGCTTTTCTTGCAGTGTTGGGGGTGAGATTCCAATCCTCGTTCAATGTTTGTATAAAACAGAGGTTACACAGGTGCGTGTAACTGCACCTGTGTTTATTTGTGTGCTTTGCTTGGTGTTAATTCGAAGTAATTTCTAAGTGTTTCATTTCGGAATACAGTACTGAAATGTAGAAACAGGAAGAGGACATTGAGCCTATTCTGCAACTGTGTGACTGGATAATACCATAGTAAAAACCCTTGCATTTAACATAGCCTTATCCTGTTGTTGAGACGCCTCAAAGCGCTCCACAGGATATACTGCAAAGTGTAGTGGCCGTGTGTTTTGTGGGCTAAAGATCATGGTAGATGATCTTCCACCTGTTCCATTTCTATGTCTTCTCTTCGGATTTTTTGACGGTGAAATATGAATCAGTGTGTCGGGACATCAGTGGTCCTGGGGCTGAGGGTGGAGGCAGAGATAGAGTTGGGTGTCATCTGCGTATATGTCGAAGTTCACCCCATGTCCATGGATGACGTCACCAAGAGGGAGCAGGTTCAGGTTGAGGAGGAGGGCAGAGCCCTAAGGAACAAGAGACAGAGAGACAGAGATAGGGAGGGAGGGGGAGAGGGAGGGAGGGAACGGGAGGGAGGGAGGGAGACAGGGAGGGAGGGGGAGAGACAGGGAGGGAGAGACAGGGAGGGAGGGGGAGAGAGACAGGGAGGGAGGGGGAGAGAGACAGGGAGGGAGAGTCAGAGAGGGAGAGACAGAGAGGGCAGATA
Organism: Hydrolagus colliei; assembly: GCA_035084275.1. NCBI lineage: Eukaryota > Metazoa > Chordata > Chondrichthyes > Chimaeriformes > Chimaeridae > Hydrolagus > Hydrolagus colliei. Next base: position 6,315,534 of record CM068763.1, on the reverse strand, counting down.
GGGAGGGAGAGACGGAGGGAGGCCCCCGACTGTGCAGGGGCTGGAGGACAAGCCATTTCTGGAGACAAAGTGGAACCAGTGTGAGAGATAGGATCGGAACCATTCAAGGATAGAGACCTGGGTTCGATTCCAGGCAGAGAAAACCTTGGGCAAGTTTCCTTACTCCACACACCTGTACCTGGTAATAATTCCTCAAAATAAAACAATAATAAAAAATTAGTCATCTCAACCCATGACTGTATGTGGGACACTGCTGTGCGCAATTGGCTGCCACGTTTCATCTACAAAATATACAGTCAATTCATTTTACAGTATATTTTGTGAAGTGCTTTGAAACGCCTAGAAGACGTGAAAAGCGCTATATCAAGTGATAGGATTATTATTATTATTATTAAAGGAAAGGGAGGTTGGAGATGGGGCAGTAATAAGTCAGCAAGGAAGGTTCCAGGGAAGGTTTGTTTAGGATAGGGGTGATGATGGCTGTTTTTTGGGGGGATGGGAATGGTCCCAGTTGACAGAGAGAGGTTGATGAGGTCTGAGAGCAAAATAACTGATAAAGTAGAGTGCTTAACATCATTTTATACTGGGTTTGGATCAATAATTGACGAAGAATATTAAAGAGTATAGAGTGGAGGGAGGGAGGGAGGCTGGGGGTGGGAGGGGGGTGGGTGGTGGTAGAAGGCATGAGCACCTCCATGGATACAGAGGACCCAATGATCTCTTTTTGTCCAGTAAGTATCTCGGGATTCTCAATGCCACATCTAAAGCTATTTTTGTCTATTTTTTGGTAGATTAACAGGCTTTAAACTGGTGAAGGACACCTTCAAGATAGTGTTTCACTCTCTGCACCGCCAGGGATCACATTGATAGCACAGGAATCAAATGTACAAACATCAGGTCCTCAGATTGACAAGAGTGAAACCGCAGACAAGTGGCTAAAAGGAATACAAAGTGAAAGTGGGTGTTCGTGTGCTTTGTTGTCCTTGATAGATCCTTGGACTCCAACATGCAGCCTCCCTTCGCTCATTTCAACCACATGATATAGATAATGGAATGACGGAGTTCTGTTGTTGGAAAATACAGCTAGTTATTGATTTATGTACAGTCATTTTTCTTCCGCATCTGACTGGGTTAAGAAGGGACTGGGTTAAAAGGAGCTCTCAGTTTTCTATCAAAACTGTGATGTGCCGTGGAGATAGGTGTAACAGCAGCCAGCACAACTAGCCCTCTCTAACCCTCTGTAGCACATGATCTGATAATAAGAATCCTTGCTTTTCATATAATAATAATAAGAATCCTTGCATTTGATATCGCACTTTTCACGTCTTATCGATGTCTCAAAGCGCTTCACAGAATATACTGTAAAATGAAATGACTGTATAGTTGTAGGCGAAACGCGGCAGCCAATTGCGCACAGCAGCGTCCCCACAAACAGTCATGGATTGAAATGACCAATTTTTATTATTGTTTTTTTTGCAGGGATTATTATTATTGCCTAAGATTTCGCCCTGATCTGCCTGGATTCGAACACAGGTCTCACGCTTGTAAGGTGAGTGCTCTAACCACTGAGCTACATATAGCACCTTGTCATGTCTTTAAGACATCTCAAAGCACTGCCCAGAATTGACTGTGAAGTGAATTGACTGTATATTTTCGTTAGCGAAACGTGATCAAATGACAGGTATTTTTATTTATTTTGAAGGAATTATTACCTCCAGAAAAGCAATCCACCAATTGACTAACAACTGGGTTCCTACTAGATAAATGTAAGCGTGTGAAACTTGCCCAACATTTCGTCCTGTCGGCAGTTGAACACAGATCCTCTCACTTGCGAGGCAAGCGCTCTGATGACAAACAATTTGCTTTGTGCTACTACAAGTACTATATATTACTGTATATAGGTATGTTTGTGGATTTTATAGGAATGCATAGCTGTATACGAGCATAAGTCCCACATAGATCAGTGACGTGTACAGATCTTGTATTAGAATTCACAATGTAAGTACGCTCACTCCGGCCACTCCATCTTTCCTGCGCTCTCTCTCTATCATTTTCTCAGGAATGTCTCAATATTTGCTTCCCAGTGTTTGAGTGAGATTGACCCATTTAAGTAGCTGAAATCAGGACAGTCCCATGTTTTATTTCCGATCTGTGCAGCATCCCTTGTGTGCAGAAGTGATTGCATTAATCATTCGTGCAATTGACATAAATGAGATCAAAATATATCGCAGGGAGTTAGTGTCAAGACTCGAGAGCTGTGTATTTGTAGACAAACTCGGCAGACAATTTGTATCCAGACCCTTTGACAAACAGACTGTGTTGGGATATTTATTAAAAACATTTTGGGTTAGTCGGGTGTCTGACACATGCGGAAATGCAAGAGTATCCAAACCAATCTGAGATTTCCAATGCATCCCATGTACACATGGAAATCCCAGAGATAGATTGCTGGAATGGAATGCGCACTCTCTCCCAGGAGGGACGTATCCTGTTTATCTAATTCTGGGAAAATATTTGCGAAAGGTGACAAGAGCCAAGACAGAGAGTGTTGGTTTGGGTAACTGCTGGGGTCTGACCAGCTCACACCGTAGTTTGCCTACAAGATGGAGAATACAGAGGGTTAATACAAAAGAACATAGGAATTTGTAAGCAAAACTCTTTGCAAAGTATTGTTAACATGTTAAATTATTAAACCTCTTCATTCAGCAGAGAATATATAATTGTTCAGTTTAACCAGAGTTAATTGACCAGAGTACTGAACAAAGTCTGAGTACTTTTTAAACCCAAATACATATTTAACATCATCTGCAGTTAATAAAATTCTATTATAATTATACAATTACTGAGTCTGAGTTTATTCCTTTTAATGTGTATTGATCCTAATGATTTGACAGCTACAGTCAGACAGATAGTCTTTGTATAATATTATATAAGTATTTTCTCACGCTTTATACTGCGGTGGATCAGATTACTTTTCAAAACTTTGTGGTAAACCAGCCAGCTTCTGGGAGGTTCTGTCTTTTATTGGTGAAGTTATATAATGCAATGAAGTGATGGTAATAATAAATAATAATAATAATCCTTGCATTTAATATAGCGCTTTTCACGTCTTATCAACGTCTCAAAGCGCTTCACAGAATATACTGTAAAGTGAATTGACTGTATATTTTGTGGGCAAACGAGGCAGCCAATTGCGCACAGCAGTGTCCCCACAAACAGTCGTGGATTGAAATGAACAATTTTATTATCGAGTTGTTTTTTTTGGAGGGAGTTTTGACAATTATGACTGCGCTTTAAGACGGTGAGATGTCGCAAGCGCATTTTTGATTTATATAGCGTTTGGAAAAGCATTAAATCTGGGCACTTATGCCTGCGCAGGATCAATAACATCGATGAAGATTTGATGCACTGGGAACAAGAAGTGCTTGCTGTTCAATATTGGAGTTAAAATTGCATGAATTTGCAAATTGGTTTATAACTGGCGAATTACGGATGTGTGGTGGCCAACGATCCAGAATTTTGCTTGGACCCAACCTCGGTTCCAGCTCCAATAGACTTCCAGAAGGTCTCCCATCCCTTGGCGATGTTGACCTCCATTGGCACATGATTGGAAACATTCACTAAGTTTAACATTCCTGATCAGTGTCCTTCCCGTTCTGCGATGGATCTTGTTTCGCCCAGTTTACAAACAGAACTCGTTCGGTGTTGAGTCCATTCTTGATACAAGCTTCTTTCTCACTCCCATTGGGGTGCCATCGGGGTGTAAGGAATCTGTATCGATTTGCTTCTCATACAGGGTGTTGCCCAGAGCCAGTACGTTCGTGTTGGAACCGGAGCGCATTTTCTTCACGTAAATATCCCTGATGTTCACGCAAGGTGCGCCCGCCACCAGGTTCTTAATTTCTTGATTGCGAATGACGGTGTCCATGCTATTTTCCCTTTTATAATACTTAGTGAACTTGTTAAATATCACAGTGACCGGCAGCGCCACCATCAGCAGGCCAAATATAATGCAGACGCTGGCGACAATCTTGCCTGGGATGGTGACAGGACAAGTGTCGCCGTAGCCCACTGTGGTCAGGGTGATGGTCGCCCACCACCAGCCTTTAGGGATGCTGTCAATTCCAGTCTCCTGCTTTTCCTTCTCGGTCGAGTAGATGAGAGCCGAGAAGATGGCTATGCCCACGGTCAGAAACACGAACAGGAGCCAGACCTCCTCAAAGCTGTGCGTGAAAGTTGCCCCCAGTGACTGCAGCCCATTGGAATGGCGAGCCAGCTTGAGGATCCGAAAGATTCTCATCAGTCGCAGGACCTGCACCACACGCCCGATGTTCTCCAGCCCTGAGTTGTCCTCGCCAATCCTCTCGATTGCCAAGGTGATGAAGAATGGCAGAAAGGATAAAAAGTCAATGATGTTCAACGGAGACCTCAAGAACTTCCTAATGCTCGGGGCTGCTGTCAATCTGGCCGCGTATTCGGTGGTAAACCACACGATACAGAACGTTTCGAGGACCACAAAATTTGGGTTCTCAGGTTCTTTCTGAAATTCAGGCAAACTGTGAACCCACATGGTAATGATGGAGATTATCACCATGGTCAGCGAGGAGACGGTATAAACCTTGGACAGTAAGGAGTACTCTGGATTCTCGAGAACAAGCCACAGCCTCTTTCTGCACTCCCCCTGCCACATGTGCTTAAAGTTCTCGATTTGTTGGGGGATGGTGTCGAAATCTTCCGAGGATAAGAAGCTTATATCATCACTCTGAGTGTCAAACTCCTTCTCCACCAGGTTCTCCTTGCGCTCGTGGTATTTGTAACTGCAGCAGTGGTGGATGCGAAGCTCGCTGATGCCCCAGTACTCGATCTCTTGGCTGAAGGAGAACACACACATCTCCTCCATCACATGAAGCTTCCCGGTGTTGTAGAAGTTCAGCACGTAGTGAAACAGACTCGGGTTTCTGTCAAAGTAATATTCATCGTTGTCTTCGTCATAGTCGTCACACAATTCCAATTTAGCCTCTGAGACACACTCCAGCAGTTTCCCTAGTCTGGTTTCTGGGAACTTTAACAGTGCTGTTTGTTCGATCGTTTGCTTCAAGCCCCCCACGTTGATATTAATCATCCCCTGGTTGTCTCCTGTTCTGTGATGGTACTGTCCGTACACCATGGTTGCCAGATCCTCTTCGCAACTGCGACTAGATCGTTTGAAGGACAGGGTTGCAGCCAGGAGACGTACAATTCTTACCAACCCTTCCTCGCTGACATTGACAAGTGAGAATCACTATTGATCCCCGTATCTTCTTGTTCAGAAAACTCTGAAAAAGCGTCACAAATGATATCCTATTTTAGAATGTGAAATAATATATTGTTTCTTCTCTCTGTCAATGTTATATTAATAATAACAATCCTTGCATTTGATATAGCTGCTAATCAAGTCTTCTACACATCTCAAAGCGCTTCACACAATATATTGTAAGGTGAATTGACTGCATGTTTTGACTGTATGTTTTGTGGGCTCCAGCCACAGAAAGTCTCACAAACAGTCATGGATTGAATGAACAATTTATTATAATTAATTTATTTATCTCCACCCTCCTCGCCACCAGAAGGCAATAATGGACACTTGCAGCTTGAATCAGAGCACTGCTATAGGTCCTGCGAACTCTCCAAAGATCCCCAAACTGGCCAGTGTTCATGTTTGAGTCTTGACAGTGAGTACTGACAACTGAGCCAATCAACTGAAGGGAATATCATATCTCAGCTGGTTCTGGATAATATTGTACAGCAGAAACCATTATAAAATTTGAGGAGTTTCTCTCGGTGGCCTGGCTAACAATCCCCCAGATAAAATTGGTCATTCATTTACTTCATGGCTATTTATGTGACAATATTCTGTTCAAATTGGCTGCTGCATATGTATACAGTATAGACAATCATTACACTTTACTGTATATAATAATTATTTGGGCTACGTAGAATATACTGTAAAGTGAATTGACTATATTTTGTGGGCAAAATTGTATGTCCAATGAAATGCTTGGAGATGTCATTCCTGACATGAAAGGTGCTACATTAAATGCAAAGCTTATTATATTATTGTTGTGAGGCTATGGAATCCCTATTCTTTATGCGTATAATTTATTATTAAGAGTTTATAAACCGTGAATTCGACCTTCAGATAACACAATTGTAGTAGCAATTTGGCTGGAATTCAGTTTAATGTTTTCTAGCTGCATCTTTGTTTTCAGTCATCTCACTATCACCATCTATTTGATAATTTGAAGGATTTTAACAGAATGCAGGGTTGAGGTACTGATTGCAACGTAAGTGTGCAGATGTATTGATGTGCTATAAACCAGTGATTCTCAATGACTAGTCTGAATATGAACCACAGTCTGTGATAATCTCATAATCAATCTCAAGATTGATTGGCCTTGTAGGCTCATTTACTAATAGTTGCCAAATTCTAAGTTGCTGAGAAAGTCCCTGGTATCAAAAATGTTTAGAAACGCTGTTGTAAGCAATATTTTGATCTCAGTAAGTGGAACGCCACAGTTGAGTAATATATTATTATATATTATTCATATGGAATCTGGGAATCAATGTAATGTTTGGACTTGGATTAGTGCCTCGCAGGGAGAAACATGATGTTAACAGAGAGAGAGAGAGAACAAGACCACCTACAGAATTAGAGAGACAATTTGTCCAAAGAGGCCAATAGTGGACAGACACCAATCCAGTAAACCATCTGATAAAGTTGCTTCCAAGACACCCACCTGTGTCTAAGAGATCACTTCAAGCCAGTTGCTTTTGAAGCTGTTACTGAATCTGCCAGAGTGCAACACTAATGCTAACATGATCCTCGTCAGTTGTTTCGGCTCGTTCGTTGTGAGCACGTCACATCTCTCTCAGTATTAATTAGAAAAACATACCGATGCGCATAGGCGTTAATGAATTAAAATGACATTATTTAACAGTATGCATGAATTAAATTCACCGTAATCCGATTCATGCTGTAAACACTCCAATTGACAGTATGTTCTACGTAGGGCTTTGAGACGTCTCGACGACGTGATAAGGCGCTGCATCAAACGCCAGCGTTACTATTATTAAACACCATAAAGTCCACTCAGTAAATCCACTTTCAATCTGACTTTTTACATTTCGTCTTCAAACTCCTGCAAATAAATAATAGCAGCTTTGTAAATATTACACAGTGGGATTCACAGGCACCACTCCTTCAGTTATACAGTATTAAGATCTCAGCTTTGTTTCAGACATATTATTAAGTAATCAATATTACAAACGTTGCTACTCATAAATACTGCAGTATCAGACTTGAAATGAATAAAACCTGGTAACCCCTACTTTGCGCTGTTACCTTGTTCCAGTCTTGCCGGGTGTGAAGGGAGCTGGTCCATCATCACTTAGCCGGTCGGAGAGAGTTTTTTTGTTGCTGTCTGATAGTTGGCAGACACTGGGATGAATTTGGTGTACGCCCTTTCCTCCTGGATTGGCTACGTACCCAGATGATGACTGGCTTAAAGTGGCAAAGACAACCCTGACAAGCAGAGCGTGGAGCAAAACCGTGTAGGTTCCAGCAGAGAGTTCACTACGCAGTACGCAGCCTGGATACTCTGTTACAAAGCTTCTATAGCAACCTGCAGGGCAGAGCCCAAATAATAATAATACTAACTATAACGATAATAATCCTTATCACGCCTTTGAAATGTATCACAGTGTTTTACAGAATATACTGTAAAGTGAATTGACTGTATTTTTGTGGACGAAATGCAGCAGCCAATTGTGCACAGCAGCGTCCCACAGAGTTGTGGTTGAGTGACCAAATTGTATTATTTTTTTGAAAGAATGATTGCTCGCCTCCCTGGGTGCCACTACTCTTTTTCCCCTTTTCGAACTAATGTTCTGTCTGTTGTGCAAGTTTCTGAATCTGGTTGCTCATAAAATTTCTGATCATTCGCTCTGTCTTTACGTTTCTTATCCACTTCAAATCTGCATTGGATGCCTTTGGCTCTTTATCGAGCTCTTATTACGGAAATAAGATCCTCTGCAATGGAGTGAATTTGGAGGAAATTGATTGGTGTCTTTTACCAATGTAATGTCATTGTCATTGAGAGTACGGCAAAATATATTGTCACCTACATAAGACGGTCAAGAGGTTTATCTTATGATCAGTGACTAGGAGCTGGGATTCTTCCCACTCATCTTCTGTTAACCCGACCAGCCAAAGCCCTAGTGGGTAGGGTGAGGAAGCTTGCCACGTTGTTTTCAATGTCAACCTCTGTGGTTTTAGCTGCTTAAACTCTCGCAGTATCCCAACTTGTGGTCTGAGTCCCCGATCCTTTGCTCTTGCCAACCCTGCTGGGAACATGCAGCAGGTCAGGCAGCATCTATGCAGAGAGGAAAGTGTGCTAATGTTTCAGGTCGATGGCCTTGCATCAGAAAGGTGCTCAGTCCACCTCACGGAGGTGGTGCAGAATCCAACTGTTTTGTTTAACCCCCAACTGTCTTTCAAACCCCAAACTTACTTACTTGCTCATGCCTTGGGATGTCCTCCCAAGGCACTCTACAAATGTAAGGCGCTGTATCAATGTAATTTTGTTGTTGTTTTATCCCCCATCTCTGTATCATTGCCCACTCCTGCTGTGACCTCTTCTTCGGGGCTGCCAAGATGTTCATTCATGCTTTCATTCATGCGTCCACACTTGACTAAGCCAACGCTTTGTTTGCTGGTCTCACTAAAGCTTTTCCCTACACAATTTTGTTAGTGTTGCTAACCCCTTCCAACACCAGGTTCCATGAGCCTCCCACCCAATCCTCACTCAGCTATCATTGGCTCCCCTACTCTAGTGGATGGAGTTCAAGATTTTCGGTGTTACCTTGAAATCCCTGGGCAAGTCTCCTTACTCCACACGCCTAATAATAATCCGTCCAAGAATAAAACCCTATAATTGGTCATTTCAATCCATGACTGTTTGTGTGACGCTGCTGTGCGCAATAGGCTGCTGCGTTTCGTCCACAAATACACAGTCAATTCACTTTACACTATATTCTTTGAAGCGCTTTGAGACGTCTAGAAGATTTGAAAAGCGCTATATCAAATGCAAGGATTATTATTATTATATTATTATATTATTAATCTGGATGATTTGCTGAAGAGGCCGAAAAGAAGGACGTTGGCGTAGTTGAGTCTGGAAGTGATGAAGACATGAATGAGAGTTTCAGTGGCCTGAGGGGGTGAGGTCAGGGAGAGCGGGTCGTGGCGCGAAGGTGGAGGAGGAAAGACAGTCGAGTCGATATCAAACAAGAGGCTCAGGTTCCTGACTGGCGGGGCTGTGATGTGAGGTGGGGGCTATGTGGGGGCGGGGCTATGATGTGAGGTGGGGGCTATGCGGGGGTGGGGCTATGATGTGAGGTGGGGGCTATGTGGGGGCGGGGCTATGATGTGAGGTGGGGGCTATGCGGGGGCGGGGCGATGATGTGAGGTGGGGGCTATGCGGGGGTGGGGCTATGATGTGAGGTGGGGGCTATGCGGGGGCGGGGCTATGATGTGAGGTGGGGGCTATGCGGGGGCGGGGCGATGATGTGAGGTGGGGGCTATTCGGGGGCGGGGCTATGATGTGAGGTGGGGGCTATGCGGGGGCGGGGCTATGATGTGAGGTGGGGGCTATGCGGGGGCGGGGCTATGATGTGAGGTGGGGGCTATTCGGGGGCGGGGCTATGATGTGAGGTGGGGGCTATGCGGGGGCGGGGCGATGATGTGAGGTGGGGGCTATGCGGGGGTGGGGCTATGATGTGAGGTGGGGGCTATGCGGGGGCGGGGCGATGATGTGAGGTGGGGGCTATTCGGGGGCGGGGCTATGATGTGAGGTGGGGGCTATGCGGGGGCGGGGCGATGAGGGGGCGGGGCTATGATGTGAGGTGGGGGCGATGCGGTGGGCGGGGCGATGCGGGGGCGGGGCTATGATGGGAGGTAGGGCTATGCGGGGGGCGGGGCTATGAGGGGGCGGGGCTATGATGTGTGTGTGTGGTGGGCTATGGGGGGCGTGGGGCTACGATGTGGGCGGCTGTGGGGGGGCGGGGCTATGGGGCGGAGCTATGGTGTTGGTGCTATGGGGGCGGGGCTATGGGGCGGAGCTATGGTGTTGGTGCTATGGGGGCGGGGCTATGCGGCGGAGCTATGGTGTTGGTGCTATGGGGCGGGGCTATGGGGCGGAGCTATGGTGTTGGTGCTATTGGAGCGGGGCTATGGGGGGGCTATGGGGGGAGGCGGGGCTATGACGTCAGGGCTCCAGCCTCCAGGTCTCGCCTTCTCTTATTCAGCCGAGTACCGGAAGTCCCCTGTTCCTATTGGCTGAGGCTCCTGTCACTCATGGACCCCGCCCCGGAAACTGTACCTGGCGGGAGGGATGGCGGCTGATGGCGGAGCTCAGGCTGGACTCCAGGCCCTCGCACACACCCCACAGTCATACAAGGTCAGGGTCAGGCTCCCCTCCCCCCCTCCTTGGGTGGGGAGAGGGTCAGGGCTGGTATTGACCCGCGGGGGGGCCTGGGAGAGGGAGGTCAGTGAAGAGCTGACCTTTTCACCCAGAGAGAGAGTGAAGGAGAGAGAGTGAGAGTGAAGGAGAGAGAGTGAGAGTGAAGGAGAGAGTGTGTGAGTGAAGGAGAGAGAGTGAGAGTGAAGGAGAGAGTGTGAGAGTGAAGGAGAGAGAGTAAGAGTGAAGGAGAGAGTGTGAGAGTGAAGGAGAGAGTGCGAGAGTGAAGGAGAGAGTGTGTGAGTGAAGGAGAGAGAGTGAGAGAATGTGGGAGTAAAGGAGAGAGTGTGTGGAGTGAAGGAGAGTGTGGAGTGAAGGAGAGAGAGTGAGAGTGAAGGAGAGAGAGTGAGAGTGAAGGAGAGAGTGTGAGAGTGAAGGAGAGAGAGTGAGAGTGAAGGAGAGAGTGTGTGGAGTGAAGGAGAGAGTGCGAGAGTGAAGGAGAGAGAGTGAGAGTGAAGGAGAGAGAGTGAGAGTGAAGGAGAGAGTGTGAGAGTGAAGGAGAGAGAGTGAAGGAGAGAGAGTGAGAGTGAAGGAGAGAGTGTGTGAGTGAAGGAGAGAGAGTGAGAGAATGTGGGAGTAAAGGAGAGAGTGTGTGGAGTGAAGGAGAGAGTGTGAGAGTGAAGGAGAGTGTGAGAGTGAAGGAGAATGAGAGTGAAGGAGAGAGTGTGTGGAGTGAAGGAGAGTGTGTGGAGTGAAGGAGAGAGTGTGTGGAGTGAAGGAGAGTGTGTGGAGTGAAGGAGAGAGTGTGAGAGTGAAGGAGAGAGTGTGAGAGTGAAGGAGAGAGTGTGAGAGTGAAGGAGAGAGTGTGTGGAGTGAAGGAGAGTGTGTGGAGTGAAGGAGAGAGTGTGTGGAGTGAAGGAGAGTGTGTGGAGTGAAGGAGAGAGTGTGAGAGTGAAGGAGAGAGTGTGAGAGTGAATGTGAGAGTGAAGGAGAGTGCGAGAGTGAAGGAGAGAGTGTGAGAGTGAAGGAGAGAGTGTGTGGAGTGAGGAGTGTGTGACAGATATCGAATGAGGGAGAGAGAGAGAATATTAATTGGCTGAGCCAGGCTGCCTGACACCTTCGATAATCTATAATAACAGTCACCTGTTGTATGAACTGTTTTGAGACAGACGATAATAATAATACTGATCCTCGCATTTGAAACAGCGCCTTATCACGTCGTTGAGACATCCCAAAGGGCTTCACAAGATATACTGTTAACGTGCAGTGACTGCATGTTGTGGACGAAGCACGGCTGCCAATTGTGCACAGCAATGTCGCACAAACCACTAAGAGACCAATTTTGTCTAGGGGATAGTCGGCCAGGGCACAGGGAGAGAGAAACGCCCTTGTCTTTTTGAATAGTGCCGTGGCATCTTTAATATCCACTTGAACAGGCAGACGGGACCTGGCTTTACTGCCTGAACCAAAGGACGGCATCTCCATCGATGCGTTAGAGTGACATCTTAGACTGTACGAGTTTTAAGTCCTGACGTAGAGTTTGAACTCTCAACCGCCTGACTCTGAGGTGAGAGTGCTACCCCTGAGCCATGTGGGTATATTATCAAATGCATTATGCCACCATGAGGCGATCCGGGATGCGACCCAGATTGAAGAGCGCAACATTCTGAGTATTGGAACCCTGGAACGCGTTGACAAGGCCGACAACTCCAATGCATTGAATCGCCTTAGCTCAGCTACACCGTTCAGATGAGACATTAATGTAATGTTTGTCTGTTCAGAGATTGTAATTTCTCTCTGGGTCCTAAGAAATCATCCCCCAGATTAAATGGTGACTTGTTTGTAGGACGTTATTGGGCAGAAATCGGCTGCTATGTTTGCCTGCGGTCCCTACAATTGACTGGTATTTTCTTTGAAATTCTTTGTTATGTTATTGCTGTGCCTAATCTGAGAATTGTTATTACCTTCCTGTTTTGGTTATGTGGTGATAATTTGATCTGACACAAATTTATTTTCCCTACACTACAGGAATCTAGTTTTACCTGTTATTGTTGCACCCACATAGTGCGTCATATTTTCAGTGGTTCAGAGGGCAATAAAATCCTGAACACAAGTGCTGTTATAGCAATATATACCATCATCAACTAATTCTCTTATCGCTGGCAGGAAGGCTCTGACGAACTGTCAAGTTTACATCCTTATGTAAACTTGACATCCTAGCCCCATCCTACCTAACCGATCTACACGCCCACCTGGACCCTCCGTTCAACAGGACTTGGCCTGCTCCAAGTTCCCCGCCCGAACCGCCCCACCATCGGAGGCCGGGCCTTCAGTTTCTCCGCTCCCACCTTATGGAATGCCATCCCTCAATCCCTCCGTTTCGCCTCTTCCCTTTCCTCTTTCAAGGCCGATTTGAAGACTTTCCTCTTCGATCGTGCCTTTTGTTCCACCCCGAACTCTTTTACCTCCACTTTGTGTTTCACCCCTTCCCAAACACTCCACTCCCAGCTCGGGTCACACGCCTCTTGTTTAGCGCCTTGGGACGTCCTCCCGACGTGAAAGGCGCTATATAAGTGTAAATTGTTGTTGTTGTTATTATTATTATGCACAATGGGGACTTTGTGGGATATCAGTGTTGCAAATTAACCTTGCCTCCAAAAAGCATCACATCATTTCTGATTAACCTTCTTCTCTGAAGTGCTTTGAGGCAGTTTATAATGCACCTTATAATAATGATCCTTGCATTTGACAGTGGAGTCCTGTGGCTTAGTGGTTAGAGCACTTGTCTTGCAAGCTGGGGAGACCAAGCTGAGGAGACCTGTGTTCGAATCTAGGCAGGTCAGGGCGAAACCTTGGGCAAGTTTCCTTACTCCACACACCTAATAATAATCCGTCCAAAAAAAAACCCACAATAATAAAATTGGTCATTTCAATTCACGACTGTTTGTGGGACACTGCTGTGCGCAATTGGCTGCCGCGATTCACCTACAAGTATACAGTCAATTCACGTTACAGTATTTTCTGTAAAGCGTTTTGGGACGTTGATAGGATGTGAAAAGCACTATATCAAATGCAAGGATTATTATATAATACCTTTATGATATCTGAAAGTGCTTCACTAGATTTATTGTAACGTGTAGTGACTGTATATTGTGTATTAGGGTGCATCAAACGCCCCATGATTCTTAAAAGTGTTTGTTTTTGACTTGTCCCCAGATTACATATTTTCTATTTTGTACAAAAATAACTTCTGCAAAATTTCAGCAAAATTCACATTTGTTTATGTGGGCCACCGGACGTTTGAATATTTGAGTTGCAAACCTGCCGAATTCGGCAACCTTGCAGTTAAACATTTCAAGTGCACGGTGGCCCACCTAAACCAGCTTCAAATTACCTAAGATTTTACTGGTGGTGTTTTCTACACAAATGGAAACCTTTTAGACTAGGGACAGAAAAAAAATCTGACGGAAGGGGCGTTTGATGCACTATTGTGTATACAGATGAAAGTGGAAGCCAGTTTTGCCAATAGCAGTGTTCCACAAAGCGCCATGAAGTGAATGACCGATTTTATGTGGGGAATTGTTGGCCAGGACTCTGGGAGAAACTATTTTCGAGTAGTCCCGAGAGTTCTTTAATGTGCACCTGAACAGGCAGATGTTAGCTCGGTTTAACGTCTCGTGAGAATCCTAGCATTTTCAACTGTGCCTGGTGGGATCAACCAGGGATTTTAATTGTGCTTTGAGTTGTGGTGTTCGGGCTATCCTGCCTTGTTTTCCAGCCGTCTCCTCAAACCCACGTTGTAATTACCCATTTTTTGTGTGTTCGTCTAGGAGAACCTGATCGGAACATTGCTAGCGATCTTCGGGAATCTCGCCATCAGCATCTCTCTGAATGTGCAGGTGAGGCCCCATTCACCGCTGTGCGCAATTAGCTTCCGTGTTTCGCCCCCAAAAATACACTTTACGGTATATTCTGTGTAGCGCTTTGAGACGTCTGGAAGATGTGATCAGGCCCTATATAAAATGCAAGGATTGTTATTGTTAATACCGTTTTGTCTTCTCTTTCTCCAACTCCCCCGCTTTTCCATTTCAGAAATACAGTCATGTGAAGTTATCCAGCGCCAAAGATCCGAGAGCATACTTTAAGACCAAGACCTGGTGGTTGGGGCTGGCGCTGATGCTGGTTGGTGAACTGGGCGTCTTCACATCGTACGCCTTTGCTCCCCTCTCACTGGTCACGCCGCTCAGCGCTGTGTCGATCGTAGGTAAGACCTTTGGAGGTGTTGCGCACAATGGTGGTTTCTGATGTGTTGGGCAGGTAATATAATAGTAATAAGGCAGCAGGACACAAGCTCAGGGTTGCAAAGAGCAAGTTTAGGACAGACCAGAAATCATATCATTACATAGTCTTTCGAAGAGCCAGTAGAGGACTGGCAACTGGTTTGAAGGATCAGTTTGTTCTGTAATCAAGGATGAGTTTAAGTGGTTGTTAAATCTAGTGATCCGATGCACTGTCCTACAAGAGGGATGCTATACAATATACAAGCTGTTGTAAATCATTGACGCTGGTTTGAAGATGATTGGTGATGCGAGGAAAGCTCTTGCTACCGGCGGTGAGATATCTCACAAAGGCTCACAGTTAGTGAGCACTGTGTAAGCTGATACTGTGTAACTTTCTCTCTCTCTCTGCAGCTAGCTCAATAATAGGAATTATATTCCTCAGAGACAAATGGAAACCGAAAGAATTTCTAAGTAAGTTTCATTTCCTGTTATCTTTATGGAATTCACGTTTGTGTGAAAATATTTTGGGTCATTTACTCCATGACTGTTTGTGTGAACCTGCTGTGTGCAATTAGCTGCTGTGTTTTACCACAAGATACACAGTCAATCGCTTTGTAATATATTCTCTGAAGTGCTTTGAGACATCTCAAATGGAAGGATTAGTATTATTATTGTTGTGTTGAAGCTATGGTATTTAATATAAATGTTTGACGTTGCGATGTGGTGAGCCAGCTCACTCTCTGCTCCCCTCGTCTTACAGGGCGCTACATGTTCTCACTTCTGGGCTGCGGGTTGACGATAACCGGGATCTACCTACTGGTCACGTTTGGACCAAATGCTCACGAGAAGCTGACGGGCAATAATTTGGTACAGCACCTGCTGTCGTGGCAGTTTCTCCTGTACCTGGTGAGAATGGGGTGGAATCTATCTCGCCATTCATCATATTTCAGCTTTGGTGTATAAACACATTACATTGGATCCTGATACCAGCTCCCGTTAACCCTGCCAGCCAAAGCGCAAATCAGTGGTCCTAGCTGGACAAGCAGTGGGACATCTTGCTGAACAGTAATATCAATGTGATATCAATGTTTTAGCTGGTTAGACTCCAGCAGTTACCCTAATGTACGCTCGGCTCTTGCCAACCTGTGTCTAATACTCTCAGGAATTAGATAAGCAGGAATCTGTTCCTCCAGGGAGACCGTGTGCATTCCACTCCAACATCTTATCTGTGGAATTTCCATGTGCAGGTGGGATGCATGGTAATCTCAGCTTGGTTTGGATGCTCTTAACCAAGGTGATGGGTTTCAGCGTGTGTTAGAGACCCGGCTGACCCCCCAAAATGATATCATAATCTGTTAATACTTGCTTTGTTTATAGAGGTTTGTGTTTGTCATTAAAGTGAAACTAATTGTTGGTTGTTGAGATCAGCTGGATGGTTTTGTACGTTCCTAGCTGTTGGCTTCTGTATTTCCAGCTCCTGGCGATCATCTCGTTTTGCCTTCTCTTGTATTACTACAAAAGGCGGAAGATGCAGTATATAATTATCATCCTGTTGCTTGTGGCCTTGCTGGGTGAGTGTCTGAGGCTTTATGTTGGTGGTAACTGATAGCAAGTAAAAGCACAGCCCTTGAGGTGAAATGAGTGGCTTTCTAATTCGCACTTAAAATACCAGTCACAGAAATAGCTATTCTCCAGGGTGATCTACTTACTCAAACAGTAACAGTAAGTAGTCACTGTTTATTGAGCGGGAAGACGATTGCTCTCTGTGTAACTAATTATGTGGCGTTGCTGTTTAGTAAGTCTTGTGCTGTATTCCTGCAGGCTCCGTGACAGTTGTCACAGTGAAGGCGGTGTCTGGGATGATTGTGTTGTCTATCGAAGGGAACCTGCAACTCGAATACCCCATTTTCTACGTGATGTTTGTGTCCATGGTATCAACGGCAGTCTTTCAAGCCATGTGAGTCTTGTCACTAATCGTTTCTCTCCCTTCCCCTGAAGTGCTCCGTCCCTAGACCCCTCCGTTTGACTTGAAGGACGCCATATAAGTACACTATGTTGTTTGTTGATTGCCTGCTTTGCAAAGGCGGTAATAAAGCCCCTTCCCTTTCCCTCCTCCCGTCCATTTAAGCGCTTCCGAGTCGCTGTCTATCTATCCAGCAAGAAAGAGCGCAACAGGAGTCCTATAGCTCAGTGGTGCAAGGTTCACCAGAAAGAGACTTTACAGGTGATGTGGATTACAAATCTTTTAATACCATACACAATTCAAAGGTTAATGCTTTAACACATACGATTATTGTAGCGTTATGTTACATTAAAGCAGTGAGAGTCAATGAAACCGATAATACCCGATTCCATTGGGGAAGTCGCTGACCACCTGCCTCACAACTGTTCCTCCTGCGACGATTCCAACTATTCCAACGTTTCTAACCCCATTTCCCCTTGTCACAGAGATAGCCCCCACCATTTACATGCTGCTTTGCAGAGAGAGATCTATGGAAGAATTCTGGGCAGAATTCTGCAGCCTGCTTGTTTTTCAGCCTTGAGATAGGCAGGTGTCTGAGGCTGTGGTCCCTTGTTCTTACATTTATGCTCAAGGACCCGACTCCTCTATCTCAGAGCAGTGAACATCTTCCCAGGAAAGTATGGAATGTGATCAGAAGCTATTTCACAGAAGCTATTTCTAACCCCATTTCCCCTTGTCACAGACTGGTCTAGCAAACTACTTTTACCCGCTGCAAAGCTAGTCATTAAATCAAACAAACTTTAGTAAAGGTAGGTTACATTCTAAAAGTACATAAAGATTAATTAGCTCTAAAAAAATAAACATCACAAATATAATCTTTACAGTGGTTAGAGCGCTTGCCTTGCAAGTGAGAAACCTGGGGTTTGATTCCAGGTCGGGTAGAAACCATGGCCAAGTTTTCTTATTCCACACGCCTGATAATAATTCATCAAGAAAAAAAAAATTGGTCATTTCAATCTACAACTGTTTGTAGGACGCTGCTGTGCGCAATTGGCTGCCATAAGTCAATTCACTTTACAGTGTATCCTGTGAAGCGCTTTAAGACGTCAAGAAGAGATGGTCATCTGGACGTCTCTTACACGCAGAAACACATCATCAACTTTAAAAGCATCAACATGCTTAAAATAACATTCCTTGCATTGGCTATCACATCGGGAGTATGTCTCAAAGTGCTTCATAGGACTTTCTGTAAAGTCCTTTGTGACTACTTTGTAGGCAATAGTACCCCATGCAAACCAAACTACTGAGGGTCCCACCTAGTCACTGAGTCTAAGAGACTCAGTTTTCCTGTGTCTGAGATGGAGTGTGCAGGGATGGAATGAGTGTGGAGTGTCTCAGACTGTGTTGTTGTGCTCGTTGCTTGTGTCGGTGGTGAGTTGGCTCTGACTGAAGCTGTTCTTGTTGGTTTGAAGGTTGTTGGCTGAAGCATCCGAGTTTCATGACTCGTCCCAAATCGCCAGCATCGGCTACATTGTCTCCACGGTTATTGCTATCGCAGTCGGTGAGTATCCTCAGTCCACAGGCCTTCCTCCGGGAGGCAACTGAGAGGACGAAGGTTACAGCCTCCCGTTAGTCAGCAGCGGTCTGCATTGTATGTGTGTATGTGTAGTGTCTGTGTTTGTATGAGTGAGAGTGTGTATGTGAGTGTGAACACAGTTTCTTGTTTCCTGCTAATAGTGCGTTTCAGTTATTTTGTACTTTCTTGTTGGTCTACAGGGGCGATCTTTTACATGGAGTTCAGAGGGGAGAATGCCCTTCACATCAGCATGTTTATGTTGGGGTAAGTTTCACCTGATCGTGTGACTAGCTGATGTTTATCGCTGTATAGGCTAGGATAGCTGACAGGCTGATTGATGATTTCCGCTCTGTGGTTGTGCAAATGAGAGGCCTGATACAATATCTGCACAATATCTTTATCTGCACACTCCACCCTCTGAGAGATCCAGATCAATAGGGTAATACATTAAATGAGGTAGTAATGTGAGTGTTCTTAGCTCCACTCTGCGGGTAGGGTGCTATATAAACGCAAGTAGTTGTTATTACTTTTATTAAAACTGTAATCACAAAGGTGAAAATGCTATCAACTGTTACATTGCTCTAAGCTGGAGTTCTGTAACTAATTCCTGCTGTCTATCTCTTCACTGTCAGCTTACCCTGTTTGACTACCAAATGCATGCTTGACAATGCTAATTCCTTGCTTGTCGACCTCCCCAACTCCTCTCTCCACCGGCTGCAGATCATCCAGAACACTGCGGCCTGAGTCCTCTCCTGCACTAGTCTCTGTGACCATGACACCCCTACCCTTGTCCGACTGACTTCCCACCAGACACAAGATACAGTTCAAGATCCTGGTCCTCACCTCCATGGCCTCTCTCTCCCCTACCTCTGCGATCTCCTAAACCACTACCGACCTGTCCGCTTCCTCTGCTCAGCCGGCTCCAGCCTGCTTCACATCCCCCGCCTCACCATTGGTGGGCAGGTCTTCAGCCATTCTGCCCCCACCCTCTGGAACTCCATCTTGCAGTTCCTCCTTCAATCTCGTCCCATCCCTCACCTCCTTCATGACCCAGTTCAAGGCCCTCCTCTTTGACCATGCTTTCAGTCAACCTCCTTTTCCCCCTTCACCCTCCCCGATCCCTACTCCCTGCTTGGGTCTGGAATATTGTCCGTCCAGCACCTTGGGATGTCCTCCCAATGTGAAAGGCGCTGTACAAATGCAATTTTGTTGTTGTTGTTGTTGTTGAGCGTCAGGGCTGTGTATTCCCGCTCACACAGTGTTTACTTTGTGCTCACAGGTGCTGCGCTGCCTTTGCCGGTGTTGCCCTCATCACACGAAACAACAGTAAGAAGGCATTTCAACCTTACGTAGCAATGGACACAATCCCAGGTAACATGGAAAACCAGCAGGTGGCACGTCCATCTACACTGACCGTGGCTGGGTCAGTGTGGAAGACGCCAGTGTCATTTTAATCCACACAATTGGAACACTCGCCATGTTGTCGGCTTTTGGGGGGCGGGGGGAGTTGTGGGGGGTGGTGGTGGGAGTCTGAAAAGAGAAGTGAGATTCTCCCAGTGCCTTGGGTCTATACGTAGCCTGACAATTACAGCTAGTCCTCACTTTTTAGCGCCTTGGGACGTCCTCCCGACGTGAAAGGCGCTATATAAATGTAAATTGTTGTTGTTGTTGTTGTTAATGTCACAGTTGTGTTCGCGAAAAGTGTGACTTTAAACGAAACGACGTTAAGCAAAACTGCGTAAGAATATTGGACGTTCATGTACTCCTACGCTACCCAAAGTACTAAGTTTCCACCCGCATGAACGACATAATAGCAAACATTGCAACGTAAAATGAACATAAGTTCCCCTATGTATCAGACGTAATAACGAAATAAAGTTAACGGAAGCAAAGTTAAACAAGGTCTACCTATACTTCAATGAATCAATCAATGAATCAATCAATGAGTCAATTAATCAATCAATCAAAACTTAGATCGAGAGAACGTCCCAAGGCGCTTCATTGTTCATGTACAAATTAGCTGCGGTTTGCCTGCAAATTCTCACTACACTTGGGATTTGACAGTAGTTGCTGTACCAGATACAAAGCTTATTATTCTCATTAATAAATGTTTAACCCCTTAAGGACTGCAGAGAATGTTCGACCAGAAGATGCCAGTGCAGCCTGACGGCGACGGCACCTACTCCTACGGCACTCTGGTCAACAGAAAGAGTGCAGTCGACACCGAGTCTCCAGCCACGCCTGACAAAGCCCAGAGCCAGCACAACTCCATGGTTTCACCGTATCGGGTCATTGAGTTAAAAAAGGACTGAGTGTTGTACGCATTGTGTGCTATAGCTCATTAGTCTGTAGAGTGGGGGGGTGGGTTAGAGGAGTCACCAGGTGTTTTCAGGGGGGCTATGGGGACACACAGGCAGTGCAAAGGTTACAGAAGCCATTTCCTCTCAGCAGCCCCAATCTGTGGCACCCACATGCCCCATTTTATTCAGCCTCCCCTAAACCCGCCTCCCCCCCCCCCCCCCCCCAAGAATATGTCTACCCACTGCCTGTGGCAGCCATGCTTCACTGCCCCCGTAGGAAACCTGTGCAGCCAAAGTTGGAGCGAGGAGGGAGGGAGGGGGGAGCTCAGTCAGGCTGCCTAATGTCATACAGGGGGTGGGCCATGAACTTGGGAAGCTTGGGAATCCCTACTGTCACTGACGAGCTAACTTGCTTCTTTATCCATCGCGTGTTACCAGCTTTGCTAGAGGCTGGTCTTGTTCTCTCGGATTTTGTACAGTCATCAGCTGGTGGCACTCTCACAATCAGGTCAGAGGGACATCGGTTCCATCCCTGACTTGGGGTCTTTGAGCTCATTGTCTAGACTCGTCATTGCAGTGTGACACTGAATGTTCTGACAATGTCGGGGTGCAGACTTCTGGGTCAGACATTAAGACCAAACTGGCGGAGGGAAATATCCCGCAACACTGTTTGAAAAGAGCGTTGTGTTCTGGATAAATGCCTCCCCTCCAGACAAACGGTTCACATTTGTGCGGGAATCACTGCACACAAAACAGCCGCTGCTTTTACCTGCAAAAAACAGTTGCCGCGTTTGACAATAATGATTCCAAAAATTGCTTTGAGAAGTTCCTGCTCCTGGTTGAGCGAAGTTACTGGGGATGTTTTGCACCACCTGGTGTTTCACTGGGGGTACTGCAGGAGCTACAGACCCGCTACACTGGATTGTTACCACGCAGCTCGCTCGCTGGACAGTGGGTGGAAGTTGCCGTGTGTGTGTGTCTTTTGATACTTAATCAGGACCAAGTGATGTACTGTACTCGTAACCAATTTTTTTACTACGATTTTCTGTATAAATTAAATCATCTCTTTGTCGCTGTGTATGTGTGTGAGAGACAAACAGAGAGAGAGAGAGAGAGATGTGTCTTTGTGTTACTCTTGCCAGAGCATCTAATCCTGAACAAAAACTCCCAAAGTGCAATCTCTCATGTTCCCACTTACTCCTGACTAGCAATCGATTGTTGGTTTTGCACAGACCTTTCTCGAAATTTCACAGAGTGTAGAATGTTAGCTAATTCTTGCACTCAGCCTTAAACTTCGAAGCCGGATTGATGCAATTTTGTTTTAAAAAAAAGTACTGGAGACTGGCTTCCAAATGAAGTCTGAATTGATGTGATTGCAGAATACTGTATCTGAAATTTGAAAAGGGTTTTAAAACTGGGCGTAATTTCAGACTCCAGGGCCGTTATCACGTGCCCTCATCCCAATTGCACACAATTGCAAATCTACAGAGTTTGTACCAACAGCAGCAACTTTGATTTATATAGCGCCCTCCACGCCAGACGGCATCTCAGAGCGCTTCACAATCGCGGATCCCGGGACCGAGCCAGGGGTAGAAAGGTGACCAAATGTGATCGTTATTGCCTGTTTCACCCATCTTGTGACTTAACTTGCTGATGTAGTTAAGGCTGCAATCAGCTGGGCTCAGAACCACTGAGTTCTTGTACACTTAAGTATATATAAATGAGTGAAAACCAAAATGATTTATGATATGTATTGTATATGCTGTGTGTAGATGTGTGTGTTGGCAAGTGCTCACGCAGGGCAGGGCATTGACTGTCTCTTGGCCTTTCTATTTTGCTTTTGTAAACTTAAATTTAAATGTTTGCGGGTGCCAGTGTGCAACTGTATTTCAGCACAACACTGTTCAAATAAAAAGATTCTGAGCTACTGTGTTTTACGCTAGCCGTGTGGCAGAGGCAGACTGCTGATAAGCTGCAGAGAATTTCTGCTCCTAATCCTAGCCAGGCTCTTCCTTGCAGTCGAAGAGGAAACATTGCGAGTGTCAGGGTTTGAGGCATGGGGGAGGGGAATGTTTCTTTGGCAATGATGGTTGCTTCAGGTATTGAGCAAGAGGAAGGAAATTTTCACCCAGAACTGTCTGGGCGCTGGGTCACAAAGCAGCAGGAAGTGAATTAACAGCAACACCAAACATCTGATGCTGACCAGATCCCAGAGAGGAGACTCCCAAATTTAGTGGCATTGACTGCTGTCGAACTGGACACAAAGACTGTCAGCAAATGGTCAGGGAGCCTTTAGATAAGGTCTATTGAGAAAATATATTTCAATGAGTCAGGCGAGTGGGTTACAACTGGTTTGCCTAATTGTGTCTCCAGCCTTGCACTGAAGCCCAAAGTTTGGCTCTTGCCAATTTGTGCCTATACTCTAATAGGATTTAATACAATGGGTGTATTCCAAAGGAGAGTATACGTGTCATAATTAGGTGCAACTCACAGGAGTTTGGTTTGGGTAGTCTTAAGCAAAGCTTGTGTCAATACACTCAAATGACAAAAAAATGTCTCATTGAATGTTAGCCAGGGATGTGAGAAGACCACTTTGTGCCTCATCCCTCCACATCGTGGGCTGATCTCCCCAACTGTTCGGATAGTCAGCCAATAACATCTCGCCCCCTGGGTACCTCCTCTACCTGCAGTGTAATGTTAGATAGCAGCGTTCATGCTCAAAAGCACAGTCACTCCTCCACAGTACGTCCTGTGAAGTGCTTTCAGACGTCGTCCTGACGTGAAAGGTGCTACAATAGCAAGTGTAAGGATTATTATAGATGAGCATTCTCGCAACCAGTAATAATCGTTGCATTTGATATTGTCTTATCAAGTTGAGATGTCTCAAAGCGCTTCACCGAATATCCTGGAAAGTGATTTGACTATATTTTGTGAACGCAATTGGAATTGCGTTCAGCGGTGTCCTACAATCACAGGTGGACTGAGTGAGCAAATTATTATAATAAAAGCCATCTACCAATCGACTAACAACTGCTGGGTAAACAAAGGTGTGTTCCCCACCACACTGCACAGTGACCTGTGATCTTAGCTCACACTTTAATATTATAAAATAATCATTCTGAAGCAAGTCATTTCTGACGTGTTAAAACACACCCGCAGGCCTGACTTGTGTCCTGTTCAACATTACAAAGCAACGGTCGGATGCTTTGGTTCCTACAGCCTGGCCAAGCCAAACATACATACACCACCTATACAGGAATTGGATTAATGACTTCTATATAAGTTTGGTCTGCTGGTTATTCTGTCTCACTCGTTCCTCTCTCGTCCTTCTGTGAAAGAAAAGGTTGCGTTACGACGAGGGTTTCGGGTCATCAGTTCATAGACGACTTACAAAGACCAATGAGATCCATCTGAGCCAAAGGCAATCACAAATCTTATCAAATGATATTAATTTCAGCAAAGAGGGAAGCCATTCTGCTCTGTGGTATCTCCTTCCACTGGAGGTATCTGTGTTAAACCATTTCCCTGCTCTACCCTCTAACCCTCTCTAACATGCATTTGGTAAGGTGCTATATCAAATGCAAGGATTATTATTATTAAGTTGTTACTGTATGCTCAGTAGGATGGGCGACTGAGAAAATTGTTGCAAAATGTTGTGAAACAAGGATTTCCTGAGGCCCAAAGCTTTTCTGGCTGCAGATTGTGTGGAATTTAGAAGTAATAATAGTAATCCTTGCATTTGATATAGCGTCTTATCACGTCATTGAGACGTCTCAAAGCGCTTCACGGTATATACCGTAAAGTGGAATGACTGTGTATTTTGTGGGCAAAACCGTGGCAGACAATTGGACATTTTAAGGCGTGAAGCTTTTTGTTTCCGTATTCTGGACTCGGGTGGAATTTCTCCCTTTTAAACCATCGTCTCTGGAAATGGATAACAGACACACCATTAGCTACTCTGATTTACATTTGTAGAGGGCTATTCGCGTTGTGAGGATGTCTCAAAGCACTTTATACAGTAGACTGGGCACCCAGCTGGATGGGGAGGGGAAAGCTGATTGGGAGTTGGTGTCCCCCAATCACACTCTGACCTATATTCACTGCCACCTGGCCAGCAATGATCATACCCAGATCTGAGCGCTGTAACCACTGATGGCACTTGTGTGGGTTTATCCCGACTGGTTGAAATGTATTTGTGGGAGTTTGACTCACATTGTGCTCCAGCTGGTCAAGTGTTCCCGGCTGCTCAGGTCCCACCTTCTCTGGGGTGTTGGCTGCTGATGGGGTCTCGCCTGTCGAGGAGGTCTCGGTTGGTGTAGGGCAGGTGTCCATTGCGAGGGTCTCACCAACTGCGCTCTGGTCTGTTGGGAATCTCTCGCCTTTGGCAGGGTTTTCACTTGTTGCAAGGGTCTCGCTTGTTGCAGGGCCCTGACCCATTGCTGAACGTCCGTCTGTTGTAGGAGTCTGTCCTGGTGTCAGGGTCCCGTGTGTTGAGGGGGTCTCGCCTGTTGCGGGGGTCTCGCTGGCTGTAGGGTATTTGTCTGTTGCTAGGGTCTCGTGTACTGCGCTCTCTCCCGTTGTGAAGTTCTTTTCTGTTGCGGGGGTATTGCTTGTGGCGGGTTTTTCACCTGTTCCCGGAGTCTGGCCTGTTGTGGGGGCTTCACCTGTTACAAGGCCTTTACCTGTGGTGGGGGTCTCACATGCAGTGCGGATCCCATTTGTCGCAGGTTTATCACCTTCCGCAGGATTCTTGCCTATTGCAGGGTTTTGTCCTGTTATGAGTGTCCCGTCTATTGCGAGGGTCTCACCCGATGCAAGATCTTCACCACTTGTGGGGGGCTCGCAGGCTGTGGGGGTCTCGGTTGTTGTGGACGTATTGTCTCTTGCGGGGAATTCTCCTGTTGCAAGGGTCTCACTTGTTGCTGAATTTTCAGCTGTGGGGGGCTCACCGTTCATCAGGGTCTCGTGGATTGTGGGGGTCTCGTTTGTTGCAAGGTGTTTGTCTGCTGTGTTGTCTGTCGTGGGGGTTTTGCCTGTTAAGGAGGACTCACTTTCCATCTGCTCAGCTGAATGTTTGACTAACGGGAGAGTGAAAAGTACGAGCGTTATTCAAGTTTTCGCAAGGTTCAAAGTTAAATGGAAAACTCAACCCTAATAACATGTTTAACATTGTCACATCTCTGTAAAACAGGGCACAGACTCCAGCTCAGAGCAAGGCAGGTGAAAGGAGAGTGCGTACCAAGGTACAGGAGTTGCAAAAAGATTTGTCACTTGTGCATCCCAAATTTGTTGTGGCTAATTCTGCGCGCGCGTGTGTGTGTGTGCGTGGGTGTGTGTGTGTGTGTATATACATGTTGTCCATATGTAATGATAATAATAATCCTTGCGTTTTGATTTAGCGCTTTTCACATCTTATCGACGTCTCAAAGCGCTTCACCGAATACACTGTAAAGTGAATTGACTGTATATTTGTGGGTGAAATATGGCAGCCAATTGTGCACAGCAGCGTCCCCCACAAACAGTCGCGGTTTGAAATGACCAATTTTATTATTGTGTTTTTTTTGAGGGATTATTATTAGACGTGTGGAGTGAGGAAACTCGCGCAAGGTTTCGTCCTGATCTGCCTGGATTCGAATACAGGTCTCACGATTGTAAGGCGAATGCTCTAACCACTGAGCTACAGGAGCTGTGTGTGAATGTACATGTGTGAATGTACATGTGTGTATGTTTGTAAGTATGTATACTGTATATAATGTTGCACATGTGCATGTCCAACAGTTAGCCAAGTGTGATAATATCACATGCTGTTAACTGGCTTTTTGCTGTGTCCTTATAATGTGTAGTTATGTCATACTCTGGCTCATGTAGGTTCTGTATGTGTGCACAGCTTACCGCTCACTGTGTGAGAAAAGCGCTTAAACTCACGTCTTACAACATTAAATAATACAGACAATGACCTCGGAAACACAACTTATACAGTACTAGCCTTGCGCTACTGATGAATCCACTGGAATGAGCTGCAAATCTGCTGGTGTTGGTTGGATATCTGTTGGAGCGGGTTCAGCTTCTGCAGGCTGCTGGGTTCCTGCTGGGTTGGACTCAGTACCTACTGAGGGAGATTTGGTATCTGCTGGGTTAGACACGGTATCTGCTGGAGTAGACTCTGTATCTGTTGGGGTAGACATGGTATCTGCTGCAGTAGACATGGTATCCACTAGGGTAGACTCTGTTTCTGCTGGAGTAGACACGGTATCTGCTGGAGTAGACACGGTATCAGCTGGGGTAGACACGGTATCTGCTGGAGTAGACTTGGTATCTGCTGGGGTAGACACGGTATCTGCTGGAGTAGACTTGGTATCTGCTGGGGTAGACACGGTATCTGCTGGAGTAGACTTGGTATCTGCTGGGGTAGGTTCATTATCTACTGGTCTGTTTTCAGTACCTGCTGGGGCAGGGGCAGTAACCTTGAGGGTGGAGTCAGATCGTGCTGGAGAAGGCTTGCTATCTGCTGGGTGGAATTCAGCGCTCTCTGTGGAACATTTGGTATTTGCTGGAGTAGACTTGGTATCTGCTGGGTTAGTGTCGGTCCCTGCTGGAATTAACCCAGTACCTGCAGCGACAGACTCTGCATCTGCTGGGATTGTGTCATTATCTGCCGGGGTAGGCACTGTATCTGCTGGGGTAGACTCATTACCTGCTGGACCCCTGCCAGTAACTGCTGGGATAGGGTGGGCCTCACTTCCTGCTGGGAGAGAGTCGACATTTTCCTGTGTTGTCTGGGTACTTGCTACATTGTTAAGTCCGTCTGCGAAATAGAAAAAAATATACAGTACTGAGCAAGTTCAGAGCAAAGTTCCACAGGCAACAACAATGAAAAGAAAAAAAAACTGCTGGAAAGTGTCCAGCCAGTCGATTGTGTTACTCGTTCACCGTCAAAGAGTAGGAGGAACGTTAAGAGTTGATGTCTCCAATGAAGTCACAAAGAAGTAGGTTAACCCTTTTCTGCTGCGTGGAAAGTTCAATAAACACCGCACCAGTGTTAATGTTTTGGTCAGCCAGGCATCCGACACATGCAGAAAGCAACTCCCAATGCTTACAAGTTTAATATTATTAATAATAATAACCCTTGAATTTGATATAGCATCTAGACGAATATACTTTCACCTCATCTAGACGTCTCCAAAACGCTTCACGGAATATACCGTAAAGTGAACTGACTGTTTATTTATGAGCAAAACGCGGCAGCCAATTGCGCAGAGCAGCGTCCCACACACACAGTCATGGATTGAAGTAACCAATTTATTATTGTTTTTTTTGAGGGATTATTATCAGGCGTGTGGAGTAAGGAAACTTGCCCAAGGTTTCGTCCTGCTTGGGACGCCTTCCCGATGTGAAAGGCGCTCTATAAATGCCATTTTGTTGTTGTTTTTTGTTTCTTGGAATTGAACCATTGAGGGTTCCACGTATGTATTTGCCAACTCACAGAAATGCCCTTCTGTAATATGCACTCTCCCTCTCGCTCTCTCTCTCTCTCTCTCTCTCTCTCTCTCCCTCTCTCTCTCTCTCTCTCTCCCACATCAGAGGGATGCACTCTGCTAACCTGATTCTGGAGGTTGGCAAGAGCCAAAACTCTGGGGTCCCAGAGTGTGGGTTATGATACTGCTGGAGTCTAACCACTAAAACCACATAGCTGGCCAACAAAAGCACTGTCTGGCAAGCTTCCCACTGCCTATCCAGCTAGTTATGAACCCTCTGCAAGTTGGGTGTTTGGTTTGCAGAGGGGGTAAATAGGATGTAAATCTATGGAACAGGCTCCCGAATGAGATGGTGGAAGCTGAAAGCGTTGATTCTCTCAAATGTAAATTAGATAGATGTCATCTCAGAAATAATATTTGAGGATAGAGTTTATCGGTAGTTCAGGACATGACATGACATGTGCCTGAGACGGGCAGGAGAGTTATAAAATCCTGTAGCTCAGTGGATAGAGCGCTTGCCTTACAAGCGAGAGACCTAAGTTTGATTCCTGACAGGGAGAAACCTTAGGCAAGTGTTTCCTGCCTGATAATAATCTTTTGAGAAAATAAACTATAATAAATTGGTCACTTCAATCCACGAATGTTTGTGGGACACTGCTGTGCGCAATTGGCTGCCATGTTTCGCCCACAAATATACAGTTAATTCACTTTGTAGCATATTCTGCAAAGCGCTTTGAGACGTCTAGAAGAAAAATGCTGTAATAGAATAATAAATAATAATCCTTGCACTTGATATAGTGATTTTTATGTCTTCTAGACGTCTCAAAGCGCTTCACAGAATATACTGCAAAGTGAATTGACTCTATATTTGTGGGCGAAACAAGGCAGCCGATTGCGCACAGCAGTATCCCACAAACAGTCTAGAAAATGTGGAATGCGCTATATCAAATGGTAGGATTATTATTATTATCATATAATCTCTCTGTTTGCTTTATCTCACCACTTTTTAAGGCTTTCAGAACTACACTAATGTAGGTAATTGTACCAACAGGGAACAGAGGGATTCTCTCACGCTCATGAATAACAGAGAGAAAGAGAGAGAAAGGCACACACAGTAATATAGAGAAAGACGGAGATTCCACCTATAATAACACTCACACACACATTCTGAAATAACAAAGAGAGAAAGAGAGAGAGATGCAGGACAAACAGGAACACAGGGAGAGAGAGGGACTAACTGAGACTTGTGGAGTTAGGAAACTTGCCTAAGGTTTCGCCCTTCGCATTTGAAATAGCGCCTATCACTTCTTTTCAGATGTCTCAAAGAACTTCACAGAAAATGCTGTTAAGTATATTGACCGTATGTTTAGTGGGCAAAATGCGGCAGCCAGTGACAAAATCATTTTCATTTTTAGGGAGGGGACTCTTGAGTTTCTCCACTCAGAAAGTAATCCACCAATAGACTAATGACCGGGTTCCTACTTACCGTAGATAAACTGATCTGTGTGGAATCAGAAAACTTGCCTAAGGTATTAGGGAAGGTAACTGCCCGGGATTCAAACCTGGCTCCTCTCTCTCTCTCTCTCTCTTATAAGGAGGGTGCTCTAACCACCATGCCACAGGACTCTCTACACAGCAAGGCTAGAGAGCGCAACACATCACAGCAGAGAGAAAGAAAGACTCCGTAATGCTGGAGCTCTGAGCAATGAAAAATGAGTTACCTTTTGAGCTGCGTGTTGTGTTGAGGAGGGGGTTGAGAGGCTGGACCTGTGTGCTAGCCGTACACCCCATGCTCTACGATCTGACGGGCGGGTGCGATGGAGGGTTCCAAGTCCTCTGGCATCGCCTTGTCCCCAGCCAGTTTCTAAAGCATTACTTCCCACACCGCGTGTGCACAAGGCTTGTAAGCGAGCGCACGTGAGCAGAGCAGGTCCACACGCACGCTCTCTGCTCGCACAGGGGAACCAGGTTCAATCTGGGGCCGCATAAATCATTCCCTTATCAGTGTTCATCAAGAGTTTTCCATGGCTTCTGCCTCCTGCATTGAAACCGAACGTGGATCTGGAAACAGGTTGGGGTTCGGAGACATCTGCCCGACAAGGCTTAGCTGTTGTCGTGGAAACCAAGCCTTACCTAGAGGACCACGGACATGTCCTCACTTGTAGAGGAGCATATTTCTGGCAGCTTGTGGCTGGCGCGCGTTTGTGACAGACAGGACTATTGTCTGCTTGTTAATATGTAACCTTAAAGCAACAAGTGACCCAGCCTGGCTGGGGTCTGAGTGACCCCTGGCCTGGGAGAAGCTGCACACATTCGGCTGGGGTTTGTGAGCCGAGAACAACAACAACAACAAAATTCCACTTGTATAGCGCCTTTCACGTCAGGAGGACGTCCTAAGGCGCTGAACAGTTACTGCTTCAAACCCGAGCTTTGGGAGGGAGGGAAGTGGGGGATTAGGAGTTGCCGATGGGTCCATCGAAGAGGAGAGACTTGAAGGAAGCCAGGGAGGGGTCGATGCGGAGGGACTGCGGGATGGAGTTCCAGAGGTTGGAGCCAATGGTGGGCACGTGGAGCAGCCCAGAGCCTGCTGAGCGGAGGGGACGGGCAGGTTGGTAAGCGGATAGGAGGTCACGGATGTAGGGTGGGGTGAGGTTGTGGAGGGCTTTAAATGTGAGGACCAGGAACGCTTAAGAACCAAAGCCTTTTCATGCAAATCAACTTGTTGTTGCCCGCAACAACAAGTTGCATTTATATCGCGCCCCTCACACAGTGTAACGCCCCAGAGAGCTTGACAGTGATGTTGAGCCAGGGGAGGAGGAGGCTGGGTGGAGAGATTGAGGGAAAGTGTTCCAGAGTTTCATGGCATAGTGGCTGGAAACGCAGCTAACCGATGGTGGAATGGAGGGCAGACGGAGGGAGGCAGGAAGACATAATGAGAGAGACACAAACCCACTCATTGGGATGATAGCAAGGATGAGAGGTTGGAATTGAGTGGAGAGAAATGTTGGGACAGTTATCCGTCAGTGTCACAAACCAGCTCCAGGAACCTCTCTTAACCTCTCTTCCCAAAGCGTTTCAGGACCTTCTTCTGTTTGAGGGAATGGGAAAGTGGAGAGTGGGATTCATTAAACAAATTTATCTTTCTGTGTCTCACTCACTGTGTCTCACTCACTGTCTCTCATTGCTTTCCTCTCGGTGTCTCTCTCCGTGTCCCATTCAATGTCTCACTCTCTGGGTCCTTTCCACCTCTATCTCTGGACTGTGTTTGCCCCCCCCCCCCTCTCTGCTTGCCTATTTAGTCTATCACTGATCAGGTAGCTGCAGGTCTGTAGCAGTGGCTGCGGACACAATGTGCCTCCTTGTGTACAGAACATTTATTTGATTGTGTTTGAAAGCCAAGTACAATCTGTTCTTCACTTCCAATGGCTTTTGTCCCATTCCGCTCCTCCACTGGCATTGACTGACTACTGCTGGACACAGGATACAGTAAATAATTTAGTGTCTAATAATCCGTGCATATATCATTGCAGTGTCTCAAAGCACTTGACAGGATATACATGTGTAGTGACAGTGTTCTTTGTTGACGAAACTTCCAGTTGCACATAGCAATAGCGGGTGAAATATAATTTGGGGAAATGTTAAATTATTCACCTGGATAGTAAAAACAGAAACGTGGATTATTTTCTAGTAGGTGAGAGACTAGAAAATGTTGGTGTTCGGAGGAATTTGGATCAAGGGGATTGAGCTATGAGGATAGATTGAGTAAACTAGGCCTATACTCTCTAGAATATAGAAGAATTAGAGGTAATTTTATAGAAACCTATGAGATAATTAAGAGGCTTGAAGATTGGAGAAATTGTAACTTGGGATCACAGTTTTAGGATTAGGGGGACAGCCTTTTCAAACAGGGTTGAGGAAACACTTCTTCACTCAGAGGGTAGTGAATTTATGGAATTCTCTATCCCAAAACGTGCTCAGTCCTTGAACATATTCAAGTCTGAAATTGACAGATTTCTTATGGATAACGGGATTAAGGGATATGGGGATAAAGTGGGGGAGGTGGAGTTAGATTAGAAGATCAGCCATGATTTTAATGAATGGCGGGGCAGGCTCGAGGGGCTGAATGGCCTACTCCTAATCCTTATTCTTAGGTTCTTATGTAATGTCCCACAAACAGCCATGGAGTAAGTGATCAATTTTTATGTGGTAGTGGGTGGGTACAAGGTTTGTGAGAGAGAGAGAGAGAGAGAGAGAGAGAAAGAAACTCCCTTCTCTTTTCGAATAGTGCCATGGGATCTGCAGACGGCCCTTGGTTTGATGTCTCATCCACAGCATGGCCACTGGGTACATTGAGTCCAGCAGAGTCATTGGATAAAGCACAGGCATCGCTGTTGCTATTGCTATTTTTTCAGTGCTATTGTTCAGGACACACTGCCACGGGCTCTGGCAGCAACTCTGCTGTCCTTCCCACGCGAGTGATTGAAAATGAAAATGTAATTATAAAGCATTCCAGCTGCAATCCTCTTAAATGTATATTTTTTAAGTGTCACCAAGCTCACAACAAACACCGTTGCTAAGCCACAGAACACTTGGGTTAACTGCAGGGGAATGGCGCCGTTCATATCCACTGTTAAATACTCCCCAAACCTCGTCAATGATCAACTTTGTTTTATTGCAAATCCCAGGCTACGGAGGTGGATATCAATGAGGCTGCAAAGAATTGGATGGAAGTCAAGAAGCGACTTCAAGGCTAGACTTACACAAACTGGTTAATGAAACTGTAACAAGGTAACGAAAGGTCAGGATTTGCACTGTAAGACTTCAAAGGGGAGGTTGGAAGAAACCTTGTCATATGGAACAGCTCCTGTTAACCCTGCAGGCCAATTGTCGAATGGTCCGACTTGGAGAAGAAGTGGGAAGCTTCCCGAGGAATGCCCTCAATGACACGCTGTGCACCTTTAGCTGGTTAAACTCCAGCAGTTACCCCATCACATGATCTGCGGGTCCCCAAGCCTTGACTCTTGCTAACAATGTACCATGATCTTCCACGGAATTAGATAAGTGGGGAGATGGGTGGAGCTCAGTGGTTAGAGCACTTGCCTTACAAGCATGAGACCTGTGTTTGAATCCCGACAGATCAGGGTGAAACCTTGGGCACGTTTCTTTACTCCACACGCCTCATAATAATCCGTCCCCTAAAAAAACCACAATATTAAAAACAATTGTCATTTTCAATCCATGACTGGATTGTGGGACCCTGCTGTGTGTAATTGGATGCCGCGTTTCACCCACAAATCTAGTCAATTCACTTTACAGCACATTCAGTGAAGAGCTTTGAGACGTCGCTAAAACCCAAACCAGCGTTGAATTGCCCCAGTTCCTTCCCTTCCCCTTCCCGCTGCCCAGGGTGAGGAGCATGGGGTCAGGAAGCTGAGACAAGCCCCCGAAGCAAGGAGGAATTCAGGGGACGAATGCAAGCGAGAGGGCTCAGTGAGATTGATGAAGCCAGCACTGGCCGGGTCACCGCAAGTCAGTCATGATCTTTGCACTCAGAGTTAGCCATGAGTCAGTGAGTTGGGTTGAGTACATTCATCTGTGTTTGCGCCATTGCTTCATTTGTCCAATTGTCCCACATTGCAGTCGACCCAAGACCTTGTGAAGGGCAGTATGTAGATGCAAGTTGCTGTTGTTGTGCAATGTGGAGTTCAGTGCTCTAAGCCACTGCCCCATAAAAGGGTAAATCGTTGCTTTTGTTGCAGTCACTTTAGGAGGGAACAAAAACACGGGAGGTAAAATGAAACCAAGGTAAATATCTTACAGATAAAATACGCCCAGTGTTAAAAATATTTTTGACGCAATCCATGACACCTCTGCGCGCGATTGGCTGGCACATTTTGCCCCACAAAATACAGTCAAATCACTTTACACTATATTCTGTCTTCGATGCGTCTCAAAGATGTGATAAGGCGCATTATCAAATCTAAGCATTGTTATTGTTAATATTTGCCGAGAGTCTGTGGCTGAACTCTGAGTGCAGTACAATATTGTATAACCACAATGTACAGTCGTCACCCAGTGGTAGGTACAGGTACTGCAAAATGATCCACATTTTCTGCTTCAACAATCGTGTATTCGGATACTCTTAAGCATTAGTGATGGGTTTCCTCACGTGTTAGTATCCAGCTGACCTAGAAAAATCTTTCGGAATCTGCTGGAGCCCTATTATAAAACCTATGTTTATATATGTTTATATTTATATATATATCTATATATATCTGTATATATATCTGTTTATATCCTCTTTGACGGTGCCATTGGTTATCCCAAATCCCCCACTTTTCCCTCCACCCTCCCATGATTTTGTTGTTAATATTATTGCTTGCGTTGTTTATTATTGTAGATTTTATTGTTTATTGTTGTTGTTTGATCCCCCCCACCGCCCCCCTGGCCTTTCCCACCCCCTCCTCTTCTTCTTCTTCCCTCACTCCCTTTCCCCACTTTCTCTCCCCCCTTTTCTCCTTCCCTCCCTCTCCCCCCTTACTCCCCTTTCTCCCCCCTCTTCCTCCCTGACTTTACCCCACCCCACCTTTCCTTCCATTTCCACCCTTACCCTCTTTTCTCCCCTGCTCCCATTTCCGTGACTGTTTGTGGGACACTGCTGTCCGCAATTTGGCTGCCGCATTTCGCCCACAAATATAGTCGGCTTTTCTGCTCTCCACCCCCCTACCCTGACCCCTGCCCTTGCCATCTTTCCCCCCCTTTTTCCCTTAGTCCCACTTCCATGACTGTTTGTGGGGACATTGCTGTGCGCAATTTGGCTGCCGCGCTTCACCCACAAATATTGGGACGTCCTCCGGACGTGAAAGGTGCTGTACAAATGTAATTTTGTTGTTGTTGTTGTTGTATGTTACAAACCATGTTTTGCCAGTGGTCTAAGGAGATACAGTGAGCGTTATTCAGCAGAACCAGATAAAGTAGTTTCTTGGCTTTGTGAACACTTTGGGTTTCTGTGTTATAATTTGCAAACACAATATGTTACATTGCTAAACCTTAATAAATACAGTATAATATGAATTTACTGAATTGCATGAAATTACTGTGGTACCTTGATGTGTTGGGAAGACACGTAATGTAGGCAAGTGTAGTGACTGTGTATTTGCAGGCAATCACGGCAATATTTGGTGGGTGAACACGACAGCCAGTTGCACACTGCAATATTCCACAAAGAGTCATGGACTGTCATGGACCAACTTTATTTGGGGGATTGTTGGCCAGGACATTGGGGAAAGAGAAACTCCCTTATCCTTTCAAATAATACTATGTGATCTTTAATATCCACTTGAGCAGGCAGACAGGAACTTGGTTTAAGTCAGAGCTGAGCAACAGCAACATTGGAAGGACAGCTCTCCCGATAATGCGACCCACCTCCAACACAGTGTTAGAGTGGCAGCTTCAGGGCAATTGGGGTTAAAATAAAGCAAAAAAAGGAGACAAGTGTCAGGCCCAAGATACAGAGGTCAACCAAGCAGAATATAGGAAGTGCAGGAGAGAACTGAAAAAGGAAATTAGAGGGACAAAAAGACTACATGAGAAATTAGCAGGTAACATTAAAGGAAAGCCTAAGGTATTTTACAAACATATTAAGAGTAAAAGATGGGTCAAAGGTAGGGTGGGGCCAATTAGGGACCAAGGAGGAAATCTTATTATGGAGGCAGAGGGCATGGCTGATGTACTGAATGAGTACTTTGCCTCTGTCTTCACAAGAGAAGAGGACGCAGCAGCCAATGCTACAGTATTGGAGGAGAGGGTAGAAAAAATGGATAGGATTAGTATAAACAGAGAGGAAGTATTAAAAGGTTGATGGCGCTCAAGGCAGATAAGTCACCCGGTCCGGATGGGATGCATCCTAGGTTACTAAGGGAGGTACGGGAGCAAACAGCAGAGACTCTGGCCACAATCATCCAATCTTCCTTGGACACAGGGGTGGTGCCAGAGGACTGGAAGTTGCTAATGTTACTGCCCTATAAAAAAAAGGGGCAGAAGGACAAACCTTGGAACTACAGGCCAGTCAGTCTAATGTCAGTAGTGGGCAAACTTCTAGGGTCTATAATCAGGGACAAGATAGATCTTCACTTAGAAAGATATAGGCTAATAAAGGACATCCAGCATGGATTTGTAAAGGCAAATCTGCCTTACTAACCTGCTAGAATTTTTCAATGAGGTTACGGAATGGGTGGACGAGGCTAGCGTAGTTGATGTAGTTTACATGGACTTTCATAAGGCATTTGACAAAGTGCCGTATGAGAGGCTTGTTAGGAAAGTAGAGGCCCACGGCATTAAAGGGACAGTGGCAACATGGATCCATAACTGGCTGTGAGACAGAAAGCAGAGAGTTGTGGTGAGCAGCTGTTTTTCAGACTGGAGGGAAGTGTGCAGTGGCGTCCCCCAGGGATCAGTTTTGGGACCTTTATTTAAAAAAATTAATGATCTGGACTTGGGTGTAGGGAGCACAGTTTCCAAGTTTGCAGATGATACTAAGTTAGGGAGAATAGTAAATAATGAGGAGGATAGTAACCATCTGCAAAAAGATATAGATAAAATGGTAAAGTGGGCAGACACATGGCAGATGAAGTTTAATGCAGAGAATTGCGAGGTGATACATTTTGGGAGAAGAAATGAGGGGAGGCAATATAGGCTAGATAGTACAATTTTTAGGGGTGTGAGGGAACAGAGAGACCTGGGGATTTGTGTTAGCGACTCTTTCAAGGTGGCAGGACAGGTAGACAAAGCCGTTAAGAAGGCATATGGGATACTAGGCTTTATAAATAGGGGTATAGAGTACAAAAGTCAGGAAGTGTTGACTAACCTCTATAAAACTTTGGTTAGACCTCAGCTGGAACACTGTGTCCAATTCTGGTCACCATACTACAGAAAGGATGTTAAGGCATTGGAAAGGGTGCAAAGAAGGTTTACTAGAATGGACCAGGATTCAGGGACTTCAGTTATGAGGAAAGGCTAGATCGGCTAGGTTTATTCTCTTTAGAACAGAGAAGGTTGAGAGGAGACCTAATAAAGGTTTATAAAATCATGAGGGGATTCGACAGGGTGAATAAGGAAAAACTGTATCCACTGGTGGGCAAATCAGTGACTCATGGTCACAGATTTAAAATAGTTTCAAAACGAAGCAGAGGGGAGCTGAGGAGAATTTTTTTCACTCAGTGGGTTGTTCGAATCTGGAATGCATTGCCTGAAAAGGTGGTGGAGGCCGATTCGATAACAGCTTTTAAAAGAGAATTAGATCTTTATTTAGGGAGAACAGGTCTATTAGGTTATAGGGAGAGAGCTGGGCAGTGGGATTGAGTTGCTCTTTTCAAAGAGCCGGCACAGACTAGATAGGCTGAATGGCCTCCTTTTGTGCCGTAAGATTCTATGATTTAACTGGGAATCCAAAGTCTCAAAGTGGAACTTCAACCCACAACCTTCTGACATGGAGCTGAGCGAGCTACCAACTGAGCCAGGCTTACACTGTTCCTTCAACAACAGCAACAACAACTTGCACGTATATCACGCCCTTCATGTGGGGTAGCGTCCCGGACCGCTTTCATGCAAGGCTCATTGCATTTGCTGACTTGAGACGTTGCCCTCTCTTTCTCTGTGACTCTCTCTTCTCTTTCAGACTCTCTGCCCCCATACTCTGGAACTCCATCCCACAGTCCCTTCGCCTCGATCCCTCCCTCTCCTCCTTCAAGGTCGGCCTCAAGAACCTCCTCTTCGACCGTGCCTTCTGTTGCCCTCCCAACTCTCTCCCTCCCCTCCTAACTCTCTCCCGCCCCTCTCCCCTGCCCTGCCCCTCTCTCATGCTCGGGTCCTGACCGTTCAGCGCCTTGGGATGTACTCCTGACGTGAAAGGTGCTCTATAAGTGTAATTTTGTTGTGTTGTTCTCTCCTCTGACCGACTGGTGGCGTGCTTTAACTTTCCGTTTCCATAGACACACTCAGTCTCCGTCCCCATCCGGCAGCCTGTCACTCACTGAAGGTGGTATCTGTCTATTGATTAACTGCTCGTCAATAGAGAATTCAATGGCAAGACAGAGTGACGGGTGTGACCTTTCTTACACTGTGCGCTTCAGGCAGTCTCTCCGGGGATGATGTAAAAGGAACACTACCACAGGCCAACGAGGTCATTGAGGGCTGGGTGCTGAAAACCACCTGGGTGCGGCCACGACCGACCACTGCACAGAGACTCTCTGAGTAGTGTCTCCACACGGAGAAGGGACAGGCAGACAGAGCACAGAGGTGTAAGATTCAGCTGCTTTTACTGGAAGATGACGTGAATCATTGCACTGAGCTATCATTTCCTCCTCACACACCAGGAAGACCAGGGACAGACAGCTCGTTGTACCCAGGCAAATAAATTAACAAACTGGAAAACTGGCTTTGTGCTGTCTAAATGCTTTGCGTATGTGACTAACAGCCCACCCTCAAAACACACAGTCTCTGTATTTACAGCATTTCCTGGGAAACCCTTCAGGATATCCGCCTGACGTGAAAGGTGATAATAATAATAATAATTATTGCGTTCCGCATAGCGACTTATCAACTGCGCTATCCTGTAATGTATAATACAATAATAACTATCCTAGTATTTGACATGGCTTCAGCCCCTCTGCCCCCACTCTCTGGAATTCCATCCCGCAGTCCCTCCACCTCGTCCCATCCCTCGCCTCCTTCAAGACCCACCTCAAGGCCATCCTCTCCCGACTGCGCTTTTGATCAACCTCCTTCCCCCCCACTGCCCTCTACCCGCCCCAATCCTCAACCCCATTGCATGTCCGAAATACTGTCTGTCCAGCATTGTGAGGCATACTTGTTGATGTAAAAGGACCGACACAAACACAATTTACTTGTTATTGTTGTTATCACATTTTGAGACGTCTGAAAGCGCTTCACAGAATATACTATGAAGTGAATTGACGATATATTTGGTGGGCGAAACGGGGCAGCCAATTGCGCACCACAGTGAATGGATGAAAGGATTATTCATTAATAATTAATGATTTAACTCTGCACTCCAATCTTTACACGTTCTATGACTTGGCGACAGCTTGTCATGACCCACCACAATGGACCTTCAGTTGAAGTGTTAAACCTCAATCCCATCCGCTTATTTTTCAAGTGGATGTTAAAGAACCAGTGAAACTATTGGAAAAAGGAAAGGGATTTTCTCTTGGTGTCCGTTCCTGGTGAGTAATCCTCCAGATTAATTTTATTCATCCCCAGGCTGCTTATTTGGACCTTGCTGTTGTAAACCATTCACTGGCCTCAACAGTAATTACTGTGACGAAGTTTGAGACGTTTCAATGTGATAATTCGCTATAAGTTCTTATTTTTGTTTCCTTAGGCAGGCAAGTTTACTTACTACACACACCTCTGATTATCTAGCAGCAAATAAGAACCTATTTGTTAGTTGATTGGCAGATTGCTTTTCCGGGGGTACTAATCCCTTCAAAAAAATCAATCAATCAATCAATCAATCAAAATAATTTGGTCGCTCAATTCATGACTGTTTGCGGGACACTACTGTGCGCAATTGGCTGCTGCGTTTCTCCCACAAAATATAGGTCAATTAACTTTACAGAATATTGTATTCTGTGCAGCGCGTTGAGACATCTTGAAGACGTGATAAGGCGTGATATCAAATGCATGTTTGCCATAATTAAGGATGTTGTGAAGTTCAAGCCGCAGAGATTCAGGCAAGATTCCACATGTGGCCTCCTTACCTCTTCACTGGGGAAGAATACGAGGCCTCCTCATACAAGATGGGGTGGCCATCAAAAGCCCTTGAGATGCTCATTATGGTGTTACGTTGTTTGCTGGCAGCTTTCCCTCTAACCCTAAAGATCCAGTCTCCAGGCACAGAATGCTATGCTGTGTCTTGTGTGGACCGATGTCAATATAATTGACAGGGTAAATGTGACCAAATCTGTGAAAAGCTTCTGAATTCCCACCTGGTGCCACAAATTAGCCCAAACCTCTTGGCTTCTATCCAACGGATTGCATGTTGTGTTTAACCTCTAGGGTTATGCTAATATTGATCGTGTGCGGAGAGTGTTGATGCAGTTTTGCTTCTCGCCACCAGATGTGGATAGTGCCTTAAAAACGGTGAACTGAATCCTCCGCCTTCTAACATTGGCTTCATCCAGGAAATCAGCCGCTGAAAAGTGGCTGCAACTTCCACTCTGCATAGCCCGGGGTTGCAACGCACAAAGTCACTGGACACATTGAAGGCCGTTTAACTAACTTGATTTAATTGTTTCTATGGGGTGAGAGCAGGGAAATGGGACTAGTTGCCTAACTCTTTCAAAGAGCTGGCCTCCTTCTGTGCTGTAAGATTATATCATTCTATGTTTCAGATTATCAACCCCAACTCTCACAGCATCAAGTCGTCACTTAAAAGACTCCAAGCCTCTACTATGTATGAATTCCTCTCTGTGTAAAAGTAATACAGTACTTGCTAGAGCCTGATGCGAAAGCCTGATGCTAATGATAATCCTTAGCATTTGGGATAGCGCTTTTCATGTTGTCTCAACATCTCAAAGCGCTTCACAGAATATACTGTAAAGTGAATTGACTGTATGTTTGGGGGCTAAACGCGGCAGCCAATTGCGCACAGCAGTGTCCCACAAACAGTCATGGATTGAAATGGCTAATTTATTTTTTGAGGAAGTATTGTCTGTTCCATCTATAGTTAAATATTCCATCTACAATTAGTTAATCTGTGGGATTCTTGTCCAGGTCACCAGGAGAAACTGCCTCTCCTTTCACATCGTGGCCGCGGGAACTTTAATGCAAAGACTGTAACGCGTCTATTTGGTTGATCCCAAATAATAATAATATTCCTTGCATTTGATTTTTGGGGGGGCTTTTTATTCTTGGAAAGCAATCCGCAAATAAGTTAAAAATGGGTTCCAACTTATTACTAGCCTTAAACGGAGATCGGTGGAGTAAGGAAACTTGTCTAAGATTTTGCCCCAGGCGGGAATTAAACCCAACTCCTTTTGCTTTGTGAGGAGGCTGCTCTAACCAGTACACTGCAGGACTCCACAAAGCAAACCTCCACATTTATGGGGAGTTACCATGAATAACCAATAACCAGATCCGAACTGATCAATTGACCAGTGAGATGAACAGAGAGCACAAGTAGGCAGGGAAATAGACCTAAAGCTAAATTGGATGGCTCTTTCTTGAGATGTTTGCGAGACGGAAATGGAGGAGGTGAAGACGTTGAACAGGAAAGCTGGGGTGTGTCGCATGGACCGGACTCTGTTCTATGCTGACACTCCGTTTGTGCAAAGACATGTGCTTCACCAAACAGAGCAGCAGTTAAAGGTGCTGGAAAAACAGCTTCACAAGTAGTGCTTATATTAATTAAACACCAGTAATTCCTGCCAGCTCCCTAATTAAAACAGTTGTAAATGTTTTGCAAAAGCACATTCTTAATGAAAGCCATCCTTTCATTGATAAGTAGTAAATTAAGGTTGCTTAGGAGAAGCATATGCGACTGGGTAGTTTGACATTCAACTCATTAAAGTTATTCCACTGTGTGCGTGCAGATGGGTTAATTTGTACCCAGCTGGTAAAACAGAACTGCAGATCGGCTGATGAAATCCAAAGCAGGAGAAGATCTATAAATGTCATCAGACACTGCTTCGTCACTCACAGCTGTGCAAGGACAAGAGTGAAATCCAATGAACGATTTCCCAATTACATTCATCAGGGTCTCTTTAAAGATCATTGCTCCTCTTGCCATCCGGTGTGGAGGGCACTATATAAATCAAAGTTGTCGTTGTTGTTGCCTGCCAATGGAAGATGTATTCGGTGACAACGTGGGCCACAGTCGCGCCGGGCGAGTAATTATAGTAATCTTTACATTTGATATTGCGCCTTATCACGTGGTTGAGACGCCCCAAAGCATTTCACAGGATATACTGTACAGTGAATTGACTGCATCATTTGTGGGCGAAATGCAGCAGCCAATTGTGCACAGCAGTGTGCTTCACAAACAATCGTGGAGTCAATGACCCCATTTTTTTGGAGGTAATTATTACCCCAGTAAGTGATCTGCCAATTGATGATCAACTGGGTTCCTAGTTACTGCTAAGTGAACGGGCATGTGTAAGGAAGGAAACTTGTCCAAGGTTTCGCCCTACCCATGTATTGAACCCGAGTCCTCTTGCTTGCGAGGCGAGTGACCTAAACATTGTTTTACAGGACTCCCAACTATGGTGAACTTTTCTTAATAAGATATTTTTACCCAGCTAGAGGCTGAGTATATGACCATTGGTATCTGCATTCCTGTACAGTTCCAGCCAGGAAATCAGAATGAACCTTGACTCATATATCAAGGCTTGTGCTCAATAAGACTGAACTTATTTGCACAGGCACAGAAGAACAAACTTGTTACAGCGCTCATAACATTGGGACATCTCACAGCGCTTCACAGAAACTACAGGCATGTGTACACTCGTGCTGGGTGGGAAATAGTCACCGATCCTCTCATCCTATGCTAAAGTCACACTATAGATCTCCACTCACCCCCATCCCCATTATACAGTATCATTCAACTTTACAATACGTTCTCTGAAGCACTTTGAGATGTCTCAATGAATGTGCAAAATCAAATCCAAGAATTATTATTACAATTATGCTACATGTGTATAAGGGAAGATGCTGTTTGTTTTTCAGAGTGAATAAATAGAAATTTGTAGTGAATCATCTCACTCATCTCACAAAGGACTTGCGCTGACCAACGTGCTAAATATAGCAAATCAGTCATTGTGGGCTTCTAATTACACGATTAAACTTCAAATTTCATTACAGTAATTTACAAGGACTGAGCGACAGAATAAGTGCTTTCTGTCAGTGTTCCAGTGACCTAGTGAATAAGGCTCAGAATAAATCATGGAATGTTTAAAACAACAGCTTTCATTTATATAGCTCTCTCCCCGCCGGGAGGCGTCGCAGTGCGCTTCAAAATGGCGGAGCCTGAGGCTGAGCCAGGGGGAGGGCGAATAAGCGCGGTGGAAGAGAAAGATCTTCAGGTGGTTTGGGTTCAATAGAGAGAAGGGAATGGGTACTGCTTTGAGGAGAGAGGAGGTTAGAGAGGTAGAGGGGTGCAGACAAGTGGAGGGATTTAAACACAAGAGTGAGAGTCTTGAAGTCGATCTGCTCTGTTAGGGAGCCAGTGCAGTTTGACAAGACCTGAGGTAATCAAAGGAGAATGCAGGTGGTGGAGGTTGAGCTGAATTTTGTGGATGGTGGAGGAGGGGAGACCGGCGAGGAGGGAGTTGGAGTAGTCCATCCGAGAGGTGGCAAAGGTGTGGACCAGGGTTTCGGCAGATTTTGGGCTGAGATATTGGCGGAGACAGGCAATGTGGCAGAGATAGAAGAAAGCCGTGCTGGTGAGGGACCAGATGTGGGAGAGGAAGGATAATTGGGGGTCGAACATGACACCTAAGTTGCGTACAGGTTTGGAGAGTTTTAAAGATAGGGTGAAGAGGTCGGAACCGTGGGACGGAAGACGATGATGGGAGCCGAAGAGTATGGCTTCTGTCTTGTTGACGCTTAAGTGCAGGAAATGTCTGCTCATCCAGCTCATGATGTTCGACAGTCAAGCTGACAGAACATCAGGGGACTGGGGGGTCACAGCTGGAGGTGGGAGAGTGGAGTTAGGTGTCATCCGCATACACGTGGAAGTGTGCCTCCTTTTTGAGGATGGCATGCAGATAAGAAAGAGAAGGGAGAAGGTTCGCAACACAGAAGGAACCCCTTCAGTCAATGTGTCTATGCTGTTAGCTCTATCACTGGAGCTATCTACTAAATTCCCATTTCCTTGTTCTTTGCTCAGTCCCTTTAAAATAATTTCTGCTGAAGTATTTATCCAGGTTCCCCTGAAAATACTGGTATGAATCATCCGCACTATCTGTAAAGAATGGATTATTTTACACCGTGCCTTAACACATGTGATCTCAATAAGATTGCACTTAGTTTAGCGAAGAAGAAATTGTATTTTTACTGCATTTAATCATGTTGAAACGTCTCTCAACACTTCAGAAGTAATTACTGTCAAGTATAATGATCAGTTTGTAGGTAAATACAAACGCAAGATAAATTTACGTTGGTATCATTTAAGGAATATCGCAGCCTTCGTGGTGGGAAGACATCTCAAAACACTTAACAATAATTGGGGGGTGGGAGATGTAACTCTATAATAATACTAAAAATATTTTGCAGAAGTTACTGTAAAGTGGAGTGACTGTGTGTTTTGTGGGCGAATGCTGCAATCAGTTTGTGTAGAACAATGTCCCACGAGCAGCCAGAAAGGGAATTTTTACTTGGGGGAGTTGCTGGATACTGTGAGAAACACCCTCTGCTTTTTGAACAGATAATCATTCATGTCTATCTGAACAAGTAGACGGTTGATTTAACGTTTCATCCAAAGGATGATACCTCTGACAATACAGCACTATATTGGAATGCCAGCTATATGAGTTCTAAATCCCAAAACGGTGATTGAACCCACAACCTTGCATGTAATGACAATATACCAGGATAACATATATTTTATTTAGCACCTAGCATCCCCTCAACGTGCTTCACAGGCGATTGCTGTGAAGTTCAGTGACTGTATATTTGCGGGTAAACCCTAAATTGAGCACAGCAAGATTCCAAAAGTTAATGGCCTATTCATCTGAAGCTTCCTCCTTTTCTCAACTGACGTTCACAGGAATCTTTACCGTCCGCCTGAACAGTGACCTGGGTTTTAATTCCTTATCCTAAGGACTGCGCCTCTGACAGTACTGCCTCCAGGCAAT
This sequence comes from Hydrolagus colliei, assembly GCA_035084275.1. NCBI lineage: Eukaryota > Metazoa > Chordata > Chondrichthyes > Chimaeriformes > Chimaeridae > Hydrolagus > Hydrolagus colliei. The sequence continues at coordinate 6,270,570 of CM068763.1, read as the reverse complement.
CAGGTACATTCAGAAGCCAAGTGTGACTGTGTACCTTGAGTTTAAAGCAGGATTGTATTCACCGTAACTGAGGAAACAAATAGCCAGCTCCTTGATTTGTTTTTAGTTTCCAATTGGAAAAACATCAAAACATCACAACATAAATCTCAAAGGAGTCCCCGAAAATGGGTGTGTGTCTCGGGGTTTGGCTGCGAATTATTCTGTGTGCCTTGGGATTTGCTCAGTTAACTCACTGAACAATGTAAACAATGAGATGGGACCTCATTAATGTAGTTCAGTCGATGGAGCTTGAGCAGTGCCAGGTTTTGTGCTGCCCCGACCTGGGCTAATTAATTATTTGCAGCAAAATGAAAGTAAACATGATGTGGAGATGCTGCTAACTTTCTGCGCCCACACACAAACACTGCAACCTAATGGCAATGGCAAAACTACACAACAGGAACATTGAGCGCTGAACCGTTTGCTCTGCAGCTTTATTTGATTTGCTGATTGCTCTGGTAGCACAGGGCAGACAGTTACACACACGCGCGCACACACACACTCACACACACGCGCAGGCACGTGTAACCAGCTGCTGAATGCTTCCCGTGTCTTTAATAATAATACTTGCATTGGATATATTTCACAGACCATACTGTAAAGTGAATTTGTGGGCAGTGTCTCACAATTTATTGGAGTGAAATTACCAATTTATTCTTTTTTTTTCTTGAGGGATTATTATTATCTGGTGTGTTGAGTAAGAAACTTGCCCAAGGTTTCGCCCTTCTGGGAATCGAATCGCGGTCTCTCTCTTACACTGCAAAACGAGTGTTCTAACCACTGAGCTGAATGTCCTCCTGACGTGAAAGGCGCTATACAAATGTAATTTTGTTTGTTGTTGTTGTTGTTGAGCTACAGGCCTCTTTACCTTTCCAGATGGCTGTTAAACCTCCTGTAGCACTCAAAGAGAAAGGAGTTTCTCTATTCCCTGCACGAGGGTTGCTATATAAATGTAAATAGCTGTTGTCTTAACCACCAATTCCACCCCCCTACCCCCAAATAAAATTGATTGTTCGTTTCATGGTTTCATTCAATTGTGGAACATTGCTGTGTGCAAATTAAATGTCTGCATGCCGCGTTTGCCTACAACAACAACAAAATTACTCTTGCTATAGCGCCTTTCACGTCAGGAATACATCTCAGGAAGTACAAATACAGTCACTACACTTCATTGTAAATTCCTGGAAATTCACTATTTCACAGTAAATTCCTGTGAGTGAGTGGAGGTTTCTCGATGTGCTTTTATCAAATGCGAGGATTATTCACATACATATCAATTACCATTTGTTACAGAATCATTTCTTTTATAAGTCCAGTGTCCTTCCTATTAACCTGATCCAACTGTTAATGACCTTCTGTGTAAATAAATAGTATTTGTTTTCTATGCTAAAATGTTGTCATCATATCACTGAACACATCCCCATTTCCTAATGTATCCGGAAGTATTGTTCTGGGTTTACTTTCTCACTTTGATTCAGAAACCTTTATCCTTCATTAAGGGCTGAATGAAAATCTTCAGGACTGAACAGCCCTGACGTATCTCATCATTCCTCATCCTAGCCACAGGGACAGTCTCGTTGCTCTCCTCTACATAACCTCTGGGTACATACAGTCATAGTCACACTTAAGAATAATAATAATAATAATTCTTGCATTGATATAGTGTCTTATCTCGTCATTGAGACATCTCAAGGGTGCCTATTCATAGAATAAACTGTTAAGTAAATTCACTGTATATTTTTCAGGCAAAATGCGGCAGCTAATTGCGCACAGCGGGGTCCCATAAACGGTCATGCATTGAGTGACCAAGTTATTATTATTTTTTTTGGAAGGGACTATTATCCCTGTAAAGTGATCTGCCAATCGACGAACAACCGGGTTCCTACTTACTAAAGTAGGAACCTCTCTTAAAGAGAGGTGTTTGGGATAAGGAAACTTGCCCAACATTTTGCTCTGTCGGGAATCAAACCCACGTTTCTCACTTGAGTGGTGAACGCTCTAACCACTGAGCTACAGGACTCCACACAGCATCAGCTCCGCACATCTAAACTCAACTCATTCGACAAAGTAACTCAGTGTCCAGTTGACTGTCTCCTCATGTGGTTCGCCTGCTCCCTTAATTGTCATCTCTTCTATAACGGAACCCATTCCTGCTGTGATTCTCTGGAAGAACATGATTTCATTTACTGCAATTCAATTGCAACTTTCAATCAACTTTCCTATTGGGCTTCAATGGGAATTGCGTTCCCATTTTGTTCATGTAATTAACTGTGTCTGTTGCAGATGTCCAACACTTGGATGAGATTCCACTTGCTGCCAGTAATGTGGTTCAAGGACGATGGAGTCAAATGGATGACATTTCGTAACAGATTCAGTGTGATTGATTCAAATCTGTTATGATATGTTGCACACGTAATAGTATAATCCTTGCAATACATTACCTTATTTTATCCAATACCTTATCAAGTCATCAGAATGTTTCAAAGTGCTTCACTGGATTTACTGTGAAGCACAGTGACTGTGTATTGTGCATGGCAGCTAATTTTCACGCAGCAACATAATTATCCTTGCATTTGATATTGTAGTTTTCACGTCTTCTAGATGTTTCAAAGCGCTTCACAGAATATTCTGTAAAGTAAATTGACTGTATATTTGTGGGTGAAAAGTTGCAGCCAATTGCACACAGCAGTGTCCCATAAACAGTCGTGGATTTAAATGACCAATTTTTTTTTTTTCTTGTGCGATTATTATCAGGCGCGTGGAGAAAGGAACCCTGCCCAAGGTTTTGTCCAGGTTGGGAAATGAATCCAGGTTTCTCACTTGTAAAGTGAATGCTCTAACCATTGAGCTACAGGACTCCACATCCCACAGAAAGCCTTGACTAATTTTATCTGTAGGAATGTTGGCCAGGGCATCGGGAGAAACATCCTTCTCTTTGACTAATGCCAAGGGATGTTTAACTTCCTCCCTAATAAAGCAAATGGGGCCTTTGATTAATGTCCCACCCAAAGGATAGCGCTTCTGAGAATGCAATGCTCCCTCCAACACTGCACTGAAATGCCAGCCAAGATCGTGAACTTAAAATCCCAACGTGGGACTTAAAACTCTTTTGGCTCAGAAGCAAAAATGCTACAAACTGAGCCAGACTTATACATTTACACCCTAGTGGATCAAAACATTGATGTTTAATGGGTTGGTGAGAACTTAATGCCATATAATAAGGTTAAGTTTGAACTCGAGACGTTTATCTATGTGAAAGGCGCTGTATAAGTGCAAGCTGTTATTTTCCAGAGTCTTGCTTCAGAAAAGATCCGGACATCAAAGAGTTTGACATTCGCACAGTCTTAGCTGTGTGAAAGATTAGATTTACCATCAGGAGAATGATGATGGAGTACTAATGCAGAGGAAGCCTCATTATGGGTCATATTAACAGGACACTTTGGGTAACGGAAGACAACGGCTGCGATTTGCTATTGACCCAGTTCATTTATGATCAATTGCAACATCACCGGTTAAAGTATTAGAGATTGCTCACCTCGGGATTCATACAGAGTCTATTCATCAATCAGAAAACTGCTCCTCAGTCACCATTGTTATTAATTCTTGCCCACTTTGCAGTCCTTCTGTGTTTCGCCCAAAACAAGACCAGTTGATGGTGCTCTCGAACCTAAGTCAAAAGGTTGAAGCTCCATATGGGGATTGGAATCCGTAGGGTCTACACTGACACTCCAATACAGTACTGGGGGGGGGGGGGGGGGGGGGGGTGGCTGGATTGTCAGAGATGTCCTTCAGATGAGATTGTTAAACTGAGGTCCTAATGACTGTAAAGTGGGCCACTTTGAGATCAGATAGGATCTTGTTTTCACATTTTATCTGAAGGGTGGCATCTCTAACAATCTCTGACAATCTGCTGTCATTGCTTTGGAGTGTCACCAGCTAGACCATACTACTTCTACTACTACTAATAATAATAATATATACTAGTATATTAGTAGTATATAGTTAATTTAGATTAACTTAATCTAACTAAGTTAGATTACTTACTTATCTAAGTAATATTAGATTATTACTAATAATAATTCTTGCATTTGATATAGCGCTTTTCACATCTTATCGATGTCTCAAAGCGCTTCACGGAATATACTGTAAAGTGAATTGACTGTATACTTGTGGGTGAACATCTGGATTTAAGTCAAGTCCAGATTTAAACACACAATTTTCTGTCCCAGAAGTAGAAATATGGGAACAGGAGAACATAGGAACAGGAGTAGGCCATTCAGCCCTTCGAGCCTGGTCCACAATGTTAGTAGATCATGGCTGATCTGTACCTCAACTCCAATTAGTGAGTGCAGGTGGGAGTGCTGAGATCTAACTCCTGTGCCTCACGTCATGCAGTATATGAAGTGTTTGGGGAGCTTTTGTGCACTACTTCAAGGCTGTCTCTTACCAATTTCACCCTTTAAAAAGGAGCTCACGAGAAGATCACAAAAATACAATATTACAATCCCAAATTACATTTGTAAAGCGCCTTTCACATCGGGATGACATCCCGTGGGACGTCCCATCACATCATTGAATAGCAAGTCATTACACCTGTCATTATAGGTTTGTGTCACACAGAAGATTGTTCAGTTGTGCGGGGGATTAGCTATCTGAGAAGCTGCAAATTGGAATTCTCTACCTTAGAGTCCTGTCCACATTCAGCTCAAGCCTTATCTTGACGCACCTGAATGTCTGTAACTTTCGTTTTGTGTTGCTCCATTGCTGGGTTACTGGTTAGCTTCATATAAGGCTGCTTACCTTTCAGCAGGGTAATGGCTTTCCTTCACAGACTACAGTACAAATTATTTCCGAGAGTTTCAGACAGGCAGCAACTTGCTCAACATCACTTTTAATGATCGATCCCCAAAGCCTGCCTGACACTCTCCTTACCAGGACGCTCTGGGTATTGAAAATTAACCCCTAGTGTCGCGGTACGTGTCCCAGTCCCGTCTGTGGTCTGACCCGTCTTGTAAATGGTTAGCTCACACTGAAACCCCCCCCCTCCACTGAACTCTGAACGGAGGGGTATTTAGCCCATCCACTGTGTTCCATCAGTTCAAAAGATCTTGACATATTTTCAGATCACAATGCTCTGCCCTTTCGCCACACCCTTAAAACCTCTATAACCCAGGTTTCCGTCTATCTAGGAAATAATGTCTCGGGATCCAGTATATAGTTTGGGACATGACATATCACCCGATTGCCAAGTTGGTGAAAGATGAACCGGATGGTCCTTGGGTTTGTTTCTACAGTATGTTTTTCAAACATCCCTATTGATTCCCCTGTACAGCTTATTGGGGTAGAGCGTTCCACTTCTTACATTTGTTCGGCGCCGTAAACATCCGGAGGACATCCCAAGGTGCTGGACTGACAGTAGCTCGGACCTGACCAAGAAATACTTCCTGACCTCAGTTCTATTTGTCTTAGTTGTGGTTTTAAGGCTTTGTCCCTTGTAATGGATCCCTCTACATAGAGGGAGTAATTGTCCACTATGCAACCTGTCATTCTTTACGACCTCAGTCCAATAAAATCACCCTTAATGTCTCTGCTCTGAGTAACATGATCTAGTCTAGCCAACCTATTATTATAGTTACGTGCCATCAACCCAGGTATTGAACCATCGCTGGACATTCTCCAAGGCTGGAGGAGGGCAGGGGCAAGTGGGGGGAGGAAGGTGACCGAAAGGGCAATTGAAAAAGCAGTTCTTCGGATGTGCTTTGAAGGAGGGGGATGAATAATATCACGTATATGTGGATTATTCCCAAGATACATATACCCTCACCATCAGATTCGTAACTGTTTCTAGCTCATCTTACATAACTGACTTGTCAGTAACATGTATAATACATATATGAATGACACATTACAGACGTTTTCGAGAATTCCGCTGGCTCTCCCATCCGTGCCTCTTCCAATCTCAGGGGAAAGTTAAAATCTTCCATTCTAACCACATTTTCGTCTGGCAAGCATTTGTGACAAGCATTTGTGATTCTGTGAGTGTGCACATTCCTCTATTATATCACCACAGTCAGGAGGTCTATAAAATAAAACCTTTCAGTGTTTTACATCCCTTGCAATTCCACTTGACTACCCACAGGGATTCTGTCTGCTGATTACATTTAAATATATCCCTTAAACTGCCTCCGTTGTGTCTTCCCTTTTCCCTTCCCCTGTATGTTCTGCCACTTTCGGTTTCCAATTTTGACTGTAGCCACTGTAGCCATGTGTGACAGGACAGAGGACCTCAGTTAGACCTCTCTGTAGAATCCATTGATTGACAAAACTGGTAATGTTGAGACCTCATCGACAGGCTGATTGAAGACGTTGAAGGCTTCAGCCTGTGTCAACTGAGTTCAGCTGGTACCATTTTTGTCTCTGAAACAGAAGGTTGCTGTTGAAAGCCCCACATTGGGACTGGGGATTCTTATTGTCTAAACGGACACCCCAAAGCGGTACTGGGGGAATGCTGGTGAAAGAGAAATTAAACCGAGGCCCCATTTGCCTTTTCAGGCGGACGTTAAAGATCCTACAGCACTATTCAAAAGAAAAGGGAATTTCTCTCTCCTTGTATCCTGGCCGACAATCCCTCAAATGTAATCAGTCATGCACTCGACGGTTGTTTGTGGGGCCTTTTTGGCTCAAAGTAGCTGCAACGTTATTGTTATTGTACTGTACACTGCTGATGCTCAAAGGGTTAAGTGCTCAGATAACTGGAGAGGCACAGCGCCAACAATATGGGACACTAATACTTTCTGCAAGTCAATAAACATGCAGAATTCCTTTCCTTCCCTGTCTGTAAAACAAAGAGGAGTTATGTATTAAATTTCTGTAAGTGCACATTTTGTTAATACTGTACCCCGGAGAAATAAGGTTTTAACTACCTCTTGCTGGTTAATGTTACATTGGAGGTCTGACCTAAGACCTGAGGCTTATATATAGAAATTCTTTGGGTACCAATCACCTGGATCTGAGTCGGGGAAGCACTCCCCACCATCCCTTTCTTTCCCCCTTCAACCCCAGTGGCCTTTGATTTCTGCTGTTTCATGGGATCTAACAGACACTGGGGTCTGACATTAGGTCCCACACTGACTAACTCACACTAACTGCTGCATCCATAGAAACGTGGAGCTATTTTCATCTCATCGGTGTGGGCTGAAATTACATTATTAATATTAATAATCTTTGCATTTAATATAATGCCTCACCTAGATGTCTCAACGAGTTTCACAGAATATTCTGTAAAGTGTAACTTGACTGTAATTTGAGGGAGAAACACAACAACTAGTTGGAACACAGCAGTGTCCTACAAACAGCCATGAAGTGAGTGACTGATTTTTGAGGGGAGATTGTTGGCTGTTCACCGGTAGAGAGAAACTCCCTTTTCTTTTTGAATAGTCTCATGGACTCTTCACAGTCCACCTGAACAGGCAGGCGGGACCTCGGTTTAACATCTCATCCGAAGGCAGCACATCCGACAATGTAGCACCTACCTCCCCAACACTGTATTGGTATGTCAGTCTACACTATATGATTCCAAGTCCTGATGTGAATCCTTTTACTTCCAAGCACTGAGAGCTACCTCTATACCGGACTAACATTGTCCAGCGCCTTGGGACATCCTCCTGATGTGAAAGGCGTTATAAAAGTATGTCATCTTGTTGTTGTTGTTGGCAGGATGATGGATGAATAGGCAGGCTGGGTGAAGTACAGAAGCTTCTGTGTCCAACTGTGACTAAATGGGAATTAGAAGCTTGTGTCCCATGCTTCTAACATCTGAACTGCAGCACAGTTAAAGGGAGGGAGCTCAAAGGACTGGAAAAGATTGCCCGTGTTCACAGAGCATGGTACCGTGAAGGGGAGCATTCAGTCACAGACGGTTTCCTCGGTTTAATGGACTCTGTGGGAATCTTGCTGAAATAATCGGTCCATTTTTCATGCCTCGTTTCTCACTACTCTGTCTGCCCATCAAATTGCCGCCTCCCTTCCCCAGCCACGTAACCCCAGCGTTGATAGAGCGCACGTAATCTCCAAACGTCTTAAAGCTCACACGGGTAGGTGCAGCCAAGGGCAGCCAATTTGCATTCAGCCAGACCCCACAAACAGCCAGAAAGTGAATACTTAATTCACAGGTGAAGACGGCAGGCAATCTGTACACAGCCACGACCCACAAACAGTCACAAAGTGAATGATCAATTGTATTTGGAAGATTGACAGCCTGGACAAAGGTAAACAGGAGTCCTGTAGCTCAGTGAACACTCTCCTCGCCTGAGTTTGATTCCCGGCAGGTCAGAGTGAAACCTTGGGCAGGTTTCCTTAATCCACACACCTGACAATAATCCTTCAAGATAAAAAAGCAATAATGAAATCGGTCACTTCTGTCCACGATTGTTTGTGGGACGCTGCTGTGCGCCATTGGCTGCTGTGTTTCCCTACAAATATACAGTCAATTCACTTTACAGTACATTCTGTGAAGCGCTTTGAGACGAAAAGCACTATATCAAACCCAAGGATTATTATTATTATTCTTTTTCTTCAGATAGAGAGAAACTCCCTTTTCTTTTTAAATGGTGCCATGGGATTTTTAAAATCCACCTGAACTGATAGATAATGTCTCAATTTAATGCCTTTTCTGACTGCGCCTCCAAAAATGCTACGTTTTCCCAGCTTCACTGTACTCAATTGTGATCCTGGACTCCGAGCTGTATGTCTTGATGGGAAGCTTAAAATGAACATTATCACAACAAGTTAGGGAACCTTGACTGTAGAAAGTAAGGTTATTCCTGTCTTCTGTCTCACTGTCCATGGAATTCTGGAGTCAACGCAACCTGGGAATAATTGTTGCACACAGGGGTTCCACAGGATTTCCCCAGCAAAGCAGGCAGTTTTTTTCAGTGAGTCGAAAGCATTAAGTACAGAGAACCATTAGCTACCAAAATTCCCAATGATTATAACTCACCCTTTTTTTTTGCAAACAACAAATACATTATTTTTAAAAAGTTTTGAAATATGTGAATAAACGTGTTCAAAAACACTAGGCCGCATATGTTACGCGGGCCTAGTAATGATACTAGGCTGGTATGATATAGTGCCTTCGAAACCTTTCAAAGCACTTGACAGAATATATTGAAAGTGAATTGGTTGTATATTTTGACGTTGAAACGTGGCAGCAATTGCACACAGCACTGTCCCACAAACAGTCGTGGATTGAGTGACCAACCATTTTTCTTTAAAGGGATTATCACCCCAGGAAAGCGATCCGCCAACCGACTAACAATTGAGTTGCTACTGACTGCTAGGTAAACAGAGGTGTGTGGAGTAAGAAACACTAGCGTAGGGTTTTGCCCTGCCTGGGAATGAACCCAGGTCCTCTCGTTTACGAGGCGAGTGCTCTAACCAATGCGCTACGAGAGTCCACGAAGATCATTGTACAATGGAACCGGTATCCCAGTTATAGAGCAACATTGCAACGTCTTTCTGTCCCAGTTAAAAGCTAATTACAAGCAACCTCACTACCCAGATTGAAAAATAATTAATAATAAGCCTTGGCAACGATGTCCCGCAGTCATACATCTCTAGTCTTTGATGAGGACACCGTGTGTACCAGAGCTGCGCAGCGATGGCTTGTAATTTATAGACGAGTGGCTCAGCCCACAACCATCTCTCGTTTGAGCGTATCCTTTAATTTACTGTCACAGCTGGAGCTCCTGTCTGAAGCCAGCTTCCCACTGTCAGGGGACATAATTGCCCAATGTTCTGAGTGCTATCCGTCTGCATTGCTCTGGCCGCTGACTATAAAGCAGAGCGGCTCCTCTCCCACTCTCGGCGGATTCAGTCGGTCTGCAAGCGTTCCGCGTCTCGGCCCAGCGCAGAGCTTTTAACCCTGCGTATCCCAGCCTACCACAGAGCCTAAACTCCGTGAATCCCGGCATAACGAAGTGCCTTACTTCTGCTCACTCCTGTTAAGATTCCGTGCAACCCATTTTAGTGCTACTCCCGTAAAATACACAGTCAATTCACTTTACACCATATTTTGTGCAGGGCTTTGAGCCCCCACACTAACCCCCACCTCCCCCCCATCATGACGTGATAAGGTGCTATATCAAGTGTCGTAGCTCAGTGGTTAGAGAACTCACCTTACAAGCATGAGACCTGTGTTCGAATCCAGGCAGGTCAGGGCGAAACCTTGGGCAAGTTTCCTTACTCCACACTCCTGATAATAATCCATCCCAAAAAAACACAATAATAAAAATTGGCAATTTCAATCAGTGATTGTTTGTGGGCACTGCTATCTATGCACCATTGGCTGCCATCTTTCACCCATAAATATACAGTCATTCGCTTTACAGGATATTCTGTGAAGCGCTTTGAGAAGTCTAGAAGATGTGACAAGTGCTTTAAGTGCTCTGAGACGCCATCCGGCATGGAGGGCGCTACATAAATCGAAGTTGTTGTTTTTGTTATATCAAAAATGCAAGATTACTATTAATTATCAATAATATAATTATGTTATTAACAAACGCAATTAACTGTGCACGAGGCAGCATAGCATGGAAACTCAACCCCATACATCCTAGAGTGTGTAAAGTCAAAGTCTTGCCAGTGGAAGGTTGAGCCACAAGCCACTGATTCAGTGGTGAGAGTGTTACCCACTGAGCTACACTGACCCCTGGGGACTGTTTTGAGATATTCTCTGTGAAAAAAACACTAGTTTGTTGTGTCAGTGATATGGTTATATACAATCAAGAGCAGCGTTATTTGTTGTCAGTTACTGCTTGGGCTGTGCTGCTCCTGGCTTTGCGAGCTCTACCTTTGAAGTCTCAGAATAGTGTAGCTGCCATCATTCCCAGCCTCTGAGTGATTTATTCATGGAGGAGAGGGTGCATGAATGCCGGACCTCAGCCTCATTTGGATGGAATCGGTATTGCTGATTTGAGGGGTTTCATTGGCCCTCGCGAGAGATTGAATGGCCTCGCTCTGCGCTGCAAAATTCTGCGGTGCAACCGTGAGGGTTAACTAACTGTGTGACCCTACGGTGAAGTATGAACTAACACGAGTCTCCTTGCTAAGTAGTGACATTTAATAACAGACCCGTCAAGTAATGCAAATTAGCAAAGAAATGCGTATCAAAGTTATAACGTTTCATCAAATCAAACTCATGCTTGTGACAGATTAGTAAAGTTCACTGCAATGGTTCGACCGAATCAATATAATGGCTTTGATGTAGGAATCGGCTTGTTAATGTGCATCGATTTATGTTGATTGTTCCTATTTTTTCAAGATTGTTTGCGCTTAGCTGCAGCGTTCTCTATTCTGACATAACCTCCAAATATCTCTGATTGTTTTCATCTTTTGATGAGTTTCATACTCTTGTCTGTTCAATGCCTTGTTAGAAAAACAAGCTGTAAACCAAGGACAAACTTTATGAAAATGCCAACAGCTTGTTTCACAACAATTCTTTGTCCCACAATGGTTTAGAATAAAGCTTTGCTTCACAAACCTGCTACCACTGCGCTTGGCTTTCAAGCATGTATGAATATGAAGCGTTTTGAGACATCTAGAACACGTGATAAGGCGCTATATGAAATGCAAGGATTATTATTATAATAATCTAGTCAACTTTTACAAAGTTAAAAAGTCTATGAGACCCTAAGATTTTGTCTTTAGTGTTTGGTTAACTCAACTATCCAGGATTCTGGATTGCTTATGTACGATTCCATGGAAAAGGGATTCAAAATGTCTTTGTTGAGCTGAGCATGTCAGAGTTAACCTGATAAACCCTTAGGATCATTTGCAGATCCCTCCAGCCACCTGCCGGCAATCCTCTCCATATTGCCACAGATCAACTGCTGTGCTACCACTGTTTGCCCACAAAATACCCAGTCATTTCACTTTACAATTCATCAAGTGAAGCGCTTTGAGATACCTCAAAGTCGTGTTAAGGTGCTGCATCAAATGCAAGAATTATTCTTATATTATTATTTCAATTTATGAGAAGGAACTGGAAATAAATCACACCCCTGTAGTTGGAGGCTGTTCAATGCACATTACCTCCACTCTGAAAGCAACAGAGATTCCATGGTTCTATTCGAAAAGAGAAGAAAGTTTCCCTTGGTGTCCTGGTCAACTACTTCAACAATAAAATTGGCCACTCACTGGATGGGACATTATTGCGTATAAATTGGCTGCTGCTTTGCTCTCCTAAAACTGCACAGTCTCGACTCATTACAGTAAGTTCTGGGAAGCTCTTTGCAATGTCCTCCCGATGTGAAAGGTGCCATATATGACATGCAAGTGTCATGATTACCAGCATAATTCAGTTGCCACTCGCTCAATCGCTTTTCTTGTGTTTCTGGTGCTTTGATGATTTAACGAAGAGAACGGTGAAATTGAAAAAATACACTGTCACAGATGACATTTGGCATTGGAGACTGATAACAGGCCTGTGACTACCTGGTAATCCATTGAGTTATGGACCAAATGTCCCGGAGTTCTGAAAACACTCTGGACTTTGGCAATGTGTGAACTAAACCACATGGGACTTTCCTTGAGAAATGACTGTAATAATCAACTCACATCCCTCTGCTCTGGAGATGAGAGTGCTACCAACTGAGCCAGTCTGTCGCCCCATTGCTTCATACCCAATTCTATAAACGTTCACAGATGACAGCACGATATGACTAATTCCGTCTGAACCAGTCGACTCCAACCCTGTGAAGCAAACGAAGAATAAAACATTAACACACTTCTTACTGTAACTAGCATTTTATCACTCCTTTGCTCTTTACAGTATATACACTGCTGTGTGCAACTGGATAACATGATCAGCCGCTGAATCAAACACAAAGATTATTATTATTAACTGATTGGAGGGAATGGAAAGTAGGAATTCCCAGCATCTTTCCATCATTATTTCTTCTTCCTGAGAAAGAAATGGATTGTCATTCAGCCTGGCTCCCAGTCAGGTGGTCAGACACACGGCCCTCCTCACCCAGTAGACCACAACAACAAATGACATTTCTATATCACGTTTCACGTCGGGAGGACTTCCAAATGCACCTAATATTAATAACAATCCTTGCATTTGATATAGCGCTTTTCACATCTTATCGACGTCTCAAAGCGCTTCACAGAATATACTGTAAAGTGAATTGACTGGGTATTTGTGGGCGAATCGTGGCAGCCAATTGCGCACAGCAGTGGCCCACAAACAGTCGTGGATTAAAATGACAAATTTTATTACTATTCTTTTTGGAGGGATTATTATTAGGCGTGTGGAGTAAGGAAACTTGCCCAAGGTTTCGCCCTGACCTGCCTGGATTCGAACACAGGTCTCCCCAGCTTGGTGTCCCCAGCTTGCAAGACAAGTGCTCTAACCACTGAGCCACAGAAGTCAGTGAGAATAATTTTGGAAATAGTTTACATTATCTCCGCTGAAGCGCTTTGAGATGTCTGAATGACCTAATGATGGGGTTCATCAAATGGAAGGATGAAAATTATAAGAATTATTATCCAGACTCTTGACGAGGCGATAAGTGAAAGGGATTGTACGGGTGTAACTCGGGTCAGGGCGTCAGCTAAAATGCACTCGCGGAGACCGGGAGTGAGAGATCGGTTGGGCAGCTTCAACCCGTGGGGAGAGGGGCAGGGCAGCGGGGAGGGGCGGGAGAGTCACGAGGGGAGGGCGAGAGTTGGGAGGTCAGCAGAAGGCATGAAGAGGAGTGTCTTGAGGCCGGCCTTGAAGGAGGCAAGGGAGGGAGCGAGGCGAAGGGACTGTGGGATGATGTACCAGAGTGTGGGGGGCAGAGAGGCTGAAAGCCTGTCCGCCAATGGTAGGGTGGGTCGCGTGGGGGACATGGAGCAGACCGGAGCCCGCTGAACAGAGTGGGCAGGACGGAGCATAAGGGGATGCGGCATCACAAAAGTGAGAGCGAAGGGCGTCCTGAGAGTAAAAATAGCGTCAGGAAGTGAAGTCAGGCAGCTAGACTCAGCTGTTGTTCAGGGGAGTTCGATATGACGGCCCCCGCACCTAGAGCAGCAGAGACTTGTCCTCGCCGGTCGCTCACCACTGTACGTTCTCTTGGCTTTTCTGGCTCCTTTGTACAGACAGGAGACTTGAAGTTTCTCACCCCCAGGGCCCACCCACAGACTATTTCTCTGGCTTTTGTCGACAATAAACTTCAACCCTCGCTCACTACTCTCAGCTCCCGATCGCTTGGTGAGTGGGGGCTGGTAAATGAAACGTGGAGTGAGATCAGGCCTTTGGACCGGGCGGCCAAGTGAGCACAAGACGCTTTACCTTCCAAGAGGGCATCTTCTCAGACACGGTGCTGGTTCAACTTCCCTGGAAAGGGTGACAAGCTGAGGGGATCCGCTGGGATCTGAAGCCGCAATTCCTGTTCCCAGGTACAGTCTCCAGCCACTGAGCTGATGGGCAGAGACACCCCCTGCCCCACTGGGTGAGGAGCCACTGAGTGGGGATCACACCCACTGTGAAACGGACAGAGACTTTTGCTTACCCCTGGAGAGTTCCTCCGTTCCTACTTCTTCTGATGTCTGTGGAAATTTCTAGAGATGAGACAAGAGTCACTGAAAATCAGCAGCTTCAAAATAGTCTGGAGCTCCATGCACCTCCTGGACATCTCCTGTAATTTCTTACATTACCTGATCTCTCCGGCTCCCCTGTGTTTCCTCCTCTTTCTATTCTTCCTCAAGACAAAGTGAACGATTCAGCCACTCGCAGTCCCACATCAGGGCTTAGAATCACATTGTCTAAACGAGTCACACTGTCAGCTTGGCTTTGTGAAGGGTAGGTCGTGTTCGGCTAATTTAGTTGGATTTTTTTTGAGGTGGTCACACCAAAATGGTAGACAAGAGAGTGTGTATGGATGTCGTTTACCGTATATCTCCGCGTATAAGGCGCACCCCCCACTTTTGACCTTTTCTTGGTGGAAAAAAAACGGAAGCATTTTCAATGATATTGCCGGCAGAAGGGAGGAGAGACAGGAGAGACAGGTAGGTAGGGAGAGAGAGAGGCAGGCAGCCAGGCAGCCAGGCAGGGAGGGAGGGAGAGAGGAAGGCAGGGAGAGAGAGAGGGAGAGAGGTAGGGCGGCAGCCAGGGAGGGAGGGAGGGAAGGAAGCAGGCAGGCAGGCAGGGAGGGAGAGGGAGAGGCAGCTAGACGTTCACTGAACGTCTGCTCGAGGTCGAACGTCCAATGTTCGCCGTCAACGTTCGCTGCACGTTCAGAGAACAACTTTTACCAGCGAAACGTAAATTTCATCTGCTTTCAACTTTTATTGATTGTCTATTGTTTTTAATTAAGCCTGATGTGTCACTGTTGACTGATGGGCAGTTTTAGAATTTGATTTAGTTTTTGTTAATACGTTGCCTGAACGTTGTGCCTCATGTTTATAGCCTTGATATTGTTAAATAGTCTTGATTTGTGTGTGTGTGTGTGTGTGTGTTTGTGTGTGTGTGTTTGTGTGTGTGTGTGTTTGTGTGTGTGTGTGTTTGTGTGTGTGTGTGTGTTTGCAATAACATCGAACTACAACTTCAATGTTAGGATGTCGAGGTCATTTTGTATTTTTTTCTTCATATTTTGGGGGGACCAGTGAAAAAGCAACGGCTGGACGTTCCGTGGACTAAGTTGAGTTACTTCTCCCACGACTCGGAAAATAAACGACCCCCGCGAGCCGACAGTTGATCTGCAGCAATGATTGTCCTCGTGAGCCGCCGAGTGACGGGGAGACCTCCCTCACGCTTCTCGCGTTGGGCCAATCGTGTGTCCGGAGGACGCTGAGCTTTACGTTTAAATCTTGAATAAATTTATGCAACTTTTCCGGAGTTATTAATGTTATTATGATTGCCACTGGAACATTAATGTTTTATTAAGGTTTATACTTTGATCGACTTACACTGGAGGAAACGGCCGATTCCCGCTATTTTCCGGTAACAGTTACACTCGGGGTTTGCCATTTGGCCGGAAAAAAACGGCCAAATTAGAGAGATCTGGCCTGACACAATTTCGTATGTCCGAGAAAAACATTTCTTCCCCCAAATTGATTTGGCCCTTTAACATTAGTTTGGCCGTGAAATGATTTTCTTTGGGTTTTCATTGTTTATTTTTTCTTTCTGTCTCTGTGTGTTTTATGACTGGCAGATGCCGCAGAAAAACACTGAAAGCCGTTATAACTCTTCCCAAAAGTATGGGGAGAGTCGCTCTCGAGCGCTGTTCTCGAGTCATGAGGCCACGGCAGAGGAACTTCATTCTCCACCTCCCCCTCCCCATAGTTTTGCAAGTAGTACGTACGCGCATGCGCACACATTAACTAGTCCATGTATACGTACGCGCGCGCGCACACACACACATTATACTAGTGCACGGGCGCGCGTCGACCAAACAATCAGGTGGTGATTTGGCCGTGCCACGTGCCGCGCCGGACGTGAGTCGAAGTAGTCGTGGCCGCGCGCTCTCTGCCACACTAACAAGCCAGTGCACGGGGTTCTTAATGGGGGGGTGCGGATGGCTAGTGATGTGACCAACAATGGCCTGGGGGGCTGCCCCCGAAGCTCCCTCGAGGCTCCGACGTTTTACACAGTTTGAGTCAGGCCCGTACGCGGGGGGGGGGGGGGGGGGTGAGTACGCCCCCTCCCAAATTATAAAAGGTCCACATTTTCCGAGGTAGAGAATTGTATTTTTATCAAATTTAAATACCAAGTAAATTTATTGAGCATTTGTGTAACAATTAATTCTTCAAAACTATGTATTGCTTATAAATACACATCTTTGAATGTTTTAGTATTAATATAAAATGACTCGCACACCAGAATCGGCGTCTACCCAAAACATACCGCGTCGATAGACACGCTAGTCAATGACGCGGCGATATCCTTATGACTTGGAAGGTCCTCCTCAAGTAAAAGGCGCTATACAAATGTAATGTGTTTTTGTTGCTGTCAGTTTGAAATGCTACAAAAATGTGGGAACATTTTGTCCTCTGTGAGTCACATGTTAACGGGGTATTGTGATGGCAGAGCTGTCTATTGGCTGTTGATGTGGGTGGGGTCAGACGATGATGTCTCCAGGCTGACACCCCAGGGTATCACAGGGGGGGGATTGTGATGTCAGACCCGGCGATGGGTTTGTGGAGAAGCGTCTGTTTCCCGTTTAGTTAGGTCGGGAGAGAGGGAGCGAGATTAGACGACCTACAGATCAGTCATCTTAAAGTCAGATCTAGCAAAATACTGGAATCCATCATCATCATCATCATCATCATCGAGAGAACGCGGTGAAACATTGTCTGATTGTCTGTTGGGGCTGAAGAGAGGGTGGGACCAGCAGGTGAAAGCAGTGACTGTACAACAAACAGGACGCAGGAATGATTATTATCATCATTACTATAATCTCTCTTCAGCCCTAAAAACCCGGAGGCCGAACCAACGGAGGCAGAGACAACGGAGGAGGAACCACAACCTGAGGTGAGTGTGTGGGGCGGGGCTCGAGTGAAAGGGGTAAGCGATGAGCGGTGAATGACAGACCAGTGACAGGATGTCCTGGGCCTGACACACATTCTGGACACGCGGCAGCAAATTTAAATAGTTGTTATTCAGCCCCTGACTGTGGCACCCAGGACAGTGGCCGGGGCGTGTGGAGATCTCTGTGTAAACCCCGTCAGTCAGGGAATATCCAAGGCCAGTGATCAGTTGAATGACACTACAGGCTGGGTCAGAATCTGGATAGATCAATATTAAAACCATTTCCCACAGTATTGTCACTGTCTCCTGGATGAGGAGGGCCGTGTGTCTGACTGTCTGACTGGGGTGGAGTCAGTCTAAATGACAATCCATTTCTTTCTCAGGACGAACCAGGAGAGAACGAGTGGTCGGAGAATTTTATGTTCTCAAATACATCCAATGAGGTAATGATAATAATTTGACACATTGTCAAGACTTGTCAAGGATATACTGTACTCTGAAGTGTAGCAACTGTGTATTTTCGGGCGAAATGTGGCAATCAGTTGCACACAGGTTTCCCACAAACTCCATACAGGAGACATGTTTGACTTTGCCAATTTACTGCTCACTTGACTTCACAACTCTCCCTCCAGAAACTGCAGATTATTCATAACCCTGCAACTCATATCCCATCAGGTGCCAAGCTCCACAAACCGACCACTCACATCAACACGAAGTAGGCCAGTGCGCACCGAGCGGAGGAACAGTTTTGTGTTAAGACATGGAGTCCGCACACACTGACAACAGCTTTGTATTTCTGGATGAAGAAAAGCATGTGATGGTACCTTGACCTGGCGCTTGAGTGGGCTCAGAAGTAGGAGTGTCAAACCAACCTGGTGAGTGTCAGACCCAGAGACTCAGTGAGTTACAGCTCAGCCGGGTTTGGAGACTCGACATTCTCCTGCCCAAACCTGCGATGTCTTCAGGCAGAAATTGTTGTCAGGGCCTTGCAAGCAGCTAATTCTCTCCTTTGTGTGTCTGCTGCAGGTCGAGCATCGCAGCTGAGTGGGAGTAAGAGAGGAGCAGGTAATAATAAAAATACTAATCCTTGAACTTGATATAGCGCTTTTTAAAGTCTTTTAGATAAAGGTTTTAAAACGGCCCCAATCCCGCAAACTCCCCTAAATCCCTTTGCCTCAAACTGTATGTTTCTGCCTTCAAACACTGCTCAGAAACTAATCAGTTTTGCCGTTCCCTTGGTCGCCATCCTTAAACTGTACCCTTCCCTTGCTCGGTTCTCCCGGTATCTGTGCGAAGGTATCTGTGCGAAGTTATCTGAGTCCAATATGAACGTATATGTTTATCAGGGCAATTTCTTGTTGTTGTTTGTTAGGCAACAGATGATAACTTTGAAGGGGAATTTGCCAACGAAAGCATTGACCGTGAGTGAGGGCAGGCGGGCGAGTCACTGTGTAACTATGGTGGTCGGTAACATCCCAGTCACATCCAACGCAGTAAGTCTCACCTGTGCAATCCCTTTCACCTATCATAATTCTTATAATATTAATCCTTCCATTTGATGCAGCGCCTCCTCAGGTCGTCCACACATCTCAAAGCGCATCAGCAGAGATAA
This sequence comes from Hydrolagus colliei, assembly GCA_035084275.1. Taxonomy (NCBI): domain Eukaryota; kingdom Metazoa; phylum Chordata; class Chondrichthyes; order Chimaeriformes; family Chimaeridae; genus Hydrolagus; species Hydrolagus colliei. The sequence continues at coordinate 6,251,404 of CM068763.1, read as the reverse complement.
TGTCAACTATTTCCCAAATTATTCCCAAATTGCCTTCTGTGAGTTTGGAAGTTCTCCTGACGTGAAAGGCGATATAGAAATGTCATTTATATTGTTGTTGTGGTCTGCTGGGTGTGGAGGGCCGTGTGTCTGACCACCTGACTGGGAGCCAGGCTGATTGACAATCCATTTCTTTCTCAGGAAGAAGAAATAATGATGGGCAGATGCTGCCAATATATAATGTCCGACCCTTCCAGTCCGGTAATAGCAATAATCTTTGGGTTTGATTCAGAGGCTGATCATGTTGTCCAGTTGCACACAGCAGTGTCCCAAAAGAGCTAAGGAGTGAGTGGGAGACAGTCATTGGGAGACGTGGGTCCATATCTGTCACTGAACCAGCCACTGGGACACTTGCATAAACCCCAGCTTCACTTGGGACTTTCCCTTCGGAATGAACACATGGCAATTCCATGTGGACAGTTGGATGGGGAATAGGAATTCTTATGGATACAGGGATTAAGGGATATGGGGATAAGGCGGGCAGGTGCGGTTACATTAGAAGATGATCTTATTGAAAGAAGGGGCAGGCTCGATGGACCGAATGGCCTACTCCTGCTCCTTCTTATTCTTAGGTTCAAACTTGACCCTCTCATCCCCCTACATTGGCGAGGACGTCCCAGGTCTCTCGATATTTAGTGTAGTTAACATCAAGATACTGAGCTTGCATGCACTAATAGCTGCTTTGTATTTCAGGAACAAAGACCCTCCGTTCTTGACTTCTGCCTAGTGATAGCACAAGAGATAATAGATCGTCATCAGACCAACATGGTGAGTGTCAGACCAAGAGACTCACCGAGTTACAGTGTGGCGGGGTTTGGGGTCTTGACATTTTCCAGCCCAAGCCTGCAATGTCTTCACACAGATACGGCAGCCGTGTCTTTGCCGACAGCTAACCCTCTCCCTTCTGTCTCTTTTCCAGGTCAGGGCACCGGCCACGGCGAGGAATAACATAATCAACAAGTAAGGTTTTTGCTTTGTCCCCACACTCCACAAACTCCCCCCAAACCCCTCAGTTTCTGACCTTCTCTTTCTGCCTTTTAAAGTTCGCTCGGAAATTAGTCAATTTGGCTGTTCCTTTGGTTGCTATCCTTAAACCCTGCCCGTCTCCCGGCTGCTCGGAACTCTCGGTATCTGTGTGAAGCTGAATGCATGGAGCCGCAGTGTTTATGTTGTTGTTGTTTGTTAGACTCAGGAACAACAAGGAAGAGGAAGAGCGGGTACCGGAGGAGGAAGTCACACAAGTTGACGTCACAGGGACCGTGAGTGAGGGTAAGCGGGCGAGTGGCTGTGTAACTGACAGGCCGTGGGAGTAGGCGTTTTACAGAGCAGCGTAGATGGTGTTCGCTGGTAACAGTCACATCCAGCGCAGCACCACGTACCACTCGTAGATTCTCTGACATCTGTCATCTTGATATTGGGAGTCTGGATAGTAATTATTAGAACTAGAATCCTTCCATTTGATGCAGTGCCTTATCGTGTCTTTCCGATTTCTCAAAGTGCTTCTCCAGAGATACTGTAAACTCTGCTTTCTGTCTCGTTTCCAGTTCGTCAGAATTGCGTCGGCGTTAGTGGAGGCTGGTCAGTCGTGCAGCAGGTAAGGTTTTTGCTATGTCCCCACTCTGCACAAACTCCCTCCAAATCGCTCTGCCTTGGACCAAGGGAATGTGAATGGCATCGTTTTTATAGGCAAATTGTTGTTGCTGTTTCTTAGGCTCGAGGAACAACAGGAAGAGCTGGTTCCAGAGGAGGAGGAACACGGGGATGTGAGATACGGTGAGTGAGGGCAGGCTGGCAAGACACTGTGTAAACGACAGGTCGAGGGAGCGGGTGGTTTACAGTCACTAACAGCTGCTTTATATTTCAGGATAATGAACTCTCTCCAGGAGAGTTGGTGAGGCCAAATGAGGCTCAAGACTTCAATCAAGCCAACCTGGTGAGTGTCAGACCCAGGGACTCATCGAGTTTCAGCGCAGCCGGGTTTGAATGCTTGACATTCTCCAACTAAACCATGCAATGTCTTTAGACAGACATGTCCTCCAGGGCGTTGCCAGCAGTTAATCCTTTCTGTCTCTTATCCAGGTTAACAGCATCTCTGTGGAGACAGATGAGGCGAGCAACAAGTAAGGTCTTCCCTATGTCCCCGCTCTACACAAACTCCCCCCAAATTCCTTTGCTTCGTACATTATCTTTCTGCCTTCACAGTTCTTTGAGAAACAAGTTGTTTCAGCCATTCCTTCGGTCGCCCTACTCAAACCCTGCCCTTCCCCTGGCTGCTTGGAGCTCCCAATAACTGTGAAGCTCTTTGAAACCTGAGTCTGTTGTGAGCGGAATTGTTTATAAGGGCAAGTTGTTGTTGTGTGTTAGGCTTAGCACAAAGGCGGAAGAGCTGGAAACGAGAGAACAGAGTGATAGGGGTGGACGTCCCAGAGACAGTGATTGACGGCAGGCCAGTGAGTTGCTGTTTTTGTCTAAGGGCACGGGGTAGCGGGGTTTTTACATAGCAGCTTACACAGTGGTGGTCGCTAACATACACGACAGTATCACGTCATCACCTGTACATTGCCGGTCACTTGTCAACTCGCTGTCATAAGTGGATAATAATGATTACCATAATAATCCTTGCCTTTGATACAATCGAAGGCTTCAACCCACAACTTTCTGGCAGATGCCTGAATGGTACCACTAAGCTAGGCTGTGAGCGAGTGGCTGAATCTTTCACTTTGTCTTTAGGAAGAACAGTCGAAGGAGTAAACGCAGGGGAGCCAGAGAGATCAGGCAATGTAAGAAATGTTGTGACCCCAGGAGGCATGGAGATGCACGGAGCTCTAGACTGTTTTGAAGCTGATTTTCAGTGACGCTGTCCAATCTCTAGCAATTTCTGCCTCCACAGACATCAGTGCAAGATGGAACGGAGGAACTCTCCAGGGGTAAGCAAAAGTCTCTGTCCATTTCACAGTGGGTGTGATCCCCACTCAGTGGCTCCTCACCCAGTGGGGCAGGGGGTGTCTCTGTCCATCAGCTTTTCATTCCCCCTCACCCCCACCCCATCCGAGCCTCGTTTCTCAATCATTTTGCTCCTCATCCTCAAATCCCGCTCGTAGCCGAGTGAGAGTTTTAGGTTTGCAGAGCCATTGTTCTGTTGGGAAGGGCTCACATGTGGGAGGGTCATTGTCAACACGTCTTTTTGTTTCCTGTCCAGGAGCAGCAGCAGCAGCTGAAAAGCAGAAAAAGAAGAGGAAAAGGTACAGTGACGCTTGCTCATTGATGCACTGAGTGAATCTCTCTCGGTGACGCTTTCTCAGTCGCACACTGAGACTTGTGATGGTGAAGGGCAGAGATGGCACAGGCTTCAGCCAATATTTATTTACTCAGGATCACTGTTGGTTGCTCTGGGTTGCCAGGAAGGCTGGTTGAGCCCAGGGATGCTGGACAAATTGAGGAAACGGCTGGGAGCTGTGAGGGGAAGATGTTCGATGGGAATCAGAAAGTTTGGGGTGAAATAGGTTGAATGGGCTTGTTAATCGATATTGTTAATATGCTGTTAATATCCAGCTGATTCCTGTTGTACTTGGGACTCATTGATGTTTCCTTTCATACCCACAGGAAATGCTGCTGGTGTTGTTTTCCCTGGAGGAAAAGGGCTGAGGATTGAGGGCAACTCAAAATCTTCTCTCCTCCTCTGGCTGGATTGTAGTTCCTCTGCGGATTGTACTTTGGTTATTATTATCATCATCATCATTATTTATTCATTTTGTTCAATTTGGGTAGTTATTTGCTTCCATTTTAATTGTTCACATTATGAATATTCTTATTTTTGATGTAAAATGATTGTTGTATTATTGTTGTTACCATTTTCATTATATTATATCACACATTATTACTTATTATTACATTATTACACATTATTACTTCTATTAAAATTATAACTATTGTTAGATTTTGCATTTGTTACCTGTACTGACATTAGTGTTTTATTGGTTCTGTATTTGTTACTCTTTTTGATTAAAAATTCTATTACACCATTATTGGATTGCTGGGTCATTATTCGAAACCTCGGGATTGGAAATCCCAACAAGTCCACACGCCTCGGTTTCCCTAGCAATAGATGAGAACCTGGTGTTTGTCACTTTCTAGGATACCCACCAAAAATAGAATCCCTCCAAAAATAAGTTAATTAATAATTATAATAAATGCTTGACTGTTTATGGGACACTGCTGTGTGCAATTGGCTGTCATGTTTCACTCATGTTTCACCCAGAAATACACAATCAATTCAGTCAATAGGGTATTCTGTGAAGTGCTTTAGGGTGTCTCGACAATGTGATGAAGCAGGATATCAAATGTAAGGATTATTATTATTATTATTATCTGCTGCAAATCCTGTGAAGCAACAACAACAGTAGACTAAAGGATCAAAGTCTCTTATCCTGTAATAGACGAGAGAAATAAATACTGCAGAGAAATAGAGATCTATAGCTCAAAAACACAGACAGAAACAGTAAGAGATGAACAGTTGGTCAGTATGAGAATCTTGTGGGAAGAGTGGAGGGATTGAACAGAATCAGAAGCTGTGAGATTCGACTGAGAAACTTTACTGTTTCAAGACATTTGAACAACATTCAGACCAGAACTAATTGCCCAATGAAAAGGACCATTGGGTAAGCCAATGCTGCTGTGATCCTCTGGGCAGTGCTAATAGGAACATTAAGAATCTTATTACAGTACTTGCTTTTAACACATCCAGGTTTGACTACACCAACACTCTGCCAGTTAGAATCCCCCACACACAGGCCTCAGGCTATCCAGAGTTCTGTAGCCTGGTCCAAGACCAATTCCTTTGACTTTCAATCATCTCAGGCATCAGTCCCAGCTTGGGTGCCCAGACAACAGTATCAATCGCTTTGAGATAGCCTGCCAACATGACAGGTAATGTAAAGGTGAATGAAAGTGTATTGTATCATAATACTAATAATAAATAATAATCCTTGCATTTGATATAACACCTTATCATGTCTTCTAGATGTCTCAAAGTGCTTCACAGAATATACTGTAAAGTGAATTAACTGTACATTTGGTGGGTGAAATGTGGCAGCCAGTAGCACACAGTAGAATCAGTATAACTGGAATACTGTACTGAAGAAAAACACCAAGTTAATCCCATGCAGACACGGGTAAGAGATGTAGATCAATTCTGAACTGCATTACTGCTGGGCATACAGACTAGGTTTCTGTTGTCAACTTTTCTCCACCATCAAAGCTTGACTCATTTTTTCCCTTCTCCAGTCCCAGTGTTGTTATTTTCCCAAGTGGCAATTATCTGTGTGTGAGATTTAGTAATGTCTGCGTTTGATGTAGGGCCTTATTGCATTGGTGAGACTTCTCAAAGTTCCTCCGAGAATAAAGTGTAAAGTGAATTGACTATATATTTGGTGGACGAACCGTGGCAGCCACTTGTGTACAACAGCGTCCCATAAACCAAAATGATCATTCACTTCAACAACAACAACAACAACAATTTACATTTATAGAGCGCCTTTCACGTCGGGAGGACGTCCCAAGGCGCTGCACAGGAGGCGTGTGACCCGAGCTGGGAGGGGAGTGTTTGGGAAGGGGTGAAACACGAAGGGAAGGTAAAAGAGTTCGGGGTGGAACAAAAGGCACGATCAAAGAGGAAAGTCTTCAAACCGGCCTTCAAAGAGGAAAGGGAAGAGACGAAACGGAGGGATTGAGGGATGGCATTCCATAAGGTGGGAGCGGAGAAACTGAAGGCCCGGCCTCCGATGGTGAGGCGGTTCGGGCGGGGGGCTTGGAGCAGGCCAAGTCCTGTTGAACGGAGGGCCGGGTGGACGTGTAGGGGGAGAGTAGATCGGTTAAGTAGGATGGGGCAAGGCCGTGTAAGGCCTTGTAGGTGAGGACGAGGATCTTAAACTCGATCCTCTGGAGGATGGGGAGCCAGTGGAGACGGGCGAGGGTGGGGGTTATATGGTCGCGGAAGCGGGTGCGGGATAGTACACGGGCTGCAGAGTTTTGGATGGCCTGCGGCCTATGAATGGAGGAACTGGGGAGGTTCCTCCATTCATGGTTGTTTGTGAGACATTGTGTGCAAATTGGCTGCCGCTACAACACATGCAGTCACTGCATTTTACAGTATATCATATGAAGCACTTTGGGACGTCCTCCTGACGTGAAAGGTGTGAGACTACACCTAATCACTATTATTATTATTATCCATCTAATTACCATTTCCCCTTGGGATCAGTCTTCCCAGATTTTGAGAGCTTGAGAGACACCGCGGGCTGTGGGTATACAGGCAGACCTTGTCCTGTGAAATCTATAGCTCAGTTGTCAGAAACGTTCAGTTACTACATTTCATTTTGACGTTGACAGGATGACCAAAGGAGTCAGTGAAACCAATAAAATCCTGGCACCTTCACTGCATCAGAGCAGATCTTTCAGGCTGCTCATTGGACGCTTTAGAAAAAGCGGGGAAGAAAGGGAGCCTTTCTAAAGTGTCCAATGAGCAGCCCGAAGGATCTGCTCTGATGCAGTGAAGCTGCTGGGATTTTATTGTTTTTATTGGTTTCATTGGGATCTGGTGGGGATCTGGTGTAGTTGCCTTTTTGCTCTTGCAAGTTATTGGCCAGTACACTTAGGAAAAACTCCCTCTCTATTTAAATAGTGTCATGGGAGGTTTAATGTCCACCTGAATAGATGAGACCTGAGTGTATCAAAGTCTTATCCAAGGTATGAGATTCCCACTCCCTCTGCCATCCCTTTTCCCCCTTCTCCCACACCCCCACGCCGCACCCACCCTCCCCACACATACACAACTAAATGTCTGCCTCTTCCGTGAACTCAAATTTTCTAATGTGGGGGCTTGAGTCCACAGCATTCTGCCTGAGAGATAAAGAGTCAGGCTGACACGTTCATTATTCTTCTTGCATGTTTTAAGCACAATTCTGTGGTTTTTGGATCATCGTTCAATAATTTTGAAGGAGATTAATGCATTGAAAGGGATTATATGAGCTAAGGGTTCATTAAGTTCAGTAAGACAATGGGAAACCACAAGACTCTCATTTTAATTAGTTCCAACAGGGATCCGAGTTGGAATGGATTTGAGATTCAGAGCTGAGTGAAAAGTGCCTGGATTCTCTTTCACTAATGATCACAGAGCTGGGGTTTTTTGAGGATTATTAATAATAATACTAATCATTCTTGCATTTGACAGAGCATCTTAGCACATCGTTAAGATGTCTCAAAGTGCTTCACAGAATATACTCTAAAGTGACAGAATGCAAAATACTGCAGATGCTGGAAGTCTGAAATAAAAACAGATATCGCTGGGAATATGCAGCCGGTCAGGCAGCATCTATGGAGAAAGACAAGTGAGCCAAATACTCAGGTCCAGGAACCTTCATTAGAAGGTTTATGGATCTGAAACATTGACTCACTTTCCTGTCTTCATACTCTAAAGTAAATTGACTGGATATTTTGTGGGACAAAACACAGCAGACAATTGCGCACAGGCGATTCCCACAAACAGTTGTGCAAGTTAGCAAGTTATTATTATTTTCTTTTAAGTGATTATTACCCCTGGAAAGCAATCAACCAATCGACTAACAACTGAGTACCTAGTTACTGCTAGGTAAACAGAGGCGTGTAAGGAAACTTGCCTAAGGTTTTGCCCCACTCGGGTCCTCTTGCTTGGGGCGAGTGTTCTAACCAATATGCTATAGGACTGCGAGAGTCTCCATGTGTAGTCTGGACACTAAGTAATTTTAGTTTACTGTTGGTCAGCTAGGTGTCTATTCCAGAAACCCATCATCAAACAGCACAAGACTATCTGAACTAGACTGAACGTTCCAATATGTATATGACCTACACATGAAAATTTCCCTCGTCTGGAGTAAAATGGAGTAAATGGAGTACTGCCTCCATGGAATGACAGACCATATTTACCTAATTCCAGAAAACATTCAGTCCAAGTTGGTGAGAGCCATGGTTTAGGGACCATCGAGTGTGTTTTGGGGATAAAATTTCTGGAGTTTATACGACACTGAGCCAAACATGATATGTAATCAGTCACTGGTTCCCAGACAGTGGGATAATAATTCTGGGAAGATTAAGTGAGCAAAATACCGAACAAAGATAATAATCCATACGGATGTATTGTTTGATATAGCGATTTTTGGATTGGATAAGTATTTCAAAGCCCTTCACAGGATATACAGTAAAGTGCAATCACTGTGTATTTCATGAGTGAATACGGCTAACAATTTGAACACATCCCAACATCCCACAAACAGCCATTTTAAGTAAATGAACAATGTTATTTATTTTATTGTTGGCCAAGAAAGTGTCAGAAAATCCCTTCTTTTGTCAAATAGATGACCAGATGTCTGCTCGGCCTGTCCCTCTGGAACTTCATCCCAAGTCCTTCCAGCTTGCTCCCTCCCACCCTAGGTTCAAAGCCCGCCATGCTTTTGATCATCTTCCCCTCCTCCCCACCGCTCTCACTCCCCTCAGGGACAACCAGCCAGTAGTGTGAAGTGCTTCGCAACATCCTTCCGGCCAGAATTCCTCCAGCTAAATGCCAATGATTATTCTCTTCATTGTTGCTTGTGCGACGTACTGTGTGGAAATTGGCTGCTTAGCATGGCACTGAAACATGATTTTCAACCACCAATTCTCTGACTCGGAGGTGAGAATGTGACCAACTGAGCCAAGACAACACAACTAACACTGCCTTTCCAATTACATTCACTGATGACTTTCCCACAGACTCCGCAACATAGCTATTTAATTGTCTCCAAGCTTTGTCCGGTTATTAATCAGACACTGATTTAACACCCTTTCTAAAAGGAGTTTTAAGCGATGTTTCAAAGAGCTAATTGACTGTTCGAGCTTGTTGCACACATCCACACAGTGGGAGAACATGTGTCAGCTAATCTCTGATCTTCCTTCAGACGTTTCCCCCAGTGCTATGAGCAGAGCTTAAGTTAAATGGATTAGTCACACATTATCCGTTCCCTTGCATGTCTGGAAAGCTGTGATCTTGTCCTTGTAACCTGAAGTGCGGCACCTGAGATCCCTCCCTTGCCTTCCCCAGCATCTCAGCCAACCACTCAATCATCATTGGACATCCACTCGGATACACAGTAGAGCTCCTGTAGCTCAGTGGTTAGAGCACCCGCCTTACAAGCGCCTTACAACCCGCCTTACCTGAGTTCGAATCCAGGCAGATCAGGGCGACACCTTTGAAGTTTCCATACTTCACACGCCTAATAATAATCTGTCCAAAAAAACACAATAATAAAAATTGGTCATTTCAAAGCACGACTGATTGTGGGGGACGCTGCTGTGCGCAACTGCTGTGGCTGTCGCGTTTCGCCCACAAATATACAGTCATTTCACTTTAATGTATATTCTGTGAAGCGCTTTGAGACATCGATATGATGTGAAAAGCGCTAAATCAAATGCAAGGATTATTATTATTATTATTACAGTGCTCAGCAGAGGCTGGGAGTACTGGGTATGGAGCAGTCTGACGCACTGTCAATCAGTGTCAGCCTTTGAACAACAACAACAACAAAATTACATTTATAGATCATCTTCCACATCGGGAGGATGTCCCAAGGCGCTGAACAGTCAGGTGAAGAATCCCTGAAGGAAGAATCACTTTAGCCCAGCACGGAACGCTTTCCAATCGCGTTGTTCACCATCTTAGCTTGTGGTAATTGGAGGCTGGGTTGTCAGTTGGATCTACCATTTGTATTTGTGACTTCAAACTAAAGTCATGGTCTGCAGTTGCTGCTTTCAGACCTCACCCTGTTTCTGTCTCAGTACCAGTTTTCACCCCCTCCCTTGCCCTCCTTCAAGACCCACCTCAAACCTTCCTCAGTGACTGAGCTTTTAGTCATCGCGCACCTCCCTACCCTACCTCCACCCCACCTGATCCCAACCCTCATTTTGGATGTGGATCCCTGATCGTCCAGTACCTTAGGACGTCTTCCTGACGTGAAAGGCGCTAGTCAAGTGTAATTTGTAGTTGTTGTTGCTTCTACTTCTCATGGTGCTCAATAGGTCACAGTCCTGGGTAAGCTCACAGATCACTCACAGTAAGGTATCTCACAGTCTGAAGCACAAACCCACTGGCACAGCTGATGCTGGCTGCTGTGCTAAGCACCGAGTCCATCATCAACCATGTGAACCCATTGCCGGGCCTTGTGGTCAAGACAAATCCATTATAACCACCGAGTGAAGGGAACTGGGTAGGTACCTAAAATGGGGTGGTTTTCAGAGGAAAGGGGGTGAAAAGGCAGGTAAGTGAGCCTAAATGGATTTCTCTTTCATCGCGGGGGACATTAAGGCCATTGTGTAAGTTTCTATGGTCTCTGGTTCTCGGAGGGTTAACTCTAGCAAGCTACTAGTCACAGGGTTAGACCAAAGAGTTATAGGATGTATAACAGCCAGGATCTGGCTGTGTATCAGACACTCGACAATAATTACTCTAGAGTGAGTTTTGATGAGATAAGGCAGCTTTGAAAGCTTTCCTTCTCTCGCTGTGAATATTTACGGTTTCTGAAACAACAATCACTTGAGGATGTGACTATAAGTACCGACACCTCAATAAACAGAATATTGCCAAATCAGTCAAATTCACATCCCCCAGATTACAATCAATTAAAAAATGAAACAAATTTTGTCACTCAATCCACACTGTCTTTGGGACCCTGCTGTGCGCAATTAGCTGTGGTGTTTCGCCTACAAAATACACAGTCAATTCACTTTACAGTATATGCTGTGAAGCCCTTTGAGATGTTTTGAAGATGTGATAAAGCTCTATAATAATAAGGATTATTATTATATTCAAGCTGTACAATTTTCCGGTCAGACTGTACCTTGAGTACTGCATATACAGTAGTTATAATCATTATAATAATAATTATAATAATGCTTATAATAATAATAATATGATTGTGATATAAGGGATTGCCCAAGACTGAGAGGCAGTACAGAGGATAGCGAAGATGATGAGTGCCATTGTTAGAGCAATGAACTACGAGCAGTGATTAGATAAGTTGGGGCTCCTCAGTCCCGAAAATCAATGACTCAGCGGGGACCGTATAGAAGTATGTAACATTTTAAATAAGATTGAATAACTGACCCTAGAGCAATAAAGCACTTACAATAATCAATTTGACGTTTCAATCCACGACGGTTTGTGGGACGCTGCTGTGCGCAATTGGCTGCCACGTTTCTCCCACTTATATAGAGTCAAGTCATTTTAATGTGTATTCTGTGAAGCGCTTTGAGACGTCTAGAAGATGTGAAAAGCGCAGCATCAAATGCAAGGACTATTATTGTTATTCAGAATGCACCAAAACAGTAGAACACAAGGACGCAGGTTTCAGCGCAGGTTACTTGGGACGTCCTCCTGACGTGAAAGGCTTTGACCAAATGTAATTTTGTCGTTGTTCACAATTGCAAAGGTAATTTGAGGCTGGATACCAGGAAGTTTTACTTCATCCAGAGGGTAATTAACAACGAGTTTGAGTTTGCAAGGAGGGATGGTTGATGTTAGGGACACTGGACTAATTGAAAAAGCAGTTTGATGTTGTGGCGGTGGAGGGGGACGGCAATGCAAAGATTCTGGAGAGATCAGATCAAAGATGAAAGGCTTTCTTCATCCAAACCCTGTGTTGAATGCTGTTTTTCAACAACAACAACAACTAACAACATAATGGCATTCACGCAGGGCAGTGTCTCAGAGCATTCAAGTGCCATCAACAGTTTGTTGAGTCAGATGAGGCTGTGCTAATATAAAAACTCCTCTGCCTTCACCCCCACTGCTCAACTCTCTGTAGGATTGCGGGTGCAGAGCTGGGATAGTGGAGCTATGATGTATTAATGATGTGATTGAGGCTGAGCAGTACTTCGATTCGAACAGACCATATTAATCTTAGCAGTGAGTTGTGAGCACTGCATCACTGACATCAGGTAACACACAGGCAGGATTCCAGCAGCCCTGTGCGCGCCTCATTCCCGGCTGATGAGAATAAAGAGACCTTCCCTCAGACCACACTCTGCATGTGGGACCATCCATTCACATACACTCTGCTCTCTCTCTCTCTCTCTCCCTGGCACACAGTCACCACAGATATAACATGGCTGGTTTTCGTCAGGGTTTCCTAGCTGGCCTCCAGTGCCTTTTTCTAATCAGAAAATCTCAGTGTTTAGTGGCACGGGAAGCCTGAAACTCCATTTAGTTTTACCCCCTGATACTATTTGTTTATATGTATATCTATAAATAAGTAAATGATCTTGCAGAGCTGTTTGCATTGCAATTAAATTGGTGATTCTTTGATTTACGGGTTTAGATTAACTCTGGATTGAATGCATTTTTCACAGTTTTACATGATCCTAAATCTTAAACCACGGAATGATCTCACTGGCTGCGATCAAGGGCCGTGATCAGCTTCAGTTCCACACAAAATAATAATTGCGTTTAATGTAGCGCCTTATCAGGTCTTCGAGACCTCTCAAAGAGCTTCGCAGAGTATACTGTAAAGTGAATCAACTGGGTATTTTGTGGCTTAAATGGGTGAAACGTGTTAATGAAATATTCTCCCTCGTCCATTCCCCCCTTTGTTCCCTCCACACACTGATTCACCGCTACCTACTGCTGACAAGAATTACTGGCAACTTTCTTCAATTTTTTTAAATCCCTTTGATTGCTCCTGTTGCTCTCGGAGCGGGCGCAGACACAATGAATCAAATGTTTTTCTCCTGTGTTGTAAAATGATACGGTTCTATGTTGCTGAGCTAGAAGTAATTGGGATGGATGAAGAAAATACTGCTAATAATAAATTGCTAAATAAATACTGCTAAAAATAATAAATAATAATAAAAGTGACCACATTTACATATAAGGTACAGGATTAATAATTTAAAACGGTTTACTGTGTGAGACCATAATAATAATAATCCTTGCGTTTGATATTGCATCTTACCACGTCTTCAAGGCGTCTCAAAGCGCTTCCCAGAATATACTGTAAAGTGAATTGACTGTATATTTGTGGGCGAAATGTGGCAGCCAATTGCACACAGCAGTGTCCCACAAACAGTCGTGGATTGAAATAATCAATTTATTAGTTTTTTCTCTTGCGGGATTATTATCAGGCGTGCGGAGTAAGGAAACTTGCCCAACGTTTCGCCCCGGGCTGGGAATTGAACCCAGGCTTCTCGCTTGTTAGGCGAGTGCTCTAACCACTGAGTTACAGGACTCTGCTGCCCCCCTGGGGTTTGGCAGTTCAGCTCCACACTCATGCGCTGCCGCTGCCGTAGAAACGCTTCCTCACGTGACTGGCAGAGCACGTGAATTTTTCATGAGAGACCCAGATTGGCATCTCAGTTGCTGAAATATTCATCTCACCACTTTATCTGGCATGTAGACAATGATTGCTTTCCTCAAGCACATTTTACAGTTTCTCCACTGACGAGTGAATGGTAAACAGTGTGGGATGGATCGGAGTTACAGTGAGACCTGTGGGGTGCAAAGGGGGATTGATCCTATCATTCCACTCTACCATCCTTTGGATGCGATTTTAAACCAAGGCCTTGTCTGCTCGTTCAGGTGGATGTTAAACAAAAGCAACAACATCAACAACAAATTTGTATAGTGCCTTTCACGTTGGGAGGATGTCCCAAGGCGCTGGAAAGATCCTAAGTTGGTAGTCAAAAAAAGAAGGGAGTTTCTCCCTCCCAGTGTCCTGACCAACAAGCCCTCAAATAAAATTGGTCGCTCACTTCATGACTGTTTGTGGGACAGCAACGCAATTCACAGTTGGCTGCCCCGTTTCACCCACACAATACACGTCAATTCACTTTACAGTATATCCTTTGTGAAGTGCTTTGAGAGGTCTCAGCCACATCATAATAATAATAATCCTTGCATTTGACATAGCGCATTTCATGTCTTCCAGACATCTCAAAGTGATGCACCGAATCTACTGTAAAATGCATTGACTGTACATTTGTGGGCGAAACATGGCAGCCAAATGCAGCAGTGTCCCACAAACAGTCTTTGGATTGAAATGACCAATTTATTATTGTTTTTTTTGAGGGATTGTCATCAGGCTTGTGGAGTAAAGAAACTAGCCCAAGGTTTCGCCCTGCCTTCAAGCGAACTCAGGTCTCTCACTTGCAAGGCAGGTGCTCTAACAACTGAGCTACAGGACTCAACAATGATCTAGTATCATTAAAGGACATATCTAATGGAAGGATTATTATTATTATCTATGTTTTCTATTGAGTGCCATGTTTTGCCCACAAATATACTGTCTCTCTGGGTATATCCTGTGCAAAAGGACATATAGTCATCAGACAAGAGGGGCTAGCATTGACTGTGCCATGGCTCAGATATCTCACTGACCTCAGAGTCCTGTTCAGCCCTGATGGATATGAACAAGCACTGGTTAGTACATTTTCCGAGCACTTGCCATCCCTCACTGATTTAAAATTAACATGCTGAGTAGAAGATGGGGGAGATTTAAGCCTTTAAGGATGCATATAGCAACAGCCTCACTTCCTGTGAAATGCCTTCTGTGAGACTGGTGGAAACATTTCCACCCTGGGCTTAGGGAGAGCTCAGCAGCTGCTGGCTAACACACTCCGCACCATCAAGCAAATCAACAACACACAACAGCAAATTGCATTTATATCGTGTTTTTCACATTGTGAAGACAACCCTAGTATCGCCTGCAGCAGGTAGCCTCAGTTTATCAGGGGTCCAATTTATTCACCATAATCATGGTGATAATAATAATAAATCCTTGCTTTTAGTGCAGTTCCAGAACGTCTCAAAGTGCTTCGCGGTGATTACTTTTAAGTGTAGCGACTGCAGATGACATTGACTGTATAATTTGCACACTGCAATGGGCCACAAACTGCCGGGATCCATTTATCTGGGAGTTTAATTCAATTTGATCGGGAGCATCTCCCATTCTGGCCAACGATCCCTCAGATGAAAACAAGTTGGTCATTTCGAACTAACAACTCCAATCAACTAACAACCGGGTTCCCAATTTATTGCTGGGCAAACAGAGGCATGTGGAATAAGGAAACTCAGCTAAGGTTTCACCCCCGTCTGGGAATTCAACCCGGATCCTCTCTCTTGCGAGTCGAGTGCTCTAACCAATACACTATGGGAGTTCATAAGCAGAATGAAGAGATGGTCGCTGTGTTTTCAATTGTGGAGTCCTGTAGCTCAGTGGTTAGAGGACTCGCCTTGCAAGCAAGAGACCTGGGTTCAATTCCAGGCAGGGAAAAACCTTGGGCAAGTTTCCTTACCCCTCACCCCTAATAATAATCCCTCAAAAAAAAAAAAAAATTTAATCCATGATTGTTTGTGGGGACGCTGCTGTGCACAATTGGCTGCCATGTTTTGCCCACAAACATACTGTCAATTAACTTTACAATATATCCTGTGAAGTGCTTTGAGACGTCTAGAAGGTGTGATAAGGCGCTATATCAAATGCAAGGAATATTATTATTATTTTTATTATTCTCAGAGCGACATGTACACAGATTATTACTGACCAAGCAAGTACTGTTTGTACACCACCTCACATTTCCACATCGAATGAGTCTGACTGATGGACAGGTACACTGCAGTGCTCTGACAAGTGCGTTGGCTGTGATTAGATTATTTTCCTCGTCCACATTTTAATAAAAGTGTCACCTCGGACTATAATGGAATGCAATTGAAAAGAAGTCAATCTTTAGCTGGCGTGATACATGGGGCTGATTCCTGCCTTATCGCTGAGCAGCTGATTCGGGTGTTATCTACAGCACCAAGCCAACAGTCACTGCATACCGTTACAATTAAATTGGAGCAATGTGCCTGGAAGTCCAATGGACAACAGAGTTTATTCTGTAACGAAACTCTCACTACACCAGATCTGGACAGGGCAGCTTAGAGGGAGCTTTACTCTGTATCTGAAAATCCGAAGCGCTGACATCTCAAATGACAGTAATAAGCACAAACTCTGCCTGTGTTCCTGCAAGGAAAAATTGACCTTAAGACACGAATATCTTTCAAATGTTCTCGTTTCGTGCTGCAATCTCTCGTGGCTCAGAGTGCGGATGAAGAGATCATTAGTGGGTGCTAAGCGTTCAGATGTCAGTGTCAGCTTTCACCAAAAGGGAACATCGTGTGCGTGGAATAAATATGGATCCCATTTATACATAATTGATGCGGGGAATGTTATGGTTGTTATTAATATTAATAGCCTCGCTGCTCTCGCCGTGTCACGGTAATGAACTGTTGAGCTGGTGCGCTTCTATTGTGTATTGGGGCTGCCGTCTAAGGCATCTCCCTGCCATCCAATCAACCCACAAAGGCACTGTGGCCAGGGAGTCTGCCTATGGTGCTGTCAGCCACCAGACATGTCAGAGGGACGGGCTCTGTAGCCTCTGTAAGGTGCTGGTGAATTATTCAGCAGCCGTTCCCAGGTGAATGTGTGATCCGAGCTTGTCGCGGATGGATAGCACTGGGCTCTCCGACACGTCTCGTCTCCCCCGCTTACATAACATGAGTGGACAGGGGAGACAGCCTTGACTGGCGGCTGTGTTTCACCTTCAGGCGAGACCAGGGTTTAGAGAAAGCTTTGCGTTTCACAAAATCTCAATTCGCCTGTTCTCTCTGTTTTTAACGAGTTTTGAACACACGCTTACACACCCACACACACAGCAACCGCAGCAACTTGCATTTATATTGCGCTTTTCCTGTGGGCAGTATCTTGGAACAGGCATGTGCGTCTACACGCATACTCACACACATATAGACACAAACACTAAATCACACTCACAAACAAGCACACACACACACACACACACACGCATGTTTAATAAGCATTTCAGCTGTTCTAGGCAGCGGTTTAGGTCATGCTATCTCCTCTTCCTCTTTGGATGGCTCAGTGTCGTATTTCCTTAATGTTGAGCTCTCTTCCTGGGGAAAGGGAGTGAACCGCATGCGGTCTGCGAACAGCTGGCGGGGGGCAGAGAGAGGGTGTGTGTGAAGGACACTAAGCCTGGTGTGTGGGCTCGGCAGTGCGCGGGTGCTGAGCTGGTTAATAAGGTGGGAGAGAGAGATGGTCAGTGTGGGAGAATCTCACAAAATGCCACGTTAACTCCTCAGCATCCGGAACACTGGGAGCTGGAGATGATCCAGCAGCTGTGTGCAGTGGAGCGCTGTGTAACAGGGATCTTTCCAGTGACTGAACGTTAATAACAACAACAAATTATACAACATTTTTTGTACAGCAACGTTCCTACCAGGAGGACAACCCGAGGCGCAGGTGGACGTTGTGTAGGCCACGGCACGATTGGTAAAGATGAGGAAGCTCCTCCATTGACCTGCCCAACGTTCCTCGGGATGAGACCGATGTTTTGACAGGCGTCCCAAGGCGCAAATTGAGTCACAGTCACAACAACAATAGCAACCACAAGGGTGTGGTTCGAACCAGTGTCTTAGTGTCTTAGAACCTGATTCCGAGCCAGTGTGGGGTGGAGAGGGTGGGGGGGGGGAGGAGAGGGTGGGGGGGGGGGGGGGGAGGAGAGGGTGGGGGGGGGGGGGGGGAGGAGAGGGTGGGGGGGGGGGGGGGGAGGAGAGGGTGGGGGGGGGGGGGGTGCGGGGCGGGGGGAGGAGGAGAGGGTGGGGGGGGGGAGGAGGAGAGGGTGGGGGGGGAGGGGGGGAGGAGAGGGTGGGGGGGAGGGGGAGGGAGAGGGTGGGGGGGGTGCGGGGGGGGGGAGGAGAGGGTGGGGGGGGGTGCGGGGGGGGGAGGAGAGGGTGGGGGGTGGGGGGAGGAGAGGGGGGGTGGGAGGGGGGTGGGGGAGGAGAGGGTGGGGGGGGGGGGGAGGAGAGGGTGGGGGGGGGGGAGGAGAGGGTGGGGGGGGGGGGAGGAGAGGGTGGGGGGGGGGGGAGGAGAGGGTGGGGGGGGGGGAGGAGAGGGTGGGGGGGGGGGAGGAGAGGGAGGGGGGGGGGGGAGGAGAGGGAGGGGGGGGGGGAGGAGAGGGAGGGGGGGGGGGGAGGAGAGGGAGGGGGGGGGGGGGAGGAGAGGGAGGGGGGGGGGGGAGGGGAGGAGAGGGGGGGGGGAAGGGGGGGGGGGGAGGGGAGGAGAGGGGGGGGGGGGGGAGGAGAGGGAGGGGGGGGGGGGGGGGAGGAGAGGGAGGGGGGGGGGGGGGGAGGAGAGGGAGGGGGGGGGGGGGGAGGAGAGGGGAGGGGGGGGGGGGGGGGAGGAGAGGGAGGGGGGGGGGGGGGGGGAGGAGAGGGGGGGGGGGGGGGGGGTGCAAATGAGCCAGAATCCGCTAAACTTAATAGCGATTCTCTTCAAAGTGCTTTGTGATGTTTTAACGTTGCAGATGCTACCTTACACTCCGGGAGTATTAGTGTTAGTAAAGCTGTCTCGTATCACTCTCTGCCCCTCCAACCAATCAGGTGGTTGAGCAGGTGTTCAGACAAAAGGAGTTAATAATAATCCTTGCAGTTTGATATAATGATATAATGCGTATAATGTCCAGTGGTTTGAAACACACCTCACCGAGATTTTTTTTTTCTGTCTGCGTCATTTGACTGTGTACAGTATTTGTAAGCAGGCATAGGGCAGCCGATTTGCACACTGCAACATCCACAAACAGCCGTGAAGTGAACGATCAATTTGTATTTTAATCTGGAGGGTACCGTCGGTCATGTGTGGGGAGAAACCTTCCTCGCTTGCCAATAGCGCCACGGGATCTTGATCATCTTGATCATCTGAAGACAGACAGATGGCATCTCGGTTGAGCGTCTCATCCGAAGGATGTCACATGCGGCGACTCCCCCAGCGCTGCACTGGAGCGTCAGTCTAGACTGCATGTGTGTGTGTGGATTCCTACTCCTGCTCCTCCCAGCAGCCACACCCACACACCACCCGAGCCGACATCAGTCACGCGTTCCCACTTGCGTTTCAGGCCATCTACAGCACCGGCATCAAACCACATCTAACTGAGCACAAGCCCAGGCAGAGAGGCCGCTCGCTAAACACTGAGTCAACATGGCAGCTTGTCGGCCTTGTAAACTCTCCAGCGCCTAAACACATGAGCCGTAAGTTAATGATGTGGACTCTCCCGGGTACCCGCTGGCGGATGCCGGAGAGAAGGGTCACTGGGGGGCCGATGAGGTTGTTGAAGCTTTCGTGTCCCCTTTTCTCCCTCTCTGCTGACGGGATCGAAGCTCTGCCTGTGTTTGTATTTGCAATGAGCTTCGAGGAGGCTGTGGACGTTCTCACAGACGCGATGCTCCAGAACATGCGCGACTCTCGGAGCCAGCGGGGGAAACATTTTGTGTCAAAGTAATTAAAGTTCTGTGTTGCATTAGCTTCCACTGCGATACTAATGTAATTTTGGTGTTGTTGTTGTTGCCGTTGTTGTTGTGAAAGCCTTTGCGTCTCTGTTTCGCCTCCTCTCGGTGTGTCTTCATACAAGTCACACCTAATGATCAATTTCGTCGACCCAGCCTATGGTCACCTGGTCCCCCCCTGCTCCTCTTGTCGTTCACTCCTGCCACTGTCCTGTCAGCCCACTCTGGGATGTTATTTTACACGAAGGGAGCTATATAATGTAAGCTGCTGTGGCCATTTATGGTGTGGAGCGGTGTTGGGGTGTGTAAAGACCAGGGCACATCCCACACCTAATCCTTGCATTTGTATAGAGCTCCTTATATTGTCATCAGGACATCTCAAAGCGTATCCAGTGTGAGGTTAGGTTATTAAGGGACAGTAATAATAATACTTGCATTTGATGTAGCGCTTTTCACGTCTTCTAGATGTCTCAACATGCTTCACAGAATATACTGTAAAGTGAATTGACTGTATATGTGTAGGCAATTGCACACAGCAGTGTCCCCACAAACAATCGTGGATTGAAATGTCCAATTTAATTTTAAAAATTGAGGGATTAATATTAGGCATATGGAGTAAAGAAACTTGCCCAAGGTTTCGCCCTGATGTAGCTGGATTCGAACACAGATCTCACGCTTGTGAGGCAAGTGGGCTAAAAAGGTGCCTGAAGGTGCATGCATTGCTTGAAAAGGTGGTGGAGGCTGATTCGATAACAATTTTTAAAAGGGAATTAGATTTTTATTTAGGGAGAACAGGTCTATTAGGCTATGGGGAGCGGGCAGGGCAGTGGGATTGAATCGCTCTTTTCAAAGAGCCGGCACAGACTAGATGGGCCGAATGGCCTCCTTTTGTGCCGTAAAATTCTATGAATCTATGAATCTATAACCACTGAGTTACAGGACCCCATGGCAATCGCGATGTTGCTCTCCAGTGCTGAGGAGATAGTGTATCAGTGCAGTGTTACTTGCTATCCAGGTTCCCTGCAGGGTCAGAGAGGAAAATCCCGGTTATTGTTTCTTACTCACTTTTGGCAACAAGCAAGAGTGGGAAGGGAATTGGAAAAAATCACAGGCACGCCACATATCCTGAGAAGCCAAATGAATCACATACGCACCCACACATTGAGCAATAATGAATAATAATCCTTGCATTCAAAGCAGCGCCTTAACACACATTGTTGGGAAGACTCAAAGCGCTTCGCAGGATACATCGTAAAGCGGATTGACTGTGTATTGTGTGGCTGAAATGTGGCAACTAATTGTGCGAGCATAGCAGTGTCCCACAAATGGTTGTGGATTGAGGGACCATATTGTTTCAGAGGAGGGAGTATCTACAAATTGACTAAGAACTGGATTCCTACTCCCTGCCAGTTAAACAAGGGCGTGTGTAGTAAGTTGACTTTCGAGCCGAGCACTCTACCCACGGGACTCCACTTTGAGCAATGCGCAAAGAGCAGAGGAGGGGGAAAAAAATCACACCATCTCAGCATATTTTAGCAGAAATGTCACATTAACAGCTTCCAACAAGATCATAGTGGAAACCGAGTGCAGAGTCATTAATATTGATGGCAATAAGCCTGATCTGAACCAGACCTTTTCACATTAGTTCTGTTATTGTTCAATATTCCTGTGAAAGCAGGAATCAAACAACACTACGCAAAGGGGGATCACCCAGGCTGACAGTGACTCACATGAGCGATCACACGAGCAATCAATTGGGTCACTTTTTTAACAACTATTAACAGGAGTGCAGCGTGTTAGTTGACAGAGATGGCTACTGAGACGCATGAAGCTGAGCTGAAGTAAGGTAGGTTGAGGTTAAAATTGAAATGATACTTGGAGATTCAAGTAGGCTACTGGGGGAGGGAAGATAAAACCTTGGCAATGACAACTGACTTGAAAGATCAGGTGTCACAGCAGATTTCCCCCAAGATCTCGCCATTCACGTATACAAGCCTCGCAAGAGATTCAGGCGGAAAAGGCTCTTTGGTTCATTGGATCTTATCCTTCTTGTATTCCACGGTGAAGTGGTAGCGCTCTTTTCTCTGCGTCAGAAGGTTGCGAGTTCAAATCCCACGCCAGGACACAAACTTGCACAGTCTAGGCCGACACTCCAGAGCAGTGTTGGGGAGTCAAGTTGCAATCACAGGAGTGCCATCCTTCAGGTGAGATCATAAACCAAGTCACCGTCTGCCGGTGTGGAAACCATGTTAAAAATCGGAAACCATGTTAGCTGTTTCTTAGTCTCCCTTAGAAATTCCAGAGGTCAGTAGGGGTATCAGCAAACGTCTGTTGTATGACATAGTCCAGACCGAAGAAGGGAGAAAGGCTTGTACTTGTTTAGATTAGACATTCCCTGCTTGTTATTGTATTTGGTAATCAATTGCTTCAGTATATGATCATTAAAGGCGATTTACTTCTTTCTTTGAAAATTGTAATCTATCAGTTAGCAACTTGTGGTTGTCTAGTTCTGTTTTAACAGATGCTGCCCTTTTTGCCCATGGCTAATGTAAATAGAGTTCAACTCTCTTCCCACATTCACTTTTATTGATTAGGTGGATTACTGTAATTGGTTAAAGGAACTTATACTGCTGCCACGCGGTGTGCAAAAGAATAAGATATAAACTGTTGTATTTCTATTAGTTCCTTAGAAGTACCACCTCGGGAATCTGACCTGTGAGGGTATTTCTCCTTTCGGCCGTTAGTATATTAAATGACTGTTTGTGCTTTACAAGAATAACCTGATCTCTTTGTGAGTTATTCCACGACACCAGTTCAGGTGGACGTTAAATCCCTATTTCAGATGAGTTTCTCTCTGTATTTTTTCTACAGTGTATTGACCAACAAGGGGTCGGAGGATCGATGTGTGTGAGTAAACTCATCAACAACAACAACACCAAAATTACATTTGGTGCCTTGCATGTCGGGAGGACGTATCCCAGAGTGCTACACTGTCAATGTTTCAGACCTGAGCTGGGGTAGGGGAGGGTGGAGGGAAAGGAGGGGATTTGGGGTGACGATTGGGACCATCGAAGAGGAGGGTTCTGAGGTGGGACTTGAAGGAGGCCAGGGAAGAGGCGAGGCGCAGGGATTGTGGGATGAAATTCCAGAGGTTAGGGGCAGAGTGGCTGAAGGCTCGCCTGACCCACCAGAAAATTCCTCATGTTGACCACCGGTATCTTGTTAATCTGCTTCCAACTGTAGCGGGGAAGACATATATAAGTAATAATAACCCTTGCATTCCATCTGGTGCCTTAACACGTCTTCAAGATGTCTCAAAGCGCTTCACAGTGTATACTGTACAGTGAATCGGCTGCATGAGTTTTGGGCAAAACGCTGCAGCCGATTGCGCACATCAGGGCCCCACAAACCATCGTGAATTGAGTGATCCACTTATTGTATGAAAAAAAAAGTTGTTTGAGATTTCCTGTGGGTTGCTGTGATTCATGTCTGCTTACCATCAGGATTTGTGATTTGCAAATGAAAATTGTGATGAACAGATATTTGAACCCCACTGACATTGAACTCTGCACAACCCGAACTCCTGGGCTCCTCCCTCCTCCCTCCCTCCTGCCCCCCCCCCCCCCCCCACCCGCCCACCCCAACCATCTCCCCACCCACGCTTCCCTCCCCATTTCCCACTTATACACAGCCTGGTTCAGCAGTAAATTCACAGACTGTGACTGAAATGGAAGATCTCTGCTGCCAATTACAGTGGTGTGTACACACAGCGAGGAGGAAATTGTGTTTCACAGCCAAGAGAAGAGGAGTCCGCCCACACGTTAGAGTGCAACGATCCAGAGAATAAATGGAAAGTGGATCTTGGAGGTTTTTAGACATCGGTCTGCCTCAGTTGGATGTCATCCCAGCCTCTCGGTAAAAGAGAAATGTGAACAACCTCCAATTTGAGCCACAAGCTCCCAGCCCAGGTTAACGGGGGAGTGCTCCGCTATGGCACATTGCAATCTTTCAATGAGAAACAATTTTGTTTTTGCCTCTATATAATACACCAGACAGCAAAACCGTAGTAGCACTCAGATATTTGGATGTTTCAGGACTGTAGGCCGAGGGATAGGTTTCCTTACTACACATGCCTCCGTTTACCAAGCAGTAACGCTTTGGCAGATCGCTTTTTGTGGGGTAATTATAGTTATAATAATAATCCTTACATTTGATAAAGCGCTTTTCATGTCTTCTAGACGTCTCAATGCGCTTCACAGAATACACTGTAAGGTGAATTGACTGTATACTTGTGGGCGAAACGCGGCAAACAATTGCGAACAGCAGTGTCCCACAAACAGTCGTGGGTTTGAAGTGATCAATTTTATTATTATTTTGGAGGGATGATTATTAGGCGTGTGGAGTAAGGAAACTTGCCCGAGGTTTCGCCCTGACCTGCCTGGATTCGAGCACAGGTCTTATGCTGGCTGCCACGTTTCGCCCACAAAGTATATATATATCTATATATATATATATATATTCACTTTACAGTATATTCTGTGAAGTGCTTTGAAATGTCTCAATGACACGATAAGGCGCTGTATCAAATGCACGGATTCTTCTTATTATTGTTAGTATTAATGCCAAGAAATGCCAGCTTCTATCAGCATCACCCACATCCAAACAAATGGATTAAAAAGAAATTGTCAGCCACTTTAAAGCTGCGTGGCTGACAGAGGTGATCTTTGACCGAGTTTCCTGAAACGTTGATTCACTGGGAGAGTGAGTGGCTCCTAGTTATCAGGGCCACAGCGCAGGATTGTGGTAATAGGAATTATCCTGCTGGAGTCTCGCGCTGGTCGGAGAGGAGGAAACAAGGCTGTTTCACCAGAGGAACTGCTGCCAGTTTAATTGACAGAAGGCTGAGTGCTAATGAATTGCAGGACAGTCAGTCGGTGAAACTCAGGAGCTGCTGATCCTCACAGAGAACTGTTACATGTCAGCCAATTATCGTCGCAAGATTAATGGCGGTGCCAGGATAGCATCAGTTCGGAACAGAGCAGAGAAAAACAGAACAAGAGTGGAAGGAAGAAGTGAGAGTTAGAACGAAAGGAACAGCAAAGATGGGACAGACAGTGAGATGGATAAAGACAGAGAGACTGATAAAGAGATATTATACATTTTTTCAAAGTTGTCCAGCCCTGTTCTCTGGCTATATTTACTTGTTTATTGTGGCAAAGTTCAATATATCCTTTGGCAATTACATTGCTGGCATCTGACAGGAAAACCTGCTGAAATTGACAGGATGTGAAATGTATTGAGTGTGAAAGACATAACGTGCATTATGCATTAGTCACTTGAGTCTCGCTGTGCCCCAGGTTCAAACACAGGTCAGGCGGATGGGATAAAGGTTCCGCTCTCTGATGGCTGTTAGGGTCCCTTGTCTCTTGTCACATGAATTTAGGTCACGTTAACCTACTTCCTTGCTAATGCAGCTCTCAAACTGCCTGAATTCAGCACTAGATTGGCAAATGGCACTGTTCCGTGATTGGTATTAAGGCACTTGGTAGGAGGTTTGACTCTGTGTCTCATCTCCATTCTCCTTTGAGAGAAGATTATAGAGGTAACTTGACTTGGTATCTAAACTGCGGATATATTGTGAGCTTTACTCTGTGTATAATTTATGCTGCTGTACCTGACAAGTGTGTTATAGAGAGATCTTTTCATCTCACTCATTCTGTACCTTAGCAGGGACAATATATACCACATGTCTAAAGGGGAATTGTGATAACTTGTCCCTGGGATAAATTGAAAACCCCACATAACTAGTCAATTCCTTAATATTCTGGCCATTCGAGAACTTTGTTCTTTCAAAATACTGTACTGAACTTTGGATAACTGGTCAACTCTGATCAGTAGTCAATTGAGCTATTTCCGCTCGAGTGAGAAGTTTCCCTGTATATCTGTTGAGTTAGTCAGGGTCTCCTTGGAGCTGAACTGATTCCAAAGCAGCCCCAGTTTCCATGACTCAGATTCCTTACGGGCATCCTGTTAAGAAATACATATCGCAGATTAGAGACCTTCTCTCATCCGATTCCTTCTCTAAGACATCAAAAGGCACAAATTCCTGCAGGCATTAAATGTAGCGACAGCAAGAATAATGTTGTATAAATCCTGTTAGAGCTGATACTGACAATGTCACTGCTCAAGTCCGACACAAATTTCTGCTCTCAGATTCAGCCATGGAGCCAGATTCAAGTGTCACCTTCCCATATGAGATGCTCTTGCATATCCAGTTCTCTCTCTCTGACTTTCACAGAGGACTAGAACTTGGCATATGCCTGAGCATGTGAGCGACATTGGCTTGTAGTCAGACAACCAGATCAAATGTGTATGTTGGAGCCCAATACAGCCAACTTCCTGCAATGCAACCACCTTGTCCACGACAATCATCTCCACTGTCAGCTTATTAGGACATATCAGCCCATGCAACCGAATGGCTGCAAATGACTACAGTTGGCAGTAGTACTCAGACATCTAACAAGGTGCCAGTTGAGTGACAGTGCACATTGGCCTGATGTTCTGTAGATGGATAGAACCAGTCCAGTGGGGAGGACGAGTTGGATCTTCTCTCAGCGTTGCCACCCGTCTCCCACTGGCTCCTAATTCCAGCTCTCTGTTCTTTCTAGTCTGGTCATAAAGGGTACAATCTGGACTGCAGCCTTACATTATTCTGAGCCTTTAATCCAACTCATAAAAGCAGAGGTCAACAATCAGTTGACAATCAGTTGACAGTTGATGCCAGAATTAACTCTAGTCTTGGTGCAGCCCGGCCCTGATTGTGGCACGCTTGCCTCTGGGTCAGAAGATTTGCACGTTCAACCACCATGATGGGACTTATTTAAGCCCCCAGATGATTACCTTTGCCTACCTGTCCCATCACCGCCGGGGAACATGCAACATGCCAGTGTTCAGTGAGCTAAGGGAACAGCGGAATCAGTAGCATTTCCAGGGATATTCTGCTCCCTTCCCACCTCGAACCCCATCACCTCCTCAGGAACCCTATGACCCGGTCCCTCCGTCCCCTTGTTCAAAATGTAACTCTTTGACAGTGCTTTGGTCATCTTTCCCACCCCTGAACCCCCTCTCAGTTCCCACCCCAGCTCAGGTGCCCAACCAGCAGTGTGATGCACTTTGAGATATCCTTTCTATGTGAAAGGGGCTATGTGAATGTACATTGTATCACTTTAAAATTCCCTATGCCCTGAGCTCTGCCCTCTCTCCCCATCTGTACAACCTTCTTGGAAACATCTGCCTTTGACTAAGCCTTTGGACTAACCCTCAGATTTCCCATTCTTTTCTTATCTTTTCTCCCCGCTCAGGAATGCCCAGTGTAAGTACTATACATGTTACTGTTGTTGCTGACACAATCTCCTCACTCATGCTGATCATTCCCCATGCGATCCTCACTACTCTAACGCACAGCCGGTTAAATAGAAACAGATAAGATTACAGCTCTACATATTAATATGCTGCCTTCCTAATTGGTTCCCTTTCCATCTCTACCTAATATGTGTCTCACACGGAGAACTGATGCTTGTCAGCTTGTCATAGCCTTGGTTTATTTCTTCATTTGGAGAGGGAGAAATTACTCATTGAGCAAAATCAGGTCAGGTTTTCAATTGTGGGAATGTAATGTGGCTTGTATAGTGGTGGATGCCCAACCAGCAATGGCACAATAATAATAATATAATAATAATAATACTTACATTTGATATAGTGCTTTCCACATCTTATTGACGTCTCAAAGCGCTTCGGGGGGGGGGAGGGGGTCGAGGTAGGGGAACGGAGAGTTGGAGAATTGACTGTATATTTGTGGGTGAAATAGACACTAAAAAGGGACAGGCAATGGACCCAAAGAGGTTCCAGCAATAATATTGTTCTCCTGAATGAAAGGGTGTATTTCAACTCTTGCAGATACAGGAATAATGATAATAATAATAGTAATAATAATAATCCTTGCATTTGATTTAGAGTTATCACATTGGAAATACTGATTGTCCAGCGCCCTTGGGACGTCCTCCCAATATGAAAGGTGCTATACAAATGTAATTTTTGTACTTGTTGTTGTCTTCGAGACATCTCAAAGCGCTTCACAGAATATACTGTATAATAAATCAATTGTATATTTTGTGGGCGAAATGTGACAGCCAATTGTGCACAGATGTAGAACTGAAAGGTTCAGGATTTGTAAAGGTAATTTTAGGACAGACACCAGGAAGTATTTCTTTACGTGAAAGTCAATGAAACGCTGGAACAGGTTACTGGGAATGATAATTGAGGCCAGGACACTGGAGATATTTTAAGAAACAGTTTGCTGCTGTAATGGAAGAACGTTTGGGTAGGTTAATCAAATGAACCGAAGAGTTTTTTTTTTTACATCTGCACCTCTCCCTGTGATCCTGCGAAGTGACGTGATGCATCTCAATGGAATTCATACCATTTCACTCTCATGTTGGTAAACAATCCCCAAAAAGCATTTGCCATACCCTGTTCTCTGAAGATAGGCCCACCCCACCCACCCCACTTTTCCGGAATATTCTCTAACTCTTAACCCTGAGAACCTCTTCAAAGCTTAGTTTCCCACAAACGTAATCTCCCTTCTGTGGGAAGGCAAGTTGATAATTTCCTCTCTTGAACTGTGCTTTTCAATTAACCGTTCACAAGGCAGATCAAAGCAGTTGGTGGCTTCGCCTCTGCAGTCTTAAGGAAAGCAACTCAAAAGAGCCACACTTCAAACAGCCACTACTTAAAGATGCCAAGAAGGAGCCTGGCTCATAGTGGTCCAGGGTTCTGATTTGCATTGGCAGCTTCTCCATCCACCCAGTCAATGCAATGCTCTCCGCTACCCCCATTCCCTCTCTGTGTCTGGTGCCTAACAGATTCAATTGGTGCAATACAGTAGTTATTTCCAACGTTCAGTTAAAGATCATTTTCAAACAGCATTAGAATGAACACGTTCTCTGGTGAGGCTGTCTCAGAACCACAAGTCGTCATGGTATTTAAACTTTAACTAGTTTAAGTGAAGGATAGACAGATATAGCACACTACAGGATGTCCCAAGGTAAGGTGCTGGACAGTCAGTCAGTGGTTTTGGACCTGAGCTGGGGGACGATGGAGTGGAAGTAGGGTGACAACGGCACGGTCGAAGAGAAGAGTCTTGAGGCAGGACTTGAAGGAGTCAGAGGCATTGCAGGATGAAATTCCAAAGGGTAGGGGCAGAGTGGCTGAAGCCTCGCCCACCGATGGTGGGGCGGGTGGGTCGGGGACATGGAGCAGGCCGGAGCCAGCTGAGTGGAGGGAGTGGACAGGTTGGTAAGGGGTTAGGAGATCACACAGGTAGGGTGGGGCAAGGCCGGGGAGGGCTTTAAAGGTGATGACAGGGATCTTGAATTGAATCCTCAGAGAGAAAGGCACTATATAAGTACAAGTTGCTGTTGTTATTAAGTTAAGTATTGACAAAGGGGCAAGGTATGATTAAAATATCTGTTAAGAGCCAATAAACTGGTGGAACAGGCTTGATGGGTTGAATGGCATCCTCCTGTTCCTGCCTTTAAATTTCATGCTCTCTCAATAATAATAGTAATAATCCTTGTATTTGATATAGCGCTTTTCACATCTTATCGACGTCCCAAAGCGCTTCACAGAATATACTGTAAAGTGAATTGACTGTATATTTGTGGGCGAAATGCGGCAGCCAATTGCACACAGCAATTGACCCACATTGACCCACAAACAGTCGTGGATTGAAATGATAATTTTTTATTATTGTGGATGTTTTGGGGACGGATTAATATTAGGCATGTGCAAATGCTACAGGAGCTCCACAATGCTGGGGAGGAGTGGGGTGGGGGAGATATTGGACCCCGCCAAGTTTCTATGCCTTGATGAGACATTATATCTATTGTAAGGATTATTATTTCTAAACCATTTGGTATTTCCTTTGGAAGTGCCACCACAGAGAGACACAATTGTCACCCTGATGTACTAAAGGCTACTCTCGCATTGAAGGGGTTAAGGCATGTTTTAAAGAGAGAGCTTTGCTCGGCACCTAAGCTATGGTACACCTGACCTAGAATTCCTTCATGGATGATTAATGAATTGGGCTGAGGACAAAATGAAACGTTCTATGTTGTCGAAGGAATTTATCAGAATCCATCTGGAATTCTGAGCACTGTTGATCATCTAATCTAAGGAGGAAATTTATTGAACAATTAATAATATGATAATCCTTGCATTTAATGTGGTGCCTTATCATATTATCTGAAAATGCTTCATAGGATTTTATGGCAAAGTGGAACCGTATAATAATAATAGTCCTTGCATTTGATATAGCACTTTTCACATCTTTGAGACGTCTCAAAACGCTTCACAGAATATGCTGTAAAGTGAATTGACTGTATATTTGTGGGCATAGTGCGGCAGCCAATTGCACACAGCAGTGTCCCCACAAACAGTCGTGGATTGAAATGACCAATTTATTATTGGGTTTTTAAGAGGGATTATTATTCGGTGTGTGGAGTCAGGAAACCTGCCCAAGGTTTTGCCCTGCCTGGAATTGAAAACAAGTGTCTCGCTTGCAAGGCGAGTGCTCTAACCACTGCGCTACAGGACTCCTCTACCAAATGCAAGGATTATTATCTGGGTGTACCCCTGTAATTGACTGGCTGGTGATGAGGGAATCAAAAGCTGATACTTGAAATGGTTTAGCGCCTTGGGTCGTCCTCTCGGCATGAAAGCAGCTATATAAATGTAAGTTTTGATTGATTGAGTTGAATCAAGCCAGAAGCGAACAGAGGGGGAAAGGAGAGTCTAACCTGACTCTTAGACAATCGAGAAACACCCAGCACAGGGGGTAATTGAAGGATCCCGCGGCGAAAATGTTCACAGCCGCAGTGCCCATCACAACCACAAACAGCCCAGTACTGGACAATGGCGGAAACGCACCAAATCCACCGCTCACAGTTGATGCAACTCAGTAATTGGATCCTTGGAGAGAGTCAGCCTCCTCAGATACTTTGTCTCCATTAATCCGAGAGATGACATTTTAGCTCTGAATGTTCTGCCTGCCTGCGCTGCTGTTTTCTCCCGTGCCTGTTTGCCGTCACCTCCTATTCGCCTGACACAATGGTGCCGTCCACATCAGCCCGAACACAATCCATGTTTATTCTATCTGTCCTATCTGAGCTGGGTTGTGGGTAATGTGATGTTTTCTCATATTTGGGTTCCCGGCCAGTAGCGTAAATAGCTTTGAGGTGTCCTCCCACCGTTATATAAATCTGTATTGCATTTGCAGGAATTTTGAGGATTAATTTCATCCTCCCCATTCAACAACTGAAGAGGACGGAGAGAAAAATGTGACCTTTTCAGCTGTGTTCACTTGTACATTTCCCCGCAACGGGAAAAGCTCCTGTGGCTCAGTGGTTAGAGCACTTGTCTTGTCAAGCTGGGGAGACCAAGCTGGGGAGACCTGTGTTCGAATCCAGGCAGGTCAGGGCGAAACCTTGGGCAAGTTTCTTTACTCCACATGCCTAATAAAAACACTCCAAAAAAAACACAATAATAAAATTGGTCATTTCAATCCACGACTGTTTGTGGCACACTGCTGTGCGCAATTGCTGTGGGCGTTTCGCCCACAAATATATACAGTCAATTCACTTTACAGTATATTCTGTGAAGCGCTTTGGGATGTCGATAAGATGTGAAAAGCGCTATATCAAATGCAAGGATTATTTATTATTTTAAACGTTAAGACATTTACTGATAAATGAGCTGCTGCTGTCATTGTATCAGCCTGCCTTACTCAATCACACTCTTGTCTCTCAGTTGAAACATTGTGGGTTCAACGCCTATGTTGGGACTTTAAGATCATGTTCTTAGTTAGTGCCCCATGACAGTGCATTGTGTTGCTGAAGATGCCATCATTCAGATGAGACATTAAACTAAGGTCCCGTCTGCCTCTTACAGTGGGTATTAAAGACAGCATGACGCTGAAAAAACACAATTGGGTACTGTTGGAAAAAGAGCATTTCTCCTACCTAACCAACAATCCTCGAGATAAAACAATCATCATTCACCATCTGGCTGTTTGTTAGAATCTTGTTGACTTGACAGTAATTTCCTATCAAGCGCTTAGAGATGTTATTTATTTAATAAACCTTTTGATTTATAATGAGAGTTTTACAGCAAACCTATAATGGGAAATCCCAGGGTAAGTCACGACAATAGACAATAGAGTTAGCGAGCAGCCAACAGAATCTATAGTCAGTGAGCTTAATCTGGACGGAAACAATTACGGTTCGTAGAATGTGGTTTGGAACTTAATCAAAACTGAACATTACATTGAGATTTAAAACCGGGTCTGTGTAGGAGGACATTTTAAATAACAGACTCTGTTGGTAACTAGATGTGAGTCACATTGATCTGTGGGAACTTTGTGCTAAACGCCATCAACATTCTGTTACAAAAGACCCTGTTGATCCCTTCTAATGTGAAGGTAGAACATCCTGCCTGTAGTATAGTGATTCACTTCGCAAGCTAGAGGACCCAGGTTAGAGTCCTGGGCAGGGCGAAACCTTAGGCAAGTTTTCTTGTTCCACAAGCCTCTGTTTACCTTGCAGTAAGTAGGAACCTGGTTGTTATTCGATTGGTGGATCACTTTCCGGATGTAATAATCGTTCAGAAAGAAATGTGGTCACTCAATCCACAACCATTGGCTGCCCGCAAAACAGTCAATTCACTTTACAATATATTCTTGAGGAGTGTCACTGTGTGATCAGGCGTTATATCAAATGGAAGGATTATTATTGTTATTATTATCGGAGAGAGCTTGCTAGGTTCCAACTGGAAATGATGTTTCTTTTTGCCCTCTATTCTGAAGATAATATGCATGGTGTGCAGTGAAGTGCATCTTGCTCTATTTGCTATAAGGGCTCATTGTCAGGCAGGAGTCAGGGTCAGCAGCTGAGACAGACAGCTTCACAGTGGCTTTCGTTTGCATTCTCCTCTCTCCATTCATGGCTGATTCCGTCCTTGCTTCCTGGTCTTTCTCCGGCTGATTTAATCAACCTGCTATGGCACGAGATGAGTCTCTGTTCTGATCGCTGTCACCGTGTGTCTGAGTCACTGATTCCAATCTCGGACCATCAGAAATTTCAAGTCGGTGAATTTCAAGTTGCCGAGAAGGTTCGAGATCAGTCTTCGGTCTTCAGAGTGGAGAGAGAGGGAGTGTAGCAATGAGGCTGGCTTGTATTTTTAGCAAGTGTTCCTCAACAGGGTTGAGAATCCGGCCTTTTTTTTAACAAAAGCAAAAATAATCCTTGCATTTGCTATAGGGCCTTATCACGTCTTCAAGACGTCTCAACAGGAAATATACTGTTAAGTGAATTGACCGTATATTTTGTGGAATAAACAATGTCGCACAAACAGTGGTGGATTGAGCGACCTCATTTACTTGAAGTGATTAGCCCTGCCAATCATCTAACAATTGGGTTCCTAGTCATTGCTAGGTAAACAGAGGCGTATGGAGTAGGGAAAGTTGCCTAGTGTTTTGTCTTGCCCGGGAATCGAACCCACTTGCGAGCCGCTACAGGGCTCCATCTCTTAAATCCTTGGAACATTTGCCAAATGTTTTTGAGTT
Source organism: Hydrolagus colliei (assembly GCA_035084275.1). Classification (NCBI taxonomy): domain Eukaryota; kingdom Metazoa; phylum Chordata; class Chondrichthyes; order Chimaeriformes; family Chimaeridae; genus Hydrolagus; species Hydrolagus colliei. The sequence goes on along the minus strand of CM068763.1, from coordinate 6,218,288 downwards.
GCTTCCGAGCGGGATTGTGTGTGCGACGCTAGGCAATTACAGCAGCATGTCTATGCTGCACCATAAACTGATCCACTCTGTCCCTGGAGAATAGCACAGAGCATACTGTAGGCAACAAGACAAGTATAATTACAGAAGATGGATTCCTTTTGCTAAAACAAAATCATTACTCCTGGCACGGAACAGTTTTAAATCCAATGCAGTCTCGTGTTTACTGTGTTACATGCAGTTCATTAACAATGCCTGATTTTCCCAGTAAAGGGCCTCATATATCTTGTATATTAGTCCGTGGGGACCATATCAAACACTGATACTGAACAATCAGTTCTCTGAAGGGTTGACACGCAAATGCACTGCAGGTGCTCATGAAAGAATGATCCCAATTCAATCTTGGCTTCCGCATCGCGCTTAAAAATACATGGCAATACATTGCTAATCGTGTCATTTTGAGATTTGACAGTCCAATCAAACACGCAACTGCTTTTTTTTTGCCAAGAAATGTTCACATACCCTGCAAACGACACCTGCCAAACAGCACTTTATAAATCTCTGTCTCGCTGCCCATTGAATTATTCATTCAGTGATGCAATATAAACGAAAACAGAAGCGACTGAGCAGGAGGCTAGGTTTTACACTAACAGGATTAGCTTCGACACAGCGCTGTATGTGTGCGCGGGTGAAGGTGACACTGGCTAGGCGAGGTGTCAGCGCGAAAACAAACCAAATTATTCGAGAATGTTTGCACTTGGAAACGGGAATTTTGCCCAGGGCCAGTAAATCGGAGGTGATTCAGTTTATTGGTTCCCTCAACAAACTGGGGAAAATCCGAATGATTTCGGTCTTTTGGGAAGTGGCAACGTTCAGTTGGAATTCCGTTCAAAAGGGGCTAAATAGGGCTCGACAAAAACACAAAATACTGCAGATGCTGGAAATCTGAAACAAAAACAGAGGTTGCTGGGAAAACTCAGCAGGTCAGGCAGCATCTATGGAGAAAGGAAAAGTGAGTTGCAATAGGGCTGAATTGCCCTGGTAGAAATCCAAGTAAGATTAACCTTGTGGGATCTTTAGCCTTCTCTGAATGAAGTATCACCCACATAGCACATAGGAGGTAGTGCCATGATCACTATCATAGAGTATGTAGGCCTTACAAGCACCTATTTCTAATACTAATGATCCTTGATTTTGATATCGCGCCTGATCATGTTGCTGAGAAGCTTCAACGTGCTTCACAGGATATACTGTAAAGTGGAGTGACTATATATTTTTGTGGATGAAACTAATTGCGCACGGCAGTGTTCCACAAAGACTCACGGATTGAGTGACCGAGTTATTATTTGTTTAAATTTAATTTTTGAAGGGATTATTAACCCGAGAAAAGCGATCCGCCAATTGTTTGAAACAACTGGGTTCCTACTTCTACTAGGTAAACAATAAGGATACTTGCCTTTCGTTTCGCCCTGCCCGGGAATCAAACCTGGGTCCTCTCACCTGTGAAGTGAATGCACTAACCAATACACTACAGGACTCCATTTCTTCAGTGGAGAGGAAGAAAAGCAACTATTAGTGAGATCGCATATCATTATCCATGTGTTGCTTGTGTGTAGGGTAGATTTCTGGATGTTTCAACAAAAACATACAATGAGCTTCTCAGCAATTAAAGCACAATGCACAACATGACATAGAGAGAAAAATAATGAACATGTTCACTGGCCTCAGTCTTCATCTCTGGTCTCTCAAGGCTTTCACATCTTGAGTTAAGCACCTATCGTCTTCCATTGAAAGTGTTCACACCCAGGTGGGAGAGTAAGCTCCGAGGATAACACAAGAAGAATGCAACGGGATATAAGTAGGCTAGGTGAATGGGCAAGAAGTTGGCAGATGGAATATAATGTGGGGACGTGTGAAGTTATTCACCTAGGTAGTAAAAACAGAAAAGCAGATTATTTTCTTGAAGGGGAGAGACTAGATGGTGTTAGTGTTCAGAGGAACATGGGTGTACTTATACACCAGTCGCAAAAAGTTAGTGTGCAGGTACAGCAAGCAACTAGGAACGCTAATGGCATGTTGGCATTCATTATAAAAAGGTTAGAATATAACAGTAGGGAAGTCTTGCTGCAACTGTATAGGGCCTTAGTGAGACCGCACCTAGAATATTGTGTGTAGTTTTGGTCTCCTTATTTAACAAAGGACATACTCGACCTAGCATAGATAGGTTGGATCCTGAAATGAGTGGGTTGAGAGCTATGAGGGTAGGTTGAGTAAACTAGGCCTATATTCTCTAGAATATAGAAGAATTAAAGGCGATCTTATAGAAACCTTATAGAAACCTATAAGATTATTAAGGGGCATGACAGAGTAGATAGTGGGAGTCTGGGAGACTGTTTCTCCTAGTTGAAGAAACTATAACCAGGGGTCACAATCTTAAGATTAGGGGTCAGCCTTTTTCGCACAGAGTTGGGGAAACACTTCTTCACTCAGTGGGTAGTGAATTTATGGAATTCTCTACCCCAAAAGGCTGTAGATGCTCAGTCCTTGAACATATTCAAGACTGAAATTGATAGATTTCTTATGGATATGGGGATAAGTCGAGCAGGTGGAGTTAGATTAGAAGATCAGCCATGATCTTATTGAATGGTGGGACAGGCTCGAGGGGCTGAATGGCCTACTTCTGCTCCTTATGCTTATGTTCTAGGTTCAGCGTTCTGAAACCCTACCCCACTTCAAGGACGCTGTATAAATGCAACTTTTTAAGAACATAAGAGCATGAGAAGTAGTAGCAGGAGAAGGACATTTGGCCCTTCGAGTCTGTCCCGCTATTTAATAAGATCATAGCTGATCCTCTTTCCTAATTCCACTATCCCCATATCCCTTAATACCTTTAGCTTTTTTTAAAAAAAATGTCGATCTCATTCTTGTATATGTTCAATGACTCAGCATATTGTTGCTGAGTCTTTGGTCACCTTTCTGCCCCTGGCCCTGGCTCAATCCCGGGATCTGCTATTGTGAAGCGCTCTGAGACGCCGCCCGGCGTGGAGGGAGCTGTATAAATCAAAGTTGTTGTTGTTGTTTGAACAATTTGTTTGTCCTCATTTGACAGCCAGTCAATAATATTTAGCTCAGAAGATTGAGAGCTCAAGTTCTGCAAGCTAACAAAAGGAAATCAACCTCTGAGTGTTTGTTCCATACTAGTTACTATCAGAGACACTAATATTACAATCGCAGGGACAGCCATGGACTATACCATGGATTCTGGTGGCGCTAATAAAAAGTGCACTAAACTATTCATATCTCGCAATCTACAGCAAGTCTCCTTCAATGCAAAAACCTCACAACACAAGACAACATAGTAAGACGAAGAGACCGACTCTGAGGAGTAAAAGTGCAGTCATAAAAACACAATGACAGTTTCAAATGGCAGTAAGTCCATTTCTCTATCTATCTATCTAGCTGAGTTGTCAAGAGATTCCTTCAACACATGTGTCTAATCGTCAAATAAACCGGAATCCTGTTCCCTGCCAGAAAGGTGTCCAGATCCGTTTTGAAATGCTTGAAAGTTCTTGAAAGTACAATTTGTTTTTGGTCAGTCGGGTGTCTGACACATGTGGAAACCCATCACCGTGCTTAAGAGCATCCAAACCAAACAGAGGATTCCATATGTCCCACCTACGCATGGAAATTCCCAGAGATAGATTGTTGGAATGGAATGAGCACTCTCTACCTGGAGGGACACATTCTGCTTACCCAATTCCGGAGAGTATTAGGCGCAGTTTGGCAAGAGCCAATTGCTGCAAGTTTGGTTCCATCAAACCTTTGATATAAAAAAAAAGTTTTGCACCTCCTATTTGCTCTCATCCTTATTTCAAACCTATGAGACATGTCTGGAACACATTGAGAAAATGGGAACTGAAAGCAATGCATGAGGCATCCAACTGTGGAGATGAAGATTACTTTAAAGTCTCTTTCCCCATTCATTCTAATAGCACATAAAATAAAGGAAAGAGTCTCGGTGCACATCTGTGTTTTAACTATCAAAGGGTTATAGCTCTATTGGCCTTTGACTGCACTGTGTAATTAATTCATGATCTCCATTAGCCAGTCAATATAAATCTCTGCTAAATCTCCAGCTTGTATCACCGAGTATAATCCTTCAAATCTGGGATAGGCAGCACTTTCCACCTCCACTTCTCTCCAACCCCACCCCCATCCCCGACCACCCTTCCCACCTCCCCCACTGTCTCCTGCATGTAGTCTTGGGCTAGTGGGAAAGCTACTACATCAAACAAACCATTGTCAAAGGACAGCATTCCACCCGGCTAGACTGAGCTGTTAAATCTGCTTCCACCTTACTGTGAATTATGGGCGATTTGGTGATGAGCTGGCATCAGCAATCTTCTTGAGGCTTCGATTTTCTCATGATCTAAGTCCTAGGAGCACTTAAGGTAGTAATAATAATTATGATAATAATGATGATAATGAAACTGAGACAGTTAATAAAACTATTCAGAAAGGCCTTGACAAAATACCTGGTGAAAAAATGCAGTATCAACCTCCTGTGAAAGTAGCTATTTTGGGAAGTTCAAACATACCAAGAAAAGTATGATCTATTCATATGTGACGTGTCAATGTTATTAGTGTGGCTGACACATCGCTGAAAACCACGTAGAAACTACCTCTACAGAGTTGACTTAAACTGTAATAACATAAAAATAAAAATAATAAATGGATAATCTTTGCATTTGATATACGTTATTATTCAAAAAGGTGTAGGGAGTTTCTCCCAGTGTCCTGACCAATAGTCCACCAAATAAAATTGGTCACTCGTTGTTTGTGGGACACTCCCGTGCGCTATTGGCTGCCGCATTTCACTCACAAAATACTGAGTAAATTCATTTTAAAAGATATTCTGTGAAGAGCTTTGAGACGTCACAAGGATCAATATTAATGGGAGCTTTAAACAGTCTAAGTTTAAACGTCAGTTTAAACGTCTCATCTACAACAAACTTCTACAGGGTCTTTCACATCAGGAGGTTGTCCCAAGTCGCTGACATCACCAACAATGCAATGTCCCCCACAACCGCATTGTGGGGTCAGCCTGGTTCGTGGGCTCAAAGGTTTGTAGCCTCAGTCAAACTGCTCTGTTAACTGTACCCAGCCACATGACACCGAGCAAAATGGAATATCAACCTGTCAGTTTGCCTCAGGCGGAAATCTTCTCTTGGGTTAGCACAAGCCCGAGATGGAAAAGCCTTACACACCGCATTGCTGGCTTCCACATCCTGAAGCAAGCCTCTTGCCTTGCGATCATCATGACCTATTTCTGCACAGAGAGAGACCACCTGTCTGTACACATCGTCTGAAGTCATTCCCAGGGGTACTAATTAGCTACAGGTCTCTGTGTGTCTGCATAATTAACACACTGTATAATATTATTAGCAGTGACCCTGCCTCTCCCCAGGAGAGGAGGAAGTAATCAATTTTTTTGTGAGGAGATTGCGTATATTTCCTGCCTCAGCAGTGCAGCTTGGTCACCGAGGATGAGACGGAGCCACGGACGGAGTAACGAGTGTCAATAACTCTCCATCCAGTTAAGGAAATGAAAATACAAAGAAATTGCTTTGTTTCACAATAATAAAAATAATAATGATTATCCTTGCATTTGATGTTACTGCTCATCACATTGTTGCGACTTTCCACAGTGCTTCACAGGATATACTGTAAAGTGGAGTGACTGTGCGTTTTGTGGGCAGAACGCGATAGTCAGTTGTGCAAAGCAGTGTCGCACAAACAGCCGTGAAGTGAGTGACTGATGTTTGTTGGGGGATTGTTGGCCAGGACACTGGGAGAGAGAAACTTCACATCTCTTTTCAAATAGAGCTACAGGATCTTTAACATCCAACTGTCCAGCCAGACTGGAACTCGATTCACCGTCTCATCCGAAGGACAGCAATCAGTCCTTTCTAAACCTATAGCAGCTTAACTTGTCGAAATGTCTCAAAGTGCTTCACATTTGTAGTAACTGGGTCCTTAGAAGGCAAAAGCAGCAGCCATTAGCGTACAACAACGAACCCACAAACAGCACAAGGTGAATGAACAATTCATCCAGGGGGATAAGTTAACAGGAGACAAAAAAACCCGATATATTTTTGCCACAAAATACAGTTGATTCACTATGTGGGATATCCTATGAAGCGTTTTCAGACATCTTAGAGGCGTCTTAGAGGTGCTATATCAAATGCAAGGATTATTATTATTATTAATGGTATTATTAATACAGAAACTAATAAGTTTCTGTATTAGAAACTCTTTTTTTTCAACGCTGTCACAAGATCTTTAATTGTGATGATCCTCTTTGACTCTGTTACCTGGTTTACTGCTGCCAACAAGTTTAGAATGATTGTCAAGCGACGTTCACCTTAATCTCTGTAACGAACAACGTGAACAGAAATAGACAAGAATCCCTCCCACCTCCCCCACCCCTACCAAAAACTCCTCCGAGACCTCTGCCTGTCCATCATCACCTCCAAATCCCTTGTAAAATTCCAAGTCAATTAAGTCCACTGATAGCCCTGATCCACTGATTCAGTTCTGACCTATAATTATCAGTACCAGTAACAGTTAAAAAAACTCTCTATCCCAAATTGGCACCAAAGAATAGTCCCTTTTAGTGTTTTTTTTGTGAGGTTCTCAGGAATCTTCCGCGCAGTGACTGTGAGCCGGCAAGGGCAATTTATGGCGTAGAGACTCAGAGAGAGAGAGAGAGAGAGAGAGATAGAAAGAGATAGAGGGGGGAAATTAGACTGAGAAATGCAGAGAGAAGAATGGGCAGTGTGGTGCTTGAGAGACAATATCACTCCTGATAGGAAAAGGTGTTTGTGAGCCCTGTAACCCACTTGTATTTTGCATGATGGAATATGAACAGCACTTTTCTCACTTGTTTCAATTAGCGCTGATATTGGGCTCTCTGCGCTACGTGGACTTTAGTCTTCAGTGAAAGGCCTTCACATCAAACAAACAGTACACATGTCGGGAGTCAGTGCCCTCAAGCAGATAGGTGGAGTGTCAGGACTTGGATGCAACTGGCCATTTAATCCATCAAGCCTGCACTCCGCCATTTAATTCGTTAGTGAAACTCTTTATTATCTTCCAAGCTTCACATCCATTAAAATGTTTACTTCCTTCTGACCTGCCTAAGTTAAACTGATTCTGCAACGCTAGTTTTCTGAGACAGTGCGTTTCACATTCCAACAACCCTTATGCAAAGACATGTATTCTAGACTTACTTCTAAACCGGCTGTTCAGGTCCTAGGAGAGTAAATATTTGCCCACACATTTACAGTTAATTCACTTTACAGTATATTCGGTGAAGTGCTTTGGGACGTCTAGAAAACGTGATAAGGCACTATATTAAATGTAAGGATTATTAGGATGATCCTCAGTGTAAGAGGATGATTGGACAAGCTAGGGTTCTTCAGCCTCGAGAGAACACAATTCAGAGGGGACCTGATAGAGACATATAAAATGTTCATCTTCCTCCATAATGGCAGTTGCATTGCACATGTCATGTCTCAAACTATATATTGCATCCCAAGATGTTATTTCCAAACAGAAATCAATCTAATTTGTTCTTAAAATAATCAACAGGTTCTGCTTCCTCCCAGGTAGCCTGTTCATGTACATTTACTACTTGTTCACTGAAGTATTGTTTCCATAGTTTTTTTTGATCAATGGAGCATAGATACCACAAGCAGGATATTCCAGCTGAGTCCATTGTATCATTTAAAGGGATTGAATAATAGATGAAGTGAATTAATATTAAAGGTTATGGAGGAAGAACAGATGAATGGGATAAGAGGAGAGAATTCCAGTTGGTGATGTTAGCACAAGCATAGACACAATGGAGAAGGAACAGTGGACTGGAAGAGTCAGTTAAGAGTATTCTTGCTGTTGGATCAGAAGGTTGTGTGATTAAGCTCCACGATGGAACCTTTTCACTCATCCTAGCCTGGGTGGGTTGGCTCTCTACAGCAGTACTGGAGGGGAGAGTAAAATAATGTCACAGGTGTCCTTCAGATGAAAGATAAACCGAGGTTCTACTTGCCTGTTCAGGTGAATATTAAGGATCCTTTGGTGCTGGAAAAGAGAAGGGACTTCTGCCCGGAGTCCTGACCCCAGATAAGTTGGCTGTTCACTCAATGACTGTTTGTGGTATCTGCTGAGGTGAAGTTATAATAATAATAATAATAATCCTTGCATTTGATACAGCGCTTTTCACATCTTCTAGATGTCTCAAAGCACATCACAGAATGTACTGTAAAGTGAATTGACTGTATATATGTGGGCGAACCACGGCAGTGTCCCCACAAACAGTCACGGATTTAAATTACAAATTTATAATTCCTTTTTTTTTAGGGATTATTATCAGGCATGTGGAGTCAAGAAACTTGCCCAAGGTTTCGTCCTGACCTGCCTGGAATTGAACCCAGATCTCCCGCTTGCAAGCGAGTGCTCTAACCACTGAGCTACAGGACTCCGCAGTTGGCCGCTGCGTTAACCTCCAATATATACCGCTACTACACTTAAGAGAAATTTCCTCTGAACTGCTTTGAGACGTGTTGCTTTCAACACAACACATCGAATGCAAGCATTATTATTATGATGATTATGATGATTATTATTAACCGTTTAAAACCATTCTTTGGATTAAAGTGGCCAAATTATCATTTTGCTGCAAGCAACCATTCATTCTTCTCCTTACTCTGAGTTTATCCCAACCACAAGCTCAGAGGAGAGGCCACAGCAAGATAATCGGAGGGAATAACCACAGGAATTTGACTCTGCTATGTCCTTCAAGCACATATATATATATACACACACACACACACACATACATAATACATCACTCTGTGACCACAAGGAAATTGATTGTAGCTTTAAACACAATTTGCATTTCTCCACTTCTCATCTCTGGACTCACATGGTCTTATTCGCTTAAACTGGGTCATTGTGGCAGGTGCTGTTACGCAGTGCACACCATTAACCAACACGGGCACTAACCCTCTCTCTCTTTTTTTACTCTTACTATTCATTAACCCTCTTTCACCGTTCTCTAACCCTCTCTATCTCTCACTGTCCTCCAACCCTCTTTCTCTCTGACTACTCTCTCTCACTGCCTGTTCATCCTCTCTTGATGTCCTCTAATCCTTCTTCTCTCTCTTTCTCTCGCTCTGTCTATGACCCTCTCTCTCTCTCCCTCTGCCCCATAACCCATCTCTTTTTTGCTGTTGCCTAAGCAACCCCCCACCACTCCCCCCCTCGCCGTCAAGTAACCTCCTATCATTCTCTCTCTCTTTTTCTCGTTGTCTGCTAATGCTTTTTCTATCTCTGTCTCTTTTGCTGTCCCCCATTCCTCTCTCTCTCTCTCTCTCTCTCCCTCTCTCCCTCTCTTTCCCTTTCTCTCGCTGTTCGATGACTCTCTCGCTTGCTTCCTTGCCTTCTCCCTGACACCCTGCGTTCACCATGTGAGAAAACCAATCTAGATTGACTGTGGGTTTTGTACTAATGGGTCTCGCTGTGACACTGGGGCTTGTTTTAGTTATGAAGCAGCTGCCGTGTCACAGCAACCGAACGGCCTCAACTCCATGTCAGTGTTTGCGTGTGTGTCCCACAGTGTGTGCCACGAATCAGGGCTTGATTCACAATATCAGAGAGTGGGGGAGACAATGGCATCTATGGGGCTCGATTCAACTAAGCCCCCAATGCTGGTACTTGGGATCGCACAGTCTAAGGTGACCCTCCAATGCAGTACCGGGGGTGGGTGGTGGTGGGAGGGAGGGGGGGTGTCTGTTGCAATGCTAGAGGTACCGTCCTTCAGATAAGGCCTTAAGGACCGTCTGCCTGTTCAGATTTTTAAGGCCCCATGGCACTTTTTGAAAAGAGAAGGGAGTTTCTCTCCTGGCCAACAATACCTTAAAGCCCTGCCAATCAAGTTCATAATGCTTTATTGAATAATAATAATAATAATCCTTGCATTTGATATAGCACTTTTCACGTCTAGAAGTCTCAAAGAGCTTCACAGAATATACTGTAAAGTGAATTGACTCTATATTTGTGGGTGAAATGCAGCAGTGTCCCACAAACAATCATGGATTGAAATGATCCAATTTTATTATTGTGTATTTTTTTGGAGGGATTATTCCTAGGCGTGTGGATTAAGGCGTTTCATCACAGTTTTTCAATCAAAAACGGGTGCCTAGGCAAGGTTTCCTCTTCTCTGGATACGCCCAGGCTTCCAATACTTCAAAATATTTCCATTGCTTCTAAATGTCCTTGTGGCAGAGTCCTATCCTCTCACGCATGCGTATCTACCCAGCAACGCAACCTGGATAGAGATCAGGAAGGAATAGCGTTCCTGGCTACATTTTAACCTCCCTTACTGAGTGTCACAGAGACCATTTGTAGAACCCTTATCACCACCTCAGTTGACATTGGATAGCTTGGCACAGGCCAAATATCGATTGTGACATTGTGCCAGTCTGCAGCTCAGTGGTCAGATCGCTTGGGTTTGATTCCCGGCAGGGCGAAATGTTGGGCAAGTTTCCTTACTCCACATGTCTCTGTTCTGTTTACCTAGCAGCAAGTAAGAACTTGGTTGATTTGCAGTTCGCTTTTACGAGGGTAATAATTCCTTAAAAGAAATAATAATTTGGTCACTCAACCCATGACTGTTTAGTGAGACACTGTTGGGCGCAATTGACTGCTGAAATTTTGCCCACAATGTGCACAGTTAATTCACGTTACACTATATTTTGTGAAACACTTTGAGATGACTCGACGATGTGATAAGACGCTTTATCAAACGCGAGGATTATTATTATTATTGTTATTATAACTGTGAAGCACTTTGAGATATCTTAATGATGTAAGACATAGACACTGGCGGCAGAGAGATAGATATTGGAGACAGAGATATTGAAGTCTAGAGACACAGAGAGAGGGAGGGAGTCTAGAGACAGAGAGATACACACTGCACAAACATACTTGGGATGTAAGCTTATTAAAGCCTGTGGAGAAATTTCAAGGAAATGGGATGGAAATACTCATAATCATATAAAGAGGTAGGGCAGGCTTGGTGGGCGGTACGGCCTTGCGCTGTGCTGCGACGAATGCTTTGTTTCTGTGCCGTAAAACTGCAAGATCCTCTCCTCTGTAACAGACTGGATGTAAAATAAACCTCCTTCGGCGCCTGGGGTTTAGAAAACACATTTGCTTTTCCCTCCTGGTGTACGGAGACACGGCTCGGCTCACACCGTGCCTGACTGTGGTTTGATTTTCTGGTCCTCCCGCTGCGATCAAATGATCAAAACTGTTCCATTTCCAACGCAGTTAAAAAGAGTCCCTTTATCCCGCAGGATTCCGAAGCTCACAGCAGCCGCTTTTTGCAGTGATTGGGATCGGATTTTAGTTCTAACTTTATCGGCGACCTTGTATACGTCTGATCTGAAACATACACAGGGTAGAAGGGAAGTGGGGGTGGAGTGGGGAGCAATCGGGAGTTAGACAAGTCAAACGCCCCCTCATTCTAATGTTCCCGACTCCGCGAGAGCTTAGCTTGGTTGGTGGAACTCTTGTCTCCGGGTCATTTCGCAGTCAGCGAGGACAATAGGACACTGGACAATCAGGGATTCGGACTCAAGATGGGCTTGGGGATCATGAGGGGAGGGAGGGGAGGGGTCTCAGGGTGACCAAAGACTCGGTCGAAGAGGACGGACTTGAGATGGACCTTGAAGACAACACGGGAGGGAGCAAGGCAAAGGGGACTGTGGAATGGAGTTACAAAGGTGGGGGCAGAAAGGTTAAAGGCCTGACCACTGATAGTGGGGCGGGCTGGACCAGGACATTGAGCAGCGTGAGCTGAGAAATCTACTGCGGTATTTAATAATAATAATATTAGTAAATTGTCCCATAATCTTTGACAATCTGGGATTCCCAAGTACATACCAACTGGACAATCAGTTGTAACAAATTGGTTCTTATCTTAAAGAATTAATTAGGTTGTACATGTAGTGTTATTGATGTGGTTACATGGAGTTTTATAGCTCAGTGGTTAGAGCACTCGCCTTGCTAACAAGAGACCTGGGTTCGATTCTGGGGCCGAGCAAAATGTTGTGCCAGTTTCCTTACGTCACGCGCCTCTGTTTACCTAGCAGTAAATATCAACCTGTTTGTTAGTCGATTAGCGGATTGCTTTTCCAAGGGTTAACATTCCTTAAAAACCCCCCAATAATAATTTGGTCACTCAATCCACGACTGTTTGAGGGACGCTGCTGTGCGCAATTGGCTACCGGGTTTCGCCCACGAAATATTATCGTCAATTCACTTTACAGTATACTCTGTAGAACGCTTTGAGCCATATCAAAGGCGTAATATCAAATACAAGGATTATGCGTACATATATGTAACGTACATATAACAACAAAAAACAACAAAAAGAACAACCCAGCGATTAAACGTTATTTAAAAAAAGTTTAGAAATACTGTATATGAATAAACGTGTTCAAAAACACTAGGCTGCGTATGTTACGCGGGGGTATAGCTAGTTATTAGTATTATTATTACAATGTAGAAAATAAGGAACTAGAGAAAATAAGGAAATACATTATATTGATCCACAAATTGAATGCAGATGTACATGGCAAAGTAAAACAGAGTTCCTATAATCATGGAGAATAACTGGGACAGTTAATAAGACTTCAAGAATAATTTGAACAAAATGTCAACCTCCAGCAAAGAGTAGCTATTTTTGGAAGCTGAAATATACCAAGAAACATAATATCCATTCGTAGGTGAAATGCCAGTGTTATTGTCCATCACTCAAAACTATTTAGTAATTACCTCTACACAATAATATCAACTGTAATAAAATAATAGTAAAAAATGCATTTGATATATTATCAAGTCATCAGAAAGTCAAAAAGTGCTTCACAGGATACGCTGTGATGCGGATTGAGATTCCAGAGAGAGATGGATAGTGAGACGATGTGGAGAGCAGGTGGGACTAGAGGAGGTTTGTAGATAGTACGTGAGTCATGGGATGGTGTGTGGCAGAGAGGACTCTGTGAGCCGAATGACCTTCTCGTGTTTCCTATGTACCTTGATAGTGCTGCCAAACGGAAGGGCCTAGGTCATCCCGAGGACTGCCTGGCCAGTAAACTCTGTCACTGTCTCCTGTGTTCCCTGGGGTGTGGAGCTGCACAGCTGGTGAGCTGGGATGAACAGCTGTGCTGTGTTCAGCTCATTGGCAGAGGCAGCAGCATTGGGCAGTGTGCTTGCTGGGCAGGAAATTAACTGATAAATAAAATCTTGCTTTGACACAATGTGATTTAATGTCCATGTTACGCTAAAGGACAGATTGACAACATTCAATGTGCAATTACATAACTGAACGCGGAGTCCTGTAACTCAGTGGTCAGAGCACTCGCCTTACATGCGAGAGATCCGGGTTCAATTCCAGGCAGGGTGAAACCTTGGGCCGGTTTCCTTACTCCACACGCCTAATAATAATCCCACCTCCCCCCCCAAAAAAAATTGTCATTTCAATCCACGACTGTGTGTGGGACGCTGCTGTGCACAATTGGCTGCCGCGTTTCGCCCACAAATATACAGTCAATTCACTTTACAGTATATTCTGTGAAGCGCTTTGAGACGTCTAGAAGATGCGAAAAGCGCTATCTCAAATGCAGGGATTATTATGCAAGGATTATTATCCTCCGGACATCTGAATACAGTTAAACGCTTTAAATTAATACAATGAAGTACTTCTAAATACTGTATAATATCATCATTCTTCCGCCTGTTTCACATCTAATTGTAAGAACATAAGAACATAAGAATTAGGAGCAGGAGTAGGCCATTCAGCCCCTCGAGCCTGCTCCGTCATTCAATAAGATCATGGTTGATCTTCTGACCTAACTCTAATTACCTGCCCTATCCCCATATCCCCTAATCCCTCTATATTTTAAAAATCTATCAGACTCAGCCTTGAAAATGTTCAAGGACTGAGCATCTACAGCCTTCTGCGGTAGTGAATTCCATAAATTGTCCAGCGCCTTGGGACGCCCTCCCGCCATGAAACGCGCTGTAAAAATGTAATCTTGTTGTCGTTGTTGTTGGTCAGTGGATTGTGTAAAAAATACACAGTGGGTGTGGGGGTAACGTGACTCTGTGGTGGTTTCGCAGGCTAAGACTAGATGGAAGTTCAGGGTTGGAGAGCGCTTGAGTCAGACTGTGTCCTGTTGATTACACCAACGTCAACTTGGCACACATCCGATTCACTATTGTGGTGCATTTAATGTCTTCTTGCATTGTGAACCATATTCAGGTCAAGTCGACAAGATCCAGGGTTGTTCTTAAATATCGCCGCTGTAAAGGAAATTGGGAGTATGGGGCGGAAGAGATCAGGAGGATGATGTGGTGGGGGGGGGTTGTTGGGTGCGAGGGAGGGGAGATGGTGGTGGAGAGGGGGATACAGAAGAACAGATGGAGCTGTCAGGAGCTCGTTCAGACAGCACACGCTGCTTCATTTGCAATGCACATTGCATGAGCATCAGCAGCTTCCATGTGGCGCAGAGAGAGAGAGAGAGTGAGAGAGAGCTTCTGGGGCCCTGTGGTGAGCGGCTTCAACATCATCCATCATTACCTGCCAGGGCTCCTTCACGTCCCCGCATTTGCCGAAGAATTGGCTGCTCCTCACTGTTCAAGGTTTGCAGAGGATGTTTGGGGAGAGATTTGACCTTTCCTTCTTTATATTTGTGTGTATTTTTTCTGTGCCAGGAGTTGTCCCTTTTGATCCTCATGTTCACACTGAAATCATGACCAGAGATCCTTATCACTCCATCCACCATTCACTTCCCCCCACCCCCCATACCCACTGCTCACTAATAGATCACAAAGAAATCTCTGCTTCAGATGTCCCCTTGACCTCATCCCTCCTGGTGTTCAGCTTTTGTGCTGCCAACCTAAAGCTTGTCTGTCCAACAATAATGATAACACCAACACCAACACCAACAACTTCAACTTATAAAGCGCCTTTCACGTCGGGAGGACGTCCCAAGGCGCTGCACAGGAGGCGTGTGACCCGAGCTGGGAGGGGAGTGTTTGGGAAGGGGTGAGACACGTAGGGGAGGTCGAAAAATTCGGGGGGGAACAAAAGGCACGGTCGAAGAGGAAAGTCTTCAGACCGGCCTTGAAAGAGGAAAGGGAGGAAACAAGGCGGAGGGATTGGGGGATGGAATTCCACAGGGTGGGAGCGGAGAAACTGAAGGCCCGGCCTCCGATGGTGGGGCGGTTCGGGCGGGGGGCTTGGAGCAAACCAAGTCCTGCTGAACGGAGGGTCCGGGTGGGCGTGTAGGGCGAAAGTAGGTCGGTTAAATAGGGCGGGGCACGGCCGTGTAAGGCCTTGAAGGTGAGGACGAGGATCTTGAACTCGATCCTCTGGAGGATGGGGAGCCAGTGGAGACGGGCGAGGGTGGGGGTTATGTGGTCGCGGAGGCGGGTGCGGGATAGTACACGGGCTGCAGAGTTTTGGATGACCTGCAGCCTGTGAATGGAGGAGCTGGGGAGGCCGACGAGGAGAAAGTTTCCGTAGTCCAGCCGTGAGGTGATGTATGCATGCACAACAACAACTAAATTGCACTTATGTAGAGCCTTTCATGTTGGGAGGATAAGGATAATTCTTGCATTGATCATATCATTCAGATGTCTTAAATTGCTTCACAGGATGTACTCTACATTGGATTGATTGCTTGTGTACTTTTTTGTGGGCAAAATGCGGCAGCCAATTGCACACAGCAATGTCCCACAAACAGCCATTGACCGAATAACAAATTTTATTTGAGGGACATTGTTGGCCAGCACACTGGGAGAGAACCATCTTGCTTTTCAACTACTGCCGTGGGGACCTTTAACGAACACCTGAACAGGCAGACGGAACCTGGGTTTAACAGGTCTCATGCGAAGGACGGCACCTCCGACAATCTAACAGCCCCCACCCCACCCTCCACGTTCGTCCCACAACCTTCTGCCACAGAGGCTTACTTCCAGGCTGACCCAGAATGGATCCCGATCCACAGCCTTGAAATGTCAGAGGTGCCGTCGTTCGGATGAGACAATAAATCCAGGTCTTGACTGTCTGTCCGAGTAAAGTGTAAAAGAACCCAGGGCCACGGAAATGGGTGAGTTTTAGGGTTGAACAGACTATTTCAAAAAGAGCAGAGGGTTTCCCTCAGTGTCCTGGCCAGCGATCGTTCAGAGAGAAAGAAAATGATCATTCACTTCACGGCTGTCTGTTGGACCATTGCTGTGTGTAAATTGGCTGCCGTATTTGTCAACAAAATACACTGCCACTACACTTTGAGATGTTTCAATGTGATAAGGCTCCATATCAAAAGCAAATATAATAAATTATATTTACATTCCATTTTTGTTCCCTCCTTTGCGCTCTTCATGTTAATGTCACTTTTGCGTTACTTCACACCTACTGCCATCTCCACAGCGGAAATCGAGGGCAAACTCATGAAATCCTGCATCGCTCAAGCACTGAATTATAATGAGAGATCCGTTCCAAAGTCTTCCGCACACACTCGCTCTCAGCAGAAAGCTTTTGCATCCCCCACTCTGTGTGCACTCGCCTCCGACAGCAGCCCACTCTACCCCCACCAGTCCAAAATCAGATTTGATAAAAGGGATAATAATCCTTGCATTTGATATAGCGATTCGTGTTGTTGAGACGTCTCAAAGCGCTTCACAGAATATCCTGCAAAGTGAATCGACTGTGTATTTTGTGGGCAACATGCAGCAGCCGATTGTGCACAGCAGGGTCCCACAAACAGTTGCGCTTTGAATCACATAATTAGGATTATTTTATTGATTTCAAATGGCGATCCGCCAATCGACTAACTACTGGGTTCCCTACTTACCTCAAGTAAGCAGAGGTGCGTGGAGTAAAGAAAGTTGCCTAACCTATCGCCCCAGCCCGGGAATTGAACCCGTGTCCCCTTGCTTGCTAGGCGAGTGTCCTAAGCAACATACAGTACAGGAATTCACTGATATTTACAAACTATTTGGTTTGTTTGTTCCAAACATCAGGCACAGGTTTCTATCGGGAAGTGATTGAGTGAGCTGAGCACCAGGAAAACCAATCCTCGCCAGAAATCCTAGGAGCTTACAACCACAACAACGTGCATTTATATAGTGCAGGGTAGTGTCCCAGAGTGCTCGACAGTGGTGGGGTGAAATACCAAGCCATTGCCTGTAGGTCTCCAACAAACAGCCACTGCACTCAGATTGCGTTATTTAGTTTCTCAGACAGTTTAAATTGGCTCACTTCCTCCTTATTTCGATTCCTAGTCTCTCCCACACTCCCCCCACTCCCCTCGCTCCCCCAGATGCTTTCTGCAGCTCGGCTGGCTGGGTGGGAACGGCAACGTTCTTGTGGCTGAGCAAGCGACCGGGCAGAACCTGCTTAGCTTTGCCTGTGTTGGCGGGTTCGCCCTGCACACTGTATCGAAGGTAGGCCCTCAGCCATTCGTCCCTCGGATCTGTGAATCGCTTGTTTGCCTTTATTAGCCTGACTTGTGGCGACGTGTGCTCACACTGCAGTCTACTGTGTGACAATGTGATGGAGGGTGACAGCTCAGCAGCTCAGTCAAGCGAAGCATGACCGCTCGCTCGCTCACACACTTGACAATGAGGGCAATATAGCATTGAACCATCAGCAGGGGCCAAAACAATACTGAATGGCTCTGAGCTGCCGTAGAAAAATACTGGAGGAAAAGTAACATTAAAACATCGAGGGGAAGAGCAGGGGAATTTAATCTGTGCAGACAGCTCCATTCAGGGAACTGGCACCAGAGCAAACACAATCGGGGTAGAGCGGTGTGATGAATTAAGAGGACAGCGATCCAGTGTAGAGGTTAGTATCAGCAGAGGCATGGGAACGAGAGAAGGAGAGAATTGCATTGGGGAAGCTTGTGCCAGCTCCTCAGTAGATTAATCACAGGGTTGGACACGGGGCTTCGGGTTTGTACGAGGTCACGGGGAGCACATTGGCAACGAGTTCCTCATTCACAACAGGGTGAGAGATCTTAGGGGCTCATCACACTGGCACTATAGCCACAACAGCAATCATAATAATGGTAACAATAATAATCTTTGCATTTGATGTAGGGACTTATCACATCGTTGAGACACCTCGAAGAGCTTCACTGGATAAACTGTAAGGTAGATTTAACTGGGGGGTGACACGCGGTAGCCAATTGTGCACAACAGTGTCCCAGAAACAGCCATTTGAGTGAGTAAGTAATTTTATGTGCCAATTCCCTACTTTTAGCCGGTACCTGTTAATAACATTGACCAGGACACCAGGGGAAAGAAACTCTTTTTGAATAGTGCCAAGGATCTATAATATCCTTAAACAGGCAGACACGATCTCAGTATTAATGTCTCATCTGAAGGATGGCACCTCCGACAGCACAGCTTAGACTATGTAATTCTGAGTCCTGACTCGTGGGGCTTGAACCCACAACCTCTGACTCGGAGTTGAGAGCTACCAACTGAGGCAGGCTGACACAATCTGATCATCAAGGTGAGAGCTGCGGAGAAGAAAGACAGAGCTGATAAGTTGTTCTATAAAATAAAACCTGATACGTTGCAATAATTATTATTATTAACCTAGTGCCTGCCAGCTTTTCGAGGGCGAATGTGCCAGATATTTCGCACGCTGCGGTGTTCGTAAGATGAATGAGCGAGTTCTCTGGAGGTTTGTCAGCCAGGACATCAAGAGAACATTTCGTCAACGAAGGGTTGTGGTCCCGAAACGTTGACTCACTTTTACCTTTCGCCGTTAGAGGCTGCCTAACTCGCCGAGTGTTCCCAGCAATTTCTGTTTTCTCAGATTTCCAGCATCTGCAGTACTTTGCATATTGTCTGTAAGACTGTGTGTTGGTGTGGGCACCTCAGGCATCAAGCAGAGTGTGTGCAATGATTTGCTTTATGAACAACAACAACAAAATTACATTTATAGAGCGCCTTTCACGTCGGGAGGACGTCCCAAGGCGCTGAACAATCAGGTTGGGACCCGAGCAGGGTGGGGAGGGGTCGGGGTAGGGGGAAGGAGAGTAAGAGCATTGACTGTATATCTGTGGGCGAAACGCGGCAGCCAATTGCGCACAGCAGTGTCCCACAACCAGTCGTGGAACTGGGGTTAGGGGAGAAAGGGGCAAAAGAGGGTAAGGGGGGAGAGGGAGGGAAAGGTGGGGTAAAGTCAGGGAGGAAAACCAAACCTTTATGTGAAAACTTCTCCGTGGCAAACCTTGAAAGAGAGAAGGTGCAAATGAAAAGAGAGAAAGGGGCAAGAAAGGGGATGGAAAAAGAGCTTTAATAATAGGATGAGATACAGACATCAGAAAGCAGCCATTTTGTGCTGAGGCTCACACATCTAATGATAATAACAATCCTTGCATTTGATAAAGCGCTTTTCACGTCTTATCGACGTCTCAAAGCGCTTCACAGAAAATCCTGTAAAGTGAATTGACTGTGTATTTGTGGGCGAACCAAATCTGAAACTGAAGCCGTATGGTCAGCCTGCATTACTGTGCTGGGATACACGGTTCACAACTTATTCCAACAAAATTGCCATAAAATATACAATCAATTCACTTTACACTATATTGTGTGAAGCGCTTTGAGACGTTTCGGAGACCTGAAAACGCCCTATACCAAATTCAAGGATTATTATTAATAATAATTATTAATTATTAATAATAATAATCCTTGCATTTGATATGTGCTTTTTAAGTCTTCTAGACATCTCATAGCACTTCATAGAATATACTGTAAAGTGAATTTAACTGTAAATATCTGGGTGAAATGCGGCAGCCAATTACGCACGGCAGTGTCTCACAAACAGTCTTGGATTTAAATGACCAATTTAATTATTGTATTCTTGATGGGAATATTATTATCAAAACATATCTCACGACTTAAGACTGACTTGAACAATTTGCTGACTACTGGGCGCTCTGAAATGCTGTCTTAATAGATGGCATGCCTACCCAGGCTTGTTACACTGAGAAACCTGTCATCGTGAGCCGTGGGCCATATCTGGCAAACACTGAAACACCACACTCGGGTAAAACCATATGGGATCTTTATCCGCATTTAGTCCTCAGCACAGGTCAACGGCATTCGCTCTTAAACCAGATCCTCACCGCCAACCATCTGGTTAAAACAAATTGTTATCCCGCTGAGAGGAGGGGGATGTCGGTGGAGGAGAGGTTAAAGTCTTTAAACAATCAGTCGTGGGTGCGATGATTTACATCCAGCAGCAGGACATGCTTCTCTGGGGTTTGTGTGTTCAGAAGCAGCTGTTTCCACCGCTGTTTGTGCACTGAGCAGTAAAGCATTTTCTCTCTCGCTCTCTCTCTCTCTCTCTCTCTCCCTCCCTCTCAGAACTAAATCCAATTTCTTCCACGAATTGCCCTGATATAAAAAACATTATACTGTATATTTTAAAACCTCACAGGTATAGGTTTTTAAAACACAACTGTTTGTGGGACACAGCTGAGGGATTTTGTGGGATTGGCTGTCTCGTTTAGCCCACAAAATATACAGTCAATTCATTTTGAGATGCAATGACGGAATAAAGCACTTTATCAAATACAAGGATTATTCTTATTATGGGTATAGATTGATCCCTTTAAGATGGGTACAGAATATAGCAAAATTTTCAGTGCAATATCCAATTTTGAGACCGTTTTTTCTATAAATTGCTTTTATGGAATTTAGCGAAAATCTAACTTCAAAGTTAATAATAAATAATCTCTGTGTTTGATAGTGCTTTACACATCTTGTATGTCTCAAAGCTCTTCACGGAATATACTGTAAAGTGAATTGACAATGTATTTGTGGGCAAAACGCAGCAGCCAGTTGTACACAGCAGTGTCCCACAAACAGCCACGGATTGAGTAACCAAATTATTATTATTTAAAGTTAAAACCGGGTTGAACAATTCGCCAAATTCTAGCCACTCTGAAACATTATCTTAATGAAGTAAATCTCAACCCGAGCAAAATTCCTACCCAGGTATGTTACTGAATTCCTGAAACTTTCTGAAATGGTCAGTGTTGCCAAACTTCTGAATAGCTTTTGAGAGGGGTAAAATATTGAAAGAATTATTCCTGCTGTTTGCTGAATGGCATTGAAGAGTCAGTGTTCACTGGAAATGGGAGAGATGAGATGAGAATTGTGTTCATGCAGAGGGCGATTAGAACACAGAATGCTTTGAGCTAAGGTGAGAACACTGAAAAGTGTATCAGATAAGTGAATAGAAAGAATATGAGGGTGTACAGGGAAAGAACAGTGAATAGGGATTGGTCTCGTCAGCTCCAGTGAAACTATTATTTTTATGATCAGTTATCGCTAATTATTATTTATTATTATTATTAATAATAATAATCCTTGCATTTGATGCACAGTCAATACACTTTACATCGGGCGGAAGATATCTCAAAGCACTTCAGAAGATTTTTACTGTGAAGTGTAGCGACTGTATTTTGTTGTCCGCGACTCCCAATTTGCAGCGGCAGTGTGTTACAAATGGCCATGAAGAGAATATATAATTTAATAATAATCCTTGCATTTGGTATAGCGCTCTTCACGTCTTCTGAACGTCTCAAAGCTCTGCACAGAATGTATTGTAAATTGGATTGACTGTACAGGTGGTGGGTGAAATTCGGCAGCTAATAGTGCACAGCAGTATCCCACAAACAGTCGTGGATTGAAGTGCCCCATTTATTATTGTTTTTGTTCTTGGGAGATTGTGTGTGGAGTAAGGAAACTTGCCCGAGGTTTTGTCCTGCAGGGAATCGAACCCAGGTCTCTCACCTGCGAGGCGAGTGCTGTAACTACTGAGCCACAGGACTCCCAAATGATTGATTTTATCTGGGGATGGTTGGCCAGGACACTGGGAGCAATTCCCTTTGGTGTAGTTTAGGCTCAAAGGCTGAATGGTTTCCTTCGATGCTGTAATTTCTATGATACTATGTTTCAGTTACTCGAGTTGTCCCTTAACACAAATTGCTGGTTTACAAAGAGCCGTTGGCAAGAGATTCAAAGCCAATTCTTTGCTGTGAAGTAGTAATTGGGAGCAGCGTGTGATTCCAATTGAGGTTGTAAACTGCAGCTGCCCCTGACATCTCTCTGTGGCTGAGGTACTGAACTGTAACGAGGAGCAAAGGCTGTGCACACAGTCAGTGAAATCCACTAACTGTCCACTTCCAGTCATTATCAGGAGCAAACGCCACCCTGGGTCAGTGTGTTTATTGGGTGGGGGGAGTGGGGGGAGGGTTGTTGGAGAAAGTGGGACGAAGAATGTTGGGTCGGGGGAGAAAATTTGATGGGGGGAGAAAGTGGGATGGGATCGGGTAGGGTGGAGGGAAGGGAGGGGAAGGGGGGTGACCAACAGCACTGTCGAAGAGGGGGGGGTCTTGAGGCAGGACTTGAAGGAGGCTAGGGAGGGGGCAAGGCGGAGGGATTACGGGATGGAATTCCAATGGTTGGGGGAGGAGCGGCTTGCCTACCAATGGTGGGTAGGTGGGTTGGGGCACACGGAGCAGGTTAGAGCGTGCTGAGCAGAGAGCGCGGACAGGTTGGCAGTGGGTTAGGAAGTCACAGAGGCAGCGTGGGGCAAAGCCATGGAAGGCTTTAAAGGTGAGGACTAGGATCTGGAATTGAATCCTCTGAATGATGGGAAGCCAGTAGATTCGGGTGAGACAGTCAGTGAATTCCATTAACTGGTAGGGTCGTGGAGTTTAGTCCGGGAGTGGACATGGTGCTGCAGGGTTTGGGATGATCTGCAGTCTATGGAGGGAGGAATTAGGAAGGCTGACTAATGAGTGAATGAGTGTTTCAGCGGCCTGAGGGGTGGCAGAATTGGGCAATATCGTAGAGGTGAGGGAAGGCAAAGCGGGTTATGGTATGAATGAGGGGGAGAAAAGACAATTGAGAATTGAACAAGACACCTAGTTTTCTGACTGGCTTGTTGAGGTGGAACCATTGAGGTTTATGCTGCCAATGCCTGAGATGCGGAGGTGCTGGCGCGAGCCAATCAAGAGAACTCTGGTAATGTTGACATTTAACTGTAAAAAGTTAGCTCTCGTCCAGGACTTGATGTCTGACAGGCAGTTTGTCAGGACAGCAGTGGTCCTGGAATCGAGTGTGGAGGCAGAAAGATAGAGTTTGGGTGTCATCCACATATACATGTGGAAGTTGACCCCATGTCTACGGATGATGTCACCAAGTGGGAGCATAATAGATGTTGAAAAGGAGATTGTCAAGGACAGATCCCTGGGGGACGTCACGTTCACGGTGCGGGGGCTGGTGGAGAAGCCGTTAGTGGCGACAAAGTGTTGATGGTGGAAGAGGTAAGATTCAAGGGAAAGCAGATCTTCAATCAGTCAGCTATGGTGGAGAAGGACAGTCCTTGTGAAGTCAGTGAAGAGCTAATCTCTACTCCGAGGTTTCGTGTGCTCGCTGGGAGGCAGCGTGATTACATGCAGACAGCAAGCCGAAGACATAGCCCCTTAATATGACGTCTGTGAGACAAAAAGCGTTTAAAGGGAAAAAAAAAGCTATCGGAATACAATCAGGTATCCATCAAATGCAAGGCGAAATTCAACAATATATTCTCTGAATACCTTTAGCTTACAGCAATTTATGAAATTTGGTCATGCCCTGGGATTTGCACCCATAATAAATCTCACTGCAATGTGTGAGAAAACCGTGTGGAAATGAAAAATATTCAGACACTAGACCCCAAGCATCACATTTCAGTGTTATCTTGCCTTGAAGACCATGTTGTTGGAGTCAAAGGAATTTCAGTGTCCTACAGAACCCGTTTTGAAAAGTGTTTATCGTGTTTAAACGTGAATGGGTTACAGATAATAATAATAATGATACAAATCACCATCATAATAATCCTTGCGTTTGAAAAGTTACAATGTGAGCAGGTAAACTGCCTCAACCACTGAAAGAATGAGCTTCACATGAGAAGATCAATGTCCAGAAGGTACCTCGTCACTTGGTGAGGACAAGAGCCAAAGCATTTAAACTCCCTTCCTCATTCCCTTCGCCTCTCATCCTCTCTTCCCAGTTTCAGGTCACAGCTAAAGACCTTTCTCTTCCACCGCGCCTTTGGTCACCTTTCTCCCCCTGCCCCTGACTCGCCCCCGAGTTCCGTTATTGTGAAGCGCTCTGAGACGCCGTCCGGCGTGAATGACGTGATAGAAATCAAAGTATTTGTTGTTGTCGTAAACGTTCTTCATTAAATGTCCCCAATTGTGAGAGACCGTCCTTGTCTTAACGAGATCTTTGTTAACCCCGAGCTGTAAATTCCATAGGTACACATAATTAACCGCCTGCGAGACAGAATAAATGAGACACAAAAGGATTAGTTTTCAATTGATTTTAATGTTCAGGTGCCAGATCTCAGCCGCTGTGGGGATGACTATTGCTCGCTTGACTGCTTTTACTAAATAAATTAATGCACGTTGGAAATAATTCGCTTTCAGAAATAGAGGATCATTTTCTAATTACTGGCTGACTGTCTCCTAGCCAGTTTCTCTGTTACAGTCCTCAAAGGATGTTTTAAATGCAACATCATTATGATCAATGAAAGCCTCTTGGGATGTTCAGTTAACTCGTTGCCGGGTAGTTTGTCCAGCTCTGAAATCACACAGATGCTGCAGATTCAACCTAGGCTGAGTTTACGCTGATTCAGCAGACGATAATAATCCTCACGTTTGACACAGTGCCTTATCCTGCATCAAGACATCTCAAAGGACTTCACAGGATATACTGTGAAGTTGATTTACTGTGTATTTTATTGGCGAAACGTGGCGGCCAATTGTGCACAGCAGTTTCCCACAAACAGCCATGGAGTGAGTGACTCATTTTATTTGGGGGATTGTTAGTCAGGCCGGATGGTATCCAAGGCAACAACAACAACTTGCATTTATATAGTGGCCGCCACACATGGTAGGGTCTCAGAGCACTGAAAAGCATCTCATTATTGAACTCATTCAATAAGGCAGGGAGGGCGCAATAGCAAATTCTCTCTCTTGAAGCCAGTCGGGAATCTGGACGTCTTGTTCAACCCCGAATTGTCCTTCCTTCCTTATATCCGCTCCATGACTGGTAAAGCCTTCCACCACCTCCTCAATATTGCCAGACTCCGCCACTACCTCAGCCCCCCACGCCGCCAAAACTCTCATCCACGCCTTTATCACTTCCAGCTCAACTACGGGAACTCCCTCCTCGTCGGCCTCCCCAGCTCCTCCCTTCACAAGCTGCAGATCATTCAGAACTCTGCAGCTCGTGTACTCTCCCGTACCAGGCTCCGTGACCACATCACTCCCACCCTCGCTCGTCTCCACTGGCTCCCCGTCACCCAGAGGGTCGAATTCAAGATCGTCGTCCTCACCTTCAAGATCATTCACGGCCTTGCCCCCGCCTATCTCTCCGACCTGTTGTCTCTCTATCAGCCCGGCCGGCCCCCTCTGCTCAGCAGATTCAGGCCTGCTCTGCATCCACCGCCCTAACCGCCCCACCATCGGTGGCCGGGCTTTCAGTCTCTCTGCACCCACACTGTGGAACTCCATCCCGCAATCCCTTCGCATCACTTCCTCTCTTTCCTCCTTCAAGGCCGGTCTCAAGACCTTCCTCTTCGACCGTGCCTTCTGCTCCCCTCCTAACTCTACCCCCTCTCCTACTCTCCTTCCTCCTCTCCCTACCCCGACCTTTTACCCCGCCTGCTCGGGTCCCGACCTGATCGGGTCCCGACCTGACTGTTCAGCGCTTTGGGACGTCCTCCCGACGTGAAAGGCGCTCTATAAATGTAATTTTGTTGTTATTGTTGTTGACGCGAGCCCTCCGTCAAAAATGTGCGACACGTCAGGTGAAGATGGAATGGGACTCAGCTCTTGTGCGTTTCATAATAAGCTCTCCTGTTTCATAATAATAATAATTCTTTCATTTGATATAGCGCTTTCCATATCTTATTGACGTCTCAAAGCGCTTTACGGAAGGAACTGTAAAGTGAATTGACTGTATATTCATACATGCAGATGAGCGGCTTGCTAACACTTCCTCACTCCCACACTCGACTGGGGAGAGACCAAACTTTGCAAGCGATTCAGTTGGTGAAGAAAAATTGTCAAAAGGAAATCGACAAACCTCAACTGAATATACTTCGAGGGAACTGGTGTTATCCTAGCTATTATCCTGCCAATATCTGATCTTATTAACCGTTAAATAAAAGAGAGCTGAGACTGAGCTCACACAGCTGCTGAACTTCCCATTATATCACATTATATCCTGCGAAGCACTTTGAGATTGTCTCAAAGATGTGATAAGGCGCTGTATCAAATACCAGGATTATTATTATTATTATTATACTGTAAGGTAATGGTTGTCCAGTCACCTAGAGAGATTTATTGTGTCACAAAACGTCATTTAACAGTATATCCTATGAAGCGCTTTGAGATGTCTAGAAGACATGAAAAGCGCTGGATCAAATGCAAGGATTATTATTATTAATATGAATATTATTATAGTACAGTACACTGGGTGGTGTTAAGCAAAGAAGCCAGGGCCAGGACTCCATGAGAAGTCGGAACAGGAACCTGGGAGGTAAGACACTAGATCAGTGGGGAAACATGGTCAATTTTAATCTAGATTAAACGGGAAACTGAATTAGTGTCCAACAAATGATTACGCGGGGGCAGAACAAGAATGACACTTAGCCGGGATCTGCTATTATTCATTACTGAAAAGAGAATGGTTTCGGCAACTCAATTTATTTCACGGTTAATGCTAAAATCTTAGCAGCTGCTCTCGCCGTGGAGTGAAACCGCTGATACATACTTGATCCATATATTCAACATTCATGTCAGACCACAGGGAGGCTGGCTGCTGGGAGGCTAATGCAGTCTAATTTCCAGTCAATGCTCAGCTCAGTCAGGAAGCTGCTTCGTTCACTGTTGTGGCTCCTATTGTGCATAATGACTACATTGGATGGTCATTGCAGGAATATGAATGCTGGAGTTCCGTAGCATAGTGGTCAAAGAGCATTTGCCTCCCAAACCAGCAGAACCGGGTTCGATTCCCAGGCGCAGCAAAACTTTAGGCAAGTTTCCTATTCCACACGACATTTGTCACTCAGTCCGCAACTGTTTGTGGGTCGTTGCTGTGTGCAATCGTCTCCAACACTTTGCCCACAATATATGCAATCAATTCCCTTCACGACACAGTATATATACATTCTGTGAGCTGATCAACCCCATACTCGCCCGGCTTTACCGGTTCCCCATCCCTCGCCCTCACTTTTAAAGTTCTCTACGGCCCTCCTTTTCCCTACCTCTGCAACCTATTAAAACCTTACCAACCTGCCCACTCCCTCTGCTTGTTGGGCTCCATGTCCCCCACCCTGCCCTCCACCATCAGTAGTCGGGTTGCTTACTCCACCTTCTGGAACTCCATCATTTCCTCCCGTCCATCACCTCCTTCATGTCCCAAGACCTTCAGCTTTGATCCTTCCTTTGGTCACCCACCTACTTCCACTTCCCTGCCCTCCACCCCTCTTGACTCCACCCCCCAGTTCGGGTGCCAACCCTTCACTGTCCAGCGCCTAGAATCGTCCTCCTGATCTGAAAAGTGCCGTGTAAATGCAATTTGTTGTTGTTGTTGTCTCGGGATCCCGACGAACAATCCCCAGATAACACAGGTCATTCATTCACTTTGTGGCTGACTGTCGAACATTTGCTTTGAAATTGGCTGCCTGCCATTTTTGCTGATGTGAACATTTATTACACTGGACAGAAATTCTCCGCGAAGCACTTTGAGAGTGTTTGAAGTGTGAGGTGCTCAATCAAATGACAAAAAAGAAAGAAAGCTAAGAGTATCAGTGGGGAGAAACTGGATCATAGTCAATGGAGAACTTGCAACAGCAAGGAATTGATTAGAATATAATTTAACAAGCGATCCAGAACACATAGTGCATTGAGCCAGATCCAGATGCTGGTGTAAAATCTGATGGAGGGTGGCTGAGAAGATCTTTATCAAGCACAGAGAACTTCCACAAACCAAAATGCCAAAGGGCAGAAAAGCTTGACTCAGATTTTCACCATCGGAGGTCATGCCCCGAATCAGCCGCTTTGCCCCGAATCTCTGGAACAATCCCTTTCTCCTTTTTCAAGACCTTCCTCTTCGCCTGTGCTTACTGCCACCTCTTCCCACCGGCTCGCGGTCAGGCTCTCTGCTAACTGTTCAGTGATCTGAGATGGTTCCCAGCGTAGAGGATGTTGTATAAGTACAAGTTGTTGTTGTTGTTACAACCCCGGCAGAAAGCCGCGAGCATTTTAAAACATGAAATTGTAAATGTTTATTAAAATCTGATGATCAGCTTTTATTGAAAGCTTATCATCATCTCTGAAGCAATATGGCAAAAAATTTGTGAGACGATTAACACTTTTTACTGAATTAGAAACTTACACAGGTTTCTAAAAAAAAGCCCCACTATTTTTAAGCATCATCGCAGTATTTGTGTCTCTTTGGCTAAGTTGGTAGCACTCTGGCCTCCCGAGTCAGAATGGTTTGGGTTGATGCCCCAAGTCACAAACTTGGAACTCGTGGTCTAGGCTGACACTCCAGGATAGTGAGGTCAAGGCTCTAACCACTGAGCTACAGGACTGTGGCTTGAGAGCGAGGCCAGGGCTTTAACCACTGGATGAGGCTCTAAAATGGAGATCCTGTTCCCCTATTCAGATGGACAACAAAGATCCCAAGGCACTGCAGACAAAGAGAAGAGTTTCTCCTGCTGGCCAACAATCCCTTCAAATAAAATCGGTCATTAATTCCATGCCTGTTTGTAATATATTCCCATGGCAAAATGGATTTCCGCATTGAACTTCATATTCAGCCACTACACTTTACATTATAACCCGGTGAAGGACTTTGGGACATCCTCTTGACTTGTAGGGTGCTGCACCAAATGCAAAGATGATTATTATTATTAAATTGGTCATTCACCTTCTGACTATTGTGGGACATGGCTGGGCCCAAGTTTGCTCCTGTGTTTGTCTACAAATACATGGTCTCTACACTTAACAGTAATTCAGCTTTGAGATGTTCGACATGATCAAGTGCTCTATCAAATGCAATGAGTATGACTATTACTGTATCTGATCATTTCTTCATTGTGTATTAATTTGTTCAGGCCACAAGGATGTACAGTGTTAAATAAATTCCTGTAATTTATAGGCCAAAGGACTGCATTGTCCTCATTTCTCCTGTGGCTCAGTGGTTAGAGCACTTGTCTTGCAACCTGGGGCGACCAAACTGGGGAGACCTGTGTTCGAATCCAGGCAGGTCAGGGAGAAACTTTGGGCAAGTTTCCTTACTCCACACGCCTATTAATAATCCGTCCAAAAAAACCACAATAATAAAAATTGGTCATTTCAATCCACGGCTGTTTGTGGGACGCTGCTGTGCGCAATTGGCTGCCGCGATTCGCCCACAAATATACAGTCAATTCACTTTACAGTATATTCTGTGAAGCGCTTTGAGACGTCGATAAGATGTGAAAAGCGCGATATCAAATGCAAGGATTATTATTATTATTATTTCAATGACCACTCCATTGCTCTCAGCTACTGAATTGCATGCCAGGCTTCTGGCCAAGATATTATTGAGACAACACAGCTTCCCTCTGATCCCTTCTCTGTTGACTGTCACTCACCAATGGGACAATGGTTTCAGTTCCATGTTGTACAGTTTCTGAAGCAGCAACACTCCCTCCAAGACAAGTTTGTTTAGAATAAAATATATTAAAACTCAAGAGCTGTGAGGTGAAGGTTTCAAAATATCACAATGCAGTGTTTCACTCCTCAGGCTTGCGATTTGCTTAACATTCCCATTGAAGTCTTTCACCACAATTCTTCCAGGTATATTTTAGGAAAGGGACGAAGGGAGACATTTGGTGCATTCTTAAATTATCCTACAATCTTGCTATTGGATACAGTATGCCAGCCACCTTTAATGCTCACCGCTTCTAAATATATATCCTGAAGGACTGGACCTTTGTTGCTGAATTTCCATGCTCTTGCTTTGACTCAATGTACTAATAATAATCCTTGCAATTGATATAATGCCTTTCACGTCATTGAGGTATCTCAAAGTGCTCCACGGGATTTGCTGGAAAGTGGTTTGGTTGTGTTTCTCGCAGGAGAACTTTACTGGTATCTGGTACAGTGCTTTCTACAGCATCCCAAAAGCGTTTCACAGGAAATAAAGTAAAGTGCAGTGACTGATTATTATGCGCTGCATTAAACTGAAGCACTATAATTGCTCTCCCTCCCATAGCTCTTACCAGCAACTCTGGCAAAACTACATTGGATCAGTCATATAGAAACAGCTACTCGAGCCTAATTCTCCGTTCCATTAGGACCACGCTGATCTGCTCCTCAACTCCAATTAATTAATAATGAATCAAAAACACTTGTGTTCGATTCTTGCTTTGGAAGCTTTCCTTTGTCTCACGTCCTCGCCTGTTGAGACTATCGTCTCGGCAGATACCTCGCCTGCACCCACAGTTGCTGTCATTGTTGATGGAGGGCAGGTCACTTAGGCCAGATGTCAAGCAGGAACTTCTGCTGCTGGTTCTCAGTAGAGCATACAGAGTGTCCTCAGCATTCATCCCAAACCATTATGAAAATACATTGAATGTACTATTAAAATGATTATTGTTTTCAACATTAGCAAGTTTGACACTGCCTGCCTCATCCTGCTCTGTGGCTGGATTGACTGAAAGAGCAACAGGGAAGGCTCACAAATAACAACAACTTGGATTTATATAGCGTTCCTCATGTAGGGTAGCGTCCCAGAGCTGGGGAGAGGATGGGAAATGACTGTAGGTTGAAGAGGCAGGTCTTCAGGTGCGACCTGAAGACGAGAAAGGAGAGGACCAAGGCAGAGCGATGGAGGGAGAGTGTTACAGAGTTTTGGGGCTTAGTGGCCGAAAGACAGTGAGTCAACGAAGTTTCAAAAATGTACGTCTCCTGCATGGAAAGCCTTTAGTCCCAATCTGAACTTGATCCACTGCTTGGAGTGTACAAGAGGAATGTTGAACCAGCACAATTCTAGCCAACGGCATCTTTCTGAAATAATCTTAGCACATAATGACACAAATATATCTCCTGGCTCCAAATAACAAAGTGCCTGCTGGGCGTGGGTGCTCCCCTTACTTATTTAGGGCGTTAATGTCTGCATGTTTCAAACCAAACTGCATCCATTAAACACTTAATAATAAGGTTGCTTTTGGAAGAAAAATTGTTGCATCATTTTGTATATGCAGTATATAATACCAAAGTTACATTAACAGAGCTCCTTTCACATCGAGAGGACGTGAATACTATAATATATATAACAATAATCCGTGCATTTGATATAGTGCTTTCACGTCTTCTAGACGTCTCAAAGTACTTCACTGAATATGCTGTAAAGTGAACTGATTGTGGGTGAAACACGGCAGCAGTGTCCGACAAACTGTTGTGGATTAAAATGACCAATTTATTATTGTTTTTTTGGGGGAGGGATTATTATTAGGCGTGTGGATTAAGGAAACTTCGCCAAGGTTTCACTCTGCTGAGAATTGAACCCAGATCTTTCCCTTGTAAGACGAGTGCTCTAACCACTGAGCTACGGGACTCCACAATACTGTACTGTATATAGTGAAAATGTTTCCCTAGTTACAGGTCAGCAGTTTACAGTGAAACGCTGGTTTGACGTTTCCAATTTGAAAGAGTTTCAAAGCACTTAGGATGAGTGATTCTTCTCTCTCCTCCCAACCATCTCCCAATGTGACTACCCACTATGGAGCTGCCTTTGAGAAAAGTTATGTATCAGGTCAGGCTCGAGATTCCTCCCAGTTTTATTCTGTGAGCGTGATTACCGAATTCTTCAATTCGGTCTTCATTTGGAAGCCAATTTTACCACTGCAAGACATGAAAGGCACTATAGAAATGTCATTTTGTTGTTGTTGTTTCCCACCTTCAAAATCCTCATAACATTCTTCTTTGTTCACGATTTTGATCAACACTTGACAATTCTCCTTGCTTTCTGTTCTGCCCGTGACCCCTCCAGTAGTCTTTGTAAAAACACTTAAGAGACACTTTGCCCAACATGAGATGTGTCATGAAATTGCAAGTTCATGTGTAGGCATGGTAAGAGCATCTGTAGGTTAGGTGAAGCTAAAATAGGCAGTTCATTTTTATCACAGTTTGCAATAGATCACACCCAGTCCTCATGTATCATTTCAAACCAGCTCCTGATCTGATCAGGATTCCAATTGCCGACTTATAAGGAAACTAAAGGAGCAGTTTATTGTGAAGATTTAAAATAGTTTCAAAACAAAGCAGAGGGGAGCTGAGGAGAAATTTTTTCACTCAGCGGGTTGTTCGAATCTGGAATGCATTGCCTGAAAAGGTGGTGGAGGCAGATCCCATAACAGCTTTTAAAAGGGAATTAGATCTTTATTTAGGGAGAGCAGGTCTGTTAGGTTATGGGGAGAAAGCTGGGCAGTGGGATTGAGGTGCTCTATTCAAAGAGCCGGCACAGACTAGATGGGCCGAATGGCCTCCTTTTGTACCGTGAAATTCTATGATTCTATGATTAATACCTCAGACCAATATAATACAAGACACTTGCTTTCTAATTGTGATGTGATCTAACACACAATATAGATCCAACTTAGGACGCAATGAAGTTTCATTATCAAAAGAGAAACAAGAGTCATCTTTTTCTCTTGGACCAGCAATGCTAATGGTCTGTAACACTTGGCTAAAAATGGACTGCCGTGATCAGTGGATGCATTAAGTGTCACTGAAGTGAAATCTAACACAATTATGGCGTCTTTTTGTGTATTCGAGTCGTCTCAAAGCGCTTCACAGAATATACTGAATTGAGGGCGAATCATGTCTAGCCTCTGGTCTTTTGGTGCAATTATTGCGACATCAGGTTAATTTCTGATTTCTGAAGATATTTTAGTTAATTCCCTCAATTCCCCACCACCCAAAATATAATTTCTGATGCGAATCTGAATCTCAGCAAATAGTTTCCATTACAGTCTCAGTTAATCTTTCTCTTTGAGTCTGGCTCTGTGTTGAACGCTGCCGCTCAGATAGTTCATTAGTTACTTCCAAATTTATCAGCTGTTTGAAAATATGCAAATCTCCATCTGTTGAGTAATTAGACCTGCAATCTTGCTGTGCTTTTAATATGCATATTCACCTAGTTCACACAGCCTGATCGAGCTGTCCCGAAAATTTAACCAAACGACTGAAGGTGGGTTGCGGGATGGGGGAAAGGAATGTGGCAATATATAAATCAAACGTCATTATTTTATCGCTGAAGGTGATAAAGACTGGTTTTAAGTACAAGTCGATAAATAAATCTTTACGTATCATGTTAGCGTCTTTCATGTCAGGAGGGATGTCTCAAAGCACTTCAAGCATAAATTGGACATGTTGTAATGGTTTGGCTGGCGATGGGTAAAATGAAGAGAATTATGAAGAGGATTATTATTATTATATGTGTGGGAAGATAATATACTCACATATATATATGTATTATATGTGGACATATATAATAATAATATTAATAATAATCCTTTCATTTGATATAGCGCTTTTCAGAATATACTGTAAAGTCAATAGGAAGTATATTTATGGGTGAAACGGCCTGTGCACATTTGGCAGCACAGCAATGTCCCACAAACAGTCGTGGATTGAGTTGACCAAATTATTATTTTTTTCCATTGAAGGATTATTATCAAGCGAGCTGCCAATTGACTAACAGCTGGGTTCTTGCTGCTAGGCAAAAACTGGTTTGTGGAGCAGGGAAACTTGCCCAACATCTCATCCAGCTGGGAACCTAACCCAGGTCTCTCATTTGCGAGGTGAGTGCTCTAACCACTGAGCTACGGGACTCCTCAATACAACCTACCGTCACTGACCTCCACCCCTCCTGACCCCAACTCAGATCGAAAAACCCTGACTATCCAGTGCTCTGGGATAGCTTTCTGACGTAAAGGGCGCCATACAAGGGTAATTTGTTGTTGTTATTACACAATATTCATTGATGAGCTGGGAAGAATAATAAATTGGACATTTCAATCTCTATGACTGTCCATGGGACATTGATGTGAGCAATTGGTTGCCACGTTTCACCCACAAATATAGTCAATTCACTTTACAGTATACTCTATGAAGCGCTCTGAGACGTCTAGAAGTCGTGAAAAGCACTACATCAAATGCAGATATTATTATTATTATTCTAAGAAGCGCTATTCCTATAAGTCTTGCCAAAGAGACTGGCTGGCTGGCTGGCAGGTCTGCCATCAACTGTGCCTTGGAGCTGCACGTCTGCCATCAACTGTGCCTTGGAGCTGCACGTTTGGAACCAGGGGCCATATTCATGAAACCTTACTAACTTAGCAGCCAACTAGGCCTTAATAGGATACTAAAATGCCTAGTAGCCAACTATGGAGTTGACAACTAAATTGTAATTCATGAAACCTTACTAAGAACCTTGCTAACTAGTTACATACTAGGAGAATTTAGTTGCATACTTGAGTAACTGGAATTGGGTGCTTTTGGGTGGAATGGGCATGTATGGAATGTGATGACAATAGATACAATAGTGTGACAGGTGTATTAGGCTAATCCATGTCCATCACTTGCATGGATTAGCAAAAAAACAACAGGACCAGAATGTGTACTGCATGTAAGTGAATCAAAATCAAATTCTCTAGCAATTGCATATATAGCTAGGTTACCAAACATGGCTACAAAAAGGCCAAGGAAGGCAAATTATTCTCAAGAAGAGAATCTCTTTTTGGCAGACAAGTATGAGGAATTAAAAGATATTATTGATGCTAAGCATAAGGATACTAACAAGAAAAATGCATGGGCAGCTATGCTCAGCCAACACCGTGCAAGATTTCCACAGGTTGAAAGATCATTGGATGATTTAAAAATTAGATTATCCAAATTATAATCGGAGTCAAGAGAATGCCTGTCAAGTATGAGAAAGTCCAAGAAGGGAACCGGAGGAGGAAAACCACCTAAAGAGCCACATCCGGCACAACAAAAAATCCTCTACTTGTGCGAGGCTACCGCTGGATTTAAAGGGCTGACAGGAGTTGAGTCTGCAGCAGGACCAAATACAAGAGAAATATCTTGTGAGGATGAAGGTGAGTGAATTAGACCTACATAATTAATATCCATTTATATACTCATTTTTATACATGGACTATATCTACACAAGGTCCCTCTTTCCCTTCGTTTTACAATATCTTAAATGTTAGTTATTGGGGACGTAAATAGTCAACATTATTGGACAAGCAGCAACAAATAATGGATACATTTTAAATAAAGGAAATTTGACATATTTACATTTAGAACAATAATATAGAGTATGGATATTCTCGCACAATATTTGCAGAAACACTACTCGTATGCAACTATCACATGCTTTTTGTTTTTATTTATATTGACTGGTTTTACAGGCGATGGCATGGATGAGCTACCTGCAGAAGAGGAAGGTTTAGAGGAACAAACACCATCAACCTCCAAATCGTCTGAGAGTTTCATTCCAGCAACAAAAAAACAGAAGAAGCAGCATAAGTCATTTGAGGAACTCATTGACATTGAACGTGACAATGCTTTGATTAAGCGAGAGAACTTGCTTTTGAAACAAGAAAAACTGAAGCTAGAAATTGAAATCTGTATCGCTGTTGCAACTGTGCATCACTAAATATGTCTATTGGGTTCCTCCTGTCCCGGAATATGCGTTCTCTTCGCATAGCACGACAAAGTTCTACCAATTCCATGATTCTTCTGGCCATGTTGTCACGTCGGTGGTCAGTGATAAAATGGTATACTTGCTAACTAGGTCAAGTAAATCAGCTTCCCACAACCCTCACTTCCCCCACTCCACCTTACAGGAGGATAATTGGTTAAGAGTTACCCTGGGTCAACACTAACTTTAGTAAGAAACTTAGAATGTAACTAACGCTAGTAATGTTTCATGAATACCAATTAGTTACCAACTAGGACTTTGTAAGCAACTACATGCCTTTTTAGTAACCAACTAGGCTTAGTAAGGTTTCATGAATATGGCCCCAGACCTCTGAGGCAATCACAGGGGGGGTGGTCTTGATGGTGAGATTCTGTGGTCAAGTAAGTCATGTGGGGTGCCAGCTCAGCTTCCCACAACCCTCACTTCGCCCACTCCACCTTACAGGAGGATAATTGGTTGA
This sequence comes from Hydrolagus colliei, assembly GCA_035084275.1. Taxonomy (NCBI): domain Eukaryota; kingdom Metazoa; phylum Chordata; class Chondrichthyes; order Chimaeriformes; family Chimaeridae; genus Hydrolagus; species Hydrolagus colliei. The sequence continues at coordinate 6,181,861 of CM068763.1, read as the reverse complement.
GTTGGCATGATGATTTCCCCTCCTTTCTAAGGAGAAAACTAAATGCAAACCATGCAAATTATGTGCTGGCAACGGGGCCACTAATTATACCCAGGAAATGCACATTCAGCGTCTTAAACTTTAGGAACAGTTAAGATGTTTCTTCCATGAATCTCAATTAATTAAGACCAGTACCAGGGCATCCAAATAATCCCAGAATGAATCATGCAATTGATGCTCTCAGCACAAATTATGGTGCAGTTGTATTCTAAAGCCTTTTATTTGAAGGGATATCAATGTAATATTTTGTAAACATTCTCTCTTCCCAAGCATCTCCCAATGTGACTATCATTGTTTATAAGGGAGCAATAGCCTACCCTGTAGTCAGCTATATACATCCTGTGCAGTGTTATAATAATAATCCTTGCATTTGATATAGCATTTTTCACGTATTTTAGATGTGTCAGAATATACTGTAAAGTTAATTTTGTGGGCAAAATGTGGCAGCCAATTGTGCACAGCAGTGTCCTACAAACGTGGATTGAAACAACCAATTTATTATTGGGTGTTGTTTTAGTGATTATCATCGGGCGTGTGGAGTTAAGAAATGTACCCAAGGTTTCGTCCTGCTGGGAATGGATCCCAGGTCTCTCGCTTGTAAAGCAACTGCTCTAACCACTGAGCTACAGAACTCCAGGACTAACCAAGAAAGGTATTTGAGCAGTAGAAAAAGGGTCCCGAAACAATCCACTTCTTCCCCATCGCCGCAGGATGTGTGTGTGTATGTGTGTACACACACACACATATATATATATCTTTAATTCATCTTACACAAATCTCCCACCTGAAAGCCGGACATTGAGATCTTACAAATTATTGGATAAACAAAGCACATTATCTCGTAATCACTCAGTAAAAATACTCAACCTCTCCAGCACACAATTAAAACCACTGGAGACTTGGCTTTAACCTCTGGAACAGAAGGCACTCCAAATGTGCTGATCTTTCTTATTCATAATGAAATGCAGATTCGATTAAAAATTAAACAGCAACGATGCTGGAAATGGCGGTGGATACTGAGCAGTGGTGTAAATGTTTAAAGATATTGGACAAAGGCACCGTCAAGGATCTTGTTTTAGGAAGCAGAGAGCATGCTAGATGGAGGTGACTTTGGACATGTGATCTAAAGGACAGAGGAACAGTGTCTTGAAGGTCAGCTCAAACGGTGGAGTGCAGGGATTAAGTGATGGGAATAACAACAACAACAAAAAATACATGTATAGAGCTCCTTTCACGTTGAGAGGACATCCCAAAGCGCTGATCCATAGTTGAGAGAGCAAAGTGAACTCGTTGGAATACAAGGCTGCAGAAGATTTCACAGGGATGGTAGGGCAAAACAGAGTTCGAGACAAGAATCATTTGATTTGAAGCAGCAGGAGTCAATGGAGCCTGGAAACTATGAAAGGCAATGGATGTGTGAGTGGCAACTCCTGTTTATTCTATAAAAACAGATAATGTTTATTGATTGGCAAGACAATCAATAATACTAATGGACTCTAATACTAATGGAATACTAATACAGTACTATTAAATTCAGATCCTCGTGTGCACCCATACATCTACATTCATCACTATGTAACTTGAAATGTTTTGTATTGACATGGCTGCTCTAGCTTGATAATGCAGGAAAAACTCGGGTATCTTATTTTTCATTGTATAATCGCCTAAATCCTACATACTCCTCTAGCTCAGTGGTTAGAGCACTCACCTTACAAATGTGAGACCTGTGTTTGAATCCAGGCAGATCAGGGTGAAAACTTGGGCAAGTTTCCTTACGCCTAATAAGGCAAGTTCCTTATGCCTAATAATAATCCCTCCAAAAAAAAAAGAAAATTGGTAATTTTCAATCCGCGACTGTTTGTGGGACATTGCTGGCGCAGTTGGCTGCCGCTTTCCCCCCACAAATCTAATCAATTCACTTTACTGTATATTCTGTGAAGCGCTTTTAGACATCGATAAGATGTGAAAAGAGCATTACCGTAAATCTCCGCGTATAAGGCGCACTTTTTTTTCACGTCGGAAGATCTCGAAAGTTGGGGGTGCGCCCTATACGCAGATACAAGAAATACAAGACTACAGTGCCGTGCCTGCTGCCTGCCTTCTGCCAAACCCAGTCTGCCTGCCTCACTCCCTGCCGCTCTCTCTCCCTCCCTCCCTGCCTCTCTCTCTCCCTGGCTGCCTGACTGCTTCCCTCCCTCCCTGGCTGGCTGTCTGCCTGCCTCCCTCTCTCCCTCCCTGCCTGCCTCTCTTCCTGTCTGCCTGCTTGTCTCCCTCTCTCCCTCCCCGCCTCTCCCCCTCTCTGGCTGCCTGCCTCCCTCTCTCTCTCCCTCCTTGCCTGCCTGCCCCTCTCTCTCCCTACCTACCTGTCTCTCCTCCCTTCTGCCGGCAATATCATTGAAAATGTTTCCGTTTTCAAAAGTATTCCAAAATTTAGTATTCCAAAAGTGGCGGGTGCGCCTTATACGCGGAGATATACGGTATTTCAAATGCTAGGATTATTATTATTATTACAATACTCACCAGCTGCATCGAATGCTGTGATACATAGTCTTGATCTATCAATGCATTCCCAGAAGAAGAATCCTCGTTTTCCATATCAAATCAAATAACTTTATTTCCCGCAATTCTAATGCTTGCCGGTGAGTGAGGTGGGGAATGGGAACTGGGGAGTGAGGTTCTGGAAAATCCACTTGCTGGGTGAGGACAAGGTCTTTCTGTGCGGCGGTGCCCCCGTCCTGATATAGCCTAATACAGTACAGTACTTGCAACTAATATTAACATATGAAGTACAGTATATATGGTTTGGCAGTAAACCATACAAAACTTTTGCTTTGTATGCTTTTTTTCTACCGAGTTTCCTTACTCTCCACGCCTAATAATAATCCATCAAAAAATATTAAAATTGGTCATTTCAATCCACAACTGGTTGTGAGACACTGCTGTGCCCAATTGGCTGCCGCGTTTCGCCCACAAATATACTGTCAATTCACTGTACAGTATATTCTGTGAAGCGCTTTGAGACGTCTAGAAAATGTGAAAAGCGCTATATCAAATGCAGGGATTATTATTATTATTACGCCAGGCTGCCTACCCTGCAAGGCGAGGTGATCACCAAAGCAGCCAGAAAGCCGAGGCACAGATGCAAAATCATGAAAAGTCTAACTGGAAAGGGTGTGGGTGAGTGTGGGTGAGTGTGAGTAGGGCTCCAGCCAGGATTTGCAGAACCTAGAACCACGACAAATGGCTGTGAAGTGCATTAAAGCATTTAAAACAATCTTCACATTTTCATCATGGAGGGAAATACAAGCTAATTACTGAACAAGTCATTCTCCAAGACTGCCAGAGCCAAATGTCATCACATCAAAAGTACAGTTAAAAAAAAACCTTACATTCTAAAAAGGCTGTTAACATTCCTTTAATAAAAAGCAACTGGCTTTAAGGACAATTTGGCGACAATGTACACAGGAATTATACACGTGTTGGAATAGCTTAAAACACCAGTCACTGCACATCGTGAGCAGCAAAGCATCAAGTCTCCTGTAGTGATTTCAAGGTCACACCCGTCTCCGAGGAGTGAAACCTCAGTTGGAGCGAGATCACCGTCACTCAACCAGCCAGATCCAGAGTCCTGGGTGACACCTTGGTTTCAAGTGGAGGAGCTCACATGACAGTTGCTCAAATGCTCCCTTCAGGTTAGCAACAACTGATCGAAGTGGCTGCAGTAACACCCTGGGGGAGATTAAAAGCCTTCTCTCACTAACTGTTTTTTTTTAATGATATATACACATCAGTACATCAGTGATTCACGCCTCAAGGAGAGATGCAGAATAAGAATCACGGAAGCATGCTTGCTTGGCCCTCTGTGAAGCTCTAGCCTCTTGAGTACAGGTGCTGTTTAACCCTCGGCAGACAAGATGACAAATTCACGTCAGCAATCCAGACAGCACATTAATTAAAACTCAGCTTCGAGGCAATGTACAGCGTTAGACAAGGTGTGGGCTCGGAAAGCAGGCTTCCACACACTGTTTGGAGGCAGAACGAAGACTCATGCACAGACAGGGTATACACACACTGCACACAATGGAAGTCTAGATGAAGCACACATGTTATCAGAAGTACTGTCTGTTTGCGATCTGATGAATGTGCAGCAGCTCTATGTGATCTTACTGTTCAGTTTGTCGACCTGAAACACAAAAGTAATAATAATAATAATCCTTGCATTTATTATAGCCCTTTTCACGTCTTTAGGTGCCTCAAAGCGCTTCACAGAATATACTGTAAAGTGATTTGACTGCATACTTGTGGGCGAAAAGTGAGTAATAAATTCATAAGGTACAGGCACAGCGAGCGACAGACACAGGCAGAGAGTAACCATTTGATGTCTGGAGAAACCTCCCCAAGCAACAAGAAGAAGTCTGCAAGTGAGGAAACATCTCAAAAAGTATTTCACGGGTAATTACCATTAAGTATCGTAGCTGTAGGCAAATGTGGCTGCTAGTTTATGCACAGCAATGTCCCACAAGCAATGAAGTGAATAATCAATTTGTCCGGAGGATTGTTGACCAGGACACTGAGAGAAATGCCCTACTATTTTAAAATAAAAGTCATGTTTATTTCCAGTCCATTCATTTTACAGTACATTCAGTGAAGCGCTTTGAGACGTCTCGAAGATATGAAATATCTTATCAAATGCAAGGATTATTATTATGTTTAAATTTACTGAGGAAGAACAAAGTTAACCCAGAGTCCTGGATTGTGAGCTGAAATCACAACAGGGGACTTGAGCCTACGCAGGGGAAAGTGCTGCAATTTATCACAGTTCTGGTCTTATTTTAATTCAAAAAGCTGCCTTGAACACAAGGACAGTTTCTGCCAGTCCTTCCCTGTTCCACACTCTGACAAAGTGACACAGAAAAACGGAACAGTGCAAACGCTTTGGGTGGATTCCCACATCCGTTTACAGGAGTGAATCGCACCCACAGATTATACACATACAGTAAACTTCAGATAAAAGGTCTCTCAAAAAGAAAAGGGCTCAGTGACGAATTATCAGGAGTTGCGAGTTAGGTATATGTTTAAATACCTGAATAAATGTGGCCAGGATATTGACAGCAAGATGATTTATGTGGTAGTAACAAGTTAAGCCAGGAGTTTTCAGTTTACTTTATGTACGCATATATTATAGATATATTATATACACACATGTTGTATGTTATATATAAGGCTATTACACAAGCATGGTGAAAGGTTAACAGGCTTGCCTTGCTAACACTTGGTTGCCTGTTGGAATATGGCACATCAAAAAACTTACAGACGGGATCAAATCATATTTAATTCAGTCCCTCTCTCCTCCCGCGGGAAGCTTTGCCAATTTGATTTCCACAAGCCCTCCCTGGAGTTTCACTTTAATATTGTAGAATGTCGGAGGATATATTAAAATATTCTGCACGCGGGCCACTGCTACAAACACCGCTATGTAATACTAGACTCCGACTCGAGCAGATCTTCAGAGATTTCATGTTTCTTTCTGTGGGGGGAGGGAATAGTAACGAGGTCTCACCTTCAGCAAACCACGTGGAACGCTCTTTGGTGTTTAAAATGACGGAAATGATCGGTGTATACAAATGTAATTTTTGTTGTTATAGGATGTTCAGGATGAAAGCCAAGCAACTTTTGTCATTATCGATCCTTGTCAGCCAGCGTACTGATTGCAGCGTACCGATTAGAGCACTCGCCTTGCAAGCGAGAAGACCTGGGTTCGATTCCCGGGCAGGGTGAAAGGTTGGGCAAGTTTTCTACTCCACGCAACTCTATTTATCTAGCAGTCGTTCTTCTTGGGGGCGGTGGGGCGCGGGGGGAAACAATAATCCCTTAAAAAAAGATTGTTCGCGGGACGCTGCTGACTGTTTTTAGATATCTCGTAGATGTGATACGGCTCTATGTCAAATGCAAGGATTATCAGAATTAAGTTACTTTCAGTAAATGTTGGAATGTTCCCAGGGAGAATGAGTTCCGATAATATGAGCCTGGGTCCCCGGTGGATTGTAAGACCCTCTGCGGCCAACGTTAGCAGCCGCTGAACAAACAACTCAGAGGAACAAACTACTCTCCGAAACGTCACTTTCACTGCTGACTCACACAGGACACGCACGATTATTTCAGACACCGTTATTCTGGTCCCTAAGTGGACACGTCCATAGCTCAGATGAAACCTGACAATAGATGGGAGACAGCGAGCGCTGTTGCCAGCGGTTACCAACGGCATCACTTAGCATATTGCCCGCGTTTCTCCCTCTCTTTGCTAGCACAGATGGCTTGAGTGTATCTGCCCGCGGACGCACAGCATGGCACTCTGGGTAATTTAAATTTCTGCCTTCCCTGAAATCAAGGTAATGGGATTGAATACAGATTGCATCGACTGCTGGCAAGGTGATTTTCTCTCTGCACACGCAAAAACATAATGACAAGGCCAATTTAAGTGGTAACCCATCCGAGTTTAGTACAATGATTCTAACCCTCCCACACACGCATTAATTGGGTAGGAAATGCAAAAATATCCTTTTTTTTTTCACCTTCCAAATTTAACGTTTAAACTGCAAGTATGGATGCCAGATAACACTGAGAAAGCCTGGATAGGGTGGTCCTAGCTGGACAGGCAGCAAGGAAGCTGCCAGACAGTACTTTCAACGGCAAGCAATGTGACTTCAGTCTCCCAGCAGTTACCCCCAACACACACTATTCTGTGCTACTTTCATGCAATCACATTCACTACTTCTAAAAATGGATTCATAGCATGAGGGAAGTGCAATGATACATCTATAACATGTACAGTCATTACACTGAAATAATAAACCCTGTGAAAGGCTTTTGAGATATTCTCCCAAGATGAAAGGTGGTGGATAAGGCAAGGATCATTATTATGTAGCAAGCATATGAGAGTGTCTGGTTTGGGTACTATTACCTGGGTTCAATTCCAGGCAGGTTCAGGGCGAAACATAAGAACATAAGAATTAGGAGCAGGAGTAGGCCATTCGGCCCTTCGAGCCTGCTCCGTCATTCAATAAGATCATGGCTGATCTTCTCACCTAACTCTGATTACCTGCCCTATCCCCATATCCCCTAATCCCTCTATTTTACAAAAATCTATCAGTCTCAGCCTTGAAAATGTTCAAGGACTGAGCATCTACAGCCTTCTGGGGTAGTGAATTCCATAAATTCACTACCCTCTGAGTGAACCTTGGGCAAGTTCCTTACTCCACACGCTTATTCTGCCGCCCACATACTCACCCTCACCAAGCTTCGCTCCCCCATTACCCCAGTCCTTGCCAGACTTCACTGGCACCCTGTCCCTGAGAGGATCAACTTCAAGATCCTCACCCTTGTTTTCAAATCCCTCCAGTCCTCTGCAACCCCCTACCTCTCTGATCTCCTCTCCCCAAACCAGCACCCGCTGCCTTCGCTCTTCTGGGTCTGGTCTCCTCCATGTCCCCCGAATCCTCCGCTCCACCCTCGGTGGCCGTGCCTTCAGCCAACTCCCTTCCTCAATCCTTTCGCCTCGACGCCTCTCTTCCCTGTTACAGGTCACAGATAAAGACCCTTCTCTTCGACCGCGCCTTTGGTCACCTTTCTCCCCCTGCCCCTGGCTTGGGCCAGGGATCCATTATTATGAAGCGCTCTGAGACGTCGTCCGCCGTCTCAGTGGAGGGCACTATATAAATCAAAGTTGATGTTGTTGTTGTTGATAATAATCCCTAAAACCCCCCAATAATTTGGCCATTTCAATCCATGACTATTTATGGGACGCTACTGTGCGCAATCTGCTGCCACGTTTCGCCCACAAATAGTCAATTCATTTTACAGTATATTCTGTGAAGCGCTTTGAGATGTCTAGAAGACGTGAAATGTCCTATATCAAATGCAAGGATTATTATTTTTATTATTATTAAGCGCAGTAATGGGTTTCTGCGTTTGTCAGGTCAGACACCAAAAAGAATACCCCTGGAGTGATACATTTATCCTACAAATACAGTATCCATAGGCAGCACTGAAAATGTCAAAGGAAATTAATAAAAAGAGTAATTTAAAGTGGCAAACTGAAATAAATAAATTAGCAACACAGCAACCTGAAGGATGAGCAAAGTAACAATAACAACTTGCATTGGGCTGTTCTGGTCAAGGTCACAAATGATATCCTGATCATTACGTTGATAAGATGTGAAAAGCGCAATATGAAATCAAATTATTATTATGTATTATCTGTGACCAGGGTTCCCTCTGCCTCCTCGATCTATCTGCCGCCTTTGACACAGTGGACCATTCAATCCTCCTCCACCATCTCTCCTCCCACCTCAATCTTCAAGGTTCCGTCCTTGACTGGTTCTGGTCCTATCTTTCACACAGTCTCCACTTTGTGTCCGGCAATGGATTTTCCTCCAGTCCCTGCACCGTCTTGTGTGATGTTCCTCAGGGCTCTGTTCTTGGTCCCCTCCTCTACATGCTCCCCCTCAGTGACATCATCCGCAGACATGGGGTAAATTTCCACATGTATTCAGATGATATCCAACTCTATCTTTCTGCTTCCACCCTCATCTCCAGGACTACCAGTGTCCTGATTGCCTGCCTATCTGACATTGAGTCCTGGATGAGATACAACTTTCTCCAGGTGAATGTCCACAAGACTGAGGCCTTCCTGATTGGCTTGCGTCCGCACCTCCGGCGCTGACACCATCAACATCCAAGCCTGCACTCTCCACCTCTCTAAGCCAGTCAGGAAACCTGGGTGTCTTGTTCGACCATGAACTGTCCTTCCTCCCGCACATTCGCACCATGACCAGTACTACCCTCCACCACCTTTGCAATGTCACCAGACTCCACCACTGCCTCATCCCTCAGGCTGCCAAAACCCTAGTCCATGTATTCGTCACATCAAGGCTCAACACAACTCCCTACTCATCGGCCTTCCCTGTGCTTCCCTGCATAAGCCGCAGATCTGCAGTTCGTGTCCTCTCCCGCACCAAGCTCTGTGACCACATCACTCCCACCCTCGCCCAGGTCCATTGGGTCTCCATCCCCCAGAGGATTGAATTCAAGATCCTCGTCCTCAAGACCAATTCATGGCCTTACCCCCCCTATCTTTCTGACCTGCTGTCCCCTTATGAACTTGCCCATCCCCTCCGTTTAGCGGGCTCCTTCTCCATGTCCCCCGCCCAACCATCGGCGGATGGGCTTTCAGCCTCTCTACTCTCACTCTGGAACTCCATCCTACAGTCCCTTCGCCTCGCGTTCTCCCTTGCCTCCTTTAAGGCCGGTCTCAAGACTCTCCTTTTTGATAGTGCCTCTGCTGCCCTTCCAACACTCTCCCTCTTCTGTCCTTCCCCTCTACCCTGCCTCTCTCCCTTGCTCAAATCCCGACCTGACTTGTTTAGTGCTTTGGGACGTCCCCCCAATGTGAAAGGATTGGTCATCATACCAGGGCGCTCAATGACCAAATTACAAGAACAACAACTTCAATATATATAATGCCATCCACGCCGGACGGCGTCTCGGAGCGCTTCACAATAACGGTTCCGGGGCCTGAGCAAATTAGACCAAAGAGGTACTGTGTAAGATCAGTACCAATCCATTATTCAGGAATATCACAAGCTTCAATACTATGAGTTAATGTACAAGATTCTGCATCATTTAAGACGACCTCCAACTTTCTGACAACACTGGATAGGAAGGTTGTGATGTGCAATTAGAACCTCTTCACATCAGATGTTGGAGCCTTGTTAAAAGAAAGGCTGAAACCCAGCACAGTGGCAGAAAATAATATCATCTCCTCCAGACTCCTGAAGAATTTCACAACAAATACAGCCCAGGGAGGAATGGAATGAAGATTAGCTGGAGTCACGCAAGAAGCACAGTCTTTCCTAACGCGATGTCAAGAGATAATAGATTTGGACAAACCAAAGGCCAGTTCTGGAGACTGTGCACAAATAGGAGCCGTGGGCTGAACAGCATGGGCTGTGCTCTCTATTGCGGTACACGGCAGCCAATTATGGAGCGTGGTACGCACGTCAAGGCATAGCTGTGCTACGCTACTTCTGGCTGCAAGGAACGAGTAGTGGACCTCGCGCAAGTCTTGCACAAAACACACCAGCCGACGTTTCGCTCTAAAATTTCAGATGTTTGGTTCATTGGGTTGTTGCCTAACTAACTAGGACAGAAAATGGGAAGTGAGGTTGTGGTGACCCAAGGACTTGAAAGTCAGCCATTTTTTTCTTTTAATAATAATAATCCTTGCATTGGATATAGCGCTTTCCACATCTTCTAGTCATCCCAAAGCGCTTCACAGAATATATACTGTAAAGAGAATTGACTATATATTTGTGGGCAAAATGCGGCAGCCAGGATTGTGTGACCAAATAATTATTTTATCACTATTTTTTTCTTGAGGGAATATTATCAGGCGTTTGGAGTAAGGAAACTTTCGCCGTGTCTGGAATCAAACCCGGGTCTCTCGCTTGCAAGGCAAGTGCTCTAATCACTGAGCTACAGGACTCCACTTTCTAGTGGGGGGAAGTAGCTGGCAGGCTCCTGGCTGGATGCACACACCGTTAAACCAGTTATTACACATTCCTACAACACCATGGTCTGGTGTTACAACAGGGCTACAGCAATATCATTCATGCATAGGAACACGTATCAAAAAGAACAAATGGATCTCTAGACCGAAAGAAACAGCAGATATGCCAAAGTACAAGACTTAGTGAGTTTGTCTCGAGAACAGTACTGAGTAAAAGAGCATAGGTTGCCTCAGGTAGAATACATTCAATCAGCCATTTTCCAAATAGTTGTTGATCCAAATGAACCAGAAACAGATGTTCTGTAGGGCATGCACACGCGCACACACAAAAATAACTAGATTCAGGTAAAAACTTGTTCCTAGCAAATTTTAAATCCTTGCATCCAAATCGTTCTATCACATGTGCAATACTTTGAGTGGGACAGAAAAGAGTAAAAGTACAATAGCGAACTGTACTTGAAAATGAAAAAAAAATCTTGTATGTTCAGGAGGATGTCTCAAAGCGCTTCACAGGATTTACTGAACGGTACATGAATTTTGCAGACAAAGGCAATCTGCCCTGAAATGTGTGACGAATGAGCAATTTTATCTCAAGGATTAGGAGAAACTCCCTTCTCCTTTCCCCAATGCCGTAGGATCTTTAATGTCTGCCTGAACAGGTAGATACGACCACTGATTAACGTCTCTTTCGAAAGACGACATTGCCTAAACATTGAGCTAGAGCTCAACCAGCACTTGATGTCTCTCTTCCTTGCCCCCCTTTCTCCCCCCTCTTCCTCCCTAACCCTAACCCATCCCACCTTTCCCTCCCTCTCCCCCCTTACCCTCTTTACCCCCTTTCTCCCCTGGCACCACTTTCGCAATTGTTTGTGGGGACACTGCTGTGCGCAATTTGGCTGCCGCGTTTCGCCCACAAATATATAGTCGACTTTCCTGCTTTTCTTTCCCCCTGCCTCGACCCCTCCCCTTTTGCTTCTTTACCCCCTTTTGCCCCTAGTCCCACTTCCGTGACTGATTGTGGGACACAGCTGTGCGCAATTTGGCTACCACGTTTCGCCCACTAATATAGTTACTTTTCCTACTATGCTTTATCCTGCCCTGATCCTTCCCACCCTGCTCTTGTCCTACCTGACTGTACAGCGCCTTGGGATGTCCTCTCGATGTGAAAGGCGCTATATAAATGTAAGTTTTGTTGTTGTTGTTGTTGTTGACAGGAAGAGCAGCTGAGCCTGAGGAAAGCAGCAAGCTTTTGCAGCACTTGAAACAAATTTGGTTATGTCCAAAATATACACGGGTCTCCCCATTTACAATAAATTGCAAAATGCAAGGATTATTATCATTATCATTGAATGACTTTCCACCTTTGGAGCCTGTTCCACTGAGTTTTAACCCACAACAAGAAAATGACATTGATAGAGCGCCTTTCACGTCTAGAGGACGTCCCAAGGCGCTGACCCAAGTCCACAAACGATGATAAATACAAGGTCAACGTGGTAGAGCACATCAACAACGTACCTTTGTTGAAATAATGCAGAATTCCTACTGATTCCCATCTGACCACACACCCGATACGGTTCATTCAAGTGTTTGCGATGGAAGCTGGAGACACACCACATCCCAGGTGAATCAATCACGTTGGCTTGAATCAGCTGGCCCCTCGGATGGGTTTAGATGTGCGTCTCCAACGGGCTTCCTTCCAACTGTGTTGCTGAAGATTTCGAGGCACCCCAACCATATCCTTTTCCAGTGTATTGTCCATCGCTGAACTCCTTCCAGTCCAGGACTCGGGAAGAATTCCCTCTGGAAAAGAAAAGAGCAGACGGGTGAGTGGCGATATGCTACTGTATCATCTTCAGATAGTCCAAGGCAAGGATGGTACCAGTCACTCACTGCACAGCAGATCAACATCTCAACAGCAACTTGCAGTTATACAGTACCCTTCACACAGGGTAAGGTTTGACTCCAAACCACTAAACAATGGCACTCAAGTTTCCCCACAGCAATGCATTTCACAACCTTGACTTGAAGAGCAGACCAGTACTAAACAGGAATGTTGGCAGTATTTCATTCAAGGCTAGATAAGAGTGTTGAATATTCAAAGCCCACATTAATGAACTAGTTGAAAGTCTGAGCCATTTGGCTTTTTAGACTGATCTGCACCACGTCGTTTCAGTTATAAAATCTTCGGAGGTCAGCTCATTGAAAGAGGAAACTGACAGTATAATAGAATACTGCGCTGTGCCCAATGTAATTACAGCACTGAGGTCTTAGTGATTTAAACAAGCTCAGGTACACCAATGCAGAGTATGAATCAATGATTTTTAATCTGACCTTAAAATGTCATAAAGCCGCAAGTGGATTCGATTACCAGGCTTCAGTTCTTGTCCCGTTCAGGGAGGTATTAAAACTCTGCATCAATTGCTTTAAGAATTAGCTCAGCCTTATTCCACCCCATCACTTCATGGAGTGTCAGGAGAGATGCGCTAAAACTAGACCATAAATGATCCTCGCTGTGAGTGAAATTCTGCAGGAGTCTTCAATTTAACTGAATATTCCCAGCCCAATTTCACAGCCAGTCTGGCAGGTTATATGCGTTTCTATTCAGCTCAGTCACTTCTACAATCAGACAAGTGATGTGTTTGTGTATAAATAAATATCAACTGATAACCAAGGTTTTCCTCACCATCTGGTGACTCAATCTTTCAAATTAAGCTGGAAAAAGGGTAGTTTATCTTCTGAAAAGCAGGCATCAGCTTGCGGTTCTGAGGATTACCTCAATGTCATATCAACAGCTCCACAAATCACTCAAAACAGATGAATCAAAATGGGTTTTCTATCTGCATTCAGAATCCAATACTTTTAGCTTGCAGTCAGCCAGTGGCAGATATTGGGATTTGCAACTGTTTAACTTGCGCGTGATAACCAGGTTACCGCTGCCGTTTTGTAAGGAACCACGTTTCGGGGCTGAAGGGAGAGTGGCCAAAGGTGGAGGGTGCACCATCGAGCTTTCAACTTGAGCACGGCTGCTGAGAGCCACTACGCAGAGTGAGTGTGTGAGTGAGTGAGTGAGTGAGTGCGTGAGTGAGTGAGTGAGTGCGTGAGTGAGTGAGTATTCAGCACATGTCTCCCATGTTAGCGTGTGCTCAGAATGAACTGTTCAGCAACGAGGCGACTGTGTTCGGCTTCCAGAAAGCGGCTTAAAAGATCATCCTAACATAAGTGTTATCCTTGTCATCCTTGTCAATCAGTACAAGCGCTCACTTAATATGCGGCAGGTGAAAATACTCAAGTGTTCCACAAGAAGCCGCTGCTGAGGACACAATGCTGTCAGGCCTCACGCCAGTTTTGTTTTTGATCAGCTGTGTGGGTGACACATGGCGCAAACCCATTACTATGCTAAAGAGTATCCAAATCAAGCTGTGATTCCCATACATCCCACCCACCAAATCCCACAGATGGATGAAACAAAAGCGCAAAATGCTGTACTGCAGATGCTGGAAATCTGAAACCAAAACAGAAGTCGCTGAGAACACTCAGCAGATCAGGCAGCATCTATGGAGAAAGGAAAAGTGAGTCAACGTTTGGGGACAAAGTTCTGGCGAAGGGTCGTGGACCCAAAACGTTGACTCACTTTTCCTTTCTCCATTAATGCTGCCTGACCTGCTGAGTATTCCCAGAGATTGATTGTTGGAATGGCATTGCACACTTTCTCCCTAGAAGCATGCACGCTGCTTACCTGATTCTGGGAAGTACCAGGCACAGGTTGGCGAGAGCCAAGGATTAGGGACCTCAGGAGTGTGGGTTGGGGTAAATGCTGGAGTCTGACCAACTAGAAACACGTAACTTGCCATTGATACTGCTGTCCAGCAAACTTTCCCACTGCTTATCCAGCTAGGACCACCTGACTCGTTAGGGTTTTGTAAGGTGAACAGGAGCTGAGTGGGATGGCTCCCATAAGAGCAGTAGCTGCATGAACAACAAGAAAATTGCACTTGTACAGCGTCTTTCGCGTCAGGAGGACGTCCCGAGGCGCTGGACTGTCATTGTTTCAGACCCGAGCCGACGGGGAGAGTGAAAGGAAAGGGGGGGATTTGGGATGACCAATGGGACCAATGTTGAAGAGGAGGGTCTGCATTAAATTGGGGGATGAATGTGTGATTCAAAAACAAATCCTAACTAAACCTTGCAAGAATTTTATTTGGTATAGAATCTTTCATGTCAGGGGGATGTCTCAAAGCATTTCCTTGAATTCATTGTCAAGTGGAGCAAATGTGTTTCGAGGTAAACAACTGTACAAACATGAAACACAACACGTGGCCTCGTCCCATTTAAAAGTGGAAAGAGGTGGCAGATTTTCAGCTAACAATTTAGAGAAACACTTTCTACACTAAACCTCTATTTTAAAAATAATTTTAAATCCCCCACTCCTCTAGCTATGCATTTATTTTGGCTGCCAAATAAAAGTTCATCCCAGGTCCCTGGGCACATCACAGGCAGCTTCATCAGCAATTGTTATTGAACAGAACAGGTGTGTTCACAGCAACATCAGCTGGTGCCACTGCCCTGAATTGGTTACGATGGTGTTCTGAATACACCAAGCTACAGTGAGAACCACAATGCCATTCCCAGAGTATGTAACTAACTAGAGGGGCCAATGAACCATAGGACCCGAGTGGCTGAAATAAGTTAATAAAAACTAAGCAAACCTCCTAACTAGAGTCTTGTAGCTTAGTGGTTAGAGCACTCACCCTTGTAAGCGAGAGGACCAGTTAGATTCCTGGGTAGGGCGCAACTTTCAGAACACCTTTGGGTTTCCTTTCGTCACACACCTGTTTATCCAGCAGCAAGTTGTGAGTCGAAGGAAACTGGTTGTGAGTCGATTGATGGATCGTTTATCTGTAATAATTCCTTCAAAAAATAATAATAAGTTGGCCACTCAATCCACGACTGCTTGTGGGTCACTACTGTGCGCAATTGACTGCCATGTTTCGCCTACAAAATATACAGTTTACAATATATGCTGTGAAGCGTTTTGAAATGTCTTGAAGGCGTGATAAGGCGCTATATCAAATGCAAGGATTACTATTGTTAGTTCAATTTATTATCCCCCCCCCCCCCAACCCGACTAGATACCTAGCCAGCTTGGTAAAGCACTTTGAGATACACTCCCAACGTGGAAGGCAATATAAAGCACAATTTGTATTTTTTTGAAACAAGACAGAACAGGAAGTGCTCATCAAATGCAGAGCATCAGTATATCGCTTTAAACCATCTCAACATAGACAGAGCACCAGGAGTTAAGGCACCGCCAGAATACCCAGTGTACCTCTCTATTCCTGATACTTCTTTGTTGGTCACAAAGCGACTAATCATCTGATGAACTGGCTTGGAGCGCTCATTACACCAGGGAAGATTCCAGGCCAGCCCCAGGCATCATGGCAACAAATTATACAGGCCTTTGTTCTCTCCGTGCCCGCCAGATATCACTTTCACCAACATCTGTTTCTCATTGTTACTGTCTGACTGCACACACTTCAACCTAATGGTCAAAATGAGAAGCCAAACACCTGGATCAAACACGATTAAGAAAGTTGTTGTTGTCCAGGCCAATGATCGCCTCGACAAAACTGGTCACTCGCTCCGCGGCTGTTTGTGAGGCGCTGCTGTGTTTAAACTGGCTGCCACGTTCGCTTACAAAACTCACAGCCACTGCACTTTACGGTACATCCTATGAAGTGCTTTGGGACATTCTCCCCAATTTCTTGTGGATAGAAGGATTAAGGGATATGGCGGATAGGTGGAGTTAGTATAGATCAGCCATGATCTCATTGAAAGGCAGGGCAGGCTTGAGGGGGTTGCGGGGTGGGGGGGAGAGAGATAGGGGGAGGGAGGCTGAACTCAGTTCCCTAAAGCTTCATTTATACGAAGGATCTGACATCTACTCCTGACAATATGCCACAGCTTTGGAAATTATTGTCCAAAACCTGCAAATCAAGTTGTTTCTCAGACCAGTTGACGCCGAGTCATGTTCCTCAAATAGCTCAATAAGGCCACCATTGTCTACCTCTGGGAGCTCTGTGACCTCAGTACAAATCTCAGGAGCAACAGATAAAACCAGCACCTGAAACATTTCAACTGAGGTCAAAGCAGCGTGGCTCAGTGGGTAGCAGTCTTACCCTTCTGGGTCAGACATTTTGAGGGTCAAAGCCTCACTCATTCTCAAATGCTATGGCATTGTCAGAGGTGCCATCCTTTGGATGAAACATCACCTGAGGTGTGGTCGAAGAAAGTATTTCTCTTGTTAGTCTGGTTTCATTAAAACATGCTTTGTTATCACCCACGCTAACTGCACCAGTGAAGGACAAGTATAGGTCTCCACAATCAACTGTAGAGGGTCTTCAATCTAATTGCAGCTCTAGGTGTGTTCTCGAGTTCTGGGCAGGTTTGTTCTTGCCTCCCCCTTACGCAGTTGTCAGAATTAGTCATAGTTCTTTCCTTGTCTTGATTTACTTGAGGGCACTTAATCCAGAGAAATTAGTCTGGCATTAAATGCTGTGTGTGTGTGTGCACGCTCGTGCACACACACATTAGTAGTGGCTAAACTGAGCTGCTCCTTCCTCTAATTATTACACATGAGCTACAGTGAGTGGAGTAGAGGTCTGATGAGGACACTGCTGGCCTGACAACCTTTTTGCTCTCTGATGTACTCAGTAAACCCAATCTCCTTTTTTTTGTCAGATGTTTAGGTCAAGGTGAATACTCAGTGCCCTCTTCCAAGCACCTGTCAGCCTTACCTGGAATAGGCTTCTCAGTTTCCACTAGAACCAAGGAACGAACACAGGACCGTCACCCTCCCGTCCAGATTAAATCAAAGCAACTTAATTGAAGGCTAATGATGAGTTGTGCAGTGTTGAACTTGACGGTCATTATACACCATCTGACAGATTTGAGAACAAACCTGAGATGAAAAGAGTTTGGGTTCTATGTGAAATATCTGGATGGCACATTACAGCTAACTCCAAACACTGCAAAGCAGTGAAGGGCATACTTTATTCACGAAATAATTTCACACATTCCACTGCCTTAGATTTCAAGAACAAAACTTTTCATTTTCTCCGAGCTACGGCATGCTCTTTTAAAAGTACGGCATTGAGACCTATAGTCTAAATCTGGCTGCACAGATCACTTTACCTGGCTCTCTATGCACTTTTAAGCCACTCAGAAGAACCATTGATGTGATTTTTGGAGGGTCCGCTGGGTGTCTGACACATGTGGAAACCCATCACCAAGCTTAAGGGTATCTAAATCAAACTGAGAATTCCAATCATCTCACCCACACATTGAAATTCCAGGGATAGATTGTTGGAATGGAATGCGGACTCTCTCCCTGGGGGCATGTATCCTGCTTACCTAATTCCGGAAAGTATTCAGACATAGGTTGACGAGAGCCAAGGCATAACATATCTGACGCACAAAATAGGCAGAGGAGACCGAAAAGTTCCAGACAGACAGCACAAACTCTGCAGCTGCTCCTTTCACAGCTCGTACCCAGATTGGGCATTTTAACTGGGAAAGAGACACGAAAGGTCATTAACAGGACAAGAATCTTCCTGCATGTCTCAATCTGCATTTAAAGTTCTTGCCATTCGAGCTCAGAGGTTCTCAAATACTGAAATCAAATCTGGTACAAAGAAACCCACACTAGCTAAATCCCATAAATTACCTCATCGCCATCCCAAGCCGGTTTACAAAGCACTATAAAGGTGAGAGAACTGCAAGATCACGAACAGTCCAGTTGCTCAGCAAGTCTCAGAATCTTTATGTTGGCTTATTTTCCCTTCGCATCCTAATTCAGCCCAGTCCACCAGTTCAGGACGTCTACTGTAAGTAACCTTGTTGCCGTATTTGCCTAAAATAAATGGTCACGACATTTTACAGAATATCCGATGAAGGGCTTCAAGATTACTCGATGCTGTGATAATGAACCATATCAAATGATATAGATTATTCTAATCTATATTAGATCTGGGTAAAGAGATGGAAGATTTGATTGGTAGAAAAACAGGGAGATTTAGAAAAACAAGAAGCAGTGACTCGAGTCACATCGGATCGAATGGCCAGCTTCTCAAAATGCCCATGCAAGTTACACGATACCTAAAAACTGGAAAATATTGGCACCAACTGTTAATATGGATTGTCTTCCTCAGTATCCGAGTATAGACACTCAGTCTGAAACTCTCTACAAATAGAAAATTATGTATGCAAGCCTATTATTCCTTAGCAAAACAGCACAAAGGAAAGCACCAACACTATGCAATCAGTGCCTGAAGGAAACTAATCAGATCAATAATTGGGGTGTCGGATACCAGATGAAGCTCAAAGGTCCAGTCATCAGTTTCCGTGGATATGTCTAAGTAGAAGGCCATTAACACTGCAGGGCTCTGTGGCTGTGTTTCCACTGGTGGACTGCTAATTTACAAGTCGGGAGACTTGAGCTGTTGAGCTTAAAACATGAATCTCCAAAGTTCAATATCCCCAAATAAATCTTCAGTAAGGCTTGGTTGACTGAATGGTTCTGCACACAGAGCAGATTTCTTTTTTCTGCCATTGGCGATTTCTACAATGGCTTATTGCTTTATGAAGTTCATTATTCAAACTTCTGGCACAAAGCGTTCAGTTGAAACTTTGAAGTCCGAGTACATACTTGGCCAATGCGATAGCTTGAAACGAGGCAATATTTGGAACACTTTTCGTAAAAACAGATGGCCGCGAGCTTCCAACGCTGCGGTGCTTGAGGGAACTGGCCGATATCACAACACATCAAAAAGTTTCAACTGTCTGATGAACAGAATGCAGTGCACTCTTGGATGCCTGACCCACAAAAGCAAATGGATTAAGGGCAGGAGGGTGCCCAGTGCTGCATCCCAGCAAGAATCCTTTCAAGCTTGGATGAAGGGAGAAAAGTTGGCAATAACAATATTTATACAGGTACTAAGGTAGCCATGGGCAAACAGATATTTAGCAGAGGAATAGCAATTATGCCAAAGCGTGCTGTGGGACACGTCAAATACATTCCATTTTACCAACATTACAGTTTGTGGTTTTAATCCAGGTAACATTATTGCCTTTTTGTGGGGTTGACAAGAATATATCATTAAAAATATAATTAAAACACGTTTTTTTCCTGCTGGTTTCAATTCACCTTGCCTATGCAGAATACCACTGTGTGCATATGGGAGCTGCGATTAATCATAGCTGAAAGGCAGCCAAGTTTCCTGCTGCCTCTGTAAATTTTAATCCTCGTGTAGATCAGATGATTTAGCGAGAAGTCTCCAACCCTTTTGAATGATGTTGAAACACTCCATGTGGAAGATTTCTGTTTAGCATTTTGCGAACAAGTCTGTTGCATAGGATCAGGATTTTGTGGACCACGGCAAGTTAAGTAAAATGCCAGCCTCTGAACCTCCAAGATGAGATGGGATTGTTGAAGCTTTACTAAGGGAGTGGAACCTTGCTAGCAGTGGTATTGCTGTAATATATAATTAAATGCAAAGCAAAGTTGGGGATGCTGTAAGAGAAAAACTCTTGTCCAGAAGTAGTACTGCTTTCACATATAGGAAATAAGTAGGTCATGGGTTTCATTTTGTTTTAAAACTTTTTGATGGAGACTAAAACATTCAAAAAAAGATTTATTGGTAAGCTTTTGACGTTAAAAATGGGTGACTTCCATGTCACAAGGTCACCATGGACATTGCTTTCTGTAGATTCTGCCAAATCGAACATCAGCCCTTTTTGTGGTTGAAAACTATGCATTCAACAACAACAACAGAATAACAACAACATTCCATTTATAGAGTGCCTTTCACGCTGGGAGGATGTCCCAAGACGCTGACAAAAAAGTTAACAAAGGGGGATTCATTTAGCTCGCCTTGGGAGAAAATTAGAAAATACAATTGATACAGATTTTTGCTGATTCTAAGGAGGCAGCAAGCCAAGAAATCAAGTAAACAACATCGGCTTCAGATAGTCATCAGGACTACAAAGTGAAGGAGGATGTGACTGGTTTATATTCACGAGTAAATACTCAGGTACTTCATCAAAATTCTGTTTAGTCCTTTTGCAACTACTCTTTGGAAAGAGAAAATGATGGAAAAGATAAAGCCCCAAAGTACATTATCAACAAGAGTATTGACATAAAATACTTTGCAAGGAAGCAGACATCACACCCAAGACGTATTTAGATTCTAAGTTAACTTATGGAACAGATGATCTCAAAATGAAGGTAAATAGAGTAAATAGAGCAACACTAATTCGTCAACAACAATGTCAAGCAGTTGAAATATTATCGCAATATTTACAATGCATGCTTTCACTTCTTTCCCTAAAGCAAGCATACCCTTTCCATGTTATATAGTAGTACACAGCTTGCAAGCAATCAACCAGTGATTTTATTAGCAATGACTTGAGTAATTCTCCAAGACTCCAAATAATGTTTGCCTGCGTATCTGTTCTTCCCAAGTACACTGCTCACTCACATCAGCCTATTGAGCGATAATAATTTAAAGGCAAATAAAGGCTATTATTTTGTATTATTCTATTATTTTGTAGTTGTTGAATCACTTCAACAGAAGATATTAACTCGGAGGAAACCAACCAAGCAAAATTTCACAATCAGTTTAAGCCTTAGATTTAAGAGAAACTAATTAGCAAATATTTCCCTAGTCACCAGTCTCTAACTGGATCATTAGTTGGTGGTCTCAGAATAGCTCAATTGGTCAGACTCTTGCCTTTGGGTCAGAAGTCTTGCGTGGGCAATGTTATGTTTTCAAATGAAGCTTAGTTTAGTCTAGTCTTACAGGAATTCTTCAATTTGGAGATTCCAATGAATCACTGAACCAAGGTCCATTCTGCCTGTTCAGGTGGATATTAAAAAAAAACTTGGTCTCCCAGACAATAATCCTTTGGTTAAATTGGTCACCCTGTTTGCTCTGACATTGCTCTACACAAATTTACTGCCACATTCACTTACAAACAAAGTCACTACACTTTCCCGAAACTCTGCAAAGTGCTTTGAGATATTTCAATGTCATAATGTGCTACATCAAAAGCAAGATTATATTACAGCATTCTGTAGCATCTGTTAGCTGTAAAAAAAATCATTTTCAAACTTAAATTTTCCCACCTAAGTTCAGCAAGATTTACTAGGAAAATCAGAGCAGAAATAATCAATCTGGCACTGCTGCTATTATGAATTGTCACAGTATGAATGGGGAAGTGTCCCAAGGCAGAGCTCAGTTCCCTGAGAATTTGCTCTATAATCCTGGGCGGGGTGAAACCTTAGGTAAATTCGTAATCCACAGGCCCCTGTTTACCTTGCAATAAGTAGGAACCTGGTGGTTAGCTGATTGGCAGATAATACCTTAAAAAAAATTGTCAACTCAATCCATCCGTGACTGTCTGGATTGGCTGCGGCATTTCGTTCACAAAATAGTCAATTCACTTTAAAGTATATTCTGTGAAGCGCTTTGAGACATCTCGAAAATTGGATAAATCATAATATCGAATTCAAGGATTATTATTTTTCTATCAATCATTCCTTTGAATCCTTTGCCCGGATGTAGTAATAGCAATAATCATCACTGCATTCGATATAGTCACGTGGAGTCATCTCAAACGCTTTGCAGGATTTATAGTAAAATGTAGTGATTGTGTATTTCTCAGGGGATGCAACAGCTAATCCATGTGTACCACATTCATATCATCAGCATTATCAATTCTTTCAGTTAGGTCAAAAATCTTTGACAACAACATTTGCCTTTAATCATGCTGATTGTCTAATCAGTTAAAAGCCTTTGCAAGGCTAGGTTAATTTGACCTAAATTAATGACTTAATGAATGAGTTTGAGGGAGACGAAAGAAAAAAATCAATTTGGGTTGGTAGATATTTCTAATTTCATTTGAAAGTTGTTGAATTCGAAAGATTGTGGATTTAACTTAACAGAAATTTTCACCTTTTAAAAAAAATGAACGCCAAGTTAAGAATGACCCGAGGGTCTCAGTAACTAAATACGAATACATTTTCTGCCAGTTTATCCACAAATTCAAAGCTGCATCATTCATTATACTATTCAAACCCCAAATGTCAATTTTTCAGAACTTAAAAGGTCAACTCAGAAATAGATTCATTTACCCGAGAGTGCTCAAATATCAAGGTTCGCAGTTGTCAAACCTTAAATGTCCTATATAAAATATCATTATGGGTTGTTGTTGAGTCAAAAGCTTAAAATTTGATTTTCTACACTAAAGACGTACCATCAGCCACAAGACACAAATGGGCCAAGGACGTTATAGGATAACAATTACTAATAATAATCCTTGCATTTGATTCATAGATTCATAGAATTTTACGGCACAAAAGGAGGCCATTCGGCCATCTAGTCTGTGCCGGCTCTTTGAAAAGAGCGATTCAATCCCACTGCCCTGCCCGCTCCCCATAGCCTAATAGACCTGTTCTCCCTAAATAAAGATCTAATTCCCTTTTAAAAGTTGTTATCGAATCAGCCTCCACCACCTTTTCAGGCAATGCATTCCAGATTCAAACCCAAATTTCTCCTCAGCTCCCCTCTACTTCGCCTTGAAACTATTTTAAATATGTGACCACGAGTCACAGATTCGCCCGCGAGTGGAAATAGTTTTTCTCTATTTGCCCTGTCGAAACCCCTCATGATCTTATAAACCTCTATTAGGTCTCCCCTCAATCTTCTCTGCTCCAGAGAGAATAACCCTAGCCTATCTAGCCTCTCCTCATAGCTGAAGTCCCTCAATCCTGGCACCATCCTAGTAAATCTTCTTTGTACCCTTTCCAAAGTCTTCACATCCTTTCTGTAGTGTGGTGACCAGAATTGAACACAGTATTCCAGCTGAGGCCTCACCAAAGTCTTATAGAGGTTAGTCAGCACTTCCTGACTTTTGTACTCTATACCCCTATTTATAAAGCCTAGTATCCCATATGCCTTCTTAACAGCCTTGTCTACCTGTCCTGCCACCTTCAACGAGTCACTAACACAAATCCCCAGGTCTCTCTGTTCCTTCATACCATTTAAAATTGTACTATCTAGCCTATATTGCCTCCCTTCATTTCTTCTCCCAAAATGCATCACCTCACACTTCTCTGCATTAAACTTCATCTGCCATGTGTCTGCCCACTTTACCAATTTGTCTATATCCTCTTGCAGATGGCTACTATCCTCCTCACTATTTACTATTCTCCCTAACTTAGTGTCATCTGCAAACTTGGAAACTGTACTCCGTACACCCAAGTCCAGATCATTGATGTAGATTACAAAGAGCAATGGTCCCCAAACCGATCCCTGTGGCACACCACTGCTCACTTCCCTCCAGTCTGAAAAACAGCCGCTCACTACAACTCTCTGCTTTCTGTCTCGCAGCCAGTTGTGGATCCACGCTGCCACTGTCCCTTTTACGCCATGGGCCTTTAATTTCATAATAAGTCTCTCATGTGGCACTTTGTCAAATGCCTTTTGAAAGTCCATGTAAACTACATCAACTGCGCTACCATTATCCACCCATTCCGTTACCTCATCAAAAAATTCTATCAGATTTGTAAGGCAAGATTTGCCTTTAACAAATCCATGTTGACTGTCCTTTATTAGCCTATATCTTTCTAAGTGAAGATCTACCTTGTCCCTGATTATGGACTCTAGAAGTTTGCCCACTACCGACGTTAGACTGACTGGTCTGTAGTTACCAGGCTTGTCCTTCCGCCCCTTTTTATACAAGGGAGTAACATTAGCTATCCTCCAGTCCTCTGGCACGACCCCTGTGTCCAAGGAAGATTGAAAGATCGTGGCCAGAGTCCCTGCTATTTGCTCCCGTGCCTCCCTTAGTAACCTAGGGTGCATCCCATCCGGACCAGGTGACTTATCCACCTTGAGCGACGTCAACCTTTTTAGAACTTCTTCTCTGGTTATAATTATTCTATCCATTTCTCCTACCCTCTCCTCCAATACTATGGCATTGGCTGTATCCTTTTCTTTTGTGAAGACAGAGGCGAAGTACTCATTCAGTACATCAGCCATGCCCTCTGCCTCCACAATGAGATTTCCTCCTAGGTCCCTAATTGGCCCCACCCTATCCTTGACCAACCTTTTACTCTTAATATGTTGGTAAAAAACCTTAGGGTTCCCCTTAATCTTACTCGCTAATTGTTTTTCATGCAGTCTCTTTGCCCCTCTAACTTCCATTTTTAGTTCTATCCTACACTTCCTATATTCTGCTTGGTTCCCTTCTGAATTTTGAGCCTGACACTTATCATAAGCCTCTTTTTTTTGTTTTATTTTGGCCCCGATTTCCTTAGTCATCCAGGGAGGTTTGGATGCCTTACATTTCACCTTTGTGGGGATGCTTTTGACCTGTGCCTGAACTATCTCCTCTTTGAACGCTGCCCACTGCTCGTTAGTTGTCTTACCTGCCAATTTTTCTTTCCAATCCACCTTGGCTAGGTCCCACCTCAACTCATTGAAATTAGCCCTTTTCCAGTTGAGTGTCCTCACCTGTGATCGTTCCTTATCCCTTTCCATAATTATTCTGAATCTAACGATATTGTGGTCACTATTCCCTAGATGCTCACCTACAGAAACCTGTTGAACTTGCCCTACCTCATTTCCCAAAACTAGATCCAGCAATGCTTCTTTCCTCGTTGGACTGGAAACATACTGATCAAGAAAGTTGTCCTGCACACACTTCAGGAATTCTTCTCCCTCCTTGCGCTTTACTCTACTATTCTGCCAGTCTATGTTGGGATAGTTGAAGTCACCCATTATCACTACTCTATTAGCTCTGCATTTCTCCGTGATACGCTTGCAGATCTGCTTGTCTATCTCCTCCCCACTATTTGGTGGTCTATAGTATACCCCTAACAGTGTAACTGCACCTTTTTTATTCCTCATTTCTAACCAGATAGATTCGGTTTTTAGTCCTGTGATGTAGCACTTTTCACGTCTTCTAGTCGCCACAAAGAAAAAAAAGCTTAAAACTGCCAACTAGTAATAGGGAAAGAAAGTGCAACTTTAGATAATAAAATTATAAACTTAGTCCATGGTCCTGTTCCACCCATCTGATGACCTCCTTACACCTCATTAACCTGGCTGCTCTCTCCGCTCAATAGGCACAGTCCCACCATCATCTGTTGGGCTGTGCGCTGTTGGCTGCCGCCTTTCACCCACAAATACAGTCAATTCACTTTACTGTATATTCTGTGAAGCGCTTTGATACAACGTGAAAAGCGCTATATGAAATGCACGGATTATTATTATTATTTAAGCATACATCTGCACCCATTCTCTGGAACTACTGGGAGTCCCTTGACTGACCACTTCAAGATCTGCCTTAAAACCTTCCTCTTCAATTGCGGTTTTGGCCATCTCCACCCTCCCACCATTCCTTTACCCCCGAGGCTCCACCACCAGCTCAGGTGCAAACCTTGGACTGTTTGTTGCCTTGGGGTATCCTCCTGATGTGAAAGGTACTGTATAAATGCAAATTTGTATTGTAATGTTATAAGTAATTTCTATGAGAGGTTGGGCCACAGTTCTACAGTTTTGCTCCGGGTAACAAATGCAATACAAGCAACAAAATTATACTTGTGGAGCACCTTTCACATCGCGAGGACATCCGAAGGCGCTGAACAGTCGGGGATCAGGACCCGCACGTGGGGAAGCAGATTTGGTCTGAGGAAGGGCAGAGAGGTAGGAGGGTGGCCAAAGGTACGGTTGAATAGGAGGGTCTTGCACAAAAAGTGTAGCACAGATTCAGGTGGATATGACATGATATGTTCTGGCTTTGTTCTTGAGACCCGAGATGATGAAATAGAGGCCTTGAAGATTGTGAATGGTGTTGTAAAATGAGATAATTTTAATAAGAAATAGATTTCCACGGGTCAGCAAGTCAAAAACAAAAGAGCACAAATTTAAGTCGCATTGCAAAACAAATTAAAAGAGAGCTTAGAAAACTGCGAGACCAATTACATTTGAGGTGGTAAAGAGTGATTGGATAATGTTTTTCTTGTGAAGGAGGAATATTAAAAGGCCCAGGGAGGGAGTAGGGGTGGTATTAGATTAGATGGTTTAGGAGAAAAACAGCATGTGCTGGATGGACACAATGATCTGTTTAGAGCTGTAATATTTCATTTTTCAAAGTATCAGGTGGATATTCACAACTTCTAGTCTTGGGACGTCCTCCTGACGTGAAAGGCGCTCTATAAATGTACCTTTGTTGTATCAGGCGTGGAGTCCTGTAACTCAGTGGTTAGAGCACTCGCCTTGCAATCATGAGACCTGTGTTCAAATCCAGGCAGGTCAGGGTGAAACCTTGGGCAAGTTTCCTTACTCCACTCACACGGCTAATAATAATCCCTCCAATAATCCCTATCATAAAAAATTGGTCATTTCAACCCACGACTGTTTGTGGGACATTGCTGTTCGCAATTGCTGTAGCGTTACGACCACACATTTGCAGTCAATTCATTTTACAGTATATTCTGTGAAGTGCTTTGAGATGTCTAGAAGACGTGAAAAGTGCTATATCAAATGCAAGGTTTATTATTATAATAAACATTCACCCAATTTAAAAAAGTGTATTCTAAGTTAGATAACAATTAATTGCCCCCTGAAAGGTCATCCATTGGTGTCTTTTTCTTGCACAAATCTACTGCCCAAATATGAAGAAATCTATAAATTATAATATATCCTTGCATTGGATAAAGCACCTCATGACATTGTCAAGACATCTCAAAGCCTTTAATTCAGTGCACCCAACTTTTTTTTGCTGCGACCCAAAATTGGTCATCAACAGGACCCCCTGACCCTTATTCGACTGCGCGACTGAAGCGAAGCTCAGCGAAGACGATATCTCCATCTCTTTTGTGGACTCAACGCAACTTGCTAGTATGGTCTTTCATACAAATTGGTCGGCTGTGTCGTCTCGGGCACTTTTCAGCATTAAAAATTTTTTAAAAAAATTCTCCCTCGCGACCCTGATTTGGGTTGGGACCCGAGGTTGGCAACCACTGCTTTAATTCCTCCCATTTCTTAAGTGAAGTAGTTTTCACTTCACTCTATAAGGTTGTCGATCTCAACTCCTTTGAGTATTGATTGACAATGCTGTAGCAATTAATTTGAATAAAAAAACATATTTTGAACTAATAGGATCTTGAACGAGTTCAAGATCCTCGTCCTCACCTACGAGGCCTTACACGGCCTTGCCCCGCCCTATTTAACCAATCTACTTTCCCTCTACAAGCCCACCCGGACACTCCGTTCAACAGGACTTGGCCTGACTTTTGTTCCACTCCGAATTTTTCGACCTCCCCTTCGTGTCTCACCCCTTCCCAAACATCCCCCTCCCAGCTCGGGTCACAAGCCTCCTGTTCAGCGCCTTGGGACATCCTACCGACGTGAAAGGCGCTTTATAAGTGTAATTTGTTGTTGTTGTTGTAGTACAGGAAAAATGGCTATAAAACCGCTCTTTCCTTTCAAATCACTCACTTCTTGAACCCCTCCAATCAGGTTTCCGCCCTATCCACAGTACAGAAACTGCCCTGGTCAAGGTCACAAATGACATCCTAACCGCCTGTGACCCTCTGCCTCCTCGTCCTCCTTGACCTGTCTGCTGCGTTCGACACAGTCGATCACACCATCCTCCTTCAACGTCTTTCCTCCCACCTCAACCTTCAAGGCACAGTCCTTGACTGGTTCCACTCTTATTTGACCCATCGTTTACATTTTGTTTCTTCCAATGGCTTTTCTTCAAACCCCCGCAGTTTCCCACGGCGTCCCTCAGGGCTCTGTCCTCGGTCCCCTTCTTTTCACCCTTTACACGCTCCCCCTGGGCGACGTCATCCGCAGACATGGGGTAAATTTCCACATGTATGCGGATGACACACAGTTGTACCTTTCTGCCTCATCCCTCAACCCCCAGACGATCGATGTTCTGACAGCATGTCTGTCCGACATCGAATCGTGGACGAGGGACAACTTTTTGCAATTGAACGTGAATATGACCGAGGCCCTCCTGATTGGCTCAAGCCAGCGCCTCCGCACATCGGGCGCTGCCAGCCTCAACATCCAAGGCTGCACTCTCCACCTCACAAAGCCAATCAGGAACCTCGGCATCATGTTCGATCAAAAACTTTCCTTCCTCCCCCACATCCGCGCCTTGACCGGCACCGCTTATTTCCATCTGCGCAACATTGCCAGGCTCCGCAACTATCTTACCCCCCGCGCTGCCGAAACACTCGTGCACGCGTACATCACCTCACGGCTGGATTACGGAAATTCTCTCCTAGTCGGCCTCCCCAGTTCCTCCATTCATAGGCTGCAGGCCATCCAAAGCTCTGCAGCCCGTGTACTATCCCGCACCCGCCTCCGTGACCACATAACCCCCACCCTCGCCCGTCTCCACTGGCTCCCCATCCTCCAGAGGATCAAATTTAAGATCCTCGTCCTCACCTACAAGGCCTTGCACGGCCTTGCCCCATCCTACCTAACCGATCTACTCTCCCCCTATACGCCCACCCGGACCCTCCATTCAACAGGACTTGGCCTGCTCCAAGCCCCCCGCCCGAACCGCCCCACCATCGGAGGACGGGCCTTTAGTTTCTCCGCTCTCACCTTATGGAATGCCATCCCTCAATCACTCAGTTTCGCCTCTTCCCTTTCCTCTTTCAAGGCCGATTTGAAGACTTTCCTCTTCGATCGTGCCTTTTGTTCCTCCCCGAACTCTTTTACCTCCCCTTCGTGTTTCACCCCTTCCCAAACACTCCCCTCCCAGCTCGGGTCACACGCCTCTTGTTTAGCGCCTTGGGACGTCCTCCCGACGTGAAAGGCGCTCTATAAATGTAAATTGTTGTTGTTGTTGTTGTTGTAAAAAGCCAAATGGTTCACTGATGTCTTTCAAGAAAGAAATTCTGCAAATCTTGCATTTGATTAATACCCTCTGAAATGGTCCGGCAAGTCAATTTAGTCCAACAACAAATTACATTTAAATAGCATCCTTCCCACAGGACAACAAATCTGTGCATGGAAAAACTGTGTCCACTTGCTCACAATCCCTGACACTGTACACCTGCTCCTGCCAACCTACACCTAATACTTTCAACAACAACAAAATTACATTTATAGACCGCCTTTCACATCGGGAGGATGTCCCAAGGCGCTGAAGGGTTAGAGAGGCTGAAAGCCCAGCCACTGATGGTAGGGCCGTTCGGGTGAGGGGCATGGAGCCGGCCAGAACCCGTTGAATGGAGGGTACGGGCAGGCTGATAGGGAGACAGATCGGAAATAGTTGGGGGCAAGGCCGTGAATGGCCTTGATAGTGAGGACGAAGATCTTGAATTGGGTCCTCTGCCAGTGGAGATGGGCGAGGGTGGGAGTGATGTGGTCGCGGAGCCTAGTGCGGGAGAGTACACAAGCTGCAGAGTTCTGAATAATCTGCAGTTTGTGAACAGAGGAGCTGGGAAGGAGTAAGGTAAGGAGGATGTGTTCCACCAGGGAGATAATGCACATTCTATTCCAACCATCTATCTCTGGGATTTCCATGTGAAGTCCTGTAGTGGAGTTCTGTAGTTCAGTGGTTAGAGCACTTGCACTATGCAATGTTATTATGTGTAGGTGGGATACATGGAATATTCAGTTTAGTTTGAGTAGCCTTAAGCATGGTGATCCAGTGCCTCGGGATGTCCTCCCGATGTGAAAGGCGCAATACAAATGTCATTTTTTAATTGTTTTGATGGGTTTTGGCATGTGTCCAACACCCGACTGACCAAAAACAAATACACCCGCCCACAATGTTAGTCTAACTGTGTACACCTGCTCACAACTCCACTTGGTCTGAAGCTTGCGAGTCTGCTGAGATTCCAAAGGCTAACATATGCATTTCAACCGCCAGCGTTCACAAGCAGTCAGCAGCACTAACAAGGTCACAGCTCCCAGCTTAATACCTGCCCATTTTGAAATGTGCATTGCGGTAATATTTGAGACACTGATTGAGTTTAAGCTGCTCCCATGACAAATCAAAACACACTGCTTGCCCTGAGAGGAAGAGCTATTGGAACTGAGGGCAGCTCAGGAACGCCGGTCACAGTTCGCAGCAGAATAAGTGCTAGAATGAGATTAGCTGGTTTGTATTCATACTTTTTGACACTTATACTGCAGTCATGTCCAGCATACAGTACTGCAAAGCCAAACTATTCAACACAATGAATGATTCAGTTGTCCACCAACCCCTTTTCCTTCCATTATACTGTACATTGCAAACTCTAAGTCACCCTCCAGCTCACCAGCAGAAAGACAATTGCATATTCACCCAAATTTGGTTAACCGTAAATTTTCCAAGAGTTTGACTTCTATCTGTTTGCCCTCTCCCATCACTGTTGATTGACAAAACTTATCTGGTCACTCAGGAAGTTTCCTTCCTGAAAACATTGGCAAGGTTATTGGACTTGAAGCAGGCAATGGACAAAACTTCTGGGAGATTTTGCCCTTTGTGGCTCAGTCTAACTTTAAAGCATTCTGGATAAATAAATCTGTGCAGCACATAATACAAATGCAGACAGAGCTTGAGGCTCAAGTAGAAAAAAAAATCAAATAGATTTCCTCAGGTTAAAAGTGGTTTAGGCAAAGCTGATGACATGCTGCTCAAAGTTAGTGAAACATTGTTTGGAGCAATCAAGGCAATGGTCCCAATTGTAATGCACATGCAATACAATGTGAACTGAAGTCGGTGATGGCCACACAAAACACGTTTGTGTTAATCAGCACATATGGAGTAGCATCATAACACGAAGCCGTGGTCATAAAACCCTGGAAACCGCCTGCACCAATTAGGGAGTTATTTTGCTCCACAGAAAGCCCTGTTGTATTCTGTGAAGTGCTTTGAGATGTTGATAAGATGTGGAAAGCGCTATATAAATGTAAGGATTATTATCATTATAAACAAACCGACGGTCAGACATTTTTCAATGGGATTAAAATGGCCTGAGAAATAGGCAGAATTGGTACTCGGTTTAACGGGCCACCCATCCACCTGTAAAACCCATCAACATCAATGACTTTCTTTCAACTTTCATATCGTTTTTCAAACCCTTGGGTCCGTTATAAATTGTTCTCAGAAAATGTGGGTTAACGAGAAGACCCAGATGATCACTACTTTCTCAGGGCGGCCAGAAATGTGCAAGACATTGCACATGCAATATGTCATTGCACATGCAATATCTCCCAAATCCCAACAATAAATACATTGCAACAGCACCATGCACAGATTTGACATCCACAATGTGATATGCACAATCACACTTTTCCTTCCTCCAACACTGAGCTTCGAGTTCACTGCATCAGCTTATTTATTAGAAACAGACTGCGAGACTCTGGTTATAAATTAGTTCATTTCCAGACCAAAGAATGCTATTCTGATTGAAGGCAATTATTTGTGAATTAGGTCTGTACTGACAAAATCTGTTGAACTGAAGATATTAAGTAAAGAAAACAATGTTTGCACTAGCAACTGGCTTTTTTTAAAAAAAGAAACATTAGTTGCATTTCATCAGTACATGATACCAAGTTCCTAGGGTCTACTTTCATAGCCATACAGAACTTAAACACAAGGACTCCGAACTCAAGAAGGGTTAGGTCAATAATCTTGCAAACATGACACTTAGTTGCATTGCCATTATCCAGTGATTTGTTTTTTCTATTAATTACAGTAGTTTATTTCAATTGGGTGAATGTTTGAAGAGCAGTTGGCAGTATTTTACAGGGAATTCATAAAGCCCTGTTTTCCCTCCTCATCCCTCTCCATGTATATTTTTACTATTCATTTTTATTTGCTGTTACAGATGTAACAATGTTTGATACCAGTAACTTCCTCCTCACTCCAGAAGATGTTGCACTGAATAGGTGATGGATCATTATTGATCCTCAGGTCTAAACACAAACATTGCACTGAATTCAATTAAGTACTTCTAAATACAATTATCATCACCTTTCCATGTTTCAACGACAAAATTACATTTGTTTAGCAAAGGCGGGGTGACGTCTCAAGGGGTTTCAGTTGGTAATCAGTGCACTGTGTGTAAAAAGAACGTGGGGTGGGGCCAAACAGGACTTTGTGAACAGCCTGACCCAAATCAGCAAGATATGACAAAGGAAGTGAAAATTCCCTTACAGATTTTGCCCATTGGAAGCATTGCTGTCGAAGCCAATTTAAAATGAAATACTGCACAACCATAATGGATAAATGTGAAATAAAAACACTTGCTACTTTGGAACACGATAGAAGTCTGTTGCCAGCTATGCAGAGAATGAATAACTAGTGCGAACCTCAGGGTAATGGTTAATAGAGTGAGGTGGCGGGGGAATGTGAGACAGATCACCTGTGAGGTGGATACCAGTAACAACAACAATACACTTGTATAGCTCCTTTCACACCAGGACGACGTCCCAAGGCGCTGGACAATCTTTGTTTCAGACAGTATTCAGATTTTCCATTGTTTTCCAAATAGCAAATATTTATTTCACATTTACCCGTTTTGGTTGTATAGTATTTTGTTTAAAATTTGCCTCAACATCATTGCTTCCAGCGGGCAAAATACAGTATTCACACCAGGCTCGGTATCAGTTTATTTCCAATGTACAGTGAAAATGAGGGACACAGAACTCCTGAGTATAAATAAAACTCCCAGCCCGGCTGATATGGTTTGGGAGCAACTATTAGGAGGTTGCATCTGAATGCAAGATGCTGACTGTACTGAAGGCAGTAACCATTTAGTGTACTGTAATCTACAACTAGCACATCAAGGGATAGCAGAATACAGCTTTCACACCCCACCCCCCCACCCATCTTAAAGCACTGATACCATGCACCTTCAAGATGTGAATGTTTGATGAAAGCATTAATGTTTTACAAATAGTAGTCAGAAGAAAGCTCTGAACACTGGTCTTCGAAGTAGCCACGGTGAAAATAAAGCAAACTCCCATCTCCTCTCCGATGAATTCCATTGCTAAAGATTAATGAGAAATAAAAATAATCCTTGCTTTTTTTGTAGCGCCTTAAAAAAAAACTACACAGGAAAACTTTGTAGACGGGGTGGAAAGAATGCAGGTAAATGAGACTGGTGGGCGATCCTTCAGGCACTCTGCCCCCAACCTCTGGAACTCCATCCCACAGTCCCTCCACCTCGCCTCCTCCTTCAAGTCCCGCCTCAAGACCCTCCTCTTTGATGGCTCCATTGGCCACTCCAAATCCCTCCTTTTCCCTTCACCCTCTGTCCCCAACTCGAGTCTCAAACAATGACTGTCCAGCGCCTTGTGACATACTCC
Organism: Hydrolagus colliei; assembly: GCA_035084275.1. NCBI lineage: Eukaryota > Metazoa > Chordata > Chondrichthyes > Chimaeriformes > Chimaeridae > Hydrolagus > Hydrolagus colliei. The sequence continues at coordinate 6,147,862 of CM068763.1, read as the reverse complement.
TGATGTGAAAGGCGCTATACAAGTGTAATTTTGTTGTTGTTCTAGGTATATGGCTCACGGGAATCCTGACCCAACAATAAATTGGTCGCTCATTTGTTGGCTCTATGGTTGCTGTGGGATATTGTTTTGTGCAAATTCACATTCGCTCCCAAAATAGCCACACCACTTTACAGTGTTCCCTGCAAAGTGCTTTGAGATATCTTGATGATGTGATAAGGTGCTGTATCAAATGTAAGGATAATTGTTATTATTAAGTGTATGTAGTACAGTGCAATACATGGATCTTTAACATTGATGAGTGAGGTAGATAAAACACAATGGAATTAAGGACTGGATGATGGCATGGGAGATTACAGTTCTTCATAAATATTAGTGCTGCAGCTCATGACGTCTTCATTACAACATCATATATTTTAAAAATTGCTAAACTTCTGCAGAGACCCTTCATTTAACTAACACGAAGACATTGCAATCTGAGCGTTTGCATTAAAATATTGAGCCACACCGTAAAAATAGAGCAAGTGGATATCAATCTTTCTCGTGATGTACACCGAAAACAATGAGGAAATCTAATCTCCAGAAACGGGTTAAAGGACTGCCAGCTTACAGCCATGCTCCTGTATAATGACTCAATTTACTCAGGAGAGGTCGAGCATGCATTCATTTCAATCAAATAAATGATCTCCACTTATAAATCATCAGCTAGTTCCGATTTACATAGTACTTACTCACAGAGTAATGTGTCCCAGATCCATTTTGAAACAATTGGCTGAACTTCTGTAAGTTTGGCTCCTTCGATATAAGTGGCAACAACGTTTTTTTTATTATCAACAGAGACAAACTTCCTCTCCAACTCCGAAGTACTAAAATGAATAATAATCTGGACCAATAGGAAAGTGGGGAAATATTTGCCGAACATTGCAGGAAGGTTTGCAGATTTCAAGAAAATTATTATTATTTTTAAAAACAAATTTTTGCAGCAAATGACGGGGAGTTGGGAGTTGTTGTTGATTAGTGCTATTGTGGTACATTTTACTACCAAGCTAAATTTTTTCACCTTTGGGATTAAAAACTGGACAAGAGGACATAATATGTATTCATTAGATCGTTGCAAAAATCTACTCGGGAACACAGACAATCAGAACAGCGACGTCTCTGAGTGTAGCCCATTTGCCGCTTGTGCTGCACTGTGCATGCGCATCCGGAGCCACCTTCGCTAACAGGAACATAACAGCCGGAGGGAGGCCCACTGGCCACAAATGACATTGATAGTGGGTTTGTAGTGGATTCCGCAGGAAAACTGCAGCCACACTTTTCTACTGGCCCAGATAATAACAATATTCCTTGAATTCGGCATAACACGTTTCACATCTTTTAGACGTCTCAAAGTGCTTCACAGAATATACTGTAAAGCGAATTGACTGTAGAGTTGGGTGATTTCCAACTGTTACTTGGTTGAAATACCATACTTACCTCATATTTTGGGCCTTAATGAAAGTACTTTTAATACAGCTCATCAACGATAGGATATCCCTGAAAAAAAATATGCCCATGACACAATCCCATGCAATACCTTTCTGATGAAGTATAAATAATAATCCTTGCATTTGATACAGCGCTTTTCACGTCTTCTGGACATCAAGGCGCTTCACAGAATATACTGTAAAGTGAATTGACCATATATGGTGGCAGAACATGGCAGCCAATTGCCCACAGCAGTGTCCACAAACAGTCATGCATTGAAATGACCAATTTTACTATTGTTTGTTTTTTTTGGACAGATTATTATTAGACGTGTGGAATAAGGAAAGTTGCCCACGGTTTCACCCTGACCTGCCTGGATTCAAACACCTGTCTCGTGCTTGTAAGACGAGGGCTACAACCACTGAGCTACAGGATTCCAAATCATGTCTCTATATTAATTGGTTATTGTGTTCTTAGCGGACACACAGACAGACAAGACATTTTTATTATCAGTATATATATTAGATGATGGGAACCTAAGAATTTACTGAAGGGCTTGAGATAGATAGCCACATGAAGGCAGATATCTTGTTGAATAGCAGCCCCTCAATACCTCTACCAGGTATTGAGGGTCTGCTCTGCTCCCAACCTTGGGACGGTGTTGTATTCTGTGAAGCGCTTTGAGACGTCGATAAGACGTGGAAAGCGCTATATAAATGCAAGGATTATTATTATTACCATCCTGCCCTCCTCCTTTCTGATCCCAACCCACAGCTCAGGTCCAATTCCTTGACTGCCAGCACCTGTGGCATCGTCCTGTCATGAAAGAAGCTACACAAATGTAATTTGTTGTTGCTGAAATGTACTAAGAGTTTTGTCACCATCCTCCAGTCCTACTCAGATCCACACACTATTCCGCCAGCTGGAGATGTGGAGCTTGAGTATCAGTAAGGTGGCTACCAAGTGCTGTACAAATGGAATTATTGTGGGTGGGAGTAATTAATGTACAGGGTAACCAAATCCAGCCTCCCCCACCCCCCCATAGTCAACAAAAAAAATCTACCTAAATGTGCTCTGAAAGCATTAGAACCAAACTCATATTACATTAGTACTGTTGTCTAGAATCCCTACTGAAAGCCGAAGTAATTTTAAATTGATGGTTATGGGTGCAGAAGAGTGATTTAAAGAATAAAATATTCATAGAGTGCCATTCTCCTAATGTGGAACAGTTCTATTTAACTTGCTACCCTGCTCCAGTAAATCGGCAAATGATCAGCCTCAACCACTCATCCCAAAATCCAAGATTCAATAATATGCCCTAACTTCTTTATTCAATGCTCATATATAACAGTTTGTATCCTATTTGTCCTTTTCACATGCAATCCCATGTGTAAATATCTGTGTCGGCATCCCTGGGGATATGACGTTAAATGTTACTAAGTACAGTATCTTGTTTTTCAGCAGTAGGGTTGTTTCCATAATGGATTCACACATCTCAAACACTAAAATCTTTGCAAGAACTTCTTTGTATCACTTGACTGATTGGTAGTTAGCAGGCTGGCAAGAGCCAAAGCTTGGGGACCCCAGAGTGTGTGTTGGAGTACTGCTGGTGTCTACCTAAAATTGCATAGCTTGCCACTGATATTTCTGTCCAGCAAGCTTTCCATCTGCTTGCCCAGCTAGTCGTATATTGATAATATACATTACTAATCATTGGATAAAACTGATGAGGTATGTCGCTTACCTCCCTGCCTGTGAAACTATTCCTTTCGGAAATTGCACTAGAAGGTAATTTCTTGGCTGAATATGCATTCAAGCTTTTAGAAGAGGAATAGTTAATGTCTAATATAATACAAACACTAATACCTAAATCGTATAGATTGCATAAAAGCATTTTTCATTTGGAACTGCTGAAAACTAATTTTTCAGCACTGCTCTTTCATGTAACATGGAGCTCTTTCATTTAAAATGTTTCCACTTTTCGCCTTCAATGTACTTTATACAGCAGAAATATTGCCTTTTAAATGGGTCGACTGACAAAATGATAACATTAAATCTGCTCATATTTTGTTTTTAACTTGCATGCTCAACAACTTGTACTAAAGAGCACTAAAGACTTTATATATTGAATATATTATAAAAATGTATTACTTTTTAGATTTCCGACATGCTCAGCCACTCACTTATTCTATTTTTTTTCCTCCCAGAAATCAAAAACATTTAACGAGTGAGAGCTTGACTCAGTTGGTAACACTCGTGCCCTGAGGCAGGAAGTTTTGTATTAATTGTTGGGAATTTGAGCTCATGGTTTCATCTAGGCTGATACAGGTAGACCCCGCTTACAGAACACCCGGTTACCGAAACTTCACTATAACGAGGGTTTGTATTTGTACCTCCTATGTACTTAGTGAAGGCTGCGTTTGCTATAGCGAAAGCTTAAATCTCGTGCGCTTCTCGTCTCCTGGCTGCCCCCGCAACACACGCTCGTTCTCAGTCGACGAAGCTACATATACTTACTTCAGTATGCCACCTAAGCGCCCATTAGCGCTTAGGTGGCATACTGGCACCTCCCAACTGCTTAATGAAATTCTCGCTTTACAAAGAGTTTAAAAGTCCCCAACCCCTTCGTTAAGCGGCGTCTAACTACACTCTAGTGTTATGTTGATGGAGCACAGGGTTGTGAAAGGTCGACATCCTTCGGTTAAACTAGGGTCCCTTCGGCCTATTCATGTGGACATTAAATATTTGCACAACATTTAAAAAGAGAAGGGAGCTTTTCCCGATGTCCTGCCAACAAACTCCACATAAAATTGGTTATTCACTTCATGGCTGTATGACTGTTTGTGGGACATTACTGTGCACAATTTGTGCCATGTCCTTGCATTTTGTAGTGCCTTATGAAGTAATTGAGATGTCTCTTAGCACTTCACAGGAATAAAATGTAAAGTGGTTTGACTGTATTTTGTGGGTGAAACGCGGCAGCTAGTTTGTTCACAGCACTCACTCCACACAAATAGGCAAGTGACCAATTTTGTTTGGCCAGGACACCAGATCATATTGAATATTAATTGTTATGCATTAAGAAATAATGGCTTAAAACTGGACCCTTTCAGTAAATTGAAATCTGAAACTGGATCTTTTATCCATTCTGATGCATTATATTGGAACGTAGCCCATCCGCACATGAAAAGCTTCCTCTTGCAAAACTTAAGATTGTGTCTCTGATAATGACCATGAATACATGTGAAACTATTCTTCTTGAGGATGTTATAAGCTGTGTCTCCTTAAAGTTGAGCTGGCTTCAAGCGAACATGGCCAGAAATGCAATGTCAGAAATGACTTAATCCTGTGAGGTGTTATTGGATAGGGTGGTCCTAGCTGAACAAGCAGCTGGAAGTTTGCCAAACAATGCTGACAAAATGTTATACTGTTTCAACTGGTGTAAATTAAAGCTTCAACCCACAAACTTTGTGAGGTGGCACTTAGCAAGCTGTACCCAACACAGTAAAACTTGCATAAGCCCAATTTTTATAAATTATTTAATTTAACTTGTACATCCACCCGAGTCCCATTCACTTTCCTATTAAAACCAGTCAGATTTATTTGCACTAGTCATATTTATCATCCCTGAACTTGTAACGCGAGAGCTCCACTACCCTCCATTGCTCCTGCACTTACCGGCTGCATTGAATGACGCCCTAAGCGCCAACACGGCACTTACCGGCCGGCTGCAATGAATCGCAGGAAACATAGTCTTGACCCATGTACCTGCTGCCACCAATTCATTCATACAGACATCCAATTGAATCTGACGCGGCATCACTGGTATGACTTGGAAAGAACAACAACAACTTCCAAGTATATAGTGCCCTTCAGCAGAATATAATAATAATCCTTGCATTTGATATAGCACATTTCATGTCTTCTAGACATCTCAAAGCGCTTCACAGAATATACAATAAAATGAATTGACTGTATACTTGTGGTCGAAATGCCAATTGCGCACAGCAGTGTCCCACAAACAGTCGTGGTTTGAAATAACCAATTTCATTATTGCGTTTTTTTTTTAAGAGGGATTATTATTAGGCGTTTGGAGTAAGGAAACTTGGCCAAGGTTTCACCCTGATCTTCCTGGATTCAAACACAGGTCTCACGTTTGTTAGGCGAATGCTCTAACCACAGAAGCGTAACAGTGGCAGTTTATTACTGAGCCAGGGAGAGAGGGACGGTTACCGTAAGCAATAAGGTTGGAGTCCTCAAATCTGATCTGAATGTCTTCAAATTCATCTCAGAATATGCATTTTGTACTTCTTGTCCATAATTTCTGTGTTCAAAGTGTGATACTCGGTATAAGGCTATACAAGTCTGAACAGTTATACAGTTGACATCGAAAGGAATAATTACACGTTAAAAAACGTCAATCTGGTCAGAGGAGAGCAAGAGGGAAACAAGAACACTGACCCCATATAAACTACTGGACACAAACCTGAAAATCTTGTTCAACTTTGTACCAAATGTTACTTTCAAGAAAGTCAGCAACCGAAGGTGGAAAAATGCCTTTTCAACCTTGTTCCCTTGGAAACCACATTGTGCCCCAACAACGGTTGCCTTTTGAAGTCTCATCGCGTTATCCGATCGGAAATGAATAATTTTATTGCATACAGAAGACACAATACCGTTAAACTGTGTTAGCACAGGGCCAGCAAAGCACTCAACATGACCCAGATTGAACAGCTTCTTGAGCTATGCTTTTTTTAAAATCCCACCAGTAACAAAGCTCTGAGCTCACTAGAGTATTCTTATCTCCCACTCACAGAAGACAAATTAGTCATGTTAATCAAATGCAATAATATTCCACTCTCATGGCCTGAGAGCATTCCTTGCAGCACAAGACCATTTTCCACTGAATTTCTGTCCTAACAGAAGTCTAAGATAAGCAAGTGTTGTACAAAAGGTACTCTACTTCTCACTTCACTATACTCCTGTCCTGTGGTGGAACAGAAGGCTTAGTAAGCAGAGCACGCACACAAATGGAATAAAAGTGAAATAATTCTACCAGATATATAGACAACTTAAGTCTCTTGTGGCTTAGCTTTTCTCAACATTCCTTTATCAGTGTGTGGGCGAACCGCCCTGCTTTACAGACGATGCAATTCATGTAATCTCTAGGAACCCGTTTAAGAAGCTACTGCCCAGTTTATAGAACACCTTAACGTTCAATGGTTTATTCCCTAACAATTATTACCTTGCCACAGTTGTAAACATTTCTCTAGTACCAGCTATGAATATTTTGGGAACCCAGTTGTTCAACTGAATATAAAAGCATGGAAGAGGCAAAAATAAGTTATTTAGGGCACCTGATGTCATATTCATTGGTTTCAAATTGGTGGAAGCAAATGAGCTATATACTGAAGTCCCCAGCCACATTTCAGCTCAGCGACAAACTGAACTGTTGATTTTCTATACTTGTGCTCCAATTACTGCTACATGTCAGCCTGAGAATGAGTAACACTCTCACACGTGCAACTTACTTACTCTATTGAATCGTTACCCTTCACCCCATGTGTAGAAGAACTTAATTTTGCGCAATACACTGTAATTCTAATGCTTGCCATTAAGTGCTCGTTGTGGGAAGGGTCAAGGCGCATTGCATTGTAACCTTGATCTAACGTTGTGTGTGTAGTTATCCGCTGCACTGATGAAGTACAGCATGCACACTTACCACCCGCATTGAATTATGCACGTGCAATGGAGATTATTGATTAAATCGGACTTATACAGTTTGCCCGTAACTCAAAAGATTCCGCGAAAATCATATTAAATGTTATTATCCCGACTGATATGACTTAGAATTTTATGACACAGGAGGCCGTTCGATCCATTGTGCCTTTGCCGGCTGTTTGAAAAGAGCGACCAACTGGTCTCATTCGCCCACTCTTACCCCATAACCCTGCAATTTGTTTCCTTTTTAAGTACCTATCCAATTCCCTTTTGAAAACGATTGTCAAATTTGCCCATAAATATAGTCGGCTTTCCTGCTCTCCTACCCCTACTCCGACGCCTCCCCCTACCCTCTTTCTCCTCTGGCCCCACTACTGAGATTGTTTGTGGGACACTGCCATGTGCAATTTGGCTGCCGCGTTTCGCCCACAAATATAGTCAATTTTCCTACTTTCCTTCCTCCAACCATGACCCCCCCCCCACCCCCATTTTGGCCCCTACCTTTCTTCCCTCTTTTCTTCTCCCTACCCCAACCTACCCTACCCCTGCTCTGGTCCCTACCTTGGGATGTTGTTGTATTTTGTGAAGCGCTTTGAGACATCGATAAGATGTGGAAAGTGCCATATAAATGTAAGAATTATTATATTATTTTATTATGATCAAATCTGCTTCCTCCACCTTTTCAGGCAGCGCACTCCAGAACATAATAATTATCTGGGTAAAAAAGGTTCTCCATGTACCACTGGTTCTTTTGCCAATTATCTTAAATCCATGTCCTCTGGTTATCGACCCACCCGACAAGAGATAAGTTTCTCCCGATTTACTCTTTCAAAGCCCCTCATAATTTTGAACAACTCTTATCAAATCTCCCCATAACCTTCTCTGCTCTAAGGAGAATAATCCCAGTTATGTGAGTTTTATTATCAAACTGATTTGCAATTTTTATGAAACAATTCATTCACGACTTCATCTATTTACTTTCTACCCCCTGAACAAGTGACTCCCTCTTCCTCACAAACTCCAAAAGCTACCAATTTCTTCCATTGCAAAATCACTGTTGGGAGCAAAATTTTTGGAACAAAGTAACATCATCACTGTTTTTTCTGCAGTTTGTGGTTAATTATTGTGGTTAATTATATGCACAGATATCAAACAATTACATTTGATTCCAAAAGACAAGATACTAAAGTTGACAAGTAAAGAATGTACATACCTATCTTGGCTCTCCTGCTCTCCAATATTCCAGATTTCAACAGAGGAAGTTACCCAATGCCTGCAAACAGTAAAGAAACAGTGAAGAACTGGTCAGTTTGTCTGAGAGGGTATAAAATGGAGGTAAAGCAGTACCAACATCTTCATGCAAACTAGATTTATGTTATACAGAAAGGCAGCATGCAACTCAAGCTTTTATAAATTGAAATAAACTTTAGAATTAAAAGTTTGGAAAATAGATACAGAGAAACTGTAATTATTCTTAAATAAGCAAAATCTAAAATACATGTTATTAGTGTGGTAGGACAAACCACTTTTTTTTTAAATCGTTTACCTGGACATATCTATTTTGGGGTATGTTGCTTTCGAGTTTTAATTTAAAGCATTCGGCGTTTAGCAAGAGTTGCATTACATTCATGTTATGATGGGCAAATTTAGACTCTTTAATCAAGACAGGGTTAAAACATAACAAGTTTATTACTAGTTAACACTAATTAGAAATTTATTTACCTATTTTCCTAGTTTAATGTTTGGAAGTTTACATTTTTAACAATTTATAACTAAACGAATTAACAAGAAAGGATGTAAATACACATCGGTGTCTTAAAATTACAGATTTAGCATTAGGGTTACCTTGTGTTTTTTGCGAGGTGGTTAAGGTTTAGTCATCCTTTGAGTCCTGCGATATACTCCTTTAAAAAAATCAGCCATCATCTTTCATTTCATCAAAAAGACATTGAGCCCTGTGAACTGACTGGGATTGCTGAGACTTGGTTAAATTAACACTGAAAATTGCAAATACATTTTAAAATTCAGTATAGAAAGACATTAATGTTTTGTATTGTAACCTTGATTTTTGTGGTTTAATTATCCGTTACATCGGTTATTAGAAGACTCAAAACATTGCAGAGATCAGGAGCTTTCCAGTTCAGCCCAATGCAACCACAAGGTCCTGTCCGATGTATGATTTAATCGCGTTAAGTCACAATGTAGAAGCTACAAGGAATATTTTTTTCTTTTAACAGTTTTATGTTCAAGCAGTCTTACCTCTATCTTCTTTACATTTTGTTCGGAGATAACATGCTGGCAGAAACAAGTTCATTATATTTAATTTAGCAGTCATACCGTCTATTTTTTTTAATTTCACCGTTTCTGCACATATTAACCAAAAATCCATGCAACAGTTTAACCTTTTTTTTCTTTTAACTTTCAAGTCATCTCAAGGACTTTTACTTTTTTGTAAATGAAATCATTAGAACACTTTGAGGTCTTTAGTTTTATATAATGAAAATGTTTATTGTACTGCAGGAAAAGAAAAGTGTTTATTTCTAAGGAAAAGTAAGAGGGAATTCAGTTTAGTTCTATACAAAAAGAATTAAACTTTATTGACAAACTGCTGCAAACGTGTTTGACAAATGTTTAGCTACCTATTTAGGCAAGCTCACACAAGGAGTGTTATGCATATTTATGTCCAGGCACAGATTTCAAGGACAACAGACAATTCAGGTTATATGTTTTAACTACATACATGAACTCGTTTTAGCTGCAGTGTCCCTTTTTACATTAGCATACAGACCCTTTCGAGAATTGTCAGAACTGCTAAAGGAAGGGAGAAAAGAAAGTGGAAACCAGGATCGTGAAAATGGAAGAAAATATGTTGATTTTTTACAATTTCATTTGGGGCCCTGGGTGATCACGTCTCCTGGCACAAACAACTTTCTACAGCAGGACCGTTCTAAAGAATTTCCTGTCACTTTTCAACAAGGACAATCACCTCACACATCTGCCAGCACCGTCTTCCTGGAACCTCGAATGTTAAGTGAAAAAAGCAAAGGGTCTCCCAATTACTAATGCTGATGGAGTAGCTCAGTTAGCCGCCATTATCCAGCATGCCAATCAGATTACAAAGAGAAGCGATTTATTACCAAGAGATTCAAAGCTACAACAGTGCCATTATTTGATTTATAAGAATTTCATTATAGAAGTCTCATGATATTGATTGCTTCAATATTTCAGACCAATAGTCTTATTTTTTGAAAGTTTACCTTTGAAACTGTAAAAAGGACTTCAGCCCCAGCCTTAAAATTCTATGTTTAAGAAACAAAAGTACCATTCTTCACATCATTGTAGGTTGGTACTTCAATATATCTCATTGTGCCTGACGCACAGCAATACTGCTTTCTAACATATGGAAACTGCTCAAGAGAATCCAGAAAATAAACCAAACACATTCATTTCCACGCAGCTGCCTTAACAATCATCCTGTGACACTGCACTGCGACTCCTCTAAAGACATCAGAACAGATGTACAATTACCAGCAGGATCACACATAGCCTTATTCAATACTGAAACTGCTCACCATCTATCTAAACAATTAGAATAGAATCAAAAATAATCTAGAGGAAACACCTAAAGTCTAAGTGCCAAGCATCCCTGTGGCCAGTGATTTGCTACTAATGAGCTTGAACATTACAAATGCACTGTGGTTTGGAAAAAAATTAAACCACACAAAAAGTGCACAAGTTACATAGATGTAAAAAAAATGAAGTATCATATCAATAATCAGTTTTGTGCAATTCATCAAAATACAGTGGCAGTTTTGATCTAGCAATGGTATGTTTCCAGAAGAAATAACAAGTTAAGGCCTTTTCTAAACAAAACCCCACTTCAATGTCAAATTGATGTGCTATATTTCTTATAATTGTAAGATTACAATTTAACCGTGGCTAATTATTTATATTTGTGTCTATTTCTTGTGCTAATCCTTGTGATTCCCTCCCACCACAAAAAGCGCTACACAAACAATTTGTTAGAATTGTGATGCCATCTGCAGTACTGCTCCTTTTGGTGAATTAAATAGGAAGCATCACAATTACGACTTATATTTATACAGTGCCTTGCCTGGCAGGAGAGAATCTCAAAGCGCTGGACAGTCAAGGAATTTCATCTGAGCTGGTGACATCCCCTCCCCACCCTCTTCCCACAGCAGGACCTACCAATACCTTGCCAACACAAATTCACATGCTGCAAGTGACTAACAACTGTAGGGAAAGTAACTTTGAAATAACGTGCGTCTGTGCAATAACTGAAATATTCACTGGCGAGTAGTCTGTAGGAACACATCTAATGCATCACCACTACATCAACCTCGAAGGGGTCGTTCAAAACGGTCAAAATTAAATGTACACAACATCCCTTTATAAAAATCATGAACCTCTGCTCCATTTTTTTTAAAGTACCTCACTTGACACTCAAACTTGGTCCAAAAGGGGTTAAAAACATCGGATTTACATCTTGTCCAAACAGTAAATTTATAGGTAGTAGCAAAAATGGCTGAAAGGCAATTTTTTTTTAATAAAGGTGACAATTCTTTAAGGAGGCCAAGGGTGAATGGAATGTGGTGAAGATTCAATTTGACAGATTTGAAATGCAGCTCATGTAATCCAATGGGATTCTGCAACTTCAAAGATCATTTAAACATCGTCCGAACTGAATCAATTTAACAAAGTAACTCATGGTAAACAAGTCTAAAAATACCTACACAGCAGAATGAAATCCAAACTTCAAATAAAAGCCATCTTTTACACGTACATGAATATTGACAGGGTGTGCCAACAGTATAAAAACAACAAAGCATTCTAATCATATGGTTTTATCTGAAATTGCTGTCCTCTAATTTATTGAAACATATCATGCCAGAGTTGCACTACCATGGTTTTACTATCATTTAAACACGTACATAAACCAGTCTGCCCAAAAAATGTCCATAGAGTAGAAAACAAATGGACTATTACTTGTCTCACAGTTGTTTACAAGATGGTGACCACAGAAGATTGAAGGAAATATAAGGATGCACACGTGGTCAGAGGGCTGCCTTAATATCTACCATAGGGGTGTTCTCTGTACATTCCCTTGAGTGGCCTTGCTGGAGGTGCCTTCATGCTTGCTCTGCCCGCATTCCAGTCATCTTGTCCTACAGAAGAGAAGCAGATGAGGCTTACATTACACAGATCAGCACCCAAATTCATCACGCAAAATAAAGAATGCAACACACAATGCATCTACACATGTTCCATCATCGCATGCATTAACTACAGATGTTCAAACAATGAGAAAGCACCACAGAGCCAATTGGAGTGAGTACATTCAACCTGCAAACCAGTAATCAAGCATAAAATCCATTTTAATTTGTGAATTTATATACCAAAGTACAAATTACGGCAAAATAAAATTTACTCGTAAATGTACAATTCTGGCAAAACCCAATAGGATCTAGAAAATCAAGGTGAGTAAAAGACAGAATTACTTTTTTTGAAATGATACTGGATTATATTAATGTTCATAGTTAAAAATTGCCACATACCAACTCTTGACCAAATAATGCTGCTTCATTATACCTCACTAAATGAGTACTATTCATCAGGGCAATGTCAAACTTAATGGTGAAATTTAATAAGGATATCCAATTGCGGCAGTTAATCGATGAAGACTAAACATGACGGTTGCCTCGCATTCAATTGGGCACTGTTACTCAGTAAAGTCACTTGCATATATTCAAGTATAGCCCAATGAGACTTCCTTTCACCAAGAACGTTCATGATTTATTAACAGAACAAGCGTAACCAAAATACAGCTACATTATAAGCTACATGAATTACTCCCAGATATCAATATTCCTTTCCGCAGTCCCGCTTCCATTACATTTTCAAAACACTTGGAATAAGTTCCAATATCCTGAACCAAATTCACATTGTTACTTACAGTCCAGTTAGGGGCAACATACGTCAGTTGTGGCAGCCCAATTAGCGACAGAGGCAAGCACCATTGTAGCAATATTGTAATTATGTAAAAGTTGGTTTTGTAAATACTACAGTGCCCAATGGAAATCAACTTTTGCTAAATACAATAAAAGCTTGATTATCCGGCAACCAACCAACCGGAACGATCAATCAACCGGTATCTCCCAATACAATTCACCATTCCAGCAACCGGATCTCATACCATAGCCAGTATGCTTACTTGGCGCATGTGCACTTATTAAAGTTACTGAACGCTGGAATGCTTTTTTACCGATCATTTTACCGAGTATGATGGAATACATTTTGGTAAGTATCCATACTATATTTTGTTATTATTAAGTCTGTTAATATGGTATGCTTTAAAATAAGTAAATTTTTTGTGTAGGATTTTCGGCAGCTTGCCGCTCGAATATCTGGCATATTTAATTAACAGGCAACAGTCCGGTCCCGAGGGTGCCGGATAGCAAAGCTTTTACTGTAATATGCAAAACCTCTCTGTACACTTTAGCTTCATTGCTGAAATCACCAATACATCCCAACAACAACAACAAAATCACATTTGTAGAGCGCCTTCCATGTCAAAATATCAGTTTCACAGGCTGCTGAATTTTATTACCACAAAAATTCCAGTTAAAGCCACAATCGCACTCAAAAATAGAAACAAAAAACATTTTAAGATAACAGGACTCAGCACAGACACCCTCAGGGAGTTCCAAGGAAACCTAAGAAGTACTGATAAGCAGATCTAAGAATCCTTTTCCAGCAGATTCTCCTTTCTCATTCCACCACTAAAGTTCGCTTTCATGCAATATCTTTTTAAACTTCCACTTAAGTCTTCTTTTAAAGTGAGCGATTGATGTGCAGCTAACAAAAATAATGAGTGCAACCTGGAAGAACAGGAACTTATACAGTGGAGTTACCTACTTCATGTTGGATACAGATTGAAGGAAAGGTTTTGAAATACATTTTCTACAAACTCAAAAACATAATTTGGGTTGTTCAGATCTTGAATGCATTGCCCGAAAGGGTGATGGAAGCCGATTTGATAACAACAAAATTACATTTATAGAGCACCATTCATGTCAGGAGGCGTTGAACAGTCAGGGGTTGGGACACGAGCGTGGGGGAAGGGCAGGGTAGAGAGGAGGGGAGGGAGAGAGTTGGGAGGGCGGCAGGGAGATGTGAAGCAGATCGGTGCCCGCTAAACGGAGGGGAGTGGAGGTTGGCAGGGAGTCAGCAGGTCGGAGACAGGAAGGGGCAAGGCTGTGAATGGTCTTGAAAACAAGGATGAGGATCTTGTATTTGATCCTCTGGGGGATAGGAGCCAATGGAGCTGGGTGAGGGTGGAAGTGATGGGGTCGCGGAGCCTAGTGTGGGAAAGGATACAAGCTGGAGATGATCTGCAGCTTGTGAAGAAAAGAGCAGGAAGGCCAATGAGGAGGGAAGGCCGACAAGGGAGGGAGTTTCCATAGTCAAGCCTTGATGTGACGAATGCATGGATGAGGGTTTTGGCAGCCTGAGGGGTGAGGCAATGGCGGTGTCTGGCAATGTTATGGAGATGGTGGAAGGCAGTGCTGTTCATGGCGTGGATGTGGGGGAAAAAGTACAGTTCAGGGTCAACTTTTAAGAGAGAAGTAGATAATTATTTGGGGAAGACAAATTTCCAGGGCTGTGGGGAGAAAACAGGGGAGTGAGTTGATTTGGACAGCTCTTTAAAAGAGCTGGCAGAGACAATGGGCTGAATGGTCTCCTTCTGTTTAGTATAATTCTATGCCCTGACTGTCCAATGAAGCTTCCCCCCTTTAGCTGGTACATGGGAAGCTCTGTATATTTACAATAAACGCGGAAACACTGATCCGACAATGATGTGATCACAATGCTAGGATTTTATGTGCTCTCAACTATCTGCTATATTGTCTATTTCCCGTTACCACTGTACAAAACCTTTTTGCTTTTTAAAAAATATTTTTCCCCCCTCAGTTTTTATCTAACAACCCATAAATAAACTGCTCCTAATGTCCAAATGCCAAAAGTTCCCAACCTTCAAACAGATTGACTTGAAAATAAACTAACTCCAAAATACATCAAAGTCATGGATAATCAAACAACTATTTTTAAACAGAACTATTGCAACCTCACGCCTTAAAGCCTTTCAAAAACAAACAATGGTTTGCTAAACACATTTTTCAGAATGATAAGTTAACATCAAATAGGTATACCAGTAAAAAAACAAATGTGAATTCAGATCTACTCCTAAACTGCCTCTGATTTCCTGGCAATGGTTTCTTAACGGGTAGCAAATGATTGTTTTACATTCCGTTTTAATGATTATTTTACATTCAGATTCACACATTGAAGCAACCTTAACAACAATAATTGAACTGACCATCAAACCAAATGGTTCCATGGCTGATATCATTTGGACCTAGAATTACGTGAGTGCACTGCAAACCACCCCAGTTAGTTTTATATTATATTCTTCCATTTATTTACTTCAGGCCAAATGAAGCTTAGAAAGTTTTAATGGTCATTCTCTGTCAAAATCTTTAAAAGTCACTATTTAAGAAAATATGAACACTCTTAACAGGAGAGATTAATCACAAGCAACATGGCACACAGAAAGAAGTAGCAACAGGACCCGGCAGACAAAAAAAAACCACACAAGAAATGAAGACTATTTTAGCTGCAAGCTGAAAAATTCTCATTTGTGCAACCTAGAAACTAGCTCCTCACTGACGTCTTGGCAAATGAATAACACAGGAACAAATTCAATTTACTACATTTAAAGATGGTAGTAGTTACACATATTTACACATAAAGAAGTTGTAACACACTATCTTGATCAATACTATTTTAGAAATCACATTCAAAACCTTAAAACATACTTGCTAATTCACTTCAGTTACTTAAGAGATCCCACAGCTCGCGTACCACCACAAGGCAGAGAATAAAATCAATTACAATTCTTGCTTTCAACTGCATATTAATCTGCTCCTGGACAGGTTCCAAAAGGGATAAAAACTAATTTACTCACCATAATCCTCATACGTTTCCTGGGCCTCTCCGTGTCCATAGTCAAAATATTCGGCATCACTGCAGAAACAAAATAAAAAGTCCAGTCACTGGGTCCCTTGTTTCAGTTTGGATTTGAAAACCTTTTTTGTTTAAAAAAATCATAGAATCATAGAAATTTACAGCGCAAAAGGAGGCCATTCGGTCCATCGAGTCTGCACCGTCTTTTATTTATTCTGGGAGGTAGAAGCACAGGAAAAGAGGGAAATCAAAATCCATTGTGAGAAAATGGGCTTCTCCTGTTTCTCAATTTTTCAGCTTTATTCCCTCTCCCCTCTCCCCCCTCCAAATTAAATCCTAAAATTCAACTTTTTAGACATGCATTTCTGTGCTCCAACAAAAGGGATATAGCAGAGGCAAATAAAACACCCAGTGATAACATCTAACACTCCAGGTCACATTGCCAACAATATGGCTGCCTGGTCATCCTTCCCCATCCACAGAAGTTAGTCGACTATTGAACCAGAATCAATGTTTTCATAGCCAACCTTGCCTTACTCTATCCTTTGACCTCACAACTTAACAGTGGGCAATTCTGTGCTAGGAATCCTAATTAGAATGTGGTTTAAATTATTCAAATTTACAGGCCACTTTGAGCAGAAAAGCATTTAATCGCATCAAATTTAAGCCAGAACTGGACACCAGCGATGTAAGAAAGCGCTACCCCACATTATAATTTTTTGGAAAAATATTTGAATACAGATAGACCCTGCTTAATGTCGTAAGCGAAAAGACATTAAGCGAATACATTTTTCCCATATGAATGAATGTAAAAACTGGAGTTAGGTTCTTTTAGACATTTTTTATCAAACTTTTCTTTAAAAAAAACCACTCGCTCTCTGACTGCCTGCCCGGCTCATTCACTCGCTGCCGGCCTGGCACACTCCCAGGTCCTAGCGCCATCACGCCCCCTTTCCACCCGCACAAACAACACAATAGTGAACTTTGCAACATTAAATGAAAATATGTTCCCAATGTATCAACAATGTAATAACGAAATAATGTTAAGCAGGGTCTACCTGTACTTCACAATAAAAGTTTATACCTAAAGAGTTCAATAATAATACAAGCACCACAATAGGTATGGATGGGGTGTACTCAATGAAAGGACATTCATCTCATTGAACAACAATCAATGTTTATCTCCAGCTTATTCGGTAAAGTTTCTATGCAGGTTTTTTTTTAAATATCATGCAAACTAAAGAGGGTAGAGATAGAAATGTCACCTGTTAAAGAGATACTCTTAATGCCAATACATCATGGGCTGAATCATCAATAATTTACAGAGCTCCTGATGTTTCATTTCCATAGTACAGAAAGTCATTAGCTCCACACGTGACCCTAAACTTACCCTTGGGATTGGTCATAATAGTTTTCATAACTGTCGTAATTCTGCTCTGCATATCCATCATCATAGCCCTGCAATATTTTAAAAAGAGCAAGTCTTTCAGAGTTACTCCCAAATGTATCTCACAATATTCGTATCTCACAATATTTATAATATTCAATGAAAAGTCAAGAGCTTAGATCTATGTGACCTGATTCTCACTGATATGTGTCAGAAATTCTGGGTCAGAACAAGGCTACTTTTCATTATTAAATAATACTGCTACAGTGAGAATAAATTCAACATCACACAGAGGACACAGGACCCAGGCATGGCCATTTATAACTACACAATACACCGTGTTAATTGAAATTTTTTTACATAAATTCAACTCAACCAGGTCGATTGTACTCCACCTTAGCCATTTGGGAAAACTGCATCTGAGGCACTGGTTCTGATGCAAATGATCAAATTCTACTGCAGTAATTTGGAACAAGTCTCTTGGTAAACCAAAGAATTTTACTACTTAAGTATTTTGTAAAGTGCCCTCCTATGAATATTTTATGTCACTATACCATTCTTTTTCTACCAAATCTCGATTCAGATACCCGATTGCCGGAAGTTGCCCAAATGTTTTTAAAAGCAAAAGTCCTGCTTTGACAGAATTACAACTTTCATTTCAATCATTGTTGGGGTCAATCCCCCATAAGAATAGAAGTGTAAAGATTTCACAAGTAAGCTACCAATCAGTTGAAACCAAGTCATATGGTTATTCACTGCATGGCCTCTTTTTTTTTAATGAAAGCAAAACAGTTTCATGAGCACAAGCTTGCTAGTAATGTACCCCCTGAGAGTTCGATTGAATCATTAATGGAATCCTTTTGCTCGAGTTTTGGTAAACAAGGAATCTGAAAGTTATAATAACAATAATCCTCACATTTGGTATGATGCCCAACGTCAGGAGAACGTCCCAAAGTGCTTCACAAGATATACTTTAAAGAAAAGTGACTATATTTTATGAGCTAACGTCCCACATTCATGAAGTGAATAACCAATTTTATTTGCGGGAATTCTTGATCGGGAGAAACTACTATGACCAAAGCCAAATACAGCAATACATAAATTCTTGCAGGACTTTTAAATTTTCTAAAAAGTCAGTTTGGGGGTACTTTAAGACAGGATACAACAAACAATATCCATGTCCCCTTTGGTCAAGTTATTTCAGAGCAGCCTTATTCCATGTCTGTCTAACAGTGATTTAAAATATCAAATACCAATGATGTTCACTTTCTTACATATTCATCGTAGGTCTCCTGAGCTGGTGGAGCGTGCAGCGGCTGCCTATATGCAGTAGGTGCTCCCCGGGCACGTGTAGCTGGAGCACCCCTTTGTGGTGGCACTGCACCGCGACCACCTGGTGGTACTTCCCTCCGGCCCCCAGGCACTCCCCTCACCACAGTGCCACGTGCCATGGCTCCTCGCGGCCCATACTGCGGGGTAGGTGGTGGTGGTGCGGCACCACGTCCCCTAGAAAGCAAACAAAGCGAACGTACCCGAGGATGTTACCCCATGATTGGAATCCATTCCTACAGATAGATAAAACTATGTAGTTAGTACGTTTTATTATGTAGATACCACAAGCAGCTTCACTCATATGCTCTGAATTTTCAAGGACACACTGGTGCAGACGACTTCTATCCTATCCAATCTACACTTCAGCACAAAATGAAGATGTTAATCCACAGGGAATTCTTCATCTCACATGACTCTGAGTACAGCATTAGATCCCTCTAGCTCCAGACTGTGCAGTATTTTCAATGGGATCAGACCCAGCCTTCAATAAATTCTTGTGGCACCAAGTAAGCTTCAGGTGCAGCATCATTACATTCTTCACTTAATTTTTAATCAGACCAATCTAAGAATTCTCTAGTTTCCCCGAAGGATGGAAATCTATATGGAGTATCTCTTTGTACCAATGTCCTAAAGATATCCAATATTCCTTCTTCAGTCTACACCTACTTGACACCCCATAAGGTACCAACAATACATAAAGAGTAGAGTCCGGCGATATATCGCTAAAACCCAATATAATTTTCATATCGATACGCCGATATAGGCATTTAAAAAATATCGATATATCGAAAAAATTGGAATGCGCGCACACTGGACTACAAGACCCAGAATGCTCATCTCTATACATAATGCACAGACCGAGGTGCAAAGCCACCATATTGTATTCATAGTCCTCGAAAACAATATCCAGGTATGCAAGGGGTGGTGGGGGGGTGGGGGGTGGAGGGTGGAGAGAGATGACGGGGGTGGGGGGGTGGGAGAGAGGGACGGCGGCGGGGGGGACGGGATGCGGTGGATGTGATAATGTACAGATAGATAGAGATGGGTGGGATGTGAGAGAGGAGAGAGACACAGACAGAAAAACACAGAGATGGAGAGAGTGAGTGTGAGAGTCACAGAGAGAGAAAGATATTTACCTCCTGAGGAGATAGACCCCGAATGCACGTGCATGCGCAGTACAAAAACCCCGAAAATATCGATATTTCGGTATATTTCGATATGAGCCCATCAAAATATCTAAATCAGAAAATTTCCATATCGACGGACCCTAATAAAGAGTAAAACTTCTTCAGCAAAAGTGGGGCATCTTGGAATAATTGAAACGGCAGCTGTCAGACTGACTAATTAAGACTCGAACTCTAATACTTGGTAAATGTGTGAGGATTGTTCTAGCTTGTGGATCTAGTATTGCAGCCTGACAATCCAGTGTATCCTTCTTAAGCTGTTCAGTGAGGAGAGCTGAGTGATCCAGGAGGAGTTTTATCAATAGTCAATTTAACACTGAAGGGCACTTTCAGGCAATCATTAAGTAAAGCTTTGATTAGATAATACACAATATCTGAGGAATATATGAAACAAGGGCAAGTACAGTATTCCCAAACTATAGTACAACGGACTCCAAACTGACTTTTCATTACCTTGCAATAGGTACTGGTGGAACTCCACGCCCACGTACCCCTCTGCCACGGGAAGGGTCTTGTCCACCATTTAAGTACGCCAATTCGGTTAACTGTTCCTGTCTTATTTCATCATTGTAGTCCTGTTAATATTAAAGAAGGTGTCAAATTAAGGCATTAATCAGCAATCTCATAATGAAATGTGTAAAACAAACCAAAGTGCAATCATGAGTGAAGGATGAGAGAACTATGAATCATAGAATTGTACAGCATGGAAGAAGGGAATTCGGTCCATTTTTTTGTCGGCTCTTTGAACAGAGTACCAGCTCCTTGAAAAGAGGTACAACCAAGTCTCAATGTAGCTGTGCTAGACTTTTAACCTCAAGAATTTAATTAATAAAATACATTCTTTCAAAAATAATACTCAAGTAACAATATGGAATACTGTAATACTCACAGATCTATTGCCTACAATGTTGAAATGTCTCAAAACCTTTCACAGGTAATCCCTGTAAAGTATACGGTATTGACTATTTTTGTAGGTTGGGGTGCAGCCAATTTGCACATAACAATGAACAATGACAACAACAACAAAATTACATTTGTATAGTACCTTTCATGTCGGGAGGACATCCCGGGATGAATGGATAATCAATGTTTCAGACCCGAGCTGGGGGTTGGGATTGGGGAGGTGGTGGGAAGAGAGGTGACTGATGGCACAGTTGAAGAGGAGTAGAAAGTTGTAGAAAGTTAGCCCTCATCCAAGAATTGATGTCTAGCAAACAGCCTGTCAGGACAACAGTGGTCCTGGAATCGAGGGTGGAGGCAGAAAGTTAAGAGTTGGGTGTCATCCGCATACATATAGAAGTTGACCCCATGTCTGTGGATGATGTCATCAAACGGGCGCACATAGATACTAAAGAGAGGACCAAGGACATAGCTCTGGGAGATTATGCATGTGAGTGCAGGGGCTGGAGGAGAAGCCGTTAACGGCAACAAATGGGAGCCGGTGAGAGGGGTAAGAGTCGAACCAGGCAGTTCCGCGAAGATTGAGGTGAGGTGGAGTAAGATCGCCGATGTTTAAAATATAATTTGAGACTTCGACCAGAGCTTTTTCTGTTCCGAGGGCAGCACGGTAGTCGGATTGGCGAAGTTCAAAGAGGGAATGGTGAGAAAGAAAATAGCGAAGCTGGAACGTAACAGCTCGTTCCAAGGCCTTGGAGAGGAATGAGATGTTGGAGATGGGGTGGTAACTGGAGAGTAGGGATGGGTACAGGGAAGGTTTTTTCAGGATGGGGGTGATGACAGCTGTTTTTATAATAACAATCCTTGCATTTAATATAGCGCTTTCCACATTTTCTAGCTGCCTCAAAGCCCTTCACAGAATATACTGTAAAATGAATTGACTGTGTATTTGTGGGCGAAACGCAACAGCCAATTGCACATAGCAGTGTCCCACAAACAGTCATGGATTGAGTGACCAATTTATAATTTTTTTTTTTTTTAGGAATTAATATTAGGCACGTTGAGTAAGAAAACTTGCCCACGGTTTTGCCCTGCCTGGAATTGAACCCAGGTCTCTTACTTGTAAGGCGAGTGCTCTAACCACTGAGCTACAGGACTCCATGGGGGTGGGGTGGGAACCAGTGGATATGGAGAGATTGATGATGTCAGTTAGAAATGAAGCTAATCCGCCCACAGCAAAGCCCCATAAACAACCATCCAGTTATGAAGAGAATACTAGTCAGGAAACTGGGAGAAACTCCCTTCTCTTTTCAAATCAAATCTTGGTTTAATATTTCATCCAGAGGACTGCATATCTCACAAGTCCTCCTTCAGCTGTCTAAAGGTCAGCCTACTCAAAGCCCCAAGCCACAAATTATACGTCCAAAGAAAAAACAAGAACAATTACCATCAAAACCAAAAGCAGATGTGAGCAGCTTTAGCCAGCGAGCTCTGCCAGACCAGATGGCCATAGAACAAGATTCAGTAATAAAGAATGGGGCCCATGGGGAATCAAATCACTGAATGAGAAATCCCTGGCAATGATTTTTACATTCTCTATCAGGGTGGGTTTTTCACAATCAGCATACAATGATAAGTGGAACATTGGCTTTCCCCAAAAAATTAGCATTACAATGAAATAACAAGGGGCAATAGATTTTGTATGACAAAATACTGTGTCAGCATTACACCCAATGCAACAACTACCATCGATATAGTCCAGGGCATAAACATTTAGCTCAGATGTCATTCAGTGGATATATTTAATCAAATACTAACCATCACAATCAACTGCATTTGCACAAGTGACAAGGCTGACTGTTTAATTCAGAAAAGATAAACAAGTTTCAACACATGATCAACTACACAATATGGCGGCATTCAAAGCGTCAAGATGGGTCTATGAAAAAAGGCAGTTCATATTATCTCTGAAAAGATCTCAGGCCTACAATATTTACTTGAGAAGACAAAATCCAAATAATTTGCAGTCATGCAAATTAAATGTTCAGACCAAATAATCCACATTGTGACAAAGGGAAAAAATGGCAATTACAATGTTTTGGTGGTTAAACTGGATGTCTGATATGATACACCAAGAGTGATTGGTATCCAAACCAAACAGAATTCCACAAATCCTACCTACACATGGACATTTCAGAAAGATTGTTGGAATGGAATGTGGATTCTCTCTCTGTTTACTTATTTCCAGAGAATTAGGCGCAGATTGGTAAGAACCAAGACTTGGGCATCCCTGTGTACATTGGGGTACTGGAGTCTAACCAGCTAAAACTGCATAGCTTGCCATTGATGTCACTGTTTGGCACGCTTTCCCATTGTTTGTCCAGCGAGGACAAGTCTATTAATTAGGGCTTTGGCTTATAGAAAGAGTCTATGCCTCAATGACTGGTCTACCCTTCCAAATCCTGCTGATGAGGATTGCCCTTCCTATCTATCACCAGCAGTGTCCTGGAGTACTGTAGACCCACCAGGCTCAGGAACTTGACCACTGAGACAGCCATACAGGGCTGGCTAGATTCTGACATTCTGTTGGTTGCCAAACATGTAATGATGTTCAGGTTCAAGGAGACCCCACTCCTACCCCCAATCCTCTATTTCTGGAAACTTAGTCTATACTCAATCCAGAATATTGGGACGAAGGCTCCTCTGAGCCAGCTGTAATGGTAATATATAAAATTATTTTGAGTAGAATCGGCCTGATGTCCAATTCGCACCAAACAAAATTGCTCTTAATCTAAACAAATTGGCAACATCTGAACGGCCGTCTTGACAAATGGAAACATCACACAAACAATATGGGGAGCTGATGAGGTCGGATTAATGCTCGTCTTCAACGTTTACTGCCTCTCCAAACAACAAAACAGGATGAATACCTAAAGCCAAGTCTACTGGGCACTATGATTTCCGGACATGGTTGGTGAACCGATCAGCCCACTTCCAACAAGGTCAACAATGAAAATAAAGAACATCCAAAGCCAGAAAAAAAACCCTCAAGAAGTTAGTGACAAATTGCCACTGTTTGGGGGAATTTGCAGCTGGTGGAGTGGGGGATGACCCTAAGGAAGGTTCACAGTCCACAGAAGCCATCAGGCTACTTGTGAACCTCCTCTGAATTGCAGCTTAGTAAAAGCAGTTTACTACTGTAGCAAGAATTAATTTTCACTAACGGTTAAAATAAATTGAAACACTTTTTTAAAAAAACAGAAAAACATTATGATTCGAAGGTGAGATTTCTAACCAAACAAACTAACCAAAGACATTTTACAAATTGCTGCTCACCTTAAATTCGCAGACAAAAACAGTGGAATGCTAGGCTGTGAAATCCCAACAAACACAAAGCAATCATATCCCAATTCTCACATATATGCAACCGGAACATTCTTGCCGGTAACTAGGGTCCGTCGATATGGAAATTTTCCGATTTAGATATATCGATGGGCTCATATCGAGATATGCCGTAATATCGATATTTTCGGGTTTTTTGTACTGCGCATGCGAGCGTGTTGCGAGGTGCGCGTGCATTCAGCGCCTATCTCCTCAGGAGGTAAATATCTCTCTCCCTCTCTGTGTCTCTCACACTCACGCTCTCCATCTCTGTGTTTTTCTGTCTGTGTCTCTCTCCTCTCTCACACCCCCCCATCTCTATCTATCTGTATATTATCACATTCCCCCCATCTTTCACCCGTCTGTCCCGCCCCCCACGCCGTCTCTCTCTCTCCCCCAACCACACCGTCTCTCTCTCTCTCTCTCCCCCCCCGCCGTCTCTCTCTCTCTCTCTCCCTCCCCCCACCCCGGCCGTCTCGCTCCCCTCACCCCTTGCATACCTGTATATTGTATTCTAGGACTATGAATACAATATGGCGGCTTTGCACCTCGGTCTGTGCATTGTGTATAGAGATGAGCATTCTGGGCCTTGTAGTTCAGTGTACGCGCATTCCGATTTTTTCCCCTCGATATACCGATTTTTCGATATATCGATATTTTTCAAATGTCTATATCGGCGTATCGATATGAAAATTATATTGGGTATAACCGATATATCGCCGGACCCTACCGGTAACACAAAGGTAGTTTTTATTAACAGTAAACTGTCTAAGACATTTTGTAGGACAGTGTTAAGAGTGGGAAGGTGAAAGAGCCCAATTGATGGAGAAAGAGAGCGAGATATTTGGGGGACGGGGGGGCGGAGAGAAAGTCTCAGCAAAAATATATAGTGTAGATAAAGCTAGATCTATTCAAGTCAATGTCATTTACAATGATATTCAATAGAACTTACAGGTATAAGAAATTTTTTAAGTTCTTCCATAGCATGATACATTCGAGAATATGCTTCAGTTGGAGGTGCAAATACTTCGACAAGAACATGGAGTTCAGCACTTAAGTGTGCGTACTTTGCCTCTCCTCCTTTACGCAGTTCATCTTCCTAATGAGGCAGAAAAACAAATTCATTTCCATCTGCAATTAACATAACAGACATATAAGCAGCATACTAATAATAATTCTTGTATTAGCATATAGTTATTTATCATGTTGTCGAGACGCCTTAAAGCGCTTCACAGAATACAGTTAGACCCCGCTTAACGTTGTAGTTTGGTTCTTGCAAAATGCGACTGTAAGTGAAACGACGTTAAATTAATAAATTTTTCTCATAAGAATGAATGAATAAACTTGAGTTAGGTTCTTTTGGCCTTTTTTCATCAAAATTTTCTTTAAAAAAAAGCATTAACCGAGGTGACGTTAAGCAGGGTCTGCTGTAAAATGAATTGACTGTATATATTGTGGGCGAAACACGGCAGCTAAATACATACAGCAGTGTCCTACAAACAGTTATGGAATGAAGTGACCAATTAAATTTTTTAAAAAGGAATTATTACACTCAGAAAAAGGATCTACCAATCAACTTTAATACCTGGTTTGCAAGTTAGGTAAACAGGAGCATAAGGAAATGTTCCCAACATTTCACCCTGCTGGGAATCAAATCCAGGTCCTTTGTTTGTGAAGCAAGTGGTCTAACCACTAAACTACAAGACTCCAATTATTATTAATGTTTTATCTAGAACAACAGGCAAATAAACATTTAGCATCTGTTGAACTGTTTGGCCCTTATACTTCCGTGCCATTACGCATTACTCATATCATGTCTAATTATAAAATTAGGATTTCTATTGCCTGAATCAAGCTCTGCAATATAAATTCACATATACAAAGTTATGCAAAACAAGGCATTTTATTATTATTATTGAAACAGTGAATATTTCACAACCCCAGACTGCCATTAGTATTACAACATATTTTTTGTCTAGACACATTTGATTCATCACACAAGCAGCAACAACAGAATACATTCACACTTAATCAGCTGGCAGTAAATTCATGTACAGTGAAACAAAGGAAGTTGTATTTGTTCTTCTAAATACTGCACAAACTTCCACAATCACTGTACAGTAAAACCACGATAATCCGACATTCCAAAAGCTGGCAACTCTTTAAAGCCGGCAAGAAATGTAAAAAATATACAGCATTAGATTTTTGTAACCACAACTCTGTGGAACGTGTCCTCCAAGTCAGCGACCCTATCTCCCCCATTCTCGTCCAATTTCATTGGCTCCCCATCACCCAGAGGATTCAAGATCCTGGTCCTCACCTTCAAAGCCACCCATGGCCGCGCCCCATCCTATCTCTGTGACCTCCTAACCCACAAGCAACCCGCCCACCCGCTCCGCTCAGCAGACTCCCGCCTGCTCCTTATCCCCCAACTCACCAGCACCACCATTGGCGGACGAGCCATCAGCGACTCTGCACCTAACCTCTGGAATTCCATCAAGCAGTCCCTCAGCCCCCTCCCTCACCTCCTTCATATCCCGTCAAGACCTTCCTCTTCAAAAGTCCCAAATACCCTCCTTTCCCTGTTCCCTGTTTTTCCCGTTCTTTCTGATTCCAGCTCGGGTGTGAAAAATTGAATGTCCAGCGCCTTGGGACATCCTCCTGACGTGAAAGGCGCTGTACACATATAATCTTTGTGTTATAGTTTCCAACGTGGCTACTGTCATCCGGTGCTGTGGGCGGAGTTCAAGCTTTTTTTGGCTTCAGTGCTGCGTTTACGGGATGGAGTTTTCCAAGCATTTCTAAATACCGGCAAACTCTGAAATCCAGGTGAGTGAGCGCAACCGTGCCGATTATCGAGATTTTACTGTATGAGCCTTAAACTTTACCCCAAACTATTAATGTAACATCACAAAAAAAGTAACAAGCATGATTTGCTTATTGATGATTTATTTGTGTGCCAAAATAGCACGTCAAGCCAATGACTGTAATGTCTGCTTTTCCCTCCTATAACAAAATGATTGCAATAAAGAGCTGATCTTGACAAGTGATCCCTGCTCTTTCTGCCATCATAACAATAGCACAAATTGAGTGATATGTAATATCACTTTAAGAGTTAAAACTAAAACAAAGACAGGAAGTACAAAAGGACACAGGGAGAGGAACAAATTGGTGTGGGTATGCGAAGCGCTCTGAGATGCTGCACGGTGTGGAGGGCGCTATATAAATGCAAGTAGCTGTGAATTGAAGTAAAGAATAAAATCGTACTGTGAAATGCGTATTGTTACATGGTGTAGAAAGTAAACTGAACTTGGACTGGAACACACTACGAGAATGGAAACTAATAAGAAGCCAAATAAATTCTGGAATAGGGGAATCAGATGGTTTATCAAGATATGTGCAAATACCATGTATCCAAATACAGTAAAAGCCTGTTTATCCGGCACTCTCCGAGGGGGTCGACCAATTGACTGTGCCGGATAAGCGGATAAGCAAGTTGCCGAAAACCCAACATAAAAAATTAACTTATTTTAAAACATACTATATTAACAATACACTAAACAGCAACAGAATATTGTATGGATCGTTACCAATAAAGATTCCAGTACACTCAGTAAAAAAAAATGCATTTTTGGTAAAATGCTTTTTACCATAATTGCTAACATTTTTAAAAAGCACAAGTTCGTAAGTTTAATAGGAGCGCATGCACACGCCTTGCACGCATGCACAAAGTGAGCATACTCGCGATCGCTGGAATGGGGAATTGCCCTGGGGGGGGTTGCACAATCCGGTTGATCGGATTGCGGATAAGTGGTCTTTTACTTTACCAGGTTGGCCGCTCAAATGAACAACTTCAAATGGAATTGGCAGGATTTTCAGCAATATTGGCGAATCCTTCTGATAAATTCAAATTTACTGTAAGTGCTGCAAAGACAATGTTCTTAACATTGCTTGGAACATACCACTTTCAGAGAATATCATTTGGCTTAAAGCCAGAACAGCTGATATTCCAGCGGAAATTATAACAAATATTGGAAGAGGTACCAGGTGTAATAAATGATATATTTAGAATGATAGGAAAAACATTGTGAACATCTGGAGAGGGTTATTATGAAAGTCCTTTGATGATGCAAAGTTAAACATAGGAATGACAGAGGTCAAATATCTAGCACATGCAAATCAGCAAAATAGGAATAACAGAGATCAAATATGTAGCACATATAGTTACACAAAGGGTTGAAGATCCAAAGAAGGTCAAAACAATAAAGATGTTAGCTTCCCAGGCAAGAGGGATAAAAAGATTAATGGGAATGGGGAATCTGGTAGCCCAGATCATACCAAAAGTGCAGGAGATAATGGAACTAATAAGAGAATTGATAAAACAGCAGCAGCAGTATATAAGAGGCCGTTAAACAGAACCATTTTCAAATGTTACGAAATGCATGTTCCAATAACGATATCAATAGAAGCATGCAAAACCGAGATGCAGTATTAACACAAGGAGAAAGTAGAGCAGTTTTTGCATCATGGACTTCAGAAGGAAAATAAATGCACAAGTTGAAAATTTTGGTGGTAGGTTTTGGATGCAAACAAATAATCAACAAATAACTGCAAAAAAGAGGAGAATTCAAAAATAAACCAGGAATACCACCATGTGTAGAGCTGCAAGTTGAAGAAAATAAGGATAAGACTAGGAAAAAATACATAATGTATGGAACATAGCAAAAAAAGAAAAATATAAAAAAAGACACCAGAAGAATGAGGGCTGCCATTAATGACATGCTATGCTTTGATATAGCGCTTTTCATGTCTTCTCGACATCTTAAAGTGCTTCACAGAATAATACTGCAAAGTCAAACTATATTGGGATTTAGAGATGATTTATCACAAAAAATATATATTGAGGGGAGACAATGATACCAATGAAGTTGGAAAATAAATTTCTGAACATTAATGAAGGGCTTTGGGGATGATGCGAGCCAAGCAAAGACCAAGAGAGGTAGTGTTTTGGCCTGGTATTCAGTAACATAGGCAAATGCGAAATACATGTGCTGGATATCAAAATCAGGAAACCAACCATGTGGCACGAGAAACATGCTAAGACCAGACAACAATAGGAATCAATTCCTACTACTGTACAGGACTACCTCATGGTAGTGGACGAAATGTCATGATATTTTGAAACTACTATACTGCAGGACATGGCTGCAGGTACAGTAATAAATGAAACCAAGGCAATTTTGCAAGGCATGGAATACTCAAGGAATAATCAATGGATCACATTGTATGAAAATTCACAATAAGATGGGCATAAAGCAGTTTCCCTTGAGCAACAGGATGGTGAAAAACCACTATAGAAATTAAGAAAATGCAGTGGGGAAGCAGAATATGCAGGTCACCATCACAAACATTAACGTCATGATTACGGGACAGAAGAGTGGAAAAAAGAGAAGATATTGAACAGATTAAAAAGTTCCTATTTGATCGAAGATTAAGGAAACTGATGCAGAAAACTGCCTTGGGAGATAAGAAAAAGTGTAATTGGCAAAGAGAATGATGAACAAAAAGGCGAGATTAAGAAATAGCTGGAGAACATCCAAACTACACAACCAACAACAACAACAACAATTTACATTATAGAGCGCCTTTCACGTCGGGAGGACGTCCCAAGGCGCTGAACAGGAGGCGTGTGACCCGAGCTGGGAGGGGAGTGTTTGGGAAGGGGTGAAACACGAAAGGGAGGTAAAAGAGTTCGGGGTGGAACAAAAGGCACGATCGATGAGAGAGAGAGAGAGAGAACATGCACATGATCCAGGAGAGATTAGATGACTAGCAAGGTTAACGGAAGACCGAAAAATAAGGGCTGGAGAAATGAAGATACAGTATCTCTTTCAAAGTTAAGACAATTGTAGCCAATAAGATAAGACAGAAGTGGTATGATTAGTGGATCGGAGTGCTTCGAGTAGAAAATAAAGAAATGTATGATTTCACTTGTACTTCGGATTGCAATTATTGTATGATTGACACATACATTTAGCTATCAAGAAGGTTTTAAAAATATGGTCTTATTAAGAGGGGATTTAATTAGTATTCAAAACTCTGCAACATTACAAAAGGATTAGAGCAAGATGTAGAATCATACGAGTTCTGGTGATCTCATGAATGTTCTGTGTCTAGTTCTATGCAGGTTCCAGGATTATAAAAAAAAGGGGTAATAAATAATAATAAGAGCTACACCCAGAGATACAGGAATTCACAATATCTTTGATATCATTCCCAGCACAAGGTTAGTATCACAGAAGGGTGTACTGCAAAACTCAGCGTTACATAGGATAAATTGGGAATTCAAGGCCACAAAATTGTGGGAATATAGTAATCTTATAGCAATTCATCTGCTTCTGAATCACTAATTTCATTATTTCTAAATATAATAATTCTTTAGCTATTGAAAGAAATTTGAACATGGAAGGCTTTCATTTCACTTCAAAAACGAGTGGGTCAGAGCAAAAGCACAATGGAAACTCCCACTCCTATACACTTTACCTGAAGCATATCTTATTCCCACTTCCCAGACTTAAATATTGTAGAATGTTAACCTCAACTACAAGTTGAACAGACTAAAACTCCATTACAATTTGTATCATTGTCACATTTACTGCTGATGCACAAAGCAGAACCCTGGGTGGCACTCCTGAAAAAAGGTAGACAAACTTAAGAGTCATCTCCTGGCCATTTGTGCATAGGTTCTGGTATCATGATATAATCAGAAGTGGCCATTCTGGCTGTCACCCAGAGTAGATGTATGATCTCAGGGAGGATACTTTATCGCCTCCTTTTCTTTAAGAAAACTGTCTCTGGTGATACAATAAATACTTAATACAACAGCAGCTGGGGTCCATAGGATACCAACCAGTGTTATAATGGGACAAGACTGCCTGTCAATGATTCTGCATTCACTGCACATGCACACAGAAAGCTGGCTGGCACATGCGAGGGAAGTGATTGTGGCAGCAACCTGATGATCCCCAAGAAAGCCATTTTAAAGCATTGAGAAGCTGGCTGGTGTTTTGAAACAGGCTGGCCAGCTTTCTGTGTGCATTCATATATGCTTTGTTAAGTAATTATTGGGGTCCACATGTCCATCACACAATAAGCAAATCTGCAATATAACAGGATTCTATTTGTGCTCAGCACTGACCACAATCACACTTCAGATAATAATAATAAATTAAAAGCGAAACTTTCCTGTTGATACAGTCTCACCTTGGCCTTATCCCTCATTGAGCCTTTTCCAAGGATAGACATTTTTGTGCCAGTTTCTTCTTGTAACCGTTTTAATGAGTTTCCTCTAGGCCCAAGCAGTTTTCCTACAAAGTTGAACTGGAAGCAAAATTAAAAACTTAATATGCAGCCACAATATAACAGATACCAGAATAATTATATAAAATGTGGAAGAAACTCATGTCTCCCTCAGGTGCATGAAATAATCCCCATCAAAGAATCAGCTGTGGATGTTATGTTGGTTCCAGTAACAAGGCATCTTTTTTAAACACATACCGTATATCTCCGCGTATAAGGCGCACCCGCGTATAAGGCGCACCCCCCAGTTTTGACCTTTTCTTGGTGCAAAAAAAACAGAAGCATTTTCAATGATATTGCTGGCAGAAGGGAGGAGAGACAGGTAGGTAGGGAGAGAGAGAGGCAGGCAGGCAGTCAGGGAGAGAGAGAGGGAGAGAGGCAGGCAGCCAGGGAGAGAGAGAGAGGGAGAAAGGCAGGCAGGCAGCCAGGGAGAGAGAGAGAGGGAGAGAGGCAGGCAGGCAGCCAGGGAGAGAGAGAGGGAGAGAGGCAGGCCGACAGCCAGGGAGAGAGAGAGGGAGAGAGGCAGGCTGGCAGCCAGGGAGAGAGAGAGGGAGAGAGGCAGGCAGGCAGCCAGGGAGAGAGAGAGGGAGGGAAGCAGGCAGGCAGGCAGGGACGGAGGGAGAGGCAGGCAGGCAGGGAGCGAGGGAGGCAGACTGGGTTTGGCAGAAGGCAGGCAGCAGGCACGGCACTGAAGTCCGCTGCTGCTGCTGCTGCCTGGGCGGCCGAGGCCAAAGCCCCGTCACCCGCTCCTCCCAACCCCCGCCGGACACTGACCAAACCCTGGCTGACAGCGCGCCGGCCGCCCCTCCTGTTTACTGTATTTCCGAGGCTCAAAATTTCTTGTACCTGCGTATAGGGCGCACCCCCAACTTTCGAGATCTTCTGACGTGCACAAAAGTGCGCCTTATACGCGGAGATATACGGTATTTGCTCTTTTTATTGTGCAATAAACTAAAAAAAAGTCATACTCTAAAATAGTCTTCTCTTCCCAAATGTGTTTCAAGCACATTGTCAAATCATCAAGGCTTGTTGTCATGGAAGACAATGCCCAAAATGCAGCCTCTCAGAAGACACTTGAAGTCCTTACCTTTGGGAACTGGGCAACTGGTATCAGACATCGTTCAGAAAGCTTGATATTTTTCTGTGTCAGAATGTCAAGGAACCTCTTTTCCTCATCTTTTTTCTCACCCTTTTGAACTTTTTCAATTTCTGAAAAGGAATTAAAATGATCTAAATACACCTCCAAAACACGTCAAATTGGATAACCAGATTACAAATCAATTATTGTGCTTTTCTTGGGTTAGTCTGCTGGTCACAGCACAAATAATCACAATGAGAGAATCCAAATGAGAAAAGAACCTTGCTCACTCACAAATGCAATAAAATCCACTAAACGTCTTCAGGAAAAGGACATTTAGGTGGAGAGTCAAAGCTGTGCATCATCCTTAGGCCTGTGATCTCGTCTCTAAACTAAATCACAGTGCCCTTGTCAGTAAAGTGGGCCAAGCAAGATAAAGCAATTACACGGTTTTACTTCAATTTGATATAGCTTCTCAGAAAAACGCAATGTAAAACCAATTTTGCAAGCAAAGATCAGTAGAATAAGATAGGATTTAATATGGTTGTAGACTCACATTGAAGAAATACTTCCGTTTCCAGAAATGCCCCCGTCAGTTTACTGGCACTCAAGGATTCAATGCAATGACTAAACCACCAATTACAATATAAATTCTCTTCTATATTCAGATCTACAATAGAGCATAAAAACTCAGCCCACTGCAGCGTCACTGCTTTTTAAAAATACCTTCACAAATCTTATGACATTATAGATTAATTGTATCCCTCATGCCCTAAAGTAGCTCTACCAGTGCCTCAAATAAAAGATACATATATAACTGCATCTCTGACCAATGTACTGTTTTTATCTTGCACAATCCTGCAATGGATCTGTACTTCAACATGTGTGTAAAGATTAATGTTTTTCTCCTCTCAATCGAAAAGTGGCCTTTCTTAATGATACCCTGTTCTTGCAAGACAAATGAACTCAAGAATTGGATTTTATCAGCATTAAAACTTTGAACTTCAAGGCACATTAATTCCGGGGGCATAATGCAAGTGATGTAAAGGAACATGCCAATGAAATAATGCTCACCCAGCTTTTGAAAACTGAATGGATTTATATTGTGACTGCAGACTCAACACAATGATAATTTAAATTCAGCTGCTATGTAAAAGATTTGACCCTAATTTGACCAACCAAATTTAAAATCATTGCCTCAATTTACTGAAAACTTGTCCTATATTATAAACATGTTTCAAATGTCTAGCTTTTGTCTATTGCTCAAATTTCCACATAAACAGCATACAACATTCAGTTAATGCAACAGGCTTGAGATGAACAAAACTTAACCCTGAGGCCAGTTCCATCTAAATCTATTTTCACATCAAACTGTCGCAAACGTATAAATGTATTTCTAACCCAAACCAGAAGCTACTAGCTAGATTTCCCCAATTGTTCACTCTCTAACTAACAAAAGGATATCAAATGTGAAGCTTTTCTACGATTGAGTATACAATAGAACTGCGATGGGAGTCCTATAGCTCAGTGGCTAGAGCACTTGCCTTACAAGTCAGAAACCTGGGTTCCTCGCAGTGCAAACTCTTGGGCAAGTTTCCTTACTCCACAAGCCTGATAATAATCCCTCCCCCCCAAAAAATTGGTCAATTTAATCCATGAGTGTGGAATACTGCTATGTGCAATTGGTGGCCAGTGCCTTGGGACATCACCCCTATGTGAAAGGCACTCTAGAAATGTAATTTTGTTGTTGCCACGTTTGTCCACAAAATATAGTTAATTCACTTTACAATATATTCTGTGAAGCGCTTTGTGGATACAGTCTAGAACAACTGTTCGCAACCAGGGATACATGTACCCCAGGGGGTACAAAATTACTTCCAGGGGGTACATTGATTTATTTAGTTCTCTCATTTAGTGTTTTATAGCCTTCCAAATTGTATATTTAATTGTTATTCCCCTCGTTTTGTATGTGCTAGTTATTTTGTTACACTGTATAAGAAAAGCTTGGTCATAAAATGCAAGTGGAATGAGGTGGGTTAAGAACCACTGGTCTAGAAGATATAGAAAGCGCTTTATCAATTGCAAGGATTATTATTAAAGGAAAACAACCACCACACTCACCCTTTCTTTAACCAATCCATCTCAACCCTTCTCTTTCTGTCAAGTCCTACCTCTAAATCTATCCTTCCGAAGGCCCTACCACAATTCAGTATCCACCCCACCCCTATAAAGCACCCCTAGCTGTTTTACTATTTTAAGAGCATTATATAAATGCACAAGTTTTTGTTTTAAAAATAAAATGGGCAGATACATGCTTAAGAGTGGAATCATGTCATCAAGGTTAGATGTAGTAGAATTTGGTCCTCCTAGAGGATAACTTCCACATGTCCATCGAAGTTCAAAGTGTCAGGATATCTTTGTACAGACCATACATGAAATACACTCAGTTCAATAAAAATGAAATCAAAGAGGCAGTCAACACACAATTCCTGGCAATGTACCACTATTACCAACGTACTCTAATCTCAAAATACAGTAGCATACCGTACAACAGGGAGAAAAGGCCATGCATTTATTGCTTTTTACAACATAACTGAGACTTTTCCATAGATTTGCAGGTAGATAATAGCTGAGCACTGATTACTGTGACATATTCCAATAGCTGTCAAGATTTTAGTCGACGGGGAGGGGGGGGGGGGGGGGGGAGGGGAGGAAAGGAAGATCCACAACCCACAAGGAATGACAAGAATGCAGGACCACAGCGCCACCCTGCTACAATTGTTCCAATGCATGAAACAGTTGGAACATAAAACACTAGAAATCAGGCTCAGAGATGCCTGAGTTTGAACAGCAGTCAAGTACTGAAGTTGTTCACTAACTAACCTGCCAAGCGGTTTGTGTTTTTGTGTTCGTCCATCATAAAATAGATTAGCAGTGAATAAGGCTCATTACTATCACCTACAAATGGACTATTATGTCCTGAAAAAATAAACTCAAACGAGAAAATGCCATTGGACAAAACATGCCATTCAAACCCATTATAATTTTTCTCAATTTCACACTTCGATATCTATGGCATCAAAAGTATGAACCTGCACTGATGAATCATGAAAACAAGAGAAAGCCAAAGGATCACGTTTCAGCTCTCTCATTATGAAGCAATTCATATCAAAACCTTCCTCAGTCAAGACACGTCGCAGATGAAAATCTGATTTCAGATTTCAAACCAGAGGAAAATATCTCAACTATATCTTAAAAGCTCTCCAGCCTAGTATAGCATACACCACTTGAGCACAATCAATCCGTAAGCATTCTTCAGCAAATAAATAAACATGCAAAGGTGAAAGACAATTCAGCTAATATCACCTTTATTGTAAAATTGTAAAAACACTGCCAAATGATTTTCAAATACAGCTGTTACATACAGTTCAAGGCGTTATACAAATGTAATTTGGTATTGTATCTAAGCTGGTTGAATACTTTAATTTCAGATAGCATAAGTGATAGCATGATAAAATTTACCAGTTGAGACAATCATTCATTTTCATGAAGAGATAACACTCAATTCACTAAATAAATGTTGTTGTTGATAATTAATCAACATTAATCAATTAATCAGTTCTTTTCAGTGCCTTGGGACATCCCCCAGACGTGAAAGGAGCAAAACAAATAATTTTGTTGTTGTTAATACATTTGGGTAACAACAAGAAGCATAAGCATGCAAACAAAAACACACAATTTGCCTACTTCCAGCCATCTTCTGCGCACAAATGACTGTCGCGTTTCACCCACATATATACAGTCAATTCACTTTACAGTATATTCTGCGAAGCGCTTTGAGATGCTTAGAAGAAGTGAAAAGCGCTACATCAAATGCGCAGATTATTATTATTATCTGAAATGGGATACCCAAAATAATTAGCATAAACTAGATCCACCACACTGATCACCACTGTATTATTAGTATTGGATAACTGAAACTGACAAGTCTCAGGTCTTCCCAATGTGAAAGGCGCTCTATAAATGTAAGTTTGTTATTGTTGTTGTAAATAAATTGTGTAAGAGTTGTACACAAACAGTCATGGATTGAGTGCTACAAATACGACACTTCTATTAACTGAAGAAAGTAAATAAAACATTGAATTAGTACCAATTGAAGATGTGCAGTAACTGCAAGTTAGCTAACTTAGTCATCAAGTCAAATGCTCAAGTTATTCAAGCACTTCTATCCTATCGATCCAGACAATTACTCATAGAAAGTCTTGTCACAGTTAGCATACAGCAGCATACCTTTGTTTACACAAACGTTGCTCACCAAATGCACAGA
This sequence comes from Hydrolagus colliei, assembly GCA_035084275.1. NCBI lineage: Eukaryota > Metazoa > Chordata > Chondrichthyes > Chimaeriformes > Chimaeridae > Hydrolagus > Hydrolagus colliei. The sequence continues at coordinate 6,110,687 of CM068763.1, read as the reverse complement.
ATGCAATTGGTTTACTGCAATACAGTTAAATATCCAATTTATGGCAATACATTTTGTGCATTAAATAACTAACCAAAAGCTTGAAACGTTTTCCTGTTCCATCATCATCCTGTAGCAGTCTGTGCGCACTAATAAGCTTGTGCTTTTACATTCTTAATTACAAAGAAACGTCATGACTGAAACAATCCATTTGAAACACCAGGCTTCTGTCACTATCAGTAGTTTTAACCCTTGACAGTCCCTGGAGATCACAAATAAACAGTAACGTGCTTCACCTTTTGCACAACTAAATGCCGCTATTGCATAAGATTTACACTTGGATTGAAACAGAAACCTACTAATGAAAGTACATATGGAAGCCAACAAGCTATACAAGATTCAACAAAGTAGTCATCTGCAGAAATAGCTAAATTGTTTCACACCCCCTCATATTTCAAATTGCTTGTACCCCTTAAAAAGCTATAAGTCAGAAAGATAACTGGACATGAATTAATAAAGCAAAAGATTGACTTATAAATCAAGACTTTCTAAACATTTTTTAAATGATGACACAATGAGGAACATCATCTTGCATCTAAAATGAACAGCGGCACGGGTGGGTGATGCTTTTCTGCAATTCCTAAAATCTTTCATCTGTTCCTGAATATTTTAGTGGCACATGTTAGCATCAAATAACAATTGTAAACAAGCGACAGACAACAAGAACAACTTGCATTTATATAGGGCAATTCATGCAAGCAGCATAGATATAATTTTACAACAGGTAACAAAGTTGGTAATGTGGATTACATCTGCCTTGTGCCTATGCCTGAGGGATTTTAATTATTAGGCAGACTACAAAAGTCACTCTATATTACCACATTACTAATTCAACATGAAATAGAATCAGAAACCATGATATGGCAGAAAGAGCTGAACATGTCTGTATTTTAAGAGTCTGACAATCATCTCGCAACTGAGCAATAAAGCAAGCAGCATAATAACAGGATCAACCTTTCACAAAGCAGATCTAATTATACTGTGAACTTTAAAAACCCCAGCAATTTGAAATGCTACATTTTTTTCCGAATAAAAATATTCCCGTCTATATGGAAATGATTCTGAGTCGAAAATGCCTTGAGCACTAATTACTTGTTTTTGTCAATGTGCAACAACCTTTAACGTACCCGGTGCGATCAAAAGCATCGAGCCAGCAAAGATGCATGCCCACCCCTCAACCCCAAACCCCCCCATTAAAATCATACTGATGGGGGAAACTGAATGTCGCCGAGCTGTTAAAAGAGGATCGGGCTTCGCTGCAGTGGCCAACACATGGGAAGAAGTTTTTCCAACATAAACTGCACACTGTACTGTGAGACAAGTGCTATCTCTCTCTCACACACACACACTCTCTTTGTGTTAAGCTCTGGGGAGGCTCATTGCTTAGTGATGCAATGGATTAGAGAGGGTGAAGGGGATACGAGGTCGTGCAAAGAGAATGAAAAAGACGAGAGAAAGAGAACACTCTCCAGTGTGGAAAAGCAGATCATGGGGATCAGGCCTCTTTTTTTGGCGGGACTCTCCCCCCCCCCCACGTGTCCTCTCTCTTTGTTCTGCGCCGCAACTTAAACCCAACGCTTGGCGGCGGCCCCTCGTCTGTCTTTGGCTTCTCTCCCCACCCGCTTGACCGCCGAAGGTGGAGGGGAAAGCCTCAGCCACCTTCTCCCCCCTCTCCCCCCGCCGTCCACCCCGCGCCCAACAGGCATCGTCCCACCCTCTTCCCGGGCTGGACCTGCGCTTCACGCGTTATACATCCTGCTCGCGTTCCCCCACCCCGCCGCCAACTGCTACCCCGTCCCTCACGAAACACACCACCCGGGCCTTGCTCTCTTCCACCAACCGCCCCTCCGCCTAAGCCCATCCCGGCCCCTGGTGACTGACTTGACAGGCTCGCTCGCCTGCTCGGGGCCCACGTGCGGTGTCGGGCCCGCTGACTCCTACTTTCATTCACCTGCGGTCAGCAGCCGGGTGGCGTGCACGAAAGACGGGTCTAGGCTGTCCCTCTCAGCCATCAGCTCGGGCAGGTACTTGTTCTCCGTCGCCATTGTGTTCGCTTGTGCTTGTTGTGCGTGTATGTGTGTATGTGGGGGGTGCTGGGCTCCGCGAGCTGCGCCTGGTTCTACCTCTCCTTTCTCTGGCTGCCAACCGCCACTGTCAATGCGCGCCGGAAGGGGCGGGAGCGATTCGCTGCCCACGGCGAGTCATCAATTAGACGCCTCCCTATTCGTCACCATGCACGTCAATCACACTGTCGTCCGGTACCATTGGTCGCTAGTGCCGTCACTCGTCAGTGGAGTGGGTGGATCAGTCCCTCCCGCTGCTCCCCTAACACCTCCCTCCCAGACACGTCACTCACAGGTACTGCCTGCTCTGATTCGCCAGAAGGCCGAACGTCATGGAATGCAATCGCCACGTCAATCATCGAAGGATCCACCCCCTACACGTTTTCACCTGCTCCGCCCACGCCCCGCCCCCTACGTCTGCGTTCTGCTTGGCGTGTGGGCGGGACAAAGGCAGGGCTATCTGTCAATCACACAGCCAGCACCATGGCAACTGTCAATTAAATTCTGGGCTACTACATTGGCAAAATATTCTACAATAGCAACAACAACTTGTCTTTATATAAGGCAAGTCTCCCAGTGTTTCACAATAGCGGAGTCCGAGCCAGGGGGAGGGGGAAGGTTATGCCATAAGGTTATGTAGGCGTGGTCAGTCGAGGGAAAGGTCTTCAGGCGAGAAGATGGGGAAGGAGGAAGGCGAGGGGGGAGGTGGGGGGTGCGAAGGAGCCAAAATACATCACTATACAATACAGGCAATTTCACTTTACAGTACAGTACGCTTCTGTGAAGCGCTTTAAGGCATCTCGAATATATGGTAGGGAGCTATATCAAAGGCAAGGATTATTATCAGCAGGATGCGTCCTCAATCAATCAAAAACTTGCATTTATATAGCAGCTTTCAGGTCGAGAGGATGTCCCAAGGCGCTGTACAGTCAGGAAGGGACAAGAGCAGGGGGGGAGGGGTCGGGGGCAGGATGAAGAAGAGTAGGAGAATTGACTGTACATTTGTGGGCGAAACACGGCAGCCAAATTGCGCACAGCCGTGTCCCACAAACAGTCACGGAAATGACTCCAGGGAGAGAGACAGTTTGCATTTCATTCCAATAACAAGAAGGGAATTACATTTGTGTAGTGCGTTTCACATTGGGAGGACGTCCCAACAATCATAATAATAATAATCCTTGCATTTGATATAGCGCTTTTCTCATCTAATCAACGTCTCAAACCGCTTCACAGAATATATGCTGTAAAGTGAATTGACCGTATATTTGTGGGCAAAACACTGCAGCCAGTTGCGCACAGCAATGTCCCCACAAACAGTCGTGGATTGAAATGCCGAATTTTCATTATTGTGTTTTTTTTTGGACGGATTTTTAGGAGTGTGTGTGTGTGTGTGTGTGTGTGTGTGTGTGTGTGGAATAAGGAAACTTGCCCAAGGTTGCACCCTGACCTACCTGGATTCGAACACAGGTCTCACGCTTGTAAGGCGAGTGAGTGCTCTATCCACTGAGCTACAGGAGCTCCATGTGCTGTTGTTGTTGTTGTACTCTGTTGGCCACCTTTCACGCCTTTAACAAGTGCAAGACAAGTGCTTCTGCCTGCAGAATGTGGACAAAGCGCCGCCGGCCCAAACGCCACAAAATGAAGAAGACGAGCACGGAGACACTCCTCCTCCTCCCACTCCCACGGCAAGATCACCCCTACCAAGTCACTGCAGCCCAGCAGACAGCAATCCCGACAGCCATCTTCCAATTCTCCGACTGAAGCCGCCTGGACACTGCGTGGTGGCCTGGTTTAGCGGTGAGCGCAGTACCACCCGGTGAGAGCCGTGGGCTGCTCTTTCACGCGCCCGAAACCTATCGGCGGTCGTAAAGATTTCTTTTAAAAAGAAAGAAAATTACTTTGTGTCTGAAGAAAATCTTCGCCTTGCACTGCAAAGAGCCCTGTAACATAGGTGTACAGAAGATTGCAAGACTTTAGGAAGAATATTAAGTACTGTATTCTAAAGGTGGGAATGGGAAGGTGCTGGAAATCCCTATTTCAGTTCTCAAAAGGCAAGTCACTGTGTTTTCTTTGTAAAAGTGTGACAGAAGAACTTTCACCCACAAAATGTATGGTTAATTCAATTTGTGTGAAGCTTTGAAGCATCTCGAAGGCATGATAAGGTGCTATATCAAATGCAGGGATTATTGTTATTATTAAGACCTGTTGTACATGCGTGTCGCGAGTAATGTGGAGCTCCTGTAGCTCAGTGGTTAGAGCACTCTCCTTACAAGCGAGAGACCTGTGTTCAAATCCAAGCAGATCATTGCGAAACCTTTGTCAAGTTTCCTTACTCCACACACCTAATAATAATTGTCAAAAAAAACACAACAATAAAATTGGTCATTTCAATCCACGACTGTTTGTGGAGACACTGCTGTGCACAATTCGCTGCCGCCTTTCGCACACAAATACAGTCAATTCACTTTAAAGTATATTCTGTGAAGCGCTTTGAGACGTTGACAAGATGTGAATTATTATTATTAGAATTATTATTATTTCCAATCCCAAGGTTCGAAATATGACCAGACAATTCAAATATGGTGTAATAGAGATTTATTATCAAAGTAACACAAACAAAACTAGTAAAATAATAATGCCACTAGAAATAACAAAACTATACTACCAGGTTTGGAGCAGTCAGTTACAACAGCTTCAATGGGATTGGGATTGAGGTGGAGGGGGAGGGTGGGCAAATGGGATTGGGAGAATGGGAGTGAATGGGTAATGGGAATTAAGGGTATTCAATCAATCAAAACTTACATTTACATAGCGCCTTTCATATCGAGAGGACTAATGAACATGTCCTCTCTCTGTCTCTCTGTCTCTCAGCGTGAGTGCTTGTCTATCCATGTTGGCCAGGCTGGTATCCAGATGGGTAACGCCTGCTGGGAACTATATTGCCTGGAGCATGGCATCCAGGAAAACGGGTTGATGCCCAAGAATAAGATCGGCTTTGGAGATGATTCCTTTAACACCTTCTTCATCAAGACTGCGAAAGGGAAATATATTCCTCGAGCTGTCTTTGTGGACTTGGAGCTGACAATGATTGGTAATAAGACAATGGTTCCCAGACCATGAGATTGGTTTAATAGGGTTTGGCATGATCTGCAATGACCTGCCTGGTGAGAGAGGGAGGGAGAGGAGAGAGGGGGAGAGGAGAGAAAAGAGGAGGAGGAAGAGGGAGAGTATAGAGAGGGAGACGAGAGAAAGTGGGCAGAGAAAGTGAGAGGAGAAAAAGGGGGAGAGGAGAGTGATGCAGAGGAGAGTGATGGAGAGGAGAGTGATGGAGAGGAGAGTGATGGAGAGGAGAGTGATGGAGAGGAGAGTGATGCAGAGGAGAGTGATGGAGAGGAGAGTGGGGGAGAGGAAAGTGGGGAAAGACACCCACACACACCCCTGTTGAAGTCTTGAAAATGTGATAAGGCGCAATGTCAAACACAGGGGTTGTTGTTATAATAAGTGAAACTTTGGTGGTTCCACTTGCTTCCCCTCATCCCCGCACCCCCCCACCCACCCACCCTTCTCCCCCAACAATCCATTTCTCCTGCTCTCTCCCCTCTCCACTTCTTACCCAACCACCAACCTGCCCCGCTCTTCCCCCAGATGAAATGCGGACCGGAGTTTACGGAACCTCTTTTACCCTGAGCATCTCATCACGGGCAACGAGGATGTGGCTGTGGTCACAACACCATTGGGAAGGAGATTGTGGATCTTGTGTTGGACATGATCCAGAAGATGGTAGATTTCTATGCAGGTGTGGACTCAATGCAGGATTTAACCACAACAACAACAACTTGCATTTATTTACATAGCACCCTCCATGTCGAGCAGCATCTCAGAGTGCTTCACAATGGCGGAGCCCAAGGCCAAGCCAGTGGGAGAGAGGGGGAAGGTGACCATAATAAACTCAGGTGGTTGAAGAGAAAGGTCTTCAGGAGTGACCTGAAGATGGGAATGGAGGGTGTGAGACAATGGGGTTGAGGCAGGTGCGTTCGAAAGTTTCTGGGCAGAGGAGTGGAGGGCTTTAAACTCAAGAGTGAGGATTTTGAAGTAGATCCGCTCTGAGACAGGAAGCCAGTGCAGTTTGGCAACAATTGGGGTATGGAATTTGGTGCTGGTGAGAATGCAGGCAGTGGAATTTTTGATTAGCTGAATTTTGTGGATGGTGGAGGAGAGGAGACTGGCATGGAGGGCGTTGGAGTAGTCCAGCCAAGAGGTGACAAAGGCAAGGACCAGTGATTTGGCATTTAGACCTGGATTTGAGGCATGCCAAATGCCAGGATTTTTATTGTTAATAATATTATTAGGAGACTCCACAAATACTAATCCATTTTCTTGTCAATAAATTCCAATCATGACCACAGTATTTCTTCTCTACAGGTTGATCAATGTACCTCACTCCAAGGGTTACTCATCTTCCACAGCTTTGGAGGAAGTACGGGCTCTGGCTTTGCTCCCTGTTGATGGAAAGACTATCTGTGGACTATGGAAATAAATCCAAGCTGGAGTTCGCAATTTACCCGTTGCCTCAGATCTCTACTGCTAGGGTCAAGCCTTACAACTCCATCCTCAACACCCACTCCAGCCTGGAGTACTCGGACTGCGCCTTCATCATCGACAATGAGGCCATTTACAATCTCAGTGCAAACCAGCTAAGTGTGGAGTGCCCAAGGTACACCAACCTGAACCGTCTGATCGCCAGATAGACTCAGCCAACACAGCCTCACTGTGATTTGATGGGTCCCTCAACATGGACCTGACGGAGTTCCAGATCAACCTGGTGCCCTATCCCTGCATCCATTTACGGCTGGTTGTCTACGCCCCAGTTTTCTCCATGGTGAATTCATACTCCGAGAAGGTTTTTTTTGGATAAACTCACGAGGGCCTGCTTCGAGCAGTCCTACCAGTTGGTGAAGTGCGACCCATGGATTCGGCAGTACATGGCCTGCTGTATGCTGTACCAGGGAGACATGTCCACCAAAGAGGTCACGAAAACCATTGCATCCATCAAGCAGAAAACCAAGTTTCTTGACTGATGTCCATCCCACTGGGTTTAAGGTACCTTCAGCCACTCAACTGTCATAGATCCATCCAGTTCATCTCCCACCATTCCTGGCAGATACAATAATGGAGATAGTGTGGATTGAGTGACCAAATTATTATGAACTGTGTTCCTATTTATTGCTCTGTAAACGGAGGCAGGTGTGTATGCATGTGTGTATATGGGACATGGAAACTTGTCTAAGGTTTCGCCTGACATCCCTGGGAATGCAATCCAGGTCCTCGTGGCTTGTGAAGAGAAGGCTCTAACGACTGTGCTACAGGACTGCGGCTTGCGAAGCGAGGCCAGGGCTCTAACCACTGAGCTACTTACTACTCATCAAAGGTCAAGATTAAGGTGGTACCCACTCTCAGTGAAACTTGTCTTGTTCTCTTTCCCACATCTCTTTCCCACTTTGGCATCAACTATGAGCCATCAGCTGTGGTGCCTGATGGTGACCTGGCCCAGACAGACTGTGCCATCTTTATGCTGGCCAACACCACAGCTATAGCCCAAGCCTGGACCTGCCTCAACGTCAAGTTCAACAAGATGTACAGGAAGACAGCCTTTTTTCTATTGGTACATGGGCGAGGTTCTGGAGGAAAGAGAGTTTATTGAAGCCCAGGAGGACCTGGCTATGTGGGAGAAGGATTATGAAGAGGTTGGGATGGACTCCGCCACTCTTGATCAAATAGTGTAGGGAGAAGATAACAATTAATGTAAATATCAAAATGCTTTTGACATCAAAGATTTTATGTCTATTCGAAGAGTTTATATTGAATGAAATAAATTTATTTGCAATCTAAAACCTTGCCTTGCCCATATAACAGTCCTTGCGTTTGACACACTGACTTATATCATGTCTTATAAGACATCCCAATAAAACTGGTTGTTCACTGCATGAATGTTTGCGGGACACTGCTGCACATGATTCACCCACAAAACAGTCACTCCACTTCACAGTATTTCACTGTACGGCTTGATGACGGCAACTCCCTCACCAGCTCTTACCTCTACAAACTGTAGATCATCCCAAACTCTGCAGCTTGTGTCCTCTCCTTACCAGACTCTGTGACCCCATCACCCCCACCCTCGCCCGGCTCCACTGGCTCTCTCAGAGGATTTGAGTTCAAGATTCTTATCCTCACTTTCTTAACCTATAAATACAACAACAACTTCGATTTATATAAAATAAAGTCATGCGAGGTCTCCTCTGACAACATGGCCGCAAAAATGGAGACCGACAAACGAGAACTGGAGTGTGAGAGATCGAGAGAGCATGAATGAGATCGAGAGGGAGGGGAGAGTGAGACACAAAAGTCAGTTGAGATGCTAGATAGAAATGGTTATTCTTTGACTGCGACACTGGATGTTTGTCGTGTCGTGGGTCATCACTGGGCACAAATTCTGAACAACAACCACAACACAAGACACTTGTACAGTGCCCTTCCCTTCGCATCGGATAGATGTCCCAGGGCACTTGGCAGCCGGTATTTTTTTAACTTGAGCTGGGAGTTGGGAGGCATCAGGGGTGGTGGTGGGGGTTGCAGCGGATAGAGGGTGGGGCAGCAGGGGGCGTCAGCATGATTTAGTGGGAAGCAGGGGAGGGTTGGCAGCGGGGGAGTGGGGGAAAGCGGGAGTGGACGAAAGGTGCAGTTAGTCGAAGGAGGCAATAAAAAGGGGTGTCCACCAAGCGGGGGAGAGGAGAGGCTGATAAGGCCGACAGTTAAACATCTGGAGAGATAGGGAGGAGCAAGGCGTTGGAAGGTTCTGAAAGTGATACAAGGATATATATAGTCAGCTTCGTACACAAATGTCAGTCATTCTGCTTCTTGGTTGAGGGCCCGTCTGTGGATTGCTCCCTCTGGTCAAGGAAAATCATGTTCAATACAGATTTGGGTTATAATTGATGATTCAATCAAATAACAATAATAACATTAATAATGCTTAAACAATACAGAAATCACTGCGAGTATCTACGGAGAAAGGCAAGCGAATCAACGTTTTGAGTCCACCTCCCTTCTTCAGAACTCTGAGGCAGGTTGGGAGGGAGAGACTTTCAAGGACTAATAGAGAGGGGGGAGGGAGGCAGGATGAGTAATATGAGGAAAAAAATGGTGAAGAGGACAGGAGATGGTGGGTTAAAGCCGTGGGTTGGCTGAATTGTGAGTCCATGGGGTGGTTGAATAGTTGGGTGTAGGTTCTCAATTGCTTTATTAGCCTATTAGTGATTAAATGAGTCAATGATTTGATTAATTATTTGATTCATTGATTCATCAATGGATCAATGGATCAATGTATCGGTTAATTGATTATTTGTTTGCTTTCCCAGTGACACTTGTTGACTTTATGATGAGTGAAGTGTGTCCTGAGAGCTAACCTATAAATGGAGTGACTCAGGGGCTCATCTGATGGAATTGGCATCAAACTTCAGTTCTATGGGTCCCTCGCTGTGGACCTGTCAGAACTGATCTAGGCTATGGAGGGCTTTGAAGGTGAGGAGCAGAATCTTGAACCATGTCCTCTCTGTGATGAGAAGCCAGTGATGTCAGACGAATATGAAAGTGATAGGGTCATGGAGCCTGGTGCAGGGAAGGACACAGGCTGCAGAGTTCTGGATGATCTGCAGCTTATGGAGGTAGGAGTTTGGGAGGCCGACAAGCAATGAGATGATGTAGTATCTCTGGGATACTATCAATGACATTTGCATGTGCGGATGGGGTGCACGGAAATCTATTCCTTGAATATATTCAAGACTGAAATTGACAGATTTCTTATGGATAAAGCGATATGTTTGTCAGACACTTGGCTCACCATAAAAAGGCCAAACTGAAACCGCATCGCAACAGACACCAGTGAGGGTGCAGTTACACTCTTGTTGCTCAATCAGAAGGTTGTTGATACAAGCCCCCAAGCTGGGACTTTGAATTTGTACTCGAGTACAGTGCAGTGGGGTGGGTTGGGGAGGGCTGGCATTGATGGAAATGGTTCTTCCGATGAGAAGTGAAACTGAGGCGCAATCTACTCGTTCAGGTAGATGTTAAAGATCCTGTAACATTATTCAAAATATAAGGCAACTTCTCTTTCTAGGGCACTCGCCAACGATCCCCCTTCCTCCTCAAATAAAATTGGTGATTCACTTCATGGCTGTTGGTGAGACTGTGCAATTAGGCTGCTTGCCTACAAAATACGCAGTCATCCCATTTTATAGTAAATCCTGTGTTCAAGGTCCTGCTTTGAGATGTCCTTCTTGTGACAGATTAACAATGGAACACAATTTGTAAACAGAATGTTAATGGTAAACACATTTAGAATGTAATGAATGGTCAATGGAATGTCACAAACAATTTAGATGTAGTTTTTAAATTACAGGAATGTACGGGAAGGCACTGCTCTAAGTACTTGTGGAGATAGGTTAGGTAAGTGCGTTTCCAAAAAATAATATGTGCACTTCCTGTGTGCTGTCAACCTGTCTGTGCTCCGCACTAAGATGAGGGGATAGGGAGGGACCCCATTTGGAACTGCGCCCAGCAAATGGAGGCAAAACCCAAAGGTTGAGAAGCCTTGGTCCCTCCACCAAAGTGGAGTGTGAAGAGGATCTTGAAATCAAGCTCAAGCTGAAGGTTGGCTATGAGCTCAAGTCCCAAGATGGTGCTCACCTTTTGACGCAAGGGTGAGAGAGCTACTAACTGAGCCAAGCTGATACTTGCTTGGAACACCCTTCCAACGTGACAGGCGCTATACAAATATGATTATGTTGTTGTTGTTGTTCTATCATCCATAGGTGCAGCTGTCACTCTGATGCACTCCTATCACTTCTAGAATCAAGGTATTTTCACTTCCAATTGAAAGTGTTCTGCTTGAAATGAAACTAGTTAAAATGAAAGTAGTCAAAGCACACACTGCATTGTTCTGCTAATTGGCACTAAATTGTCAATTTCCCTCTGAAAGGACCGCATGGAATAGAAAATGGAAACCTCCACTTACTGCATTTGACAAGCATCTCATTGAGATAACTTCATGTGTTTGTGTGTGCTCTAAACAAGGGAGAAATATCTATTTGAAAGAAAGAAATTGCATTTTTATAGTGCTTTATCAGGTCAAACCATCTTAAACTCTACAAAGCACAGCAACAACTGTACATTTGTCAGATATGTTATCTGCGAAGCACTTTGATAAGTTTCAATTCTGTACACATTTTATCAAATGTAAGGGTGATAATGCACTTCACAGTAATTATCATCAGGTCTTGTGATCAAATTTGTGGGTAAGCACAGCAGACACTTTGCACAGCAACATCCCACAAGCAGCCATGGGGTACACAACCAATTACATACTTTGGAGCAAAAACAGAAATCGCTGGGAACACTCAGCAGGTCAGGCAGCATCTATGGAAAGGAAAGTGAGTCAACATTTCAATGTGAAAGTGAGTCAATGTATTGGAGGTGCCGTCTTCTAAATGAAACTTTCAAATCAGATCTGGCTTTCCTGCAACGTGCCAGGCTTGCTAATCCATCGTCAAAACCCGTTTTGTTTCTGATTTTGTTTCAGATTTTGAGCATCTGCAGCATTTTGTCTTTTTTTTTCAATTAATTTGGAGAATCATTGTCTTGGTAAAGATATATTATCTCTAAATGTCACCTGAAGATTGGAACAACATCTGAAGAACAGCTCCTCAGACAATGCAATACTCACCCGCTGTACTGACATTACAGCTATGAACTCAAATTCTGATATGGGTTACGAAGATACTGTAATGTATTTATGTATTTGTTTTGTGTAAGTCAGATAAGAACCGACTTATACATAACTTTACGTAATTCATATGTGATACGACATATGCGAGCTTGATGTAACTTATACTTTGTACAAGTCATATTAAATTTATGGTCCCACCTGATATAATAATAATCCTTCGTTTGATATAGCGCTTTGAGACGTCGATAAGATGTGAAACATTCGCTAGTTAAATGAATGGAAACAGAGAGCAGTCGTAAATAATAATACTTACATTTGATAATAGCGCCTTATCACACCATTGGGCTGTCTCAAACCACTTCATAGAATATACTGTACTGTAAAGTGAATTGACTGGATATTTGTGGGCGAAACGCGGCAGCCAATTGCGCACAGCAGTGTCCCACAAATAGTCTTGGATTGAAATTACCAATTTTTATTATGTTTTTTTTTGCACGGATTATTATTTGGACGGATGCCACTTATGTGAGGTTTACAGTACTGTATAACATTCTGACATAGAGAAGAGTGCCACCTATTGATCTGATTGACACTTGTGCAATTGCTGTATAATGTTTAGTTAATGTTGGGGAAGCTTAATGTTGCAAATGTCAAATAGACCATCTCTGTGGACTGGTGTCACCTCATCTTGATAAATTAGACAAGTGAGCCAGAAGAGGATTATTGCATGCTGGGTTTGCACATGGCTGCTTGTGTGTCTGAAGTGTTGACTCCCAGATGCTGCTTATCGATTGTTTGGTGAATGTTTGGTACAAAATCCATGCATTTAACCAGTGCAACCTTCGTTGTAGGTCCCAGGGTGATGCTGTGCGCTGAAAGTTTGGAAATCCTGAATGATCTTATAGTGTTAGAGCCTGCTGTGTTCACTTACAAACACATTTTAAAAATATAAATAATTTGGTAATTCGATCCACTAGTCTTTGTGGGATATGCTTTGTGAAATCGGCTGCTGTTTCGCCCACAACATTTAGTCAATTCGCTTTATAGTATATTTAAGGAAGTGCTTTGAGGTGTCTCAATTATGCAATAAGGTGCAGGATCAAATGCCAGGATTATATAATAATTATATATTATGGGTATTATAATATTATGGCTCCCCAACTCTCAGAGGATAGAATTCAAGATTCTTGTCCTCACTTTCAAGCCCTTCCACGGCCTTGCCCTCTACTACTTCTCTGACTTGCTAACCCTCTATCAACATTGTCGCTCTCTCCGTTCAACAGGCTCTAGCCTGCTCCACGTCTCCCGTCCAACTTGACCTACCATCAGCTTCTCTGTCCCATGCTTTGGAACTCCATCCCACAATCCCTTTGCCTTGCTCCATCCCTTGCCTCCTTCAAGACTGATTCAAGACCCTCCTTTTTGACCGTGCCTTCAGTCACCTTCCTACTTCTCTGCCCTCCCTCATCCCAAACCTGCCCCCACCCCCACTCCCTCATGCTCGGGTCCTGACCCCTGACTGTTCAGTGCCTTGGGACATCCTATTAACGTCAAAGGCGTTCTACAAAAGTAATTCCGTTGCTGATGTTATTAATGTGTTGGATGTTAAATATGCGCCTACTATTTGCTCTGCACTTGATATTAGGTCCTGGGGCTGCAAACGTTATGTGTTGGGGACTCCGGGTTGGGTTAAGACTGCTAAAGAAGCAGCAATGAAAACCTCGCTGGTATTTGAGTCGTTGATGCACCTGTCTTTTTATTACGCTTATAATACTTTTAAGAAGCAACAAATTATTCCTGTAGCTTGCTATTCCAGTTCTGGAGAGGTGAGTAACATTATGCTAATTGTAAAACACAGACTATCATAAAACAAAATATTGTGGTAAACTGATGTTCACCTTATTAACGTCTGAGATATTATGCTTATGAGGGAGACAGGATATTATTGCCAGTTCCCAGTAGCCAAGGCCATTCGTATGGCAATCCATTGATACACATCTCAGTTTCAGCAATCTTTACAATATTACAGCTGTGACCATTTCTTAACAGAATCCTCCGCCAAGGATGATTTTTCCACAAGATATTAGAGATTCAGAAAGGATTTACCGGTCGAGATTGTCATTATCACGACAGCATTTGCTTCAGCATTATCTCCAAGGCTCAATGACCTAGTTTTTTGTGTGGGAGGAACATGTTTCTGATGATTTGGTCTCTGCTAGCAATTGCTTTCTGCTTTCCTTGCGGATGAAGTACAGAATTTCCAATCCCAGGCTGTGCCAAACCAGCTGATCTCCACTGAGGAACGCTTCAGTATCAGGAATATTGTTTACCAGCCAATGGACTAGAGGAGGGAATTATCATCTGGAATTCCTTTTCTTGAACATTCGCTAGATAAATGAAAAGAAGCAGAAAGCAGTCGTAAATAATAATAGCGCCTTATCACGCCATTAGGCTGTCTCAAACCACTTCACAGAATATACTGGATATATAGTAGATTGACTCTATATTGTGGGTGAAACTTGGAAGCCGATTCCAATTGTGTCACAAACACTTCTGGGTTGAGTGACCAAATAATTATTTTCCAAAGGGATTTCAATCGTTTCCCATGGAAATGATCCACCAAAGGTCTAGCAATTAGGTTCCTATTTACTGCAAGGTGTACAGAGGTGTGTGCGGAGTAAGGAAACTTGCCTGAGGTTTCACCTTGCCTGGCTATCAAACCTGCATCCTCTCACTTGTTGTCCAGCTAGCTGGGTTCCAAAGTAGTGGCAGGGCATTGAGCAGTGTAACTCAAGGGTCTATGTTAGGACCTTTCCTTACATGTAGTGTACATGGGAACTTTGGAACAGGAAGATGCCATTTGGCTCATTAGCCTGCTCCACAGGTTTATTACATCATGGCAGATCTTTTAATTCTATTTCCTCATCTTTTTCCTGGTTCCCCTTCACACCCTTAATTGCCAAAGATGTTCTATCTCCTTTTGTTGGATTCTACACAAAACCGCACAAAACTCTGTACCCCATTACGCCACTCCTTTGCAGGCTCCACTGATCCCCAATTATCGAACGGATTGATTTCAAAATCCTCTCACTTATTTTTAAATCCCCTCATGCCCTCGCACCTCACTATCTATCCAATTTGCTTATCCTCCCCACCCGCACTCCCCCAACTCCATTGCCCACTGCCTATGCTTGCATAGCTCCAACCTCCTGTTTGACCCTAATGATCTCCCTCTGCTCCACCATTAGTGGCCATATCTTCAGCCCCGAAACTCTCCCACAACCCCTCTGTCTTGTCCCTTCCCATGCCATTTTGAGAGCCCAACTAAAGACCTTTCTTTTTGATTGGGCTAACGGTTACATCCACCCTCTCTGACCCCCTGGCTCGGTGTTAGACTCCGCCACTGTCAAGCGCTCTGGGACACTACCCCTCGTGAAGGGCACCATATAAACACAACGTGTTGTTCTACCTCTGTGGCCTTTGGGGAGCGTGCATCCGATTGACAGACTCTGTGCTGGGTGCAGCAGTTAACATGCTGTTGACAACCAGATCTTACAAAGAGAGCTCAGCAGGTTATGTTTCTCGGCAGGTCTGTGACAAACTAGGCTCAACGTGGATAAATGCAAGGCAGTGTATAGGAGTAAAAATAGGAGGCACATGCATTCTGAGGATTGGACAGAACTTGCCAAGGGGGAAGTTGAAAGAGACCTTGGGGAATTAGGTGACTCATCACTCAATTTGTAGTAAATTGTTCCGAGCAGCAATAACTCAGTCGAACTTGGTTCCCATTCCCAGTTTTCATCCTACGACTGCACCCGCAGGCTGCACCCGGGGACGTATATACCATCTGACCAACTCGTCATAGGCAAAGGGAGAAAGACAACAAGGCATTAGCAATGTGCGACGGTGCTGTATCAATTGCAAGGATCATTATGGGGATGGGAGGGAGAGCCTCACAGCCGAGTCCAATCCTGTCCTTACCTACTGTTTTACTACAAAATTACCTTCAAGGAAAGGTCACAAGAGACGCTTGGGTAGATTTTTCACCCCGTTTCATCTCATCCCTCGAGAAAATGCAATACAGCATTAAGCTAGTTCTTAAATGAGTCCAACATCCTGACTTCAACCACTTTCATGGTAACCAATTCCAGCTGTTCCATCTACCTTCTGAGGACAGGAGTATTTCCTGGTGCCTGTCCTAAATGTTCACATATGTTCCTAAACCCGTGCCTCTGCTTTGTCCTGCTGGCGTTCTGCTGAAAGGGAGGAAAGTCTAGGAAACTACACTGGGCGCAGGAACATCTGTGCCGTCAGCTTCAAGGTCAGTGGCTGGGGTTTGTCTGTTTATGAGAAGGCATTGTTTCACATTACAGCACTGCTACTGTAACTCACAGCTTGGTGCAGCATTACAAAGCAATGTCCACGGAGCACAGCCCATTTTCATAAACTTGCTGAAATAACCGGGTGATTTGCATGGACAAAAAGTGGTGCAGGTGTTGCTTGTTCGCTGCGACACTGGTAAAGGAAAGGGGAGTAATGAGCTGTTCCAGTGAGCCTAGGGCAGGGAAAGGGAGGGGGTTCTCAGTCATACTGCTCACCATGGCAATTGTCACCCAAAACTCAAACACAAAGGGTACAATTTGACGGAGTACTGTACTGTGGTGCATTCCCATTTGTTGGCAGGAGGGAGATGGAAAACAGGATTCGGACTCTGGAATGCCTACTAGTTCATTGCATAATTGTCCAAATGGCACATGTGTATATATTCAATGTGTGTACATCTGTCTGTGTGTGCTGCGCGCATGGGTTTGAGGACATGTGTGCCTCAGTATCTTTGCACCTGAGTGTTTAACAACAACTTCAACTTATATAGCGCCCTCCACGCCGGACGGTGTCTCAGAGCGCCTGAAACAGTGTCTCCAGTTTATGAGTATCCCTGCGTGGTTATGCTTGTGTTTTGCGTATTTGCATGTGCGTGTGCCCATGTGTGTTTGTGTAAGCCCAAGCATGTGTGTGCATGTGTATTTACCTGTGTGTGTGTGTGTGTGTGTGTGTGTGTGTGCATATAAATGTGTGTTTGTGTATGCCCGAGTATATATTTGTGTGAGATAGTGTGAGAGAGAGAGAGAGAGAGAGCGCATGCCTGAGTACATGTGCCTGCCTATGTACACCATTGGAATAGTTCCTGGAGTAGAGAAGTATCCACAGCTAATGAAGAACAATCCATCAGTGATGTATTTTCTGCAGCAACCTCTATTTGGAGAGCAGGCATAGCGAGCTATCTGAAATCCCAGGTGACATCAGCAGTGCACCAACTGGAGAGAGGCTGAGGCTGACTGTCTAACTTCAAACACACTCAGCAGGGATCCGAAAACTGGTCCTCAACAAATGGCTTCCTTTCTCCTGAGTCTGGGAACTGCTGCTGGAGTCTGGTCAATGGTGATTAATAATAATAATAATAATAATAATTCTCGCATTTGATTTGGCGCTTTTCACGTCTTCTACACGTCCCCAAGCGCTTCGTAGAATATACTGTAAAATCCTTATTATATATCATTAATAGAATGTACTGTATCATTAACATTGGGTGAAGTCCCTGGAGGAAAGCAGAAAGCGCTAGAGATATGTTCCCCTCTCCCTGCACCACCCCCTTCCCACCCACTCCCTTTGGGCAAACTGCTGAGCTCCGATAAATATCATTTCAGGATCCATCAGTCATGCTAACCTTTTTCTTTCTGTTTATACAGGCGAATTGACAGAGTAAATTTGAATATCTGGTCCTATAGTGACCGTTCATTGTAATAAGCCGCCCGCCACAGGACACACGTGACTGTACCAAGTAACCCAGCACCGATGCCTGCAGTGCAGGGAATCAGGGGTCAGCGTAAGAATTGTTTGATCTTAACTGTGCATCTGATACAAGCACGAGATGTTTGTTTATGCAACTGAGTATGTGTTTGTGTGTGTGTGTGTGTGTGTATGAGTTTGTTTGTGTGTGTCGGTGTGAATTTTGCGTGTGTGTGTGTGTGTGAGAGAGAGAGAGTTAACATGCGAGTGTAGAGGCCAAGAGAATGCAGCTTAACTAAGCCGGAGCAGTCCCGCTGTATTGACAGTCAAGGAGCCACACATAATAATAATTATCATCCGTACATTTGATATAGATCCTTATCATGTCTTCAAGATGACTCAAAGCGCTTCATAGAATATACTGCAAAGTGAAAAGCGGCAGCCAAATACACACAAGCAATGCACGGTACAGTCGTGGAATGAATGACCGAATGATTATTATCGTAATGAATGAATTATTACCACAGGAAAAGCGATCCGCCAATCGACTTGGTGGATAAACAAAGTTTAAAGTGAACCTGTGGGATGTGGGCTGCCACCCTGACTGGCGATGGAGCTGACTGCCTTCCTGTGCTCCGTTTTATTTTCCCCCATTTCACTCGTATTTTCTTTCTGCCTTTTGCTTTGAGAGCTTTTGATGATGTGATACAGCGCCCCATACAATTTCCATTTATAAGTGCCTTTTCGCATCAGGAGGAAGTCTCAAAACTCTTCACGCTGCTGAGATCAAAGGCGGGGATGATTTTTCTCTTACAATTCTATTATTTATTTCCAGATCAGCATCTTGATTGCGTTATTAATTTGAGGTGGACATGAAAGGATTACACTGCCACTACTATCTCAGAGGTTGTATCATATTCCCGTTATCCCGGTTGATATTCCCTTCTCTTTCAAGTCGACAGATTTTCAAATGAATTGGCTACTCATCTCATTGTTGTTTATGGGACATTGTTGGCTCAAAATAGCTGCTGCTTCTACCTATATAACCATATTGACTTCATTTCTTGTGGAGACCTCTACATATACAAACACACGCATATAGAAGCACACATATCCATGACCACACTTCCAGTATATCGTGTGCCTGACTTATAAACAGACCAACACTAAACCATGGTGTGTTTTAAAGGAGTGTGCATTCGCGTATTCGCGCCTGTATATGCATGGGTCTACATACGTGTGTGTAGGCTGTGGAGGTGTGAAGTGTTAAAAAATTCTGCCTTAGCTCCAAAAGCAATTAAGGGAAAGATAGGAAGCATTAGAAAGGAGGCGAGATGTTGGCAATGTGAGAATTGGGGGGGAAAAATAAATCACCGTTTAACCATTAAGCAATTTACAGCCACACATCTCCTGCAATGCAATGAGCTTCATACAGTCTCAAGTTTGCTGCCGTTCCCCGTGTTCTAACGGCTAAGCCAGACTTCTCAGAATTGCAGTCAGTAACCCGCCAATCGTGGAATTGCTCTCGCCTTTGTTACGTTCGTGCCTGAGGGGTAACAATTATTCCATCCTAATTGTTCTGTGCACTCACTCTGATGTGGTCATGTGCCCATTACCAAAGTGTCTGTGAAGACATATTGCCACACAGACTCAAAATTTAAATGAGTCAAGATGGCAGGTTTCTGAACATGCAAATACTGTATGTGTGCTCACTAAGTAAAAAGCCTAGCTAATAAATGTGCTATTTTGATGTAGGCGTGTTTTTTTAATGCACGTCATATATATATATTCGGATTTACATGTGGGCGTTTGTGTGTTTCTCTGTATATGCATCAATGTGTGCATGTTTATTATTGTTTAACTGTAGTCTCCTTCTCCCCACCCCGCCCCCATCCCTCCTGATCTGTCTTCTACATCTGTCATATCTCCTGTTAATAATGCCCCGAGAATTGATCATTTACGCATGACTGTTCTTATGTACTGTATATGAAAGTATATCAATGAATTCATGTGAATATATTTGTATTGTATGAATGTATTTATCTATCTGTGTGTGCATTTAAATGCATGTCTGTATGTATATGCTGTGTGTACTCATACATGTTTGTACGCACATATATATAATGTTAAGAATCTTTGCATTTAATATAGCACCTTTCACATTGGGAGGACATCTCAAAGCTCTTCACAAGATTTTGCAGACTAACAATTTGATTCCTATTTACCTGCCAGGTAAACAGAGGCACGTGGAGTAAGGAAACTTACCCAACGTTTCGCCCTGGCAATCGAATCCAGGGTCTCTCGCTTGCAAGGTGAGTGCTCTAACCACTAAGCTGCAGGACTTCACATGACAGCAAGGTGTTCGGCTGGTGAATGTATGTGTGTGCGTGTGCGTGTTTATACCTGTGTGGACGTCTTTATTGTGCCTGTAAATGTGTGGCTTTGCACACGATAACGTCACCAGCGTTCCATTGCCTTTCACTGGGCATTTCATTTCTAAATGTTAGTTGCCACTGTGAGAAGTTTCTAAATGAATTATTCTTTGAACTATGTATTGTTAGATCTGGGGTATCCGGTGACAGGTGCCTGAGGAATCAGTGCTACAGCTCCTAGTCTACGCAGCTCTAAGGCAACTGTTCTGCTTCAATGTGCCTAATTACAGAAACAGTGAGTGATAGATCTCACATTCAAGCCTGCGGTTGGTGAGATGTTCCAGACACAAATCCCCAGAGGTGTCAGGATGAAGCTAAATCCCAGGAAGGTAGAAGCCAGAAATCATTGCCAATCCCAGGGTAGTGACAACATGGCTAACTGACTCGATACTGCACTGCACTCCGAAGGAACAGTATAACATGAAAGCATTTTTTTTTCGAACAAAAAGCAAAGAAGTGCTCTTAATTTCCACATGCAATGGTGCAATGTCACTGAATTCCAAGCCTACAATCAAACCAGTTGTTAAAATTCAAGCAGATTCCAGATGATTCATTTTTGCATCGCTCTGGGTAATGATATTGAGCGAATGATTAAATATTATCCTAACTGCTAAACGTGCTGCTGGAAGCAGATAAGAAGTTGAATCAATTCATTAATTCATACTTAGTATTATCAGACTGCACTGCGCATCATAGCTCATCCTGGACCCTGTTTTAATGGAGTTTGGAGCTGCGATATACATCCACTGAGTAATAACCGATTCAAAAAAAATAATCACAAGCACTTTGCAACTTACTGATCGTTTCAACAAATGCAATTCACCAGAGCGCCAGCAAGGCCGGCACTCTGATAGTGTCAGATAAGCCGTCATTGCCTTTAAAATGCTCTCATGACTGGCTAATGGCCTTGGTTGATAGGTTTTCTTGTAATTGCCCATAATCTACTGTAATTCCCATCGAGCATGTCCTTTGCGTGGAGTGCTGTGATAAACTAGATCTGACTGCAATGATTTCTGACCTTCTGGTTCAATTCTGACCTTTGACAGTGTAAAGCAAGGCTTGTCCATTGAACACCGCACAGACTTTGTAAACACAAAATATCAAAATTCCATTTAGCTTCAACCTGAAGACTATTTGGTCTCAAAACTTAAAATTCTGCAGAATTGTGGCAAAAGCTTTAATTCGGTCTTAATTAATACCAAATACAACCAGTCCTTATATAGCGCCCCTCACGCAGGGTAGCGCCACAGAGAGCCTAATGATAATAATAACTTGCTTTTGATAGAGCACATTATTAAGTTGATGAGGCATCTTAAAGAACCTCACAAAATATACTGTAAACTGTATATTTTATGGGTGAAATGCATTAGTCTAAGAAGCCAGTGCTTTCTAAAAAATGCAGGAAACCTGCTTCCAAATTAAGACTGAATTTAACACTACACACGGGTGTCAGCCTGCCTCAATTGGTAACACTCTCGCCCCTGAGTCAGAAGATTCTGGGTTCAAGACCCATGTCAGTCATGAGGAATTGAGATCACATAATCTAAGATGGTGATGTGATAAGGTGCTATATCAAATGCAAGGATTATTATTTAACTGCACTGATAATGTGGTCATAAGCTTTATGTGTCTCTCGCTTGCGGTATAAAGCTACGATAAGGATATCCTTTTCCTTAGTGACTGTTGCTTGATTGTTGCCATTCTGCCAATGGTGATCCATCTAACACACAGTAAGGCTGTGTCAGAACAGAGTTCAAATAATAAATGGAGACAGAACTGCAGAATAAATATGAAGATAGACAGTTTTAGACACCACAAGCTGTATAGTGCAGGGCACCACCAAAGTTGAATGAGTCGCTTAAAAACAGAATAAGTCAAGAGATAGTTAAGTTGAAGCTAAACCCGGATTGAAAAACCTGCATGTTGTCGGAGGAAGGGAAGATCAAGGGTAAGTGTATTTATTTATACGTTTAGTTATTCATGCGTTTGTCATGTTCAGGCTTGACTATGACTCTCTGGACTCTCTAGCTCTTCGCTACAGGAAAATATTAAATATTACAAGATCTGCAATGAGTCAAAGAGGAACAGTCATCAGTAGTTAGCTAAGAGATTCATCCTGCTTCCTCCACTCAGCCTCCTAATAATAATCCTTACATTTGGTATAGCGCTTTTCACATCTTCTAGAGACGTCTCAAAGCGATTCACAGAATATGCTGTAAAGTGAATCGAGTGTATGTTTGCGGGAGAAACGCAGCAGCCAATTGTGGACAGCAGTCTTCCACAAACAGTCGTGGATTGAAATGACCAATTTATTATAGTTTTTTTTTGACAGACAATTATTAGGCATGTGGAGTAAGGAAACTTGTCCAAGGTTTCGCCCTGACCTGGATTCGAACACAGGTCTCGTGTTTATAAGGCGAGTGCTCTAACCACTGAGCTACAGCAATTCTTCAATACAAAGAGATCCTCAGTGTGAAAACATTCATATAGAGTTTCCGATTAAAAAGGCCTTTCAGCCCCATTGATTTCTTCCTTCCAGAAGTCAAACCCACAGAGAATTCCACATTCCATGTCTTTGCTTCATGGCATCACATTGTTTCTTACCCAGGCAGGTCAGGGCAAAACATTGGGCAAGTTTCCTTACTCCACACGCCTAATAATACACCCTCCAAAAAAAACCACAATAATAAAATTGGTCATTGCAATCCACTACTGTTTGTGGGACACTGCTGTGCGCAATTGTCTGCCGCATTTCACCCACAAGCGTACAGTTAATTCACTTTACAGAATATTCTGTGAAGCACTTTGAGACATCTAGGAGATGTGAAAAGCACTACATCAAATGCAAGGATTCTTCTTATTATTATTATTATTCGAAGAGTTCAGAGTACAAGCCTCTATCACCCTTTCTGCTCACCTATTCTAGCTGTTTACCTTCTATGGACTCCCATAGAAGGGAGTCCCTTGGGCTCCCAGCAGATTCTGTGAACTGCTTTGAGATGTCCCCTTGACGTGATGTAAGACGCTATATATATATATATATATATGAAACTGCTGTTGTTCTGTGATGCCCACCTAAGCAGGCATGTTGGTTTAATTTTTCATTCAAAGGATGATACTCTGACAATGTGGAGCTCCCCCGACACTGTATTGGAAAGTCAGCCTTGATTATGAGCTCAAAGTCCTAATGTGTAACGACAACAATAACAACAACTTGCACTTATATAGTGTTGCTCATGCAGGGTTGTGTCCCTGGGCACTCCCTGTAGCTCGAACCACTTAAGCTTTTGACTCAGAGTACTACAAACTGAGGCAGCCTGATATCTTATTAAGACATTGTGGAAAAAAAACCGCCTACTTTTAGCAATCAGTGGAGAATAATCCTCAGCGAACATCAAGGGATTCATCGGCTTCGCATTGTCAGTCTCAGTAATTCTCTCAGCCGCCACTGATTGAGAGCGAATTAGCGATCTGAAATTAATATAGAGATGTTGAAATTGAGGCACAAACGGATAGGAAAACAAAAAGATGTTATGCAGCATTCTTTGACTTGCAAGAGAGTCGTGATGCGAGTATAATACGATGACCCTCTGGCAATGCAGCCGCAGAGTAGGACCATATAAATCAGGTTCAGATGATAGACACAGACAAAAGTGCACACACACACACACACACACACACAAAGGCACCTACTTGTTTCTGCTCACTGCATCTGCTGCCTCTTTGTGTGCATCAGTTTCCTGTTACATATCACCACAATGCACAATTCCCTGTCCCTCTCAAATAACACCAACTGCCACCCAGCTCAATCCCAGATTAATTATTATTATTATTAAGGCGTGGAACAAGGTGTCAGTCACATTATCGGTGAAATCCATGGTGAAATCAGTCAAACCCTTTAATTTATAGCGGATTTTGCTCCACAGCATCATTATCTCCTCCTCAGTGCGAAGGAAATGGAAGCTGGGAGATCAGACAACTTCTGCAGAGGAAGACCTCAATAGCGTCCATGTTGAGCCACTTCAGTAAGAAACATTAATTAATACATGCAGCACCCAAGCGCAGTGCTGGGGGACAATACATTGTCAGAGGTTTGCCCTTTGGATGAGATGCTGAGCAGAAGTCCCATTTACGTGTTCAGCTGGACAGCGAGGATTCCATGTAGAAAGGAGATTTTACCTTCCAAGATATTCTGATACCTCCCAAGACTCAGATATTCCTAATCGCAAGACTGGTTTAGATGAAGAAGGCTCTTCAGTCCATTTCAACAATGACAACCATAACAACAACTTGCATTTGTACAGCGCCCTTTCATCTCTTCCTTCCAGAACACTTATGCTACCGTCCTCCCATCACAGCATTAAGCTGTTGGTTAAATGAGTCCAGTGTCCTGACCTTGCCCACTCTTTGGGTCAATGTGTTCCAGTCACTAATTACCCTTTGAGTGAAGAAATATCTCCTGGCGTCTGGCCTGTGCAACTCCAGACCTGGGATCTCTTCCTGTTGTCTCATTACATCTAAAAGTATCATTCCAAGGTTATTTTCTCAAATCCATTTTACATCTTATAATTAAGGTCCTGTACAGAACTCCTCTGAGATATCTCTTTTCAAGATTGAATTGCCCAACCTTATTTAACCGTTGCTCAGTTAATATTTAAGTTGGACCTCATTATAAAATATGTGAACTTTATTTCTCAACCAGTCAGTACAGGATATCCACAATAATAGGGGATAATAAACCTTTGAAAGAATCAATAATAATTTAGTCACTCAATCCACAACTGTTTGTGGGACTCTGCTGTGCACAATTGGCTGCTACGTTTTTCCCACAAACATACAGTCGACTGACTTTACAATATTTTCTGTAAAGCACTTTGAGACATTTAGAAGACATGGAAAGTGCTATATCAAATGCAAGGATTATTATTATTGATACTATTCAATGCAGCTTTCAAATAAACACTGGAGTAAAATCTGTGGCAATTCGTAATATGCTGGATGGAATAATAATAAAGGTTACATTTGATATAGTGCATTTCACGTCTTCTAGACGTCCCAAAGCGCTTCACAGAATATACTGTAAAGTGAATTGACTGTATAATAATCAGTTCAATACATTATGAAAAAAGTTAAATTTCCATCTCTCATTTGGTGTCAGTGGCAGATGTATCATATGATTTCTGTGATTTTCTGAACATAAATATTTTGAAGTAAAGCTAGAGGCGCAAAGCGATTTTCTACATTCGAACCACATTATTATCTATCATCTTCCTCCATTGCCTTCTTTAATAACTGGTACAAGTCCAACCCACTCACCTTCCTGCCTGACCTTGATCCTGTGACTGTTTTGTGAACTCCGTGACTCTAATGAAACACATTATCGGAGTCCAGCTCATCTGTAGTCTTTTGCATCGACAAAAAATCAATATAATCACTCTTAATCTTTTCTCTGGTGTAAACATTCACCCCTTTCCGCAGTATCTCCTCGTAGCTTGGATATCTAATCTGGGATCTCATACATCAATTTGTACACCTCTGTGCATCTTTTAAATATTATCATGGACATTTTCAGCCAGTGACCGCTAGCTCACCCATACCAGTTTAACACGTAACATTACAAGAATATGCGCTGGAGCAAACTGATGGTGCAAATCATCCCTCAGAGCCCTAAAGTGGGTCCTTCTGTGTTTCACCCACAAAATACAATCAATTCACTTTACAGTATACTCTGTGAAGCACTTTGAGATGTCTCAAAGACATGATAAGGTGCTATATCAAATGCAAGGATTATTATTGTTGTTTAAAAGCAGACACTCCATCTCATATCAGAATTAAAGGCAGACGTTCTGTCATTCAGCCAAAATTAATTGCAACCACTTCACAATCATCTTATTAATTAACAAGTTTTAAAAATATATATATACATCTATACTGATAAAGACAAAGTATCTGTGTATGTGTCTGTGTTTCCGCCATTAACATAATAACTGAATGACGTAGAAACATACCTCATCAGAAAGATCTTGCATGTGAGAGTGTCATTTTTTATTGGGGATCTCCTATTGTTGATGAGCTATATTTAAAAAATGCTTTAATTAAGCTCCAAAATGTTAGGTCCACAACCAGGCAGCCACAGAGGAAAGCACATACCCTTCTAACAAAGTCTGTGTGCGTATTTTAAAGTATGCATCTATACTAATATAATCTGCAACAAATGTATGGCAGTGTTTTCGGGTTGTCATGGGAGCTACAGTCTTCCCAACGGGAATCCTCCCACTGAGTCCTCCCACAGGAGTCCTCCCAAAAGGCGTCCTCCCAGCTGTGTGTGTGTGTTTGTGTGTGTGTGTCTATCTGTCTGTCATTCTACATTCTATATTGGATGATTTGGATATATTGGATTGCCTTACACGTGAGAGACATGGGTTCAATTCCTTGCAGGGCAAAACCTTGGGCATGTTTCCTTACTCCACACGCCTAATAATAATCCCTCAAAAAATACAATAATAATTTGGTCATGTCAATCCAAGACTATTTGTGGGACACTGCTGTGCGCAATTGGCTGCCACATTTCGCCCACAAATATACAGTCAATTCACTTTACAGTATATTCTGTGAAGCACTTTGAGACATCTCGAAGATATGAAAAGTGCTACATCAAATGCAAGGATTATTATTATTGGTTGCAAGCCTTGCTGCAACAGGTACAGCTAGTATATATATGTACATATATGTATATATATTAAAAAAGACATTTTGCAAGCAGAAATCTATTAACATTGGCCAATTTTGAACAATTCTGATAAATAAACCTTAAAGTGTATTTCTATTATTTCTATTCAAACAGTGAGTGTTGGTGACATAACTAGGGTACTAGCTATGAGCTGCCAATGTGAGGAAGCTGCATTAACATCCAGAGACGAAATTGCACCATCAGTGAAGTAGCTTCGGGGCTGCGATTGAATCTCTGCTGAGGTTAATTCAGGTGACAATACTTGCACTGCCACATTCAGTTCACTTTGTTGCTATTCCAGCAAAAATGTCAACAGGCACGCTTCAAACTAAGACAGAAACAAACACAAATAGTTCTAAATGAGTCTTGTCATCGGAGCCCCAGCTAAAGTGAAAGTCTAATTGTTGGAATTCTTTAAAATTGCATTTATGTAAAATAAGGTTCAAATTCTACAAACCAAGCAACAGGAGCAGATTTGTGTTTAATATAACGTACAAATCGGTTGCCCTGTTTCACCTACAAAATATACAGTCAATTCACTTTACAGGACAACCTGTGAAGTGCTGTAAGACATCTCAAAGATGTGAGATGTCTGAATCCGTTGAAAACGCACTCATGCCTTGGGATGCAATTCCGACATGAAGGATAACACATACTAGTGTAATTTGTTATAATAATAATATATAATAATCCTTACATTTATATAGCGCTTTCCACGTCTTATCGACGTCTCAACGTATATCGACGTATATTGTTGTTGTTGCCTTGGCACCTTCTCCTTCCCTCTTTTCTGGCACTTGAATTAAGAAACTACAGCATTTCCTTGGTGAATGCAATTCTGAATGGCACAGACACTCCACTGGATGAATAATCTAGTCTACTCTAACTGAATCCTCCTTAACTTGTGGGTAACAATCCATTCTGACCGAGTCCTATTTTCTATACTGAGTGTCAGTCAGTCAGTCTCCCCTCTACTCAAGTCATCTGTACTCTAGTGAGAACAGATTGATTTGCCTGCGAGTTATATTGATTTAGCCCAAGTTAATATTCACAGATCATCAATTTACCGGCTCAGGACATGCAAAAAGACTGGTAATTCGGGCGATGTATCTTAGTGTGTCCATCAACCAGCACTGTGAGAAATCAATAAGAAATATTCTAATCCAGCACTCAAAGAGTCAATTGGAAACTCACTTGCCAGCTCACAATATCTAGCAGGACTCCACAGAAATCTCTCTGCCATTGAATGCTAATCTTCTCATATCTGGAGGGAAAGGCTCTTGTCTAGAGCAATGCTCACAGCATGTCTCGCACTGCTGTGCTCAGCCTGTACCCATGCGTTTTACTTGCCAGTGGCAAGCTGGCACATGCTAATTATGAGTCCTGCAGGAGCCCAATTTGTTGTGATTTCAGGTAACTGGAGCCGTGATGCTGTTGCGACCTTGAAAAACATGCAGAACAACCTTTGAAGCCACCAATAAATGAGAGGACTGGACTGAGGCAGACTCGACAGTGCCTGGCTGTGAATCAGTAGCTTGTGGCTTTGACGGGTCACAGTGATTCATGTCCCAGACAGCCACCCTGTAATTGTTCTAATTACTGATTGTGCTAGTCCAGGGTGGGCCCCGCGCGGGGCAGGGCAGGGGGTTTCTGGGGTCTGGTGTTCCTGTAAAATAAAACAGCGCAAAATAATAATAATACTTGCATTTGATGGCACTTTTCACATCTTATCATCGTCTCAAAGCGCTTCACAGAATATACTGTAAAGTGAATTGACTGTATATTTGTGGGCGTAACGCGGCAGCCAATTGCGCACAGTAGTGTCCCACAAACAGTCGGGGATTGAAATGACCAATTTTATTATCGTGTTTTTTTTGGGAGGGATTATTATTAGGTGTGTGGAGTAAGGAAATTTGCCCAAGGTTTCGCCCTGACCTGCCTGGATTTGAACACAGGTCTCCCCAGCTTGCACGAGAAGGGCTCTAACCACTGAGCCACAGGAGCCATTAGGGCCGTGTGCGTGTGGAGTAAGGAAACTTGCCCAAGATTTCGCCCTGATCTGCCTGGATTCAAACACAGGTCTCACACTTGTAAGGCGAGGGCTCTAACCGCTGAGCTACAGGAGCTCCTCAATATTATCAACTATAATCATATTATTTCTTTGTCTCTCCCGATTTCTCGCCTTCACTGTTTGCCTCCCTCCCTGTACTTATATATTCCTTTCTTTCCGGTGTACGTTAATGCCTCAACATTTCAATGGAGCACTGACAAGAGCCCAGGAGAACTCGGGAGCTGAGCAGCAAGAACTTGTCAGTCACTGAGGCCAGGGACAATCGGCTGCAAGACCTTTTTGAGAGGATTGATGGGGATTGGTGTTTTAGGGATGAGACATTAAAGCGAGGTCTTGTCAGATTGTTCAGGTGGACGTTAAAGATCCCATGGCACTATTCTCCTGTCTATCAATCCCCCAGGTAAACAGATCATTCACTTCATGGCTATTTGGAAGAACTTGCTGTGAACAAATTGGCTGTCATTTCTGCCTACAGATAGAGTACCCCCACTTAAGCAGTAAATACTCTAAATCCTTTTTAAGGTCGTTTTAATACAAAGTAGATATGATGACAATAAAAATGGCTACTTTTTTTTTACACACCTCTTTCCTTTCATCGAAAGGAATTTATTGATATATGTGATATATAATTTTATTGAAAGGAATTTATGAATACACTGTGATATAGAATCTCAACATAATGTAAATAAACAATAGTTGTGCTTTGTTATTGTTTTATTTGACTACAAACACACAGCGCTCCTCTCTTAACAGCAATCAGGTGTGAAATGCGTTGAGAGACTTTGATGACAAGATTAATCCTTGCATTTGTTACATTGCTTTCTGAATCGGGAGGAGGTCACAAGTCATTTCACTGTGAAGTGTGGTGACTGTGTTTATTTTTGCCAGCTGAAGGGGGCTATGCCAAATGCAAGGGTTATTATTCGTATGTATTCAGTGTTCGCCTCTGTGGCGAGGATAACTGATCATTGACACGCGGGCAATGCTGCGTGCAGTGTGTCACTAGTCAAGCTTGTGTGACAGCATTGATCCCACTGAGACTGCGCTGCAGTGATTGGAACACATTCTAAACAGACAGTACGCACTGTGCGGCGCACACTGATTCCCCACTGTCTCCGCTAACTGATTAGAAATTGAAATTGAGTTTTGCAAAGCCTGTGTCATCATTGCGCTCGATAATTCCAGGTGCCTTGGTGGTAAGTGAATATGTCGGCAGCTTTCAGCACTCAGCGCTGCAAAGCCGCTTCATCGGGAAGGGGTGAGGGTGGAGGTGGGCAATTATACCAACAGTGCGAAACAGATCGTCTGTCAAGGTAATGGGACACAGAATACCTCTCAATAAATCTCACAATGTCTTTCTAATAGGGAGACATCAATCTGGGAGAAATCTCATGGTAAACATCCATTAGCTTTACTTCTGCAAGGACTCAGAACCAGGTTTAATCACTTGCTTGTTACATAATGTTACTTGTGCTCATGTGAACTGACGGAATCAGGCCTCAAAGTCCAGGAGCTCTGCCTGTTGTTTCTGTTGAACAGAGCTGTCCTGACTGTTCGGAGGAGACTCTGATTTCTCACCAATCAATACGGACAGTTTTCGTTTTCTCCTCTTGAGCTTCTCGGAACCAGAGATCCCCCAGGCATCCCACCCAGTTACGTCGAAGGTTAGAGTTAGTGAGCGTTGGCAGTTTATTGACTGCTGGGGGGGGGGGGAAAGTGAAAGTTGAAAAGATATCACAGCTGAATCCAAACGGTCCCAACCATAATGGCCGTAAACTGAAGCTTCGAGAAGTAAGAACCTGTTTATCGCTTTAGGGCAGTAAAAACTGACTGGTTAAGGTCACCTAACTCAGCATGGAGCTACTATTGAACCTGGGAGTTTTCTGATGTGCGTGAGCTTCAGCATTACACAATGCATTCATCCACGGAGTCTTTGGAGGAGAGTGCTGCATGTCAGCAAAGAAACATTTTGTACTTACTGCACCAACTTGGAATACTACAAACAACAGGTTTGCAAGCCAACTCTTAACTGAATGAATCACTGTGATCGTACACAGCCCTTCTACATCTTCAGGTCATACCTCTTCCACCGTGCTTACGGTCACTCCCTACCACCACCTGCCTCGGCATCAGGTTCCGCCGCTGTCAACCGCTCTGAGAGGTTGTCCTGTATGGGCAGTGACTAAATCCCAGTTGTTGTTTGTACCCACTTTTTTATTCCATTCAAACTATTTCCTCTTTACATGCCAAATGTGTTAAGATAATAGTAAAGCAATAATCTTCGCACTTGATATAGCTCCTCATCGCACCTTCGAGACGTCTCAAAGTGCCTTACCGTTGCAACTTGGAAGCCTTGACACAAATTTGGTTGGATTGTGAATGATCAACTGCGCCATTGAGAAACGGGGGTAAACTTTACAGTCTGAACTTTTATTAGGAGGGATGGACAGAGCGCAATGAGTTAGATGATCTCAGTGATAATGAGGAAAGGTCCACAGTGTCAGGTCGAAGCAGTCTGGAGATGGATGTCAGTGACATCAATCCTGCCAGGAGCTGTCACTGCACATCATGTGATCTCTCGGTGAGAAGCCTGGAAACCAGCATCGAAAGCTTTTGCCTGTGAGTTAAATCATAGCGGAATATTTCAGGAGCTCTCTTGCCTTAGGTACCGCAATCATGTCTATGAGTGCAGTATCACTGTCTATTTGAGTGGGTCACAGCTGGTCCATTTGCAACAAGCTATTCAAGGAAATGGATTTACACGTTAAGCACCATATACAGACACATACATACA
The DNA here is from genome assembly GCA_035084275.1 of Hydrolagus colliei. Lineage (NCBI taxonomy): Eukaryota > Metazoa > Chordata > Chondrichthyes > Chimaeriformes > Chimaeridae > Hydrolagus > Hydrolagus colliei. The sequence goes on along the minus strand of CM068763.1, from coordinate 6,078,990 downwards.
CTCACACACACATACACTCACACACATTCACACTGATGACTCACACACATTCACACACACACAGACACAAAAGTCTGTCTGGGTCGAGACACCACTCCCGCTGAGCGAGGAAGAAAGGCGAGAGGAAATGACAGCAACCACGGAGTGATATCCTAGGGTATTAGGGATGAGGGAGGCTAAGAAATGCAGCTTAATGATGTTCACAGACATGAGCCAATATCAAACACTGTGCGAAGGCCACTGGAGAGACACGACTGGCATTTCGGAATTAGTCAGTCTGCAGAAGGGAAAGCTGCAGCCTCTCAGAGGATGGAGTAAGCCCTGTTTGAAAATGGTTTCCTCACTGCCATTTCAGCTAGCCATGGACAGAGCAAATGTATCGGACGCATAGAGCTGCTCATCTAGTAATACTGATGGCATTTTCTGATGAGGTTGATAATAACTGTTCAGGTTGCCATTTTACTGGAGGCACTACCCCACCCACATCCACCCACACCCACTCACACACACCCACACTTCCATCCATACACACACACACATCCACACACATACAGAATCACACCTAAATATTAGTCTTACTTGAATGCATCCTCTCAACCATCCACTTGCCACTCTAACTGGCTCCCTATTTCCCAGCGTATGCACTTTAAGATCACTGTTCTTACTTTCAAAATTCTTGACCGACTCATTCCTTCTGCGAACGCTTGCGATGGTACCGTCTGCTCGGTCAACTCAGGCCTGTTTCTTAAGAACATAAGAATTAGGAGCAGGAGTAGGCCATTCGGCCCTTCGAGCCTGCTCCACCATTCAATAAGAGTGTGGCTGATCTTCTCACCTAATTCTGATTACCTACTCTATCCCCATATCCCCTAATCCCTCTATTTTTCAAAAATCTATCAGTCTCAGCCTTGAAAATGTCCAAGGACTGAGCATCTACAGCCTTCTGGGGTAGTGAATTTCATAATTTCCTCAACTCTAAAAGGCTGACCCTTAACTTTAAGACTGTGATCTCTGGTTATAGATTCTCCTATCAAGGGAAACAGAGTCCCTCAATGCCTACTTTATCTAGCCCTTTAAGAATCTTATATGTTTCAATAAGATACCCCCTAATTCTTCTGTACTCTAGAGAATACAGCCCTAGTTTATTCAACCTATCCTCATAGGTCAGTCCCCTCATCCCAGGAACTAACCTAGTGAATCTACGCTGCACCCTCTCTAAGGCAAGTATGTCCTTTTTTAAATAAGGAGACCAAAACTGCACACAATACTCTAGGTGCGATCTCACTAAAGCCCCATACAGTTGCAGCAAGACTTCCCCACTCTTGTACTCTAAACCTTATTAAAACATAAGAACATAAGAATAAGGAGCAGGAGTAGGCCTTTCGGCCCCTTGAGGCTACCCCGCCATTCAATAAGATCATGGCTGATCTTCTAATCTAACTCCAGATGCCCATCTTATCCCCATATCCCTTAATCCCTTTATCCATAAGACATCTAACAATTTCAGTCTTGAATATGTTCAAGGACTGAGCATCCACAGCCTTTTGGAATAGAGAATTCCATAAATTCACTATCCTCCGAGTGAAGAATTTTTTCCGCAACTCAGTGCTAAAAAGGACTTGTCTGTTCTGATCTCAAATTAAGTACTCTCATCTCCTTTGTGGTTAGAAAGGTTGAAAACATACTGGGAGAAATTTCTCTTTGTCACTCCAAGGGTATATTTTTCTCTCAGCAACGCTCACCTCTGTGTAAAGTCCAAATCCAAGGGTTGAACATGGATCCCAAAGGGAGAGGTACTTTAAACTCCTCTGTTACACTCCTGGTTAGATTGTGAGAAAAGGTTCCTAATGCACAGGTGATCTTTCTCTAACCTCCAGCCTCTAACCTTTCTCACTCCCCATCACAACCTTTCTTACTTTACTCTATTATATCAATACTATTGCGCTTATCGCTGCTCTAAACCTACCTCTCTTCTTTCTCACACATTCAAAACAACATACTAATAAAAGCAATTTTTAACATGCCTTCCTGCGCACTGCATTGAAACAGAACTCGATCACAGTGTCTTCTAACCTATTGTACTTATCTCAGGAATATGTCCCTTCCTCCCACTTGATACAGGTTTGACATATTAATGCTTGCATTTAATATAGCGCCTCATCACATTGTTGAGTTGTCTCAAAGTGCTTCACAGAATATATTATCAAGTGAATTGACTGTGCATTTTGTGGGCGAAATGCAGCAGCCAACTGCGCACAGCAGTGTCTCACAAACAGTCGTGCATTGAGTGACCTTTATTTTGAGGGCTTCACAAACTGATTTGACTGCCTGCAATTGTATCTAGTCCTTGGGATGTCCTCCCAATGTGAAAGGCGCTCTACCAATGTAATTGTACATTGTATTGCATTTGTCTCGTTTGGGAATTCTGCTTTCAAGAATGATCAACAACAACAACAAAATTACATTTCTAGTGCGCCTTTCTGAACAGTCAGGGGTCAGGCAGCGAGCATGGTGGTGGTGGGGGGGGCAAAGTTGGGATGAGGGAGGGCAGAGAGGTAGGCGGGTGGCTGAAGGCACAGTCAAAAAGGAGGGTCTTGAGTCAAAGCCCTCCATGGCAAGGCCATGGAGGGCTTTGAAAATGAATTTGATCCTGTGAGGAATGAGGAGCCGGTGGAACCAGGCGTGGGTGGAGGTGATGGGGTCACAGAACCTGGTGCAAGAGAGGATACAAGCTGCAGAGTTTTGGATGATCCGCAGCTTGTGGAGGGAAGAGTTGGGGAGGCCGACATGGAGGAAGTTTCCGTAATCGAGCTATGAGGTGCTAAATGCGTGTGTGAGAGTTTCGGCGGCCCTGAGAGGTGAGGCAGTGCAGGAGTCGGGCAATATTGCGGAGGTGGTGGAAAACAACGCTAGACATGGCAAAGATATGGGGAGAAAGGACAGTTGACGGTCAAACAAGATGCCCAGGTTCCAGACTGGCTTGGTGAGGTGCAGTGTGCATCTGTGGATGCTGATGCTGCCAATGCCTGAGGTGCAGAGGCGCTGGTGCGAGCCAATTGGTGGTGGTGGGGGGGGGTCTCAGTTTTGCAGATGTTCGGCAGTAGAAAATTGTTTCTCATCCAGGACTTGATGTCAGACAGACAATCTGTCAGGACGCCAGTTGTCCTGGAATCGAGGGAGAGATGGGTGTTTACCTTATAAAAAGAAACACAATGTCCATCAGTTCAGGTCGGTCCCGGCTCCCATCACCGGTACTTCCAGGAAAAGAGCTGGAACGAAAAAAGGAGACAGAGAGAGAGAGGGAGAGAAAATAAAAACAAATAGAAAAACATGGATTGATTGAAAAAGAATCAACTCCAGCCCCACATATCCCCAAACAGATTGCTTCACAAAGGAAAGCCTCCATCTGGTAAAACACACAACAGCTCCCCAGTCAAAGGTCGCGAGGCGGCAAGATTTTTTTTTCTCAACTGCAATAAATGTTTTGCTAACGCTGCTTGTTCCAATTTACTTCTCGCGTCTGCCTGAAACCAAACGTCTTGGCAACGTATTAGACAACGTTCGCACATAGCCAGAGCCGGTGTCTGAGAGGCTGGAAGACAAACTCTGGCAGGAACTAAACCAATAAATCTGCGCCACTGCCGAGAGAGAGGAATGTGATTTCACATAATGCACTATTAGGTACTGACCCACTCGGGTGCACACCATTATGAAATTGTCACTGCCAATCGCCGTGCAAATTATTCTCACTGCGTTCAGAACGCAGGTTGGGAATGCTAACATCAAACGTAGGATTAAACATTCAGCCATACAGATCTGAACTGACACCCAGCTTCTGGATAACTCTGATCTGACAAGGATTGGTTTGGGCTGTTTTTCTTATTAAAATGCTAATAATTACTGCTGATGGTTTAACTAGATGTAAATATTCAATTTCCACTTAAATAATATCATCTGGGAGGGAATGAGTGAAGACGGGCATTTATATTTCTTGGTGAATGTTGTGAGGGAACAGGGAACAGAGGTGAAAGTTTGAGGGGGAATCTTCTTCCAGGGCCAGTAGAAGATGGTGGTGGGTTTGGAGGTGGAGGGGGGAGGGATAGAGGTGTTAAAAGAAATGAAGAAATGGTCTGAGATGGCCTTGTCGGTGATGGTGACACCAGAGACGTTGAGGCCTCGGGTGATCACCAGATCGAGCGGATGGCCGTGGGTGTGAGTGGCAGTATTAATATGAAGGGAGAAGTTGAAAGACGAAAGTAAAGAGGAGAATTCAGAGGAAATGGGGCAGGAGGGGATGAAATGGAGGTTGAAGTCGCCAAGAATGATAAGGCGATCAGAGGAGGCACAAAGTGAAGAAAAATCTGAAATGAAAGTGGGGGAGGGTTTGGGGGGGGCGATAGACTAATAGGATTTTGAAAGAATTGTGGGAGGAGTGAGAGAGGTTGAGCTGTTCAAAAGAGGGGAAGGAACCGGAGGAGTAGGGGGATAGGGCGAGGGATGACTTTGAAATGAGGGCCACACCACCGCCACGATGGTTGGGTCGAGGGTGGAATGTGTAGTTGGGTGGTGTGGCTTCAACAAGGGGGAAAGTGTCGCCTGGGGTGATCCAAGTCTCCATCAGGGCCATGATGTCAACGTTCTCATCAAGGATGAGATCGTTGATGGCCGGGGTCTTGTTGCAGACAGAGCGGACATTTTGGAGGCCGATGCGGAAAAAGCAATTGGCCGAGGGGTGTGAGGGGGGACTGGGATGGTCAACGGGGAGGGTGGGGATCTGGATAAGGGAGGAGAGGTTGACCCCCCGGGTTTGTGTCCGGTGGGGCTGGCGGTGATGTTGGGGGACAGGGCACTTGGTGTGGCTGCTGTTGGACAGCCAACGCCGAGTGCCACGGTGAGCCCGATGGAGGATTCCAAAACTGGAACAGAGGGAAGCGGTGGGAGGGTCGAACAGGGACAGTAGGCAAGGAGGGTGAAGAGAAAGAAGGGTAGAGAAAGAATAATGTCTTTCACGTCGGGAGGACATCCCAAGGCGCTGCACAGGAGGTGTGTGACCCGAGCTTGGAGGGGAGTGTTCGGGAGGGGGTAAAAAACGTAGGGCAGAAAAAACATAGGGGAGGTCGAAGAATTAGGGGGGGAACAGAAGGCACGGTCGAAAAGGAAAGTCTTCAAACCGGCCTTGAAAGAGGAAAGGGAGGAAACAAGGCGGAGGGATTAGGGATGGAATTCCAAAGGGTGGGAGCGGAGAAACTGAAAGCCCGGCCTCCGATGGTGGGGCTGTTCGGGCGGGGGGCTTGGAGCAAACCAAGTCCTGCTGAACGGAGGGTCCGGGTGGGCTTGTAGGGGGAGAGTAGTTCAGAAAGATAGGATGGGGCAAGGCCGTGTAAGGCCTTGAAGGTGAGGACGAGGATCTTGAACTTGATCCTCTGGGGGATGGGGAGCCAATTGAGACAGGCGAGGGTGGGGTTATGTGGTCGCGGAGGCGGGTGCGGGATAGTACACGGGCTGCAGAGTTTTGGATCATCTGCAGCCTGTGAATGGAGAAGCTGGGGAGGCCGACAAGGAGATAATTCCCATAGTCCAGAGCATTGTCAATGGCAGACGCTAAGATTGAACTGATCTTATTTATAGGCAAATAAGCTTAAAATGTGGTTTAAATCTTAAGATACAGAAGCTGAAGTGAGAAGCACATAGGAGTGTTGAAAATGGCAAAGTAAATTCCCTTTATATTGTACAATCCAGTACTCCTAGGTCAGATTAGTTATAAAGCTCCCTCTACAAAAGCCATCCAATACTCTCAGATCAGCTACAACAAGGGTTAGAAAAAGAACAAAGCTTTAACTACACTGACCCATTGAACACCTCCAGGTCACCCAAAAATCGTTAGCTGTCTCGAGGTCCTGACTTCTGTTTCTCAGGATCTTTGCTACGATGCTGATTGGATTGATCTCTTCACTCCAGCTGGGATGATGTCAAGGGAGAGGAGGGCCACTCAAACACCTTGTTTCATTCCACGCTGTAAGACTGCAATCTTAATGCATCTGGCTTCCACTAATAAAATTACCCACATTTAATTTTGTACATTAACTGAAGTAAATCTCTGTAATTATCTAATGTTTCAATATGCTACCTAGCAGCGTGTAATAGATGAATACGCTCAGCGCAAAGTGATTTAAAATGCTTTGACTACATAAAAATATTCTTTATTAAATCATCCTTCACGAACATTAGTCAAATTCTGAACACCATTCTTGTCGGGTTTGAGCATCAACCTTTATAGCTCTCTGACCTTTAGTGTTGTGATAGCTGTGTTTGGGTTTCTTCTCTTTGTCTGTTGGCTTGAAAGGATCTGAGGAAATGTGTTTAATAATAATCCTTGCATTTGATACAGTGCTTTTCATGTCTTCTAGATATCACAAAGCACTTCACAGAATATATAGTGAAATGAATTAACAGTTTCGATCTGCTGGGAATTGAACCCAGGTTTCTCGTTTGCAAGGCGAGTGCTCTAACCACTGAGCTACAGTACTCCACTTAATATTGTCTCTGACCTTCTCCGACTGGGTGAGGCCTAGAGAATGTCAGTGACATCGCAATTTTAAGTAGCAAGACCACCACAAAGATAACTGAAATGGCAAGCGAGAGACCTGGGTTCAATTCCAGGCAGGGCGAAACCTTGGGCAAGTTTCCTTTCTCCGCATGCCTGATAATAATCCCTAAAAAAACCACAATAATAAATTGGTCAATTCAATCCTCGACTGTTTGTGGGACTCTGCTGTGTGCACTTGGCTGCCGTGTTTCGGCCACATATATACAGTCAATTCACTTCACGGTATATTCTATGAAGTGCTTGGAGATGCCTAGAAGATGTGAAAAGTGCTATATCAAATGCAACGAGTATCATTATTGTTGTCTACTGGCCAACAATACTCTGGAAATAATTGATAATTCACCTCATGCTGTTTGTGAAACACAGAAAATAGCCACGTTTTCCTTTCTTCTGGATGAAAGTGAGGACAGAGCAATGTATGATGACAGGGGTTTGGGGATGACCATTGTTAGGTTAGTGTTGGTGTTTAATGGAGGAGGAAGTGTTAGACAGGTTGTGGAGAGAGAGAAAAAATTTACTGGGGAAGCGAATTCCTGTTGGATCGTGGGGCTGATAATCAGAGCTAAAAGCAAAGACTTTAAAATTCAGCTGGGGTTAGTGGAACTCTTGTCTCCAATATAATGCTTGGGGCTGTACTGCATTATTGGAGGCGTCATCCTCCAGATGAGACGTTAACTAAATTGAGCTCCTGTTTGCCTGTCCAGGCAAAGATTCCATGGCACGATACAAAAAGAGAAGGGACTCCTGAGGTCATGGCCAACAATCGTCCCAGATAAAATCAGTCACTCACTTCATAGTTGGTGGGACATCACTGTGCGCAAACTGGCTGCTGCGTTCAAGTACCTGAAAGACGTTATATCAAACGCAAGTTTTGTTTTTGAGATTCGCTCACTCGCAGGCCAACTTCGCAGGCGAGATGGAGGCGATGTGGAGCTAAAAAAAAAACGCTGAGTCCTTGCTCTTTCATTTTAATTCTTTGTGGGTTTTCTTTGAGCCAGAATGAGCCCAGAGTTCTTCAGAGGAATAATTCAGTGCACATTTTCCCAAGCAGAAACTCAGCATGAGGCAACACCACAGCAACCAGCTACAGAAACAGAGAGTAATTGATGGAAGGCTTGGAACTTTTAAGCATCCCAGTTAATTAAAGCCACAAATTCTCAGCTGATATTGCTCCATCTGCATATGGCTTTGTTCTTCAGCCAACTAACAACGATGTGATGGCAGAACTCCGCACTGGTGCCCACACCCGCTGAAGGTCACTGACATCAAATGTGGATTTTTTTTTGCGCAAGAAATATTCTGATATCAAAGAGAAATGGCAGTCGTTTGGATGCAACAAGGATATAACATAACACATTCCCTAAGCAAATTGCACAGCCTTGTAACATATTGCTTAGAGCGCTCTCCTTGCAAGGGAGAGGACCCAGTTTAATTCCCGTGCAGAACAAAACCTTAGGCAAGTTTTCTTACTCCACACATACACATCTCTGTTTGCCTAGCAGTAAATAGGAACATAGTTGTTAGTTGATTGGCACATCACATTACATTATATTACAGGTGCTTTAATCTCTGCCCTTGCCCGGCTCCACTGGCTCTCCGTCCCCCAGAGGATACAGTTCAAAATCCTTGTCCTCGCCTTCAAGGCCCTACACGGCCTTAATCCGTCCTATCTCTCTGACCTGTTAACCCCATATCATCCTGTCTGCTGCCTCTGCTCAGCAGACTCTGGCCTGCTCCACATTACCCACCCATCCTGCCCCATCACTGACAGTTGGGCCTTCAGCCTCGCTCCGCCCATCCTTTAGAACTCCATCACACACTGACCTTACTCCCTCCTTTGCCTCCTTTAAGGTATGTTCTGTTATATACAGGAGTCACTTTGTGACTTGTTGCATGCACTGTATACTGTACTTTTACTTTCAATGGGTATATTCAACATAAGAAGGGAATTTCTCCCAGAGTACAGTTACTATTCCCTGGATACAGTAGGTCATTCCCTTCAAATCTGTTTGTCAGTCGCTGTTGTCTGCAAATTGGCTGCCATGATCACCTACAAACACACAAAGGTAAATCCTGTGAAGCGCTTTGAGGCTTTGAGTCTCCCTGGTGTGAGAGACGCTATATTGGACGTAGGAATCATCATTATAATTAATAAGAAATAATGGGAAGATTGGCTGAGAAGGGAAAAGAGAAAATAGGTGATGTCAATGAAAACTAACATCCTTCAATTGAAGAACCAGAAAAAGGATTGAACAGTCCACTGTTCTTCAGCAGATTCCGTTCATCAAAGGACACAGAACGGGTGACCCTGTGATCAGGGCAGGAGGTGAACAGAGGCTGCTAATATGTGATGCAGCTGAAGAGACCTCTGAGCAGATGCACTCTGGTGTTATGCTCTCTCTGAAGATGTAATTGAGCCAAAGGGCAGAGTGTAGTGATGAAAAACCCATCTAACTTTGAATCTGTGGAGGTGTTTAACCTTTTCTCAACACTTACAATAACATGATAATGTCAAATGCTGGTGTGGAACTTCTGACACCCTTTTTACCTTTTCATTGCAACCTACATAATAGCAGCCAGACTGGGAAAAATACCAGCAACTAACACCTGATACTCAGTCATACCTCCCAGCTCAGATCGCAGCAGATCAATGCGTTTCCTCAAGTTCATCAGTTGATATTAATCAGAAAACCTGGAAAATATGTTGCGATGAACTCACGCATGCACAAAGTAGGTGAATGCATTGTGTCAACTGCACAATCAAGTAATATGTTCTTCTTTTATGGAGAGGAAAAGCAGATTCTTATTCTAACATGTCTCTCAGTCGGTCAGTCAGTCGGTCGTTCGGTCGGTCACTCCTTGAGTGTCATAATGTAAAAGCAGGACTGAATATTAACACAAGCTTCAGTTGTCACACTTGAGTGTGGACCTGCTCAGTCACTTTGAATGACCAACTTCTTCCCACTCCGCTCCTGTTCACCCTGAAAGCCAATGTCCTGACGGTTTGGGTGGTCCTAGCGTCCAAGAAGTGAGAAGTCTGCCGGATGGTGATCAAGACCTGATGACTTAGCTGGTGAAACTCCAGCAGTTCCTGCAATGCACACTATGAGGTCCCTAAACATTGGCTCTTGCCAACCTGTGCTTAATAATCTCTAGAATAATCTCCAGGGAGAGGGAGCGCAATCCATTCCAGACATTGGGAAATTTCCACGTGTAGGAGACATATATAATTGGAACTCTCGGTCTGATTTCGGCACTCTATAAATGTAATTTTATTGTTAGTTTGGATACTCTTATGCACAGCGAAGGGTATCTGTGTATGTCTGACACCCAGCTGACCAAGAAAAAAATTGGCACTTAGAAAAAGATTCAGAATGTTTGGTGCAATTGATGACTGCTGGCAAATCATTCTGGATATTTAAATGTATTTGTTGTCGATCCACAAACTTTTTTCTTTCACATAAGACACATGCGATGGTGCATTGAATATGGTACCATTTTCACCGATGAAGGGAACTCTGAGGGGACAGATTGAGATAAATTCAACATCATCTTCTGTACAATACTTAGAACTAGACCCTTCAGTAATATACCTGTCACTTCAAAAATGGAATCAACACCTGAATGTTTCCCTGAGAAAGATTTACATAAAGAACGTTAGATCTGTAACTTCCCAGAGTTTCAACTTTCCTCATGAGGGAACTAGGATGGATCAAAACAAGTCTTGGACTTTAATGAAACAAAATTTCACGCAAACCGGTGTCTACACTCCACTCGTGGGTGAATCTGTGACTTGTGGTCACAGATTTAAAATAGTTTCAAGGCGCAGTAGAGGGGAGCTGAGGAGAAATTTTTTCACTCAGCGAGTTGTTCGAATCTGGAATGCATTGCCTGAAAAGGTGGTGGAGGCTGATTTGATAACAACTTTTAAAAGGGAATTAGATCTTTATTTAGGGAGAACGGGTCTATTAGGCTATGGGGAGCGGGCAGGGCAGTGGGATTGAATCGCTCTTTTCAAAGAGCCGGCACAGACTAGATGGGCCGAATGGCCTCCTTTTGTGCCGTAAAATTCTGTGATTCTATGATTCTATGATTCTACATAAGAAGAAGAACCACAATTTGCACTTATATAGTGAAGTCATGTAGCTCAGTGGTTAGAGCAATCGTTTTACAAGCGAGAGATCTGAATTCAATTCCAGGCAGAGTGAAACGCAAGTTTTCGTACTCCACACGCCTTATAATAAATCCTCAAAAAACAATAATAAATTGGTCATCTCAATCCACAATTGTTTGTGGGACACTGCTGTGCGCAATTAGCTGCCGCATTTCCCTCACAAATATTCAGTCAATTCACTTTACAGTATATTCTGTGAAGCGCTTTCAGACGTCTAGAAGACGTGAAAAACACTATATCAAATGCAAGGATTATTATTATTATTTACCCGAAGATCTGACAAAAAGGGATTCGTCAACCTGAAAGTGAAATGTTAAATCATTTTCTTTGCTCAATAGATGCTGCCTGACCTGCTGAGTGTTCCCAGCGAGTTCTGTTTTTTATGACAGAAAGGTCCTCTGTTTAATGTCTCATCCAAGAGGTGGCACCTCCAGCAAAGCAGCACTCCCCCTCTACCAATCTGGGTTGGGATGTCAGCCTGGATTAAAAGTTAAAGTTCTCACATCACGTTTGATTCTCAAACTGAACCACATTTATCATGTAAAGCATATGAGATGTCCTCTTAAACCCACTGGCTCTTTCCTCTCTGATATCTCCACTCTCCTCTCCTCCCTGTCCCTCTGCTCTGAATGTCTGTTCATCATGGGCGACTTCAACCTTCACCTAAACTCCTCCTGCACCACCTCTTCCGACTTCACTGCCCTCCTCTCCTCCCTAAACCTCACATTGACTCTCCGACCCACAACCGTGGCCACGCTCTCGCCTTCATCATCACCCATGGCCTTGACATTTCCGACCTCATCACAAGGCCATCTCGGACGACTTTCTTCTCTCCTCCTTTTCCATCTCTCTCTCCTCTACCAAGCCCTCAACTGTACTTTTCCGCTCATGGAAAAGTCTCTCCCCTGAGACCCTCACAGAGGCCCTCTCATCCCTCTGACCTCCTACCCCTCTGGTCTTCCAAACAGCGATCCTGAAGCAGCTGTCCAGCTGCTACATGATCGCCTTTCCTCCACCTTCAACTCTCTCGTTCCCCTTAAATCCAGTCCTTCTCCAAACACATCCACTCCCCCTGAGGGTACAACACTCATCTCTGGACCCTTAAATGCCAAACCCGGCCGCTCGAGTGCAGGTGGCAGAAAATCGGCCTCATGGTTCACCACCAAATGTGGCTCGAGCATCTCCACATCTACCACCGCTCTTTGTGTCGAGCGAAAACGGCTTACTACTCCAACATCATCCTGGAAGCAAACAACAACCCCAAAGTCCTCTTTTCCACCACCTACCACCTTCTCCGTGCACCTCCTCAGGCTTCCTCAATCTTCACTTGAAACGCGAAGTGCGAGGAGGTCATGGACTTATTTTCCTCAAAAATCCACAATATCCGCCAGGCAGCGTCATCCTCCTGCCTCTCATTACCCTCTACCACTCCACCCCATCCAGATCTGCCCCTAAAACTCTCCAAACCTGTGCGCAACCTAGGCATCAGGTTCGATCCCCAACTATCCTTCCTCCCCCATATCCGGTCCCTCACCAGCACCGCCTTCTTCCACCTCCAACGGATCGCCAGTCTTCGGCAATACCTCACCCCAAAAGCCGCTGAAACCCTGGTCCACGCCTTCATCACCACACGGCTGGACTATTCCAATGCCCTCCTCACCGGTCTCCCCTCCACCACAATCCATAAAATCCAACTGATCCAAAACTCTGCCGCCCGCATACTCACCCGCACCAAACTTCTCTCCCCCATTACCCCAGTCCTTGCCAGACTTCACTGGCTCCCTATCCCTGAGAGGATTGACTTCAAGATCCTCACCCTTGTTTTCAAATCCCTCCACTCCTCTGTACCCTCTCTGACCACCTCTCTCCTCAAACCAGCTCCCGTTGCCTTCGCTCCACTGGGTCTGGCCTCCTCCATGTCCCTCGAATCCTCCGCTCCACCCTCGGGGGCCGGGCCTTTAGCCACCATGCCCCGAGGCTCTGGAATTCCCTTCCTCACTACCTTCACCTCGCCCCCTCTTTTCTCAGCTTCAGGTCCCAGCTGAAGACTTTCTGTTCGACCGCGCCTTTGGTCACCTTTCTCCCCCAGCCCCTGGCTCGGTCCCAGGATCCGCTATTGTGAAGCGCTCTGAGACGCCGTCCGGCGTGGAGGGCGCTATATAAATCAAAGTTGTTGTTGTTGTGTAAGCTCTGACTCATAATACAAGAGTCAAACCGACTTAAACAAAACATTTTTGATATATTAAAGTGTCCCTTTAAATAAAATCATGCCAGAATATCTAAGATACTACTTCTCAGCAAAAACAAGAATTTTATATTAAAAATAAGATGCAACATGAATATTACATCAATGTAGAGTCATGCAGCTCGGTGGTTAGAGCACTCCTCCCACAAGGAAGAGACCTGGGTTCAATTCCAGGCAGTGCGAAACCTTGAGCAAATTTCCTTACTCCCCACGCCTAATAATAATCCCTTAAGAAAAAATCCACGACTATTTGTGGGACACTGCTGTGCACAATTGGCAGTATTTGTGGGAGTTTCTCCCACAAATACTGTATACAGTTAATTCACTTTACAGTATATTCTGTGAAACGCTGCGATTCGTCTGGAAAACGTGGAACATCGCTGTATCAAAATGCAAGGATTATTTTCATTAGGTGCCCACCTACCCACGTGCTCGACACAAAGCAATCTCAGTTCCCCAAACTTAGAGACACAAAAATAAATACTGGCAAGAGATCCCACACAACAACAACTTGCATTTATCTAGGCGTCCTCCCTCCACACCAGGCGGCGTCTCAGAGCGCTTCACAATGGCGGAGCCCGAGGCCGAGCCAGGGGGAGGGGGAAGGTGACCGTAAGCGCGGTCACATATGTTCATGTCTTCAAAGTTCGGGGAGGTACACAACGCAAGGTAAAAAACTGCATGAATAAAAAGCAGCAAAAAGGTCTCATAACTTACAATTGACAAAGTCATGACTGAGCTAATCAGTTCTGTCTCCCGAGTACAATTGATCCGTTCTTTCATTGTTCCCTTTTGTGTTTTGTGTTTATATCACAGGCGCCAATCTAGACGGAAAACATGTTTAACGGTGACTGTTCAGCACATTGAAGCAACAGAGCTCTTGCAGGAGTGATACGATGGAGGCAAAAATGGAAAAGGATTTTGTTGTGATTATTTATTGACTATTTTCAGCAAGTATCCAGTTAGAATGATGCTGATATTGACAAGGCTTATTGTGTAGTGGAATGTACCTGAAGGGCATTTGATTAAAGTTGAAGTGAGTTATCCTAATCTCTCAGCTGGTGAAGCCACAGTTAAAATATTGTGTACAATTTTAGACACTTCGTCTTCAGAAGAATACCATGAGTTACGAGAGCTTCAAGAAGATTAAGAGAGATGATTATGGGATGTGAGCCTCCAGTGTATAATGTTCTTTCTTGGTCAGCTGGGTGCAAACTCATTGCTAAGATGACCAGAATGACCAGTTCCACATACTGTATTATTATAATAATAATCTTTGCACTTGATATAGCATCTTATAACATATTTGAAATGTATCAAAGCAGTTCACAAAATACTGTACAGTCAATTGACTGTATGAGTCCTATGAGATTCCTATGAAACACGATATGCGGAGTGGTTAGAGCACTCGCCTTACAAGTGAGAGACCTAGGTTCAATTCCAGGCAGGGTGAAACCTTGGGCACGCTTTCTTACTCCACATGACTGATAATAATTCCTAAAAAAAAAAAAAATTGGTCATTTCAATCCATGACTGTTTGTGGTTAAAGTTAACCAGGGTCAAGCAAAAAAGTAGAGATTAGAAAGATTTCACAGCAGAATGTTAAATAACCCTTTGAAAAAAAATAGCCAGATAAGTATCCAGCTGCGGATAAATTGAATGTTACACAGATAAGCAGAGAACAAGATAATCAAATAGTTTCTTGCACATGACGGTTATTGTATGGCTGGGGTCATGGAAATTCACAACAAATCTGCGGAAACACTACTTCAGTGAGCGAGTAGTAAATGTATGGAACAGACTGCAGAAACAGCAATTGATTCATTCAAATGCAAATTAGATAGATTTCTATTAGGAGATAATATCTTGTGATACAACATATAGTTTGGGATATGACATGCCAAGCCAGGATGGTGGAAGGCAAACTGGACAGTACCTTGGTCTTCTTCTATCTAGCAATTCCTGCATTCTTATGTTCCTATGGAAAGATCTGCCACAGAAAGCAACAGTTTGGTGAATAGTGTCGGTTGAGAGTTAGATAGATCAAGGGGTGGGTTGCCGAATTAACTTTGTGGGGGTTAGGGAGAAATGTTCTAGAATATTCCATCAGGGCATTACCATAATGCTTGCACCTCCTCGAGAAACTCTCAAAATGCTTCATAGCATTAACTGTAAAGTCTAGCAGTGAACGGTGTTTTTGTGAAGGTGAACACGGCAGACAATTGTTACATAACAAATATCCCACAAGCCATCAGGGTGTCCATGACCAACTTTATTTGGGGGATTGTCGGCCAGGACACCAGGAGTAACGCCCTTCTCTTATCTAACAGTGCAACAGAGTCTTTAACATTCACGATGGGATATGGCATGCGAAAGATGGCACCGGCAACACTCTCCAGCACTACGTTGGACTAAGAGTGCTTTAAAAATACAAGTTGTCGTTGCTCCAACACTGAATACCTAAAGAAAACTTTCCTTCCATTGCTCTCCTGTTCATGTGTTTTATTTTCAATGTGCGACAACCGACGATGTAATGGTCCGGTTGGGTCCCGTCCTATAGTGTTCAGCATTTGTCTCATGCCGTGTTCAGGCTTACATCAGAGCACTCACTGGTATTCCATTATTGTTGAGAAGTTTTGGCTTCTCTGAGCTCTAATCTCTGAGCTGCTGAAAAAAACAGCCTAGTATAAGTAATGAATATGCAAAGCTACCGTCAGTAATCTAAGCTCGTAATTCATTGCAGCTCCAGTGAGAACATGCTGTGTGCAGTTGCTAAATGTGGCTTCCTTGCCCCCCGCTGGATTTACAATGACAGACAAAAGCCTCCACCTCTTTGTCTTTTTTTTAAGTCATTTCATACAACACTAATGAGAGAACCTGCAAACAGCATGAGGTTTAACCCATTTACAGTGAGGGTGCTGGCATCAAACAAAGCACTGTTTAGTGTTACAGATGTGCACTGCCTTCCCACTGTCTAACCAGGGACAGCGTTGCGATCACAGTCGGTGCTGCGGTTGCACAGTTCCAGTTAACCTTGGCATGACTGAGAACCTTGTTCCAATCGTGTTGTTAACACTAAGAATAGCCACAAAACTGCGGCAAGCATAGGAGACAGTTCATAATGTATTCAACTGATGAAAATTCATCGAAAATCTTAATTAGCAAATGCCTTCACGTCACAAAATAATAAATGTCTGGAATTCTTGTGCTCAGATTAGACATTGATAGTCTGCTGAAACACATGGGATGTTTAGTCCAGGAGCCGATAGATTCTACTGCAGTTAATGCCAACAGATCTGAAACACCTACAAAGTAAGTGTCCTGAAGATTTCTTGAGATAGATACCTTGTGCAGAAAAGTTAATAACATAATCTTGCCTCAACATAAACCTTTTGTGTCAATTTGGGATTTGATGGCTTACATGGAGAAAAAAAACAGCGAGGACTTGGTGGGCTTACTGTTCAGCCAGTGTCCTATGATGAGATTATGACACACTTTAACCTGATGGAGTCTTTAAAGTCTAAGTAAATTAATCTAGCAGACTGACAATATATTTTTATCAACTGAACAAGGGCTCCATTTGTAATATGTTCATCTCTTGAACGAGCAGGTTGTGAGTCTAAACCCTGTGATAGGATTTGAGCTCATAGTCCAGGATAACAATCCAGTACAGTTCTGGGGGAGTGCTGCATTATCAGAGATACCATCCTTCGAGCGAGACATTGAACCTTTCTGCATATAAACAATACCATGTGGCAATTAAAAATTGGTGTTTCGAATCCAGGCAGGTCAGGGCAAAACCTTGGGCAAGTTTCCTTTCCACATATGCCTGATAATAATCTTTCCAAAAAAAAATAACTGCAATAAATTGGTCACTTCAATCCACGACTGTTTGTGGGACGCTGCTGTGCGTAATTGGCTGTTGCCTTTTGCTCATAAATATACAGTCAATTCACTTTACAGTATATTCTGTGAAGCGCTTTGAGATGTCTAAAAGATGTGAAAAGCGCTATATCAAATATAAGAATTATTATTATTAAAAGTAATTTCTCCTTTAATCCTGGTCATCACTCTGGTTAAGATCATTCTGGTCATCACTCTGGTTAAGATCATCCTTCATTTCACAGCCATTTGTGGGACTGTGTTTGTTGACAACACAGTCACTAAACATTACAGTAATTGCTTTGAGATATTTGAATATCACAGGTGCTTTAATACATCAAGCATTCTAGCTATGGGTGCTATTCAAATGCAAGTTGTTATAAAAATGCAAGTTTCACATCTGTTGATTGGTGCCAGTTCAACAACAACAATTTACATTTATATGGCATCCTTTACGTGGGGTAGCACCCTGGAGCGTTTGTCACTCTTTCATTCTAACATGCAACCGTAGCAATAATGGAAAGACTCTGAGCGAGTGTTGCAGGAGCATTCTGTGTGGTAAATCTATGAAGTTTGCAATTAGGAGTTTTTTTAAGGCGAGTTGCTATCGAACCTCACCATCTGCTGCTCTGAAAAGAAGGTCATTTTTTTTTACTGACAGAACTATTTATTTTTCGTGGACTTTGAATATATGACAATAGATTTCTGTTCCAAACAACCCACAAATTATTTTCAAATGTAAAATAAATTGGACGGTGGCTGAGCTGGAGTGAGATATGATTGGCATTACTTGCTGGGATTAATTTGTTTATCCATAGAAATGATTTCAGCTTTGAATTGTTTTTGTGATAGCAACACTGAAAGCAATATCTAGCACATCTTTGTGGAGTGGGTAATGACACTGTATAAGATAAGACATTGTGTAATGAACTCTGAAACTCAATGGTACAAGTTTACTGAGATCAATTCCCAACAGAATTATTGGCTTGGCTGATTATCCAGGCCTGGAACTCTTAGCCTTAAAATATATGAAAGATCAAATAGGATTTGGGAAAAAGGATCTGAAATTGAATCTTAGCGTAAAAGATATTTGGACACAGTTCTTTGGTTTCACATTGGGGGATTTTTTGGAATGGCAAAAAGGTCATTCAGATCATCAAGCAACTCCTATTCTCTCAAGAATATTACTGAACTCACTCATATTAGTTGTCAGAGCCCTCTTCATCACCTAGAAAGTCCTATTTGCTTGACCTGTTTTAACCAATATTTTAAATACAATGGCAAGTTTCGTTATTCCACACATAGCATTATCAGTAAGTAGGATCCCGGTTGTTAGTCGATTGGCAAATAATAATTTGGTCACTCAATCGACAACTGTTTGTGGGACACTGCTGTGTTTAATTGGTTGCCATGTTCCACCCACAAAACAACAGTCATTTTACTTTACCATACTGTATATTCTGTGAAGCGATTTGACATGTTCTCAATGATGTGCTGAGGCAGTCTATATCAAATGCAAGGATTATTCTTATTATTTTGGCTGCTCATTGCAAGAGTACCAATGAAAGCTAGTTTGTGAAGGGTGCTCCAAGCTCGGCTGAAACCGAAACCAACATATCAAACCTTATTGAACAATAAGCATTTCAAAGCACATCAACATCTGAAAACCTATCGCAGGTACATCATTAAATATTAATTTGCATCAAGATCGTTTGCGGGAGGTGGTAATAAAGGTTAGCCACTGTGTTTCAAGATAATTCTTGTCCATTAAAAAGCAAACAGATGAAGCGTAAATAAAATGAGACAATAATTCCAAAGTATGAGCTACCTACACACTGGAACCGCGATATATCCAACCTCTCACTATAATACTGTCTGACCTATCGTCGTATCCCAGTGTCTTGGGACATTCTCTTAACATGAAAGGCGCTCTAAAAATATAATTTTGTTGTAGTTGTTGTATCATTGTCCCTCTTCCTCCCCCCCATCAAGCAGCATTTCACACTCCTAATTGGGACAGCCACCAACTTATACCATACCCCTCACAAAAGGACATTGATATACAGTCACATAATAATAATCTTTGCATTTGATATAGCGCTTTTTAAGTCTTCAAGACGTCTCAAAGCACTTCACAGAATATACTGTAAAATGAATTGACTGTATTTGTGGGCGAAATAGGGCAGCCAATTGCGTGCAGCAGTGTCCCCAAAATCAAAAGGTCGTGGATTGAAATGATCAATTTATTATTGGTTTTTTGGGGACGAATTATTATGAGGAGTGTAG
Source organism: Hydrolagus colliei (assembly GCA_035084275.1). NCBI lineage: Eukaryota > Metazoa > Chordata > Chondrichthyes > Chimaeriformes > Chimaeridae > Hydrolagus > Hydrolagus colliei. Next base: position 6,059,796 of record CM068763.1, on the reverse strand, counting down.
TAGTGTACATATATATACTGTGGATCTGTTTATACCCCGGGTGCAACATAGATCTGGTGGATATTGGAACTGGGTTGAGCTTTTGGCCTCTGACCCTGGTGCGTGCAGGAACAAAAGGGCTCCTGACATCCCAGCAACAGCTGGAAACCCTCAAGAGAGTAATTACCAGATTCGTGCAAATGTGGACTGTCTGTTGGTGATACCAGGGCATTAACCCAATGATCAGAAAATAATGACTCTGCTAAACGTCCTCCCGACGTGAAAGGTGCTATATAAGTGCAATTTTCTTGTTGTTGTAATACATTATAACAGTGACTTGTCATAAACACAAAGGCAAATTTTCTGGACCCATAAAACGACAACCTGTGTTTACATAGCGCCTTTCAAGTGGGGCAACAGCTCGGAGCCTGTCAATAATTATCATTGGTTGAGGCTCCACTCACACGCTTCATGTGAAAGTCCTACATCAAAATTAAGGATTATTATTCCCAGTATTATTTTCTACTTCACCAATCATTGAAAAGGTCCCCTAACCGATATAGCCCAAAATGAAATACTGTCTGTTATTCCCTGCATATATCATTGTAACATCACGAGTGTAAAGGTAAGAGTGAACAAGAGAGAGGTAATTATGGAAGTAAAGGGTAACATGATCAATATATCCAGTCAAAATCTGGAAAACAGGTTTTAATCACAGTTGCAGTATTATGTTGTTTCTGAGCTGCTGCTCTGTGAACAATGACCTCTTCAATGACTCTAGACTTTCAGAATTCGCTGTTTCCAGTCTCACTTGAACCTTATTGATTTTTAAGTTTATTTGTTCAACAGCTACAGTGGGAATTAATAAATCACCGTGGCTGGTCATTGTGATATCAGCCTCAGATGCCCTGTACATATCTACAGTAACAGGAAAAGCAATGGCCATTGATCTTTCTGGACTTAACGTGCACTGCAGTAAGGAAACACCCTCATTAACGAGTGCATAGACACCATTCCAGTCGATCACGCCATCCTCCTCCACCGTCTGTCCTCCATCACCCACCTCAGTGGGACCGCACTCGCTTGGTTCGAGTCCTACCTCACAAACCGCCAGCAGTACATCAAACGGCTTTTCCTCTTGCTGTTTGCCTTGGTGACCTGCGGGGTACCCCAAGGATCCATCCTTAGCCCCCTTCTCTTCCTTATCTACATGCTACCTCTAGGTGATGTCATCCGCAGACATGAGGTAAACTTCCACATGTATGTGGGTGACACCTGCCTATTTTTCCACCTCAAATTGCAACCCCCCAATCCCCTGATGTTCTGGCAGCTCTATTGAGTCTGGCCTCCTCCTTGTCTCCCGAATCCTCCGCTCTACCATTAGCGGCCATGCCTTCAGTCACTACACCCCCAAATTATGGAACACCCTCCCTCAATCCCTTCGCCTTATCCCCTCCTTTTCCATTTTCAGTCTGTGCCTGAAGACCTTTCTGTTCGACCGCGCTCTGTGCTCCGGTCATCTTCCCTTTGCCCCTGGCTCGGCTCCGGGCTCCGCTATTGTGAAGCACTCTGAGACACCGTCTGGCATGGAGGGCGCTATACAAATGCAAGTTGTTATTGTTGTCTGGGTCGGATACAGTGACTGTCCAGTGCCTTGGGTCATCCTCCTGATGTGAAAGGCGCTTTGCAAGTGTAATTTTGTTGTTGTTTCCATTTACAACTGACCTCAGTAGACTACACAGTGAGATGGGAATCCTGTCACATTCAGTTGCATCTCAACATCTTACCAGAAAGCGTTAATAGCCACATCTATAACCACTCCCCTCTTATCCTGCTCAGCAACTTCTCCAGTTTGTCCTTTACTGTTCCTCCATAAACAGCAAAAGCACATATGCTCTTCAATCCCCACAAATGGTTTCTTTGAAGTACTTTTTCCAGATGGGATGTCGGGTGGGGATGTGGGGTTTGAGGGGGTGGGGGGGGGGGGGGGGGGGGGTGAGGGAGGGGAAGAGAGAAACAAGATTTATTTTGATTTTATTGCACTAATTGATTTCCTGCCAGCCCAAATGTGAATCATTGCATTCTGTGCACTGTTGTGCTTGAGTTGGAATTTAAACACCTTTAAGATTGTTTGAGATTGGATACTTGCAACCTCTGAGGTCACTGAGGGAAGTGCGATGCTAATCACACATCAGTTTGTGGAGCGAGAGAAATATAGAACGTAATAACAGCCAGGCAGGATTCTATTGAATTAACTGTCGACCTCATTACTCATTGTCAGTCCATTTGTACTTGATTACCACCATCTTTTCAACTGAGAAAACCTTGGTGACAAAGAGAGTAGAGAGGATGGAGAGTGCGAGTGTAAATGAATGCATCAGGGAGAGGATAAGTGTGAATTAGTGTAGTAGTCAAAGAGTGAGTGAGGTCTGAGTGAGTGAGTGCAATAGTGAGCAACACAGAGAGAACAAAATAAATGTATTGAAGAGAATAGGTGAAGGAGATAGTGGGAACTGACATATGCTGACTTTAAAAAAAGAGTAATCCTAGTCATTAATCTTTATAATGGTGTCTCTTGGTATAAAGATTTAGTGCAAACACTCGCTATTTGTAGTATATGAGCATAAAAAGGCTTTGTTTCCTTTTAAAATCCATTTCACATGGGTGACAATTTAAAACGGTCTTAAACCGTGAATTTTTTTCAGACTGAACAAGCAAAAGATGACAGACATTTGCAAAAAAAAAAGACCATTGCTTGGGATTGCTCTCTGAGAATCTGTCCCAATTAGGTGTGAATGAGGCTGGTTTGGTCAAAAAAAACACAACTGTAAACAGAACAAAAACACAACAAAAACAGCTAGTGATGATCTACTGAGATCTACTCTCACAAACAGCATATAAATTGCACATTCCAGGCCATACTGAACTTGTCTGTATCCATGGGGAGTCAGGGTACACCTCAACCTCACTAGCTTGGGAAGAGATAGATAACTTTGGTGACTGTAGTTGAAAGTGCTAACCCCCTTTCTTTGCCAGTAACCAGGCTACAGAAGGCACCCATTACAACAATACCCTGCATTTATACAACGACAACAAAATTACATTTATAGAGAGCCTTTCATGTTGGGGGGAGGAGGGGGGATGTCCCAAGAGACTGAACTCCATGAGGGAGAGGCAAGATGGAGGGGGAGGGGAGGGAGAGAGGTTGGAGGGCGGCAGAAGGCACGATCGAAAAGGAGAGTCTTTAGCCCGAGGCAAGGGAGGAAGCGAGGCGAAGGGACTGTGGGATGGAGTTCCACATTGTGGGGGCAGAGAGGCTGAAAGCCCGTGCACTGATGGTAGGGTGGGTCAGGCGGGAGACATGTAGCAGCTGGATATAGCACCCTTCGTGCTGGGCAGCATCTCAGAGCATTTAACAGTGAACCATAAAGTAAGGCTGAAGCCACTCAAGTACACAAAATCATGACAATATGTATTTTCCTCCCTGTCTAAAGCAGGAAGAATTACAGCTCACTGTGTTCCTAGTACATAAGCATACAGCAAATAGAAGCAACCTTCACATTCAGCTCGCCCCAACACCCAGAGCCAAGCATTCCTTGAACACACCAACTGACGTGCAAAGTGCCACGCAATTACTGAGCTGTAGCATTTCTGTATCACTAAAATAATCTTGCAAATTGCTTCTTGGCTCCCACTTAATCCTTTGATGAACACATAGTTCCCTGTTCAAGACCGAAACTGTAGAACACAAATCTGGCTCCTTTAACAACACTGTATGCAATAATATTCCGTGTATTTAAATATAGTGGCTTATCACATCTTCAAGATGTCTCAAAGCACTTCACAGAATGTACTAAATTTACCTAAGCATGGACTAAACTGTGTAGTTGCGTAGGATGAAGTGCCAGAGAACTTCACAAAGGCCAGAATCAGGCTCCGAAACAAGAGGAGGAGAAAGGAAGGGTGAAGGTTGCCAGTGGTGTGGTCAAAAATGGGTGGGTGGGTGTGATTCCAAGACAGATAGAGAGAGGGAGAGAGTGAATGGAAAGGGAAGGGAGTTCCAGAGGTTAGCGGGTACAGTTGCTGAACGCTCAATCGTTGATCATGGGGGTAAGGGATCAATCGATTCCTCACTGATCTTCTCTCATCTTGTGGAGTCCGGTAGATCAGTGATTAGAGCACTTGCCTCGCAAGTAAGAGACCTGGGTTCTATTCCATGCAAGGTGAAATGTTGGCAAGTTTCCCTACTCCACAAACCTCTGTTTACCTAGCAGCAAGTAGGAACGGTTAGTCAGATTGCTTTTCCGGGGATAAAAATTCATTTAAAAAAAATGTGGTCACTTAATCCATGACTGTTTGTGGGACACTGCAATTGGCTGCCACATTTCGCCCACAAATATACAGTATTTCTATGAAGTGAGACGTCTTTGAAGACATGATAATGCAAAAACAACACAAAATGACACTTGTATAGCGCCTTTCACATCAGGAGGATGTCCCAAGGTGTTGGACAGTCATTCTTTCAGACCCGAAGCAGGGGCGAGGAAGGTGGAGGGAAAGGGGCGTGGATTTGGGGTGATCAATGGGTCCATCGAAGAAGAGGCAGGACTTGAAGGAGGCTAGGGAGGGGGTGAGACAGAGGGACTGCGGGATGGGGTTTCCAAAGGTTAGGGGCCGAGTGGAGGAGGACATGGAGCAGGCCGGAGCCTGCTGAGCGGAGTGGGTGGACAGGTTGGTAGGGGGTTAGGAAGTCACAGAAATAAGGTGGGGTGAGGCCATGGAGGGCTGATTATAGATTCATAGATTCATAGAATTTTACGGCACAAAAGGAGGCCATTCGGCCCATCTAGTCTGTGCCGGCTCTTTGAAAAGAGTGATTCAATCCCACTGCCCTGCCCACTCCCCATAGCTTAATAGACCTGTTCTCCCTAAATAAAGATCTAATTCCCTTTCAAAAGTTGTTATCGAATCAGCCTCCACCACCTTTTCAGGCAATGCATTCCAGATTCCAACAACTCGCTGAGTGAAAAAATTTCTCCTCAGCTCCCCTCTACTTCGCCTTGAAACTATTTTAAATCTGTGACCACGAGTCACAGATTCACCCACGAGTGGAAATAGTTTTTCTCTATTTGCCCTGTCGAAACCCCTCATGATCTTATAAACCTCTATTAGGTCTCCCCTCAATCTTCTCTGTTCCAGAGAGAATAACCCTAGCCTATCTAGCCTCTCCTCATAGCATAGCTGAATCCTGGCACCATCCTAGTAAATCTTCTTTGTACCCTTTCCAATGTCTTCACATCCTTTCTGTAGTGTGGTGACCAGAATTGAACACAGTATTCCAGCTGAGGCCTCACCAAAGTTTTAAAGTTTTATTATTATTATTATCTCCAAAGGTCATCAAGCAAAATTCCAGAGGGATGTTTCAGATAACATTGGGGCACAATGTACATTTTAAACAGAGTTCTTCACTAAAGAAACTCTTCTCCAGAGATGGTTGGTAATAATGATGTCTGGCTGGTTCCGGAGGGAGATTCCATACGTGTGATTGGGATTTTTAATGAAGGAATCCTATTAAGAAATGCTGTTGATTAGATCCTGGTTAGATACCTTAATGGACTCAGAAATCAACCAACAATAACTTGCAAAACCAAAGGCAAACCCCAGGAGAGGCAGATAGAAGCGTAGCACAGGAAAACAGTTCAACGTGTTTGATCATGGCTTAGTGAGCCCTGAGGCCACCTTTAGATCCAAGAATATCCGATGGAAATTAGTAGAGCTGTTCATAGGAGCAGGTGTTCTACATTATGCTCATGTATATGACACTCGATAACAGTTAATGTAAGCATGGATATAACCAACCTGTCCCATTGGATGGAAATATTTTTGAGGGGACTGAGTAATATTGCGTTACAAGTTTTATCTTCTCTTCTTTTCTTTTTTTTGCCATCAGCTGGGTGTCTGACATATGCAAAACCCATCACCATGCTTAAGAGTATCCAGACCAAACTGAGAATTCTCTATGCTTCTCACCTACACACGGAAGTCCCAGAAATAGATTGTGGGAATGGAATGTGCACTCTCTCCCTGGAGGAATGCGTCCTCCTTATACAATCCCAGAATGAATTAGGCCGAGGTTGTCAGGCTCCAAGGCTTGGGGAGAGTGTGTGTTGGGGTAACTGCTGGAATCTATCCAGCTAACATCTACATAGCTTGCCATTGATATCACTGTTTGGCAAACATCCCTGCTGTTTGTCCATCTATGACCACCCTACCCATTATGGCTTTGGCTTGCAGGGTTAACAGGAGCTGAGTGGGATGATTCCCTGGCTCAGTACCTGGTCTGCCCTTCCAGGGCCTACTGATGAGCCAGACTGGGCTGTCCTGTCATCAGTAGTGCCCTGGCATGCTGCAGCCCAGCCTGGCTTAGGAACCAGGCTACTTGTCCATCAGGTGTGACGATAATGATAGTAACAATAATAATAATCCTTCCTTTTGATAAAGCGATTTTCACGTCTTCCAGACAAAATATGCAGCAAAGTGGTTTACCTGCATTTTTGTGGGTGAAAACCGGCCACCAATTGTGCACAGCAGTGTCCCACAAACAGTTGTGGATTGAAACGGCCAATTTATTATTGTTTTTTTTGAGGGATTATTATCAGGCTGGGGCATAAGGAAACTTGCCAAAGGTTTCAACCTGACCTGCTGGGAATTGAACCCAGGTCCCTTGCTTGTGAGGTGAGTGCTGCAAACACTGAGCTACAGGATTTCACCACCTTTCCCCCCCTCTCCCCCCTTAACCCCCTTTCTCCCCCCTTTTCCTCCCTGATTTTACCCCACCTTTGCCCCTCTCTCCCCCCTTATCCCCTTTCTCCGCTGGCCCCACTTCCACGACTGTTTGTAGGACACTGTTGTGCGCAATTTGGCTGCAGCGTTTCTCCCACAAATATAGTAAATTTTCCTACCGCCAATCACAACCCCTCCCCCCCTCGCTCTGGTCCCTACCTCTTCTCCCCCCTTTCTTCCCTTTGTCTTCTCCCTCACCCCCTGCTCTGATTCCAACCTTGGGACATTGTTGTATTCTGTGAAGCGCTTTGAGACGTTGATAAGACGTGGAAAGCGCTATATAAATGTAAGGATTATTATTATTATTATTTCCTGGGCCAGCATCCCCCCACAGTGGAAGTGGATGAGAGCCTCCAATGAGTTGGCAGCAGGTAAGATGGGGCTCAAGGATGCTGCAGATTGGGGCTGCTCGGAGGACTGGCTGTGATCCTTCTCAGGGCTTTCCTCTCCCAGTTCTCTTTAAAGAGATGGGCCTGAGCCCACTCTAGCCCAAGACTAAACCACCAGCCCCCATGCTTGTGACCCGTTATCAGGTGGTTTCTGGGGCTGGAATAACTCCTGCTCAATTCACTTAAAGAGTTAATGCCTTATTTGTAAAATAAACTGTTCACTGGAGACAAACGGTTGTTTAAGCTGAGTTTCGCCGCTTACAGAGGATTCACTTACAAAGAACGTTTTTTCATCTCGAGCCAGGATGACTGATGTTTCCTTGTTAAAAAGTGAGTTGAAGCTATGTGTGACCTTCCTTAAGCCACTAGATCAAACCGAGAGCAGTGCCGAGTAGAACACTCCGAGATAACATTATATTGTCCCTTACTCAGAGCCAGTTCGTTTGCAGAATAATAAATACAGCGGTCAATATCTAACATTAGCATTGTTGAAGTTAAAATCTAACAAGTCAGCAGAGTGCCAATGATTAACGCTTTCCCACGTATTATCTTTCTCAAATCAATTGTATGCTCTGAATAAAGGAATTTACATCCAGGTTCAGACATTGAAATGCAGACAATAGGTCTCCTGAGACGCAGAGCCCGTGGCACTTACTTACTACCCAGGATTAAGGGATCTATAGAACTGCAGTCAATTCTGGCTGGCAACAAATGGTTACACGACAAGGCAATCTCTGTTCATTTAACGATGACACTCAGTCCATTACAATTATTATATATCAAGAGCTCTCTCCAAGGTCACAGTGATAGCAGCGAGGCAAACACAGCTACAAAGGAGCCACAGAAATGCCTTAAAACATATCTCTGACTAACTTAATGCTGTTTGCACCTGTCACTGTTACCCTGACTGTTGTACACTCAACACTAGAGTCTTTGCTGATGGAATGTAGGCAACACAGCTGCCAGAGGGACGTAGTTCTCCAGTGGCCAGAACTAGTTTGGTTTCAGGCTAATAATAATAAGTAATAATAATAATCCTTGCATTTGATATAGCGCCTTACCGCATCTTCAAGAAGTCTCAAAGTCTTCACAGAATATACTTTAATGTGAATTGACTTTAGTTTGTGTGTGGTCAAACACGGTAGGCAATTGACGGTTTGCAAAAAAGGAACCTCCTCTCAATTGCCACTTCTCTGCACCCAGCAGTTAAAATAACAATAAAATAATAAGTCTTGCATTTGGTATAGCACCTGGTCACAACATTGAGATGTCCCAAAGAGCTTCACAGAATATAATGCTCTAATATAATAAAATGGATTGACTATGTATCTTGTGGGCGAAATGCAGTAGCCAATTGCACACAGCTGTGTTCCAAAACAGTTGTGGAGTTTTGGGGGGAAGGGATTATAACAGTCATCCAACAACTGGGTTCCTTCTTACTGCTGGGTAACCAGAGGGGTCTGCATTAAGGAAATTGCCTAAGGTTTTGTACTGCAAGGGAATCGAACCTGGGTCATCTCGCTTACGAGGTGAGTGCAATAACCACTAAACTAAGGGACTTTCCAGTTACAGTTGCCTCCTTATCTCAGAACTCTTGCCATTAATGGGTGAATTTGCAAGTGTTTATGTGTGTTTGTGTGTATTGGGAGTGAAAATCTGAGGACACAATCTTGGATATCACAAGATCAATGGAAATGAATTGGGTGCAAATACATTTTATAACCGTGGCAGAAGGAATGTTTCTAAGAATCCATCATACCTTGTTATTCCATTGTGGTGTATGAGGGATTAAGTGGATTTGATACATCAGGACACATCACACGGGTGACTTTGACTCATGTTCTGGAGAAATAAAGTGAATGTGCTCCAATTTGCCGTTCAATAACAGTGGCCAATTACATTCAACTAACCAAAGTCTGGTGTTGCACAGTGAGGATGGGAGAACAAAGGAAACAGAGAGAGAGAGAGAGAGAGAGAGAATCAGGGAATGGAAGAAAGGGAAAGTGAAAGAATGTAGATTGAATTGCTGCCATTGATTTCTTGCCCGCACAGAAATAATGTGCCGTTGGAGTGTTAGTCCAGAAACCTGGCGAATGTTCCACCTTGATTCAGTTCATGCACGTACCGTTGTAAATGGCAATATAAGTGACAATCGATAATGGTCGCGCTCCCTGTGTACTAGGATGCTGGACTGAATAGAACTGCTGTGTGTTTGCTATTGGTGTAGAACACTCCCCAGAGGCTGTGAGACACAGGAAGATGGCACTGACTGCGCGCTGGAAGGGAACCTGATTCTCTGTTTGTTGGGTTAATTAGCTCTGAGGTCTGGGTGAAGCTGTGGGCAGCAAAAGCAGCAGCTCTGAACATGAGGCGATAGTTAAGAGAGATTTCAACTAATGGTAACCTTTCATCCAAAACACATGACCTGCTTGTAATCAAATTCTCTGCGGTTAAGCTTTTTAACCTTAATAAGATGCGGTGAAAGCAGCCAGTAGCCCAGCTGAAACACACTTCCACTCTGACAGGTGGCAAATAATACTGATCTCAGCCTTCCCTCCCTCACACACAAGCACTGCTGTACATTTAAAAGCCCAAATAATCAGCAGCAACTAAGTCAACTAATACCCCTCAATCTCTTTCAATTCAGATGGAAAATACAAGTGGATGACCTGGGTTTGATTCCAGGCAGGACAAAACCTTGGGCAGGTTTCCTTACTGCACATGCCTGATAAGGATTTAAAAAATAATAAATTGATCATTTCAATCCACGACTATTTGTGGGACACTGCGGTGCACAATTGGCTGCCACCGTTTGCCCACATATGTACAGTCAATTTCACTTTACAGCATGTTTTGTGAAGCGCTTTGAGATGTCTAGAAGACATGAAAAGCGTTGATTATTATGGAAAATGAAGACATGAAAAGCAATGATTATTATGGAAAATGTTTTCAGTAATCAACAAAATTGCACTTTGAGCTGTAATTATTCAATACTTACATACTTGAAAAAATCAATAGCGCTTTGAAAACCTCTACAAAATTTTTAGAGGAATTTGTGGATATGTTGCAATCTCCTAATCTTCTCCGAAGTACTTTTCAGTCACATCTTCCTGCTTGTTTTTTTCTTCATTTTTCTGTTTTCTGTCTATATTTCCATTTACTGTCTTCCCCGTGGCTTTCCTATAAAGGTCAATTGAAGCCGAAAATGTATGGTGATAATCGTAGAGTTTAATTTGTCGCACAAATTCTGAACGTAATTGTTCTCAACACACATGGGGATTCAGGTTGGCACAGAGGGTTTTATATGTTAAAGATAAAGGAAAATCTCGAGTGAGCAATCTCCACCCAAAGTACATCTCCTTACTCTAACAGAATCCAGTGAGAACTACACTCATTATCCAAAGCACTTTGAGACATTCAACCTACATTAAATGCGCTGTAAAAGAAGTCTCAAAGCATTGTGCAGAATAGATTGTAAAGTGAATTGACACTACATTTTGCAGGCAAAAAGCGGCAACCAATTGCGCACAGCAGTGTTCCACAAAACAGCCATGCATTGAGTAGCAACATTTTCTTTTAAGTGATTATTTACCTCCTGATAATGGGGTCAATCAACTAATAACCGGATTCATACTTATTGCTAGATAAACAGAGGCATGTGGAGGCATGAAACTTGCCTAAGCTTTTGCCCAGTCAGGGAATCGAACCCAGATCCACTGACTTGCAAGGCAAGCTCCCTAAACACTACATGACAAGACTCCAATGTTCAAGCAAACTATCAATTGGTTCTGATGTTATATCCATCAATGTCTATAGGGAGTACTTTGAACAGACAGCATCCTTTTTTCAAACAAATTGTTTTCATCTTAATATTTGATTTAATATCTACAAATTTGAAGTTGCAATTAACAGAATGGATTTAATTTGTGAATCTTGTTTAGCAGACCCTAGTGTCACTAGGAGACTTCAGAACCACAGGCAAATCAAACAATATTCGAGCTTCACTCACTAATCTGCATAAAACGTGTTTCCCTCTTCCACTTTCTCGATGATTGTAAACACCGCAGCAGGAAATTTGTGTACATTATCATTGCTAGTGTCCATCTCATTAACGAAAAACTTCCTTCCCAAAGTGAGCATAGTAACGTTTGCGGGAGAATTGGCATGAGGGAGGGCAGAGAGGTAAGAGGGCGACTAAAGCGACGGTCGAAGAAGTGTCTTGAGACCAGTGTTGAAGGAGGTGGTGGGGGGGACCAATCATAAGGGGTTGTGGGATGGTGTTCGAAAGTGACTCTCCAATGCTGTGCTGGGGAATGCATTACATTGTTGAAGGTTCTGTTTTCAGATGAGATATTAAACTCAGGTGAATGTTAAGATCTCATGGCTCTATTCAAATAGTGCACTAAATTGTCTGCTGCGTTTGCCCACAAAACACACAGTCACCAAACTCTACAGTATATCTTGTGAAGTGCTTTAGGACATCCTCCCGACATGCAAGCGCTACACCACATGGAAGGATTATTACTATTATCTTATAGGTCTCTAACATGAAGTGATAGTTTTTTAAATATTAGATCCAAAAATTCTCATGGTCTTAGCTTTGAAATCTTTGTCTTAAAAATCTAAGATTTCGTCAAATTTTGTCAAATTCAATTTGGAAGACAGTTTTCTGCAGAACGAACAAATGATTGCTGAAAACCAACAACAAGAACTTGGATTTATATAGCCCTCTCAACGCCGGACGGCATCTCAGAGCACTTCACAATAACGGATCCTGGAGCCGAGCCAGGGGGATGGGGAAAAAGGCGATTGAAAAAAGAGGTCTTCAGCCGTGACCAGGAAATGGGAAAAGAGGGGGCAAGGTGAAGGGATTGAGGAAGGGAATTCCAGAGTCTCGGGGCGCAGTGGCTGAAGGCATGACTGCTGATGGTAGAACAGAGGTTTCGGGAGGACAAGGAGGAGGCCAGACCCAGTAGCGTGAAGGTCAACGGGTACTGTTGTGAGAGAGGAGGTCAGAGAGGTAGGGGAAAGGAGTGCAGAGGAGTGAATGGATTTGAAAACAAGAGTGAGGATCAAAGTTTGATACAGGTGAGAATGCGGGCAGCAGAATTTTGGATTACCTAGATTTTGTAAATGGTGGCGGTGGGAAGACTGGGGAGGAGGGCAGCAGTCAAGTTAAAGCTGAGTCTAAGAATTTTCCCAAACTTTGCATGTTCTGCATGTTTAAGGTAGGTCTTGAGGAATTCCAGGCCTCTTTGTGGGTGAAAGACAAAATTTCAACACAGAACAATGAGTTAATGGGATTGTGCCACATCAAAACTTCACAGTCACAACAATCTAATTAGATAGAATTCTGTTACGAAATATCTTGGATTCATATATCGTTTGGGATACAAGTCCCAACAAGTCCAGAGACTGCCAGGAAGGTGGAATTGAACTGGATGGACCTTGATCTTATGTTCGCCAAGCAAATTCTTATGTTAGTTATCTAATGTGATTTCGATGCCGTGGGTTACTCGAGCAATGACGTTAATGAGACTGGTTTAAAATGTCTGTTCTTTCACAAATCAGTTTAATATTAATAATAAAATCATTCAATCGAATAATGGCAACTCCACTTAACTCAGACAACCTGCGTTCATTGCTAATACAATCTTCAATGACACAAAAAGAAAAAACCTCTCTGACCTATCAAGCAGAATTTTGACATATAGTACTTCACATTGAAATAAACAACAAAAAGCTATTCATATCAGGTTGGTATCTCAGGAATTTCTGGCTGAACAGCACATAAATGTTCTTTTATTCACAAAGGGCCTAATTTGAAATTTTTATTAAAGGGGATTTCTTAATAAGGAATTAAAGTCATACAACTGAAGAAGTATGGAAATACGCCACAAAGATCAGTGCCATGAACAAATTTACTTCTGAAACAGAATTTCTGCAGGTCAAAGATATGCTTGCATACTTATCAGGTCGTTGAGATGTCTTAAAGTGTTTCACAGGATTTATTACTTGGATGACCGTGTGTTTTTTAGATAAATGCAGTGCCCAATTTGCACACGGCAATAATAATAATAATGATACTGTAGTGATAGTGATAATAATAATATTTGCATTGGATTTTTTTTTGTGTCCCAAAAGAGCCATGAAGTGAGTGACCAATTTTATTTTGGGGGGAATGTGGGCTAAACCACTGGGAGAGGGAAACTCCCTTCTCTTTTTGAATAATTCCCCAGGATCTTTAATGTTCATCTGAACAAATATCTGGGGCCTCAGTTTTAAGACTCATCCAAAAGATGACACCTCCAGCACTGCATTGGAGTCAACCAGACTTTGAGTTCAAAGTACTGATGTAGGACATGAACTCACAGCCTTCTGGCTCAGATGTGGGAGCACTATCAACAGAGCAAAGCTGTAAAATACACATCTGCACATGTATGAAACGCTATTTTATTTGGTCCGAATTAACACCGTGTGTATGTTTCACTTTTGATAGAGATGATCTTTGCTGTTTTGGAGGTGATTTGTAAGAAAACGTACATTATAAATGGGGACTGAGGCAATGTTGGAGTCCTTGCTTGACACCAGGAGAAAACGTTGTCAAGAGCTTGGCGCATGTGCAGAACATAAAAAAGTCTGTGGTTCTATTTTCTTGGCTTCCCTCCCAGCAGTTTATTAATAGTTCTAATCTACTTTGTAAAATTCAGATATAGAAATTTACAAGAAGTTGCTAATCAAGGTGTTGAATGCTCATCCGCTTGTTTTAGTTGAAGCTCTTAGACGAAATCCAGAGGAAAGGGTTTTCAGGTTAAGCAGCTTGTCCTTTGATCCTCAATACAAAGTCTATTTGAATAACATCACATTTATAAGGACCGAAATTTGATAAGAGATTTTCCACAATCCCCCCCAAACTCAGACAACAAAACATGACGCAAGGAGAAGATCCTCCGTTAACGCTGTGGGAATACAAGGATCACAGAGCCAACAAGGATTTGGAGGCTTCTTAGCCTCTCACAGTAAACCCAGCGTGTTAGAACTACTCTAGTCAAAGCAGTCATTGTCTAGTTCTGAAATCTATGGTCTACACATGGAAACTCCCAGCTTTATTTTGAAACCATAGTTTTCCTTTAACTCGTTCTCGAGGAACCAGTCTGTTACATCTTTCTCTTCTCAGCTGACAGGGAACAAACACAACAACAACAATAACAAAATTACATTGATAGAGCGCCTTTCACATTGGGAGGACACATCGTTATTAGCAAATAATTGTAGATTGGATACCTTTCTCTTGCCCTGGCAAGGTCTTAGATGGATACCCAGGAGCAGTTTGGCTGTCCTTCAATTCCCATGAGATACCATGATGCATGTTCTGCTCAGACTCCTAGACACTGCGGAAGTGGCACGCATCATAGTTTACTCCATCTTGGATAGCTGCAATCGTGACAGCTTCCTGGAACCAACAACAACAGCTTCCATTTATATAGCTTTCATCACGCAGTGTCCCAGACCAAGGCCTTGCATACAAAATACTGTACAACAAATGGTGATCAGCTAGGAATGAACAATTTATTCCTGTTCCCTATACCTTTTAAGAGTTTCGTTTAAAAAATTATCTTGGTGCGATCTATTTATCGAAAAGCTCCTCTAGATTAACCCAACTGTTTGGACTTTACGGGCTTGTAAATACCGAGTTCTGTTCATTAATTCTTTAAATCATGCATTAAAATGTTTGGCTTGAGGTGACCTATTGACCAGAAATTGTTGAGCTTTAGGGGATTGATATTGAAGTGCTAACCCTTACAGTTTGCAGCATCTACATAATTGCATTGCGACGTACAGCCAAAAATAACAATAAAATATTGCAGATGGGATTATATATCAGCAAAACTGTTGATGAAATCCAGCCTTCCTACACATTACTGGGCTTCCAACCAAGTCAGGGAACAAGATAGTTTCTTTATTGGAAATGTCTACCAAGTGATGTAATACCAATTTAAGGAAACACACTCTGAGAGTCCATTGAAATTACTATTTCAAGAAAGCATTGCTCCATCATGGGTAATGACTGCTGATAATTAGAGCTACCCATGATCAAAATCATTAGATTGTGTTAAGACATTTTTAGGGGAAGATAATTGTATCCTGTGGGATTTCTCCTACTTCTCAGCACCGAAATTACAATTAGGTTGATGCTGCAGGTAATATTTAGACACAAAACTGATGGGAATTAAAGGCAAGACCGGCAGCTATGTCATGTGAACATGTTTTGTTTGGGGGTCCACACACATATGCACACACATGTATTTTAAAAAATGTACACACAAACATACACCTATACACATGCACCCAAACACACACACACACCTATACACACACACACATGCAGGCAAACTACACAATGCATAGATTTACAGGCTCCCGAACATACACCGAAATACAGGCTCATCGTATGCCTGTCGCACTCTGTACAATTTCACTCCACTTTTTGTGAAGCCACTGCTGTTCACAAAGCAGCTGTCGCCTTTGCCCCCAGACTACACAGTCAACGCACTTCACTGTATATCCTATAAAGTGATTTTGCTATATCAATTGCGATGATTGATATTGTTATTGAGGAAACTGTAAACTGCTGACAACGCAAGCCACACAGTGGTCTGTTTGATGATATTCATAAAAGGATTTGTAAACATTGAATCCTGTTAGTGGTTGGTAAGCCCACAAAAATACAGTCACTCCACTTTATGGTTTATTCTTCGAAGCGCTTTGAGACGTCTAAGGTGCAATATCAAATGATAAGATGCAATATGAAATGCGAAGATTATTATTATTATGTCTCTACTTAAGAAGTCGATTTGAGTTGGATTGTGACCACAACAGTCCTCCCCATATCCTCAGCAAATGGCATCTGAGAAATAAACTGCAGTGGGTTGAGCTCAGATGTTTTCATGTTTGGTACCTAATTCAAACCCAATAACTGAACCTTCACTTGAACCTGGGTTCCTGACCCCAAGTTCCTGAATCCTTCACAACTTAATTGTCAACTGCTAATTGTGATCAAAAAGTCGCAATACTATCCACCTTAAGAAAAAGAGGCACATTGTTTCTTCAAACATAATACCAGGAGGAAAGAGGTGTCATTATGAATCTAGCTCTCCGAGATTGATGGTGATCTAGTTTCCTTTCAGTGACCTCTGGGGACATTTGTGTTTCTGTTTTCTGTGACTGCATTAGAACATTGCCTGCACAGGGAGCCCCTCTAGATCAGCTTAATAAGGCGAGAGACTACATTTTATTTCTGTCATTAAAACCTGAATTGCATCAGGGACATCTTTCATGATGTGAAAGCTACTTCACAGGATACAAAGCATTCGTCCCTGCCTATTCAGGTAGACATTAAGGATCCCAGAGCACTATTCGAAGATTGAAGATCAACATTAAAACTGGAAAAATACAGTGTCGCTTTGCACCTAAATAATTACAATCCAGTCCGTGCCCGCTGCTGTGAAGCTCTTGAAGATGTTATCCTACATGAAGGGTGCTAAATAATGGTAGGTTGATGCTTGTTGTACATTGGTATGGAACACAGCTGCTGTAATTCCCAATAAACACCTCCCAATATTTCCCACTGAACTTTTTCACAATTTAAACAGAAATTTATAAAAGTTACCACAGGCCTAGCTAGCACAGACCCCAACACAGCTGCCCCACTAACTCTTCCCCCTTTCCCACTCTCCTTCCCTTTCCCCTTCCCACTACCCCAACCCTCCCACCCCCGGTGGGGTCCCGACCTGACTGTTCAGCACTTTGGGACGTCCTCCTGATGTGAAAGGTGCTATATAAGTGCAATTTTGTTGTTGTTGTAGCTAACACGGATTCCAACCATAGGTCTAGCTAACACAGACTCCAACCCCTGTGCACCACCACTGGATGTCATGCCTTCAGCCATGATGCCTCAATAGCAAAACCCTCTTGATCTCTCTTTAGTCTCCATGGTGTTTGCCCTCACCCTAGCTCATCCTATTCTCCACTGTCTTGCTCCACCCTACTTCTAGATCTTCGCCAAACCTTCCTAACCCAACTATTCCCTCCATTCAGTGTCCATTAGTCTGCTTCCATTCCCCTACCCAGCCTATCACCCACCCAAACAATAAATTGGTCACTCAATCCATGACTGTTTGTGGGACAGTGCTGTGCACATATTATTATAATCCTTATAATAAGGATTATTATTACATTGGTGTCTGGGTTTCGGTTCTGGAACTCTACCCTGGAATCCCTTCAGCTTTCCTTTCCCTTTTTTCCTTCAAGATCCACATTCAGACCTTCTTCTTTGCATGTGCTTTTGCCCATCTTCCCCCTCCACCCCCTCACCATTTCACCACATTTGTCCCTATCCCCTGCTCAGTTGCAAACTCTAGACTGTCAACCACCTTGGGATGTCCTTGTCATGTGAACGGCTCTGTATATTTGTATTGTATTGCACCAGCAACAAATGTATTGGTGCATACTGGATGGTAGCTAGGTAACTGCGTTTCAAAATCAATGTTCTTTATATCTCAATATCTGTGCCATAAAGGTTTCTGCCTCACACATTGATGACCACACCACAGGTGGGTGGCCAAAGGGAAAACAAAAATTGAAAAAATAATGCGTTTTAATTATTTTTTCAGATCGCAAGGGCTTTTTTTTAAAGCAGGTAATTAAACTGGATTGATCTATCAGGAAAGGAAGCTTTAATTAATCTCACAAATGTCTTTTTGGATAAATTCTGCAAAGCTCCCTTGGAACCCAGTGAGTCGTGCAGCTTTAAAACAACACTGGAATGTGGAGACATGGGAATTACTAATTATTATTTTGTCAGTTAATTAACTGGGGTATTGCCCTTGATTAATGGAACACAACATTGCATAAAGACCGGACGTCTTTCTCAGGGTAAGAATTAATCGGAAAAATAAGCAATGAGTCATAATCCAGCAGTGTCCACTATCGCTTCTTATTCACATTGGAGAAGAGATTGTTGAAAGGCAATATGATTGCAGTTTTTGCAGAATATAAACACACCAAGTAAGGCAGTCCATGATAGGCTGCTGAATGTTGAACCAGAGTACAAGGCCTACGATTGAACGGAGGCAAATGTGCAAACAAATCTGCGGATACGCTACTTCAGTGAGTGAGCATTAAATGTATAGAACAGACTCCCTTGGGACACTCTGGAAGCAAAAAGTATTGATTCGTTCAAGAACAAATTAGATAGATTTCTGTTGGGAAATAATATTTTGGGGTGCACCATATAATTTGCGACATGATGTGTGCAAATGACTGCCAGGACGGTGGAAGTCAAACTAGATGGACCTTGGTCTTTTTTTGTCTAGCAATTCTGTGCTTATGTTCTATGTTCCCTTGCCTCTTGTCCGTCTTTGGAAGCTCAGTGTTGCATTATAGTATTTAGTAATAAATAGAATTGGCTTCCTTAAACATCATGAAAAATCTTGGGTTTAGATCAAACAGGAGGATGTTTCTCCCATCTTCTACCCTCCATTTACCTCTCCCATCCCTAAGGAACATAGTCACTTAATAGGTATGGTGGTCCTACATGTACAAGCAATCGAAACCTTGCCAAACAGTGGCAAATCATGAGGTTCTAGCTGGCTAAATTCCAACAGTAACCCCAACACACGCTCTCTGTGGTTCCCAAGTTTTGGAAATTTTGAAAATTCCCTCTCACCAGCATCTCATATTGTACAGAATTAACTAAGCAGGTGCATCCCTCTAGGGAGACTGTGTGCATTCCCACACACCAGGAGACTCATATGTCTAGCTGCTATGTTCATCTATAACACCGAAATGTAAAACTGTAGAATGCAGCAAAGAAAATGTAAACATTTCAGGAAAGGGCGAAAACTCAGAGCATGTATTTCTGACAGGATCGATTGGACTAAACATTGGTATCAGCCTGAATCAGCAAAATAATCCTCCAGTAAAACATATTCTCACACTCTGCTGTAAATCCCAATGATTTCTGATGCATTACCTTGCTCTAGTATTGAATATGTACCATTTTAATCAATCTACTCTTCCATTAGTTTCTAAAAGAAGCAGACGGGAGCTGAGGAGAAATTGTTTCACTCAGCGAGTTGTTCGAATCTGGAATGCATTGGCTGAAAAAGTGGTGGAAGCCAATTCGATAGCAACTTTTAAAAGAGAGGTAGACGTTTATTTGGGGAGGAAGGGTTTACGCAGTTATGGGGAGAGAGCTGGGGAGTGGGATTGAGTTGCTCTTTTCAAATGGCTGGCACAGACTCGATGGGCCGAATGGCCTCCTTTTGTGCCATAAGATTCTATGATTCCATGATTAATGGTCACATTGTCACTGACAATCACCTCTTACTGATCTAGCTTCTACAGTTTTACTTCCCTCACTTCCTCACCCTTCTTTTTTCCTGGAGTGCAGACCAGCAATTGCATGACAACTTTGCGGCACTCTCCTACTTATCCTATGATTTTGCATGTATTTGTTTTGTGCACCCTGATACTTTTCGAAAGTGAAATAAGAGATTACCTTCTATATATATCCTGTAGTGAAACTTAGCATTAGCTTCCAACCCTGCTGGAAATATTGCAATTGTAAATATCCCAAACACACAGAACAAATCTGACTTGGCTGTAAAAGCAACATGGGTGGGTTAGACACTGAAGATTTAGTGAGGTTGCAAAATCTGATCCTTCCACCCAGGTGCGTTTCACTCTGTCGCTTGTCATTCAGGTGCTTGGGAATGGAATGTGACATGAACTCTTTAGCAATGTCAATAACTTTCAAGCGAGTCCCTGAACTGTTCAGTACTCGCTGACCTGCAAGTGAACTGTCTTCTAATCACAGAATATGTCCAGAAGTGCATGCACTAAGTGGAAAGTATATTGATGTATTATTTGTACCTCAGAGACACTAGTGTTTCACTATTGCAGCCACTGTATATGACTTGGATGGACTATACCAGAGGGTAGCCTCACCATTGAAAACTAGCGGCTTGGAATAAGTTGAAGGAACCTACCTTAACCTTTCCTTCCGAACCTCACTTCCAGCCCCTGCTGTACCTCTCCCCTCTTCCCAGCTGCCACGCTCTTCCTCCCTCCCAAATCCCTCCAGGTCTGACTCCAAGATGAATGTCAATCACTTGGTTGAAGCACTAGATGATTCATAGCTTCCAAATAGGAATTTTCTTTTAATCAAGGAAAATCTCAACAGAGTGACTGTTTGTAAAACACAACAAGCCGGCGTCTCTGCGGGATGGTTGGGTCTTTCTGGAAAGTCCCCTTTTGCGGCGTTCCACACTAACTCTGGGAAATATTATAATTCTATCCGTAAGAGCAATGTGACAGAAGTTGGGCAGATGATTAATGGGGGTAGTCGCTGTACAGCAGTGGTCATTAGCAACTGCCTGAAATCTCTCACAGGGCTACAGATGAAACTTAGGGTCTTGTTACTGGAGTGTTGTGTGCATTGCTGAATGAGGTCTTATCTGTGTTGTCGTTGTTTAACAACCACTCACACAAGAACACAATTTCATCTGCGATTCAAAGCCAGGTCACTCAGTCAAGTCTACAGTTTACCTCTTGGGTGTGTGTGCTCTTAAATACCCTTGCTATTTGAACCCCTTTGCACAATATCCTGATATGTTCACTGTATGTACAATTTCTTGCTATGGTATCTGTTGGCATCACTGTAGTATCAGCGTGTGTCAGTTGGAGGTATTCTTATCTCTGGGTAAGAAGGATGTATAGCTGGAAGCCTCAGTTCATAATGTAAAGGTGTTCATAATTTCAGTTCATAATGTAGGTCTTACGGTTACCTCCCCCCTCCCCCTGGCTCAGTCTTGTGCTCTGCCATTATGAAGAGCTCCAAGACGCCGCCCGCCGTGAAGGGCGCTTTATAAACACAAGTTGTTGTTGTTGATCTCCAACCTCCCGTTTCTATCCAAGGTCCTTGAAAGAGTGGTTGCCTCCCAGCTCCGCTCTTTCCTTTCAACTCACTCACTCCTTGAACCCCTCCAATCAGGTTTCCGCCCTATCCACAGCACAGAAACTGCCCTGGTCAAGGTCACAAATGACATCCTAACCGCCTGTGACCAGGGCTCCCTCTGCCTCCTCGTCCTCCTTGACCTGTCTGCTGCGTTCGACACAGTCGATCACACCATCCTCCTTCAACGTCTTTCCTCCCACCTCAACCTTCAAGGCACAGTCCTTGACTGGTTCCACTCTTATTTGACCCACCGTTTACATTTTGTTTCCTCCAATGGTTTTTCTTCAAACATCGGGCGCTGCCAGCCTCAACATCCAAGGCTGCACTCTCCACCTCACAAAGCCAATCAGGAACCTCGGCATCATGTTCGATCAAAAACTTTCCTTCCTCCCCCAAATCCGCGCCTTGACCGGCACCGCTTATTTCCACCTGCGCAACATTGCCAGGCTCCGCAACTATCTTACCCCCCGCGCTGCCGAAACACTCGTGCACGCGTACATCACCTCACGGCTGGACTACGGAAACTCTCTCCTCGTCGGCCTCCCCAGTTCCTCCATTCATAGGCTGCAGGTCATCCAAAACTCTGCAGCCCGTGTACTATCCCGCACCCGCCTCCGCGACCACATAACCCCCACCTTCGCCCGTCTCCACTGGCTCCCCATCCTCCAGAGGATCGAGTTCAAGATCCTCGTCCTCACCTACAAGGCCTTACACGGCCTTGACCCACCCTATCTAACCGATCTACTCTCCCCCTACACGCCCACCCGGACCCTCCGTTCAACAGGACTTGGCCTGCTCCAAGCCCCCAGCCCGAACCGCCCCACCATCGGAGGCCGGGCCTTCAGTTTCTCCGCTCCCACCCTTTGGAATGCAATCCCTCAATCCCTCCATTTCGTCTCTTCCCTTTCCTCTTTCAAGGCCGATTTCATAGAATCATAGAATCATAGAATTTTACGGCACAAAAGGAGGCCATTCGGCCCATCTAGTCTGTGCCGGCTCTTTGAAAAGAGCGATTCAATCCCATTGCCCTGCCCGCTCCCCATAGCCTAATAGACCCGTTCTCCCTAAATAAAGATCTAATTCCCTTTTAAAAGTTGTTATCGAATCAGCCTCCACCACCTTTTCAGGCAATGCATTCCAGATTCGAACAACTCGCTGAGTGAAAAAATTTCTCCTCAGCTCCCCTCTACTGCGCCTTGAAACTATTTTAAATCTGTGACCACGAGTCACAGATTCACCCACGAGTGGAAATAGTTTTTCTCTATTTGCCCTGTCGAAACCCCTCATGATCTTATAAACCTCTATTAGGTCTCCCCTCAATCTTCTCTGCTCCAGAGAGAATAACCCTAGCCTATCTAGCCTCTCCTCATAGCTGAAGTCCCTCAATCCTGGCACCATCCTAGTAAAGGATGGTGCCATCCATTTGAAGACCTTCCTCTTCGATCGTGCCTTTTGTTCCACCCCCAACTCTTTTAACCCCCCTTCATGTTTCACCCCTTCCCAAACACTCCCCTCCCAGCTCGGGTCACACGCCTCCTGTGCAGCGCCTTGGGACGTCCTCCCGACGTGAAAGGCGCTCTATAAATGTAATTTGTTGTTGTTGTTGTTGTTGTTGTTGTAGACAGGGCAGCACTGAGGGAGTGCTGGATTGTCAGAGGAGCAGCTATTAAACCAAGGTCCTGTTAACGATCCCGTGAAACTATTAGAAAAGGGAAGTGAGTTTCGCCCTGTGCCAATCAAACAGCCACCAGATCAAACTGTTCATTACTTCACAGCTGTTGCGGGTCCGTCCTTTGTGTTCAATATGGCTGCTGCGTCTGCCTACAATAAGCAATCAGTGTACTCAATAATAATTGCTGTGAATCTCTCTGAATCATTTTAATTTGAATGCAGCAAAAATGCTGGATCCGCTTATTTCTCAATAAAGAGGCCTTGATCCAGCTGAAGCAGTGCAGACAGAACAAAATGAAACAACAGAATACCAGAGTGTACACAAATAAAATAAATGCTGGCACAGGCTTTGATGCCACAGGAAAACTCAGCCTGAGGCCCACCCACAGTATAACAGAATACAGCAGTACAGCAGGGCCAAGGCTACAAGCTGTGAAGCAGGAAGTCTCTGGTAGCAAGACTGCCAACCAGGAGACACATAAGCACCATCCGCCATAGCTGCCTACATACCAGCTGCACAACATGCACAAAGCCAATCAGACACCCAATCCGGCAGCACAGCGAACTGCTTCAAACACACAATGTGACTATCTCTAACAATTTTGCCCACAAAATACACCGTCAATTCACTTTACATTATATTCTGTGAAGCGCTTTCAGAAGTCTGGAAGATGTACAATGTAAGGATTATTATTATTATAATATGGGTAACTAACTGTTTCAGAATATTGGTCTTCTTTCGCCAAGCAAATTCTTATGTTCTTATGGAATACCGCATATCGTTTGCGACACGACATGTCAAGCAATTGCCAGGATTCCTGGTGGAAGGTGAACTAGGTGGACCTTGATCTTCTTTCACCCAGCAAATTATTTTGATCTTAAATGATAATACTAATGATTCTTGCATTTGATAAAGCACCTGATCATTAATTTTTTTTATTCTTCTTCTGTTGGGATTCTAACTTCTACATTACTCCAGTTCCCTGGGTCCTGGCTGCTCTCTGCTAGCTCAGCAGATTGAGTCGTTATTCATATGGGATCTAAGGCTGAGGGTAGGCCGGTCAGTTTGACTGTGGGAGAGGCATCACAGCTGAGCTCAGCGCTGGCCTCGCTAAAATCCACACGCAAACACTTTTTTGCAGAAAATAGTGATTACCAGAGGGAATATGAGCTGATTTCTCTCTCACTGTTGCACCCCTTACTGCTGCACTTACTCACTGTGACACCCATTTGCACCCATCACTGTTACACTGCTCAGTCGCTGTAATACCCTGCTTGCCTTTCAGTCTTCCCAATAGGGTTAAACAATTCCTGCAAAAAGGCAGTTGGAAGAACTTTTTTGATACGTCTCCAGAGACATTGACAGCTGGTGCTGCAGTGCTTCAATGCCTTCTTCAATTTCACTTTGCAGAATGTTGTAAACTCCTGAATCAGCCTCAGTTCTTCTCGCCCTGTATTGAAGTTGCATTAAAGGATCTATGATAAACAGTTCTATATCTGCTCAGTTTCGTGCTATCTGTGCAAGATTGCTTGGGCACCCAAGTGCATATATGAAGATTGGGTGCTTTATCTTTGTAAGAATGCAATCATTGCTCCCACATTGACTGCAATGTTGACTGCTGAAAAAACTGTTGAATGTTCCTGATTGTCGGAAGTTTCACCAATGTATTGGAAGCCAATTAGTGTGGTGTGGCTAATTACAGTGTCCAGTGAGCCCATTGCCTCATAATCATTACAATATAATAATATTAAAAGAATATAATAATAAGAATCCTTGCGTTTTGATATAGCGCTTTTCACATCTTATCAACGTCACAAAGCGCTTCACAGAATATACTGTAAAGTGAACTGACTGTATATTTATAGTTGAAACGCTACAGCCAATTACGCACAGCAGTGTCCCACAAACAGTCGTGGATTGAAATGACCAATTTTATTATTGTGTTTTTTTTGATGGATTATTATCAGGAGTGTGGAGTAAGGAAACTTGCCCAAGGTTTTGCCCTGACCTGCCTGGATTCAAACACGGATCTCACACTTGTAAGGCAAGTGCTCTAACCACTGAGGTACAGGAGCTCCATGACCAATTGAAGCAAATTTCTTTTTTTGTCAGGTTGGTTTCTTACCACTGCAAGACAACAGACAAATTATGGAAATGAGAGCCTTGGGACGTCCTCCTGGCATGAAAGGCACTATACAAGTGTAATTTTGTTGTTATGGGTTCACAGAAACTATTGAGCCAAGGTAGCTATGTGAAAATCTAATTGAGAACAGATGACAGTTAGTATCAAATGACAAGTAATGACCTGCAAAATTCTGGTGCAAATACCTTGGCCCTTAGGCCATGGCACCTTTGGAATCTAAAACTTTGTTCAGAGTTGGATAATTTGACGTTGTGAATGTGTTTGTGTCTGGTAGTCATCAATTCGGTGATGTGTGTTTCAATCACCACAGCAGACAGCGCTAGATGCTAATCGTGCTCCTTTTATTGACCTGGACAAGGCAGAATACTTTACACTAAATTTATTTTCCAATTTCCATCAACTGCCTCTTGCACAATTGTCTAAAGCAAATGATAAACTATCTTATCCAAGATTGCAATGAACAATCAGAGCATTGCAAAAGCCATCATGAAGTCAGTGTTTTCGACCCCAGGTCTCTCCCACTGAGCAAAGTCAGAGCAGCGTTTGGTGGGGCCATGGCTGACTAACGGTTGCTTAGCAGCTTACTTCATGGAGTTTGACCTCCACAATATCTCTCTGGCTCTCCCTGATAATAGGACCCCCACTATGTCTTTTTGTTTCTCTGTCTCTGACAGTGGGGTACGCCTCCCCACAACTACACCCCCCACCCCCTCCCCCCACATTATGGAGTCAAATATTAAGTACTCCGAGGATGCTAACCTGAGTGAAGGGTGCTATATAAATGCAAGTTGTTGTTGTTTCCCCAAACAAATATTCACTTCCCGAGCAGGAACAGAGTGTTGTCATGTACTATACAAGTTTATAATATAATATAATATAATATAAAGACAGAGGAATCTGAGATGGATCAACTAACTAGACAATGTGGTACATAAAACCTTCTGCTTATTTAGAAATAGCAAAAAGTAACAGTTATGGGTCTCCCAGGGTAGTTGGCACATGCCTCACTGATGATACTCTTGGCATTGTATACCTTTTACATATGCATGAAATGAAAGTGTTCTCTGCTAATGTGAATCTGTACATTGTTTGTAGAGCTGTAGATGAAGCTGAGTGCACTCAGACTCTCAATGTAATGGGAAATTAATGTAGACAATGTCCCTTTGGTTCTATGTTAACAGTTTGGTGAATACAGAAACTGGAAATTGCCACCTTCACCCAACTCAAGGGGCAATGACTTGAGAGATGATTTTGGAATTTTCTAACCTCTATTAGTGAATTGGGCAGCCACAATGACTGGCACCTGCAGGGCATAGCTAGTGCCAATTTCCCCAAATTAATGCCAAGTACAGGTCAAAATGAAGCAATACATCAGACATCAGGAACTGACCAATTAACCTATATCCTTGCATTTGATATAGCGCCTTATCACGTCATGTCAAAGCGCTTTGCGGAATATAGTGTAAAGCAAATCAACTGTGTATTTTGTGGGCCAAAAGCAGCAGCAAATTTGCACAGAACGGTGATCCACATTACAGTCATGGACTATTACACACTTAACCTAGTGTGACTGCTGGAAATTCTTAAAGGCACATTTTCCCTGACCTGAAAGGTACCAGTTCGCTGGATAACCAGCATCAATAGTATTGGTCAGAATGCTTGCTATAACAGTATGCCTTTGGAAGATGGGGCAGGTCTTGGTAGGAAGATCTCTGACTCTTTATGATTGCTTCATTTTAGTGTAAAATAAAGAATCTGGTAAAATGCCAAGACGCCTACAAAATAAAAATGACAATATTAATAAAGTTGCAACTGTCCCAAAAATGTTCACTTTACTAATAGATGTACCAGTGTACTGTGTTGTGATAGCTTTCTATCCAGAGTATACATCTCACAACAATCTCCAACACAAAAAGCTTCTTGAATTCAGCCCTAATTTGAAATGTATTTTTCGGTGGCGTTAGAAGAGTTGGCGTACAAATACTTTGAAAGATGAGAGAAAATCTTGAGCCCTTGGAGAGTTGGAATGTTTGAAATGGATAGGGTTTGTATGATTTGGATTTGCATGGTAACTCGAAAACATAGACTATATCGCTTCTTGAAATTTTACATGATTATAGTTACATCCCTAGGGATTCACAGATAGTCATTTTATGGTAGTTCACAGATAGCATGAAATCTCAAGCAAATTTATCTCTGATCTGAGGACTGAACTGAAAGCCCACAAATATACAGTCAATTCACTTTGCAATGTATTCTTTGAGGCGCTTTGAGACATGTAGAAGACTTGAAAAGCGCTATATCAAATGCAAGGATCATTTTGTTTTATCTTATCATAAAGCATCCCCATATGCCACTGCACCAGTAAATCAGTTGCTGCTCTGTGGTAATAGGAAGAGTATTGATGCAAGATATTCCTGCTCATTGCTTACTCATTGTGTAACAGATAAAACGTGCCAATTTGCGGGTTTCGTAAACCATGTGAAAATAAATAATGTGCACGGAGGGAAATACAGGTGTCCTTAATTATGTAACTAACACCCAATGAGAAGTGATTCTCTAATCATCTGCATCTGTTGTTAACTACATGGTTAAGGACATCGGTAATTGCCCAAACGTGCATTTACACAGAATTTACACAACTCGCCAATTAGATCCCACTGTAGTCCTCTGAAAAGGCTTAATCAATATTAATAGAATGGGAGATCTTCCCACCTAAACAGTGGGTAAAAATGAAAATTCACTTAGGGTGCATTCAAAATGTCTTATTTTAAATTGAGTGGGTTTGACATTCTTAGTGTGCAGTTTCACACTGAGCTTCCCAGTCACCTCGTACATTAACTTTGATCTATATTTGCAAGCTCACCAGTCTTACCTTGCAATATCCCTGTCAATGGCAGGGATATTGTGGTACTATGATATTCTTAAGGTTCTCTGCAAGATATATAGCTAGCCATTGGTTTAGACTCCTTGCTGGTTGTGCTTGGTAATCACCGGTATGTTTATAAATTGGCTCACTTTTCTTCTCTGTGTCCAAATTCCTCATTCCGGGGCTCTTTAAGGAAGGGATTGAATATGGAGTGTGGAAGAGCTGAAGTGCCAGTTAACTGGTTGCTGACAAATGTTCAGAGAAGGGATGGAAAAGGGGACTGTTGACGTGCCTGGGGAAGGATAAAATTGAGTAAAAATATAATAACCCATGCATTTGATATAGCGCCTTATCACATCTTTGAGGTGACTGAAAGTACTTCACAGAATATACTGTGAAGTCAATTGAGTGTATTTTGTGGGTGTAACGTGGCAGCCAATTGCAAACAGTGGCAGTTCACAAACAGTTGTTGATTGAATGTGTGACATATACACCTGCACAAATCTCACATCTCAGTTAGTTTGTGATCTTCTGATGGGTTCAGGTCATCTCCAACCAGGTATCTGAGAGAAACAATAAGGACAGTAGCTATCAGCTTCACACTAAAGAGAAAAACCTTTCATTTCCAAAGGCACAGTAGACATTGACATGAACTATTAACCTCTCTTGCCCTATTCCTGCTCCAGATTAGTATTTGCTTGGCATATGGTTGCTAGTTCTGTCTCCGAGATCTGATCTTATTATTTGCTAGAACGTACGTTTGACTCCTGGGCTAACCAAGCTTGGCTTTCACTATTTTCTGATTTCAGAGCTGAACAAATCCCCTTCCCCCACAGCTAACAGTATTCATTTCTACAGTAACATAAGGCAAGTCTACAGATAGCTTCACTGGAAATCCAGATCCAATCCTGGATATGAACTGGGCAACTGGAACCATTTAAAATAATCCTAACCCAGAACAACTCTCCACTGGTCTGTGGCAAACCAATGGCTCTCATATCACCTGACTGAGATTTGCATCATTAACTTGTCTGTTGATCAAGTGATGTAATTTTTAATAAATTTGGTCCATGGCAGTGCAGAACCTCTCCCAGCCAAGGGATGGAGGCACTTATAGGATAAAAGATTTTTACATTCATTTTCACAGCCCCTAGATAATAATAATCCTCACATTTGAGGCAATTTATCATGTCTTTGAAACTAATCAAAGCACATCACAGAATATACTGTAAAGTGAATTGACTGTATATTGTGGGCGAAACCACGGTAGCCAATAGCACACAGCAGTGTTCTACAAACAGTCATGAAATGAATAACCAAATTTGTCTTATTTGGGGGGGAGGGATTATTACCCCCGCACCCCCACCCCCCCCCCACCCCCACCACTGGAAAAGCAATCTTGCAATCGTCTAACGACTGGGTTCCTACTTACTGCTAGATAAACAGAGGCGTGTGGAGTAAGGAAACAAATGGTAGATGGGAGAGTACTTCTGAAACAATGTTCAAATCATTGTGTTTCCACTTCCTTTTGATAGCTGCAAAATGTATAATTAGATTTAAAACTGCTGTACTGAAATATAGAGCTCTATTTTTAGTGCTGATTCAAGACACAGTGAAGATTATTATAATAATTGAGCCAGGTTACTATAACTGATGCAGTCCTAGTAACCCGGAAACCAGGGTGGCTTGGCAGGTGATGCTAATTGCCAGGAACAAAATCAGAACAAGCCACAGACCCACAATAAAACACTTAAAAAGCTGCAAAAAGGCAGGTTGACGAGCAGCCCGATTTTATTTTACCAGTTTAGCTCCGTCAGTCCATCAATTTGAAGCAAATATCTTTCTAATCTGGGGGGGGTCTGCAATGATTCAATGTGAGTTAGTGGCATGTCAGCCAGAGAAGCGTGCTTCCATTACCTGCACAAATGAGAATGAGGGCAGCTCCCAGTCAGAATTTAAATGCGATAAGACAAAGCAAAACGTGCCAAAGTCTCCTTTCAAAATCTGGGTTCACAGCTGGAAATATTTAAAACTAACATAGGGATAATTTGTTTCTCAGGCCTTTAGCCCTCTGCACCCAGCTTCTAGAACTCCATCCCAAAGCCCCTCTGCCTCGGCCCCTCCCTTGCCCCCTTCAAGGCCTGTTTCAACACTTTCCTCTTTGACTGCGCCTTCAGTCTCCTTCCCAGTACCCTTCTTAACCGCTCTTGACTCCAGCCAACAGCTTGAGTACAAACTCATGACTGTCCAGCACATTGGGACATCTTCACAATGTGAAAGGAGCTAGATAAATGCAATTTGTTATGAAAACAGAGCAAATAAACATGGGAGCTTCAACATCGACCTATAGTCAGGCAAGCAGATGGGATCTCAATATAAGGATAATAAAAATCCCTCAACAAAAATAATAATGTATCGGTTACTTCAATCCATGACTGTTTGTGGGACACCGTTTTGCCCACAAATATACAGACAATCCACTTTACAGTATATACTGTAAAGTGCTTTAAGACACCTAGAAGATGTGAAAAGCCCTATATCAAATGCAAGTAGTATTATTATTATAATAAGAAGCTTGAGCCACATTACTTGGTGGGTTCATTCTTCCAGTTAGTGGGAACTCATTCTGGTATACATCATTTATTTATATACTAACAAAAGAGAAGCTGCTGCCAGAGGCAAATTATAAAATATGTCTGGCCTTTAGATCAATGGCTGCTCATATAGAGGACAGGACTGGATGGTTTACGGTAAATGAAGCACTCACACCATAAACCCCACACAAGATTTGTGAGCTATTCGGTTGGATTAATTGGGAGATTATATTGCAGAAGGCAGCAGTTCCTGACGGCTATCCACTGTGATTAGATAACTTGCAGGCAGTTTGCCTGCATCATTAGATGCAAACAAAGAGAAGGAATAGGAGGAGTAGGAGGAATGATTTCTGTTTGTGGGAGCAATTAGGACCATGTGGTGGGAAAGCCAATTTCATCCACAGCAATGAGTGGTACAGCAAAGGAGAAGATGATGAATTTTCTAAGTGGTATAACCTTGATTTAGTCATTTTTACTCCTGGTTCGACCACTCCAGTGTGTTAGATGAAGAAATCAAAGTCATAGCTTTCTTTGGTATATTAATCATTGTCAATCTGACCAAGCCGATGGTCTGGTCTCCCTCTTAAAAGCGACTAGATCTCAATATCACTTTTTGGAAAACTGCAGAAATTTCAGATGAGACACAAACTTCATTCAGCAAGGCCTTAGATGTTATGGCCTTAACTTTTCATCTTTATTTAAATCAATGCTTTAACTCACATTCCTTCATGGAAAGAGCTGAATTCCAACTCGCTTGTCAGCTGCCAGAGGAGGGTTATGTCTATGTGGTAGAATTATATAAACCAATACATTTTGACAGCCCAGCTGGGACTGCAACTGTAGCACATTACAGCTGCAGCCAAATACCTCGGGTGAACACAGACATGAATTACCAACACTGAACGTAAGTAATGTATTTCCCTTTGTATTGTAAACAAAATAGAAGCCCATGGTACAGTATTAAAGAGACGGTGGCAGTGTACAGAACTGGCTGGCAGACAGCAAGGAAGAGCGTGGTGGTGGAGGGAAGTGTGCAGTGGTGTCTCCTAGTGTCGGTATGGGGACCACTGCCGTTTTTGATCTATATAAATGATCTGGACTTGGTTATATAGGGAGTACAATTTCCAAATTTGTAGATGATACAAGGCGAGGAAAAGTAGTAAACATTGAGGAGGATAGTAGCAGAGTGCAAGACTACGTAGGCAGACAGATTAAATGGGCAGACAGGTGGCAAATTAAGTTTAATGTCGATAAATTTCAAGTGATGCATTTTGGGAGGAAGAATAAGGAGAGGCAATATAAGCTAGATGGTAGAATTTCTATAATAATGCTTACATTTGATATCCCATATATATATGTATATTTATTTGAAGGAATAGTGAAACCTGGGGGTTCATATAAGTAAATCTTTCAAGGTGGCAGGACAAGTAGATAAAGCTGTTAAAAAAGCATACAGAATACTAAATTATGATGAACTTTTATAAAACACTGGTTAGGCCTCACTTAGAGTACTGTGTTCAGTTCTGAGCACCACCCTTTAGAAAGGAAGCCAAGGCAAAGGTGTGTGCAAAGGAGATTTACCAAGATGGTACCAGGAATGAGGGACTTCAGTTATCGGGAGATGCTTACTCTCTTTGGAGCAGAGAAAGTTAAGAGGAGACTCAACATGAGTTTAAAAATTATGAGGGATCCAATAGGAGAAACTATTTCCACTGGCGAGTGGGTCGGTAACCCGATGACACCCATTTAAAATAGTTGTTAAAAAAAACAGAGGGGAGGTGAGAAGAAATGTTGTCATCCCGCAAGTTGTTCGGAACTGGCAGTATGCTGGAAGATGATTCAATAACAACTTTTAAGAGAGAAGTGGATAATTATTTGGGAAGGACAAGTTTAACGGGCTATGGGGATAAAGCAGGGTAGTGGGATTGATTTGAACAGCTCTTTTCAAAGAGCCGACACAGACACTATGGGCTGATGGCTTCCTTGTGTGCTGTATAATTCTTTGAGTTTATGATTCTATTGCTTGAGGCACTGTCTTTTAGAGAAGTTGAGAAGTTAAATTGAGGTGCCAGTTCAGGTGGATATTGAGAGTTTTATTCTAAAGTAAAGCACTGGTATCCCATCCAACATTCCTCCCTCATCTAAATTCACCTAAAGCTTAATTGTCCTTGTATTATATTGCTTTTTGTGGGATATTATTATTACTATAATATTATTATTATATTACGGGTGCAGATTAGCTGCATCACCTTTGCCTATTTACGAGGTCAGTACAGTTTGAAAAATAATTTAGTTCGTGACAAGCTGTGCAGATATTACAAAATAATAATGAAGTAATTATTATGAAAGCATAAAGCATTGTTGGGTGTGCTGGAAAACAAATCAATGGTTGGAATTGTTTTGGTTCTGAAATTTCCACTTAATTTTGGTGATTAAATCTTTTTTCATTGGTTATGTCATTAAAGGCACCTGCAACTCACACAACCTTCTGATTCAAAGGCAAGAACAATATCAACTATAATGATGTGCATGTATCTTAGAAACTTCAAAGTGGAGAGACCATCTCAAAGCATTATGCAAAAATGGAGTGGTATTTCAAGCCCATGATGAGTACAACTGCACTGATTTCTTTTGAGTAAAGATTGACAATGTCACTTATGTGAGAATACTTGCTTTCCTTCCATTCATTGTGTTTCAGATGAAAGAGAATAACTTTAGTGTTGTGGGTCTGTCTTGAAGTTTCACACTGACCTTTCGAACTTTAGTCAGTCCAACTCACCTCTGATGAGAATCATTAAAAGAGAATTCATAGCGAAAATCAATAGCTTGCTCTTGCATCAGAAACCTGGACTACTGCAGGCCAATTGCTGGTCTGAAAATACATAACAGCTTATAATGAAAACTGAAAAAAGTATTAAAATAAGACCATCTTTCTTTGCTCAGTAACTATGGAAACAACTGGCAGCAGTGGTGTGGTCTGGACTCTTGATAGGCGATGGCTACTGCAGGTTTTCAGCTCCTCCATGTGGCACATCCAGGGATAACAACTCAAACAACAATCATTCAGATATGGCATCTCAAAAATTCACAGAGCGAATGGATGAGGAAGGCTCTGTAGCCCACTTGGTCTCATCCTTCAAGCAAACTATCCACACCACTCTTCCATTAACAGCATCAAGTTGTATTTTACAAAAATCCAGCTCATTGTCGGTCAAACTGACCATCCACCCAGCCGTTATAAACTTCTCCTCAAAAACAAAACTTTCAATTCTCCAAATGCCCTAATTATTATTGATTTCCAACTTGCCCTTTCTCTCTAATCTAGTGGAACGTGTAGTTGCTTCACAGTTATGCTCCTATTTCCCCCAAAATATAGTCAATTCAGTTTACAGTCTATTATGTGAAGGTTTTGAAGTGTCACAATGATGTGATAAGATGCTATATCTTAGAATGCAAGAATTATTATTACTACTGTGCAAAAAATCTCCAGCCTAGTTTCTATCCCTCCTACAATACAACCCCAGTAAAGTCACCAATGACATCCTTTCAGTCTGTGCCAGGATTTCCTGTGCATTTGTCCTTTTCAATCTCTCCACCATATTCAGCTCCATTGACCATTCCATCTTTCCTCTCTGCTTGACTACCATGGCACACCACTGTCCTCTGCTTTGCTTGAATTGCCTACACTATGCTATCTCTGTGAAGTGCTATATATCATGTGCTGTAATCATATAATAATAATCCTTGCATTTGGTACAGCGCTTTTCACATCTTCTAGACGTCTCAAAGCGCTTCACAGAATATACTGTAAAGTGAATTGACTGCATATTTTGTGGGCAAATCGCGGCAGCCAATTGCTCAGAGCAGTGGCCCACAAACAGTCATGGATTGAAGTGACCAATTTATTATTATTATTTTTAAACAATTATTACAATCCACCAATCAACAGGCAATTGGGTTCCTACTTACTGGAAGGTAAACAGAGACGTGTGGATTAAGAAAACTTGCCCAACATTTTACCCTGCCAGGAATCAAATCCAGGTCTATTTGCTTGCGAGGCGAGTGCTCTAACCGCTGAGCTACAGAACGCCAACTTGTGTATCAGTACAAGTTGTTGTTTTTGAAATAAAACACAACCTCAAACTTAACCAGCACAATCATCAATGAAAACTGAGCCTTTACTATCCTTCACAGTTTGAATAATTTAAGAAGGGATTGAGCAGTTTATATTGGGGTGTAATATAATGCGGTAATGCTGCATTGTCAATACTAATTGCTGCTATATAAACTTTCTCACTTACAGGATGGGGAACGGCACCTCGGCAATTTGTAATCTGAAGACTCCTATGGGGTGAAATTCCACCCGCGTCTAGATTTACTTTATTTATATAGCTTTATAGAGCATCCAGAATTTGGCAAATAATTGAAATCAATCTTAACTTGAAAGTCAGCTTCCCGAGGGTCTTAAAAGAATTTTCAGAAAACTGACCCAAGTGGAATTTTTCCTCAATACACATGAAAAGTATTGTGTTAGTACAGTTTAGGAATTAGAGTATTCACGGCTGTGGAGGCTGGGTCCGTTCATATCTTCAAGACTGAGATGGATAGCTATTTGTTAGGTCAGAGTATTAAGGGATATGGGGCATGGCCGGATAATTGGACTTGAGGTACCATGATCTGATTCAATGGTAGAACAGGCTCAAGGAGCTGAATAGCCTACTCCTGTAGATTGATGCCTGGATAGTGAGAGCAAGCATTTATGAAACAGCTATCTGAAGTTCAAATACCACAGTGTCTTAACAGTTAATATCTTTATTATTATTTAGTTAAGATTATTATTATTATCCTGCAGAACTTTGAAAACAAATTAAAATCAGTTTTAATTTGGATCCAAAATTTCTGCAGCACTTTTTAAAAATAGAGTTCCAAATTGAGGTTGAATTACAATAATTATCCAGACTCTGCACAATTCTGACAAGGGTCTTATGGCCGACTAATACTGTGCAGAATTTGAGTTTCAGTTCTTTTTTTCACACTCGAGCGGTTGGGGGGAGATGGGGGGTGCTATTCAGTTGATGTTGCTAAACATGTGGATATTGATGGTTCAGCTGATGGCTCGGGCAGTTTCTATTGAGCTGTTTGCTACTCCTGTAATTAGTAAATGTGTTTGTTCATGAAGGCGATGTGGCCGATGAGGAGACTCAGCAATGATTGGAAATCTGACAATATAATGATTTAATAATGCTATTTAAATGCACAGGCCGGGTGAATTCAAGCCTTCGGACCATGACGAGGGCATGTTTATGGGATACAAAGAAGCACAGATAAATTGAAAAACATCATTGCACTGATGAAGCCTTTGAAAAGTCAGCGCAAACAGTTCTATGTCAATTTGGCTCAGTGGTAGTAATCTTGGCACTGACTCAGAAGGTTGGGGGTTCAAATCCCACGTTGGTACTTGAACTCACATAGTCTAAGATGACACTCCAATGCAGTGCTGGGGGTTGTTAAATTGTCACAAGTGCTGTCCGTCGGATGAAACTTTAAACTGGAATCCCGTCTACCTGTTCAGGTGGATATTAAAGATCCCATGACACTATTCGAAAAGAGGAAGGAGCTTCTCCTGGTGTCCTGGCCAATGAAACCTCCAAATAAAATTGTCACTCACACCACGGGTGTCTCTGAGACATTGCTGTGCACAAACTGGCTTCTGTGTTCGCCCACGAAATGCACAATCAATCTACGTTGCAGTGTATTCTATGAAGTGCTTTGCGGTATCTTGATGACATGGTAAAGCACTCTATCCAATGCAAGGATTAGTTTTGTAGAAACTGTTCTGTTCTGTTATAGAACAGAAAATTGGGCCTTCTGCAGTTGCAGGATATTCCTCCAACATCTCCGATAATTTCAGAATGTGGGGTGAGGGCGCCTTTTTTGACATTGAGATTCTGTATTCAGCTGCTCTAAAATGAAATCAGGAAGAAGGTAGTGGTATTTGAACAAAGCGTTGATGATGGAGTCTGAGTCTGAGTGTAGGTATTGTCCTCATCAGTCTCAGGGATGTAACTCACAGAATGGCAGAATGGTAACTCACAGAATTTGCGAACAGTGCAAAATCTCACTGTTCAAGTCATGGGAATCTTGCTTAAGGACATCAAAGTGTTTTGCCGCCAGGAGTGGTAAAACCACAACTCAAGTACCACGACTGAAGTCTTACTGAGGAGCCAGCTGTCAATGACTTCCTCTTCTTGGAAACTTGCATCACACGCAATGTGCTGAATACTCTCTAAACTCCCAGAAACAGAATATTCAGACTGTTGGATCATGAATGCCATGGAAACTCCGCCTTTTAGTTTTATTTTTTGTGGAGCTCCAACAGTGATGTATGCAAATTAGGTCTTACACCCGCTTTGAAACCAGCGATAAAGCAGAACTGCTTTTGGCTCAGACGTTTCTGTTGAAGGACTTGTCAGGATTTATGCATCATGATCTCCAATGGAGAATTGTTTCTGTTACATATTGGCTGTGTCTTGACACTGACAGCTGGAATAATCTTGAGATGCCCCTTGTTGATGTTTGAAAGCCACCAGTTGTGTAACAACTGGTTAGGTAACCAATTCTGTCCTCGGCAGAGTGGTCCAAATAGAGACACACAGCTTAGTTACTTAGAAACAGTTTGCAAAGCTCTGACACAACAACAACAGCTTGCATTTTATATAGTCCCCTTCATTCGATGTAGGGTCCTGGGAGCACTTGACAGGGGTGGAGTGTAACTCCGAATCAAAGGGAGGAGTGGCGAGGTGGCCATTAGCACTATCGAAAAGGAAGGTCTACAGGCAAGATTTTAAAGCAGGGAGGGAGGGAGGGAGGGAGAGGACAAACTGGGGGGATCGGGATAGAAAGTTTTGGAGCTTCAGGTCGTAGGAGCTAAAAGCTCAGCCACCAATGGTGGAGTGGAAGGAGGGAGGTACAATCAGGGGGCTGGAGCCGGCCCAGCGGAGGCAGCAGGGAGGTGGAGTGGTGGGGGGAGTAGAGCACAGCCTTTAAGGGAAGAGATAACCTTCTTAGGCACTGCTCCTTCATTTTTGCGATAAATCAAAAGCCATTTTATCATCCTTTCTTATTGAGATGAATAAAATCAGAACCTCATATAATTGCCCTTTATGTCTCTTTTTAAATTTATGGTGGAACAGGAGAATGAACAGCAGTCAGACAATGTGAGCTTTGGCAGCAGACAAGAAAAGTGTCCCTGTGTAAAGCCAGTAATCGGTATGGAGAGACGAGATTACACTGTTCCTGAACATTGAAGGATGGGCATCAGCGTCAGTTTTGAAAGCAGTCATCCAGCAACCAATTTAAGAAAAACTGAAATGACATAAGTATCAAGTATGCCTTAGAGTCCTATGGTGTTTGCAGATTCAATTACTGTACAACATCCATAATTACTTTCATTATACAATCCTGACAATGCTCTAGATATATTTTAATAATCAATTCTACCCCCTGTACAGAAGTTACATAGCGGATCCACGGTGGTGCCAGATTTCTGAATAGTAAGGTAGTGAGAAAGATATTGCGAACTGTGTGCCACTTTGGTGGATCAACTTAGTTGCCCATTATGCAAGTAGTGCCTTATTGTGCAATAATAATAATAAATTGGTCACTTCAATCCATGACTGTTATGGAACACTGCCG
Organism: Hydrolagus colliei; assembly: GCA_035084275.1. Classification (NCBI taxonomy): domain Eukaryota; kingdom Metazoa; phylum Chordata; class Chondrichthyes; order Chimaeriformes; family Chimaeridae; genus Hydrolagus; species Hydrolagus colliei. Next base: position 6,021,592 of record CM068763.1, on the reverse strand, counting down.
CGTTTCATCCACAAATATACTACAGTCAATTAACTTTACAGTGTATTCTGTGAAGCGCTTTGAGACATCTTGAAGACATGAAAAGCGCTATATCGAAATATAAGGATTATTATTTTATTATTATAAGATGTGCAAACCATTCATAAGCATCCAAATTTATTATGCAATTTATATTCAATATAATGGTTCATTATATGATCTGTGTAAATCATAAGTACGTGAGGAATTGAAGGTGCCCTTGATAAAAAAAAGTAAATGTAAACTACTTCCAACATCGTCTTCTTGTCTTTAGATCACTCCATAACACACACACACACATCTACTCCAAGCTTCTGTTAAGGCCACTTTTATACTGTTCATGAGAAACAATGAGCAAGAATTTCCTGATTGAATCAAGCTTGATGTGAGGAAATATTTGCACCTATGCGCCTCTCCCTGTACGTGATACTTGACAAATTATGGGTTTGAGTCCAAGTCTTGACACTCTGCTACACACGGGTGTACCACCACACTGGACTTCAATTATTGATTACCTCTATCAAAAATTAGTTAAATGAGAGAAGGGAAATTTCTCACAATATCCTGGTCCTGGGTATCCCCTGAATAAATTTGGTCATTCACTTCACAGCTTTTTGACACTCCTAATGTACAAATTGGCTACCACATTCACCCACATAACACAAACTAAGTCACTACACTTTAAAGTATGTTCTGTGAGGCATTTTGGAATGTCCCCTTGACATACCAAATGCATGAGAATTAGATTGGGAGGGTGAAGGTGTACGGTATATACACAAAAAACAAGCCCACTTTGGGTTGAAAGTGGGTTCAAATGGTCACTTTTTGGATCTTTGATCACTGCTGAATTAGTGTGTTTCAATTATCCCCAGGTTTCAAAGGCAAAACACAGGACACAGTAATCCTACATACACTATTTCTGTTGAAGGTGTACACATGTTGGATGATAACAAGCTCAGGCACTGCTACCTTCAACACTAAAGTTGGAAATCAGCCCTCTAATCCATCTCACAATCTTGTCCCTGTTGATTAATCAGTTTAGCCCACTCATGGAACATGGTTCAAGGAGATTCAGAACGTTTCTGATGCAGAATGACTGAGAGATGAGAGAAACATCAGGAAAACAGACCTGGCAAGTTTTAAAAAAAACAGATTCCATCACAAAAACTCTGGGAAAATCATCATCATTTATAAATCAGGACAATTACAGCCTGCCACACTGCCCCCTAGTGCAGAAACATTTATTGTAACTCATCGCTGTAGTGGTTAAATTAAAGAACAAAACATTTCCAAATTTAATGTTTGATACCCTCTTGCTTTTTGGAAAAATTTATTTGATTGAAAATGTAATTAATTTTAAAATCCAATTTCTGGTCATTATACAACAGGATATAGCAATGAAGCACAATTTAGGTTGATCCTGGGGTGGTAGATTACTGCTGTCAGGTAAACCTGAATAGATTAATAATAATAATAATCCTTGCATTTGATATAGCGCCTTATCATGTTTTTGAGATGTCTAAAAGTGTTTCACAGAATACACTGTAAAGTGAATTGACTGCATATTTTGTGGGTTAATGGGATTAGTCAGTGAGTGAAGATTTTGACTTTGATCAGGCAATGGACTGTTAACTGCAGAGTTTGAAGGTGATTTGTTTTAGGATGTGGGAATTTCAGTGGTTTAGAAAGGGAGGCAGAGGTGAAAAGACATAGGTAAAGATTGAACAATTAAGAAAATTATATTGCAAAGCTGAGAGCAAAAGAAGGGAATTGTGGGAGTATTTGCTAAAACTGGTTAAAAGAGATATTGGAAATGCCAAGTGATGTATAAAACTGAGCATATTATTAAAAATATATATTTTACGTCTATAAGTAAGGTTGAATGCACAGTCAGAGAGGAAGGTAGCAATGCAAATGATAAAAATGGCAGTGATATTAAACCAGATAAAATAACCACGTATTAACTAATTCTAGAATAATTAAATGATTCACTATCTGTCTGAAATACATCCACCACCTCAGAGACTTTTAGTCAGTAAAACAGAAGTCTCTAAATCCAGGGCCAGATGATGTATACGAGGATGTTAGGAGATAAAAAAATAATGATAATTTGGTCTCTCAGTCCAAAACCATTTGTGGAACTCTGCCGTGCGCAATTGGCTGCCATGTTTCGTTCACAAAACAAAGTCAATTCACTCTACAGTATATTCTGTGAAGCGCTTTGAAATGTCTTGAAGATGTGATAAAGCGCTATATCAAATGCAAGGATTATTATTTTTATTCTTATCATCTTGAAGGAAATATCTGGAGCACTGTCTCACACAGTGATCAATGGTGAGATTTCACAGGAGTGCAAGCTAAGCAAGCTGTATTCAAAACAGGCAACAAGCTGACTGGCCCAGAAGCTTAAGAGGACTCTGTACTTCAACAAAATAACAAGAAGTAGTCAGCATAGCGTAAAGAAGAAAGATCATGCCTGACGAAGCTCTTTGGCTTAACAATTCAGAGATGAAGTAGATTGCAGAATATCAATTACCATATAAAGTAGTTTATTTAGATTTTTAAAAAGCTTCTGATAAAGATTGACACGGAACACATAATTAATTTAAAAGCCATAGGAATGTGGAGTGGAACATGGGAGGTGATAAACTAGCTACAAAATAGAAAATAATGAGTTCTCATGTGAGATGCAATGACAAGACTGAAGTAGAAATGTTGAGTGGAGTTCCCACATGGTCAGTTCATGGAGACTTATTGCATCCAATCTACATAAATGACCTGGAGGACAAATTAAATTTACTGATAACATAAAAAGGGGAAATGGTGAAAATGGACTGTGCTGTAATGGATTTGCAGAGGTGGTCGATTGGCTGTTTAAATGGACGGATACTTGACAAATAAAATTAGATACTGATAGGATTTGTGCAAGTAGAGAGATGTGGAACATAAATATGCAATGAATGAAATTGAGCTAGAGCAGGGATACTTGGATAATAATAACACTTGCTTTTGCTCTAGCATCTTTCACATCAGGACACGTCAAAGCACATGACTGCATTTGCTGTAAAACGTAGTAGTGACTGTGTATTTTGTAGACAAATGCGGCATCCAATTTGGATGTCCGCAAAGTCTCACAAGCAGTGGTGAAGTAAATGACTAATTGTTTCCTGGGGAATTGTGGGCCAGGGAACGCAGTTTAACAGGAAAAATTTCTTTCACTTTCAAAATGAAGTGGAGTCCTATGGCTCAGTGGTTAGAGCACTCGCCTTACAAGCGTGAGACCTGTGTTTCGAATCCAGCCAGATCAGCGTGAAACCTTGGGCAAGTTTCCTTACTCCACACGCCGAATAATCATCCATCCCAAAAAACCTATAATAAATTGGTCATTTTCAATCCATGACTGTTTGTGGGACACTGCTGTGTGCAATTTGTTGCCGTGTTTCTCCTACAAATATAGAGTCAATTCACTTTACAGTATATTCAGTGAAGCGCTGTGAGACGTCTAGAAAATGTGAAAAGCGCTATATCAAAATGCAAGGATTATTACTATTATTAAAATCGTGCTGTGGGATCTTTATCGTCCACCTGAACAGGTAGATGTGATCTTGCAACTCCAATGCAATAGTCCCCCAATGCAGCATGCCCCCAGGACTGCAATGGGTTGCCACCCCAGGTAGCAAGCCCATGTGGGGCCCATATAGGCATGACCTGGGCCATATGGGCATGGATCAACCCATATGTATCCCATATGGGGCCCATACAGGTTAGTCCATATGGGGATCTACTTGGGTTAGCCCATATGGGTATCATATGGGGAAAAGCCTGGGCAAGCCAGGTTTTAGTGAGCAGAATATGGAGTGGCTCATGGGGGTATCATATGGGAAAACCCTGGGCAAGCCCATGCATGGAGTGGCCCATATGGGTTTCATATGGGAAAAACCTGGGCAAGCCCGAGGGCAGAAGATATGGAAGGCTTTCAACAGTCAATTCGCTTGATTCACTTTGCAGCATAGAGTATGGTGGAGGTCACAGGGTGTGTGTGAGAACTGGGACCAGTCAGTCAGTCAGTCAGGCTGTGGTTGCCATGGCAATGGCTGATGATGTCAGTGGGTGGGCGGGGCTCCTGGTCCCTGCACCTTTTGGGCGGAAACCCCTCAGTTGAATCCATGCAGGTCAGAAGGAAGGCACAGAAACCTATTGTTAAGCAAGTATCTTTTTGTGAGAGTACATGACATAACTTGAAAGGTGTCATTTGGCCATGCACAATGTACATTTTGGCAAGGGAGGAAGTTCTCAGCCCATTTGAACACAAACAGCACAACACATCCAAAACATTACCCCTGCTATTAAAAACATACACATTCTATTGGTTTCTATCTTTAATTCTTTCGACTTTTATCCAATCAAATTATTCGTTAAATTCTCTTTTTGGGTTACTAGAAAAGGTATAAATGGTATATGGTCAAAAAGTTGATTACACTTATCATCCAATCACAGTTGCTATATATGCCACAAAATGCAAGAATAACGGATCTTAAGATTCTTAAATCACTGTAAACCATAGCATTTTATTGAGATTTCTCATGTGTTCCCATGTGAGTAGGATGTTAGTCAGCATCACATTAGCAATATAGGGTGATTTTTTTTCAATTTCATAAATGAACCCTATAATGCCCATATGGAATGGCCCATATTCTGCCCATATACTCCTGGCGCACATGGGCCCCAGGTGAACCCCATGTAATGCCCATATGGGATAGCCCATATTTCACCCATATTTTCCCCAGATTTGCCCAGATGGGCCCTAGATCTAACCCATATGGGTTATCTGGGCTGGCCCATATGGGTCCCATATGAATCTTGGGTGCAGAATCCTGTGGGGCCCATATGGGCTTGCTGCCCGGAACCCTGGACAATGAATTCAATATCTATTTCCCAACATGAGGCAAGAGTAAGAATTGTAAAATTATTTCCTCTCAACATGAGGAATTAGGCTGCATTACTTTAACATGGCCTGTAATAGGCCTGGGTGAAATTTATGTTGTTAAACAGCTGTCATCAATACCGTAATTTGTGTTACAATTAGCAGATAGCAGATCAAATGTTGTGACTGGAGTGCCATCAAAAAGCAGGTTTAATGGTGCAATGTGTAGTTCTAAAGCAATTTAGTGGTACAGCAATCAAGCAGAAAAAGTCACAGCTGGTGTCCTTACAGAGGTTCTGTGTTGAACGACGCTTTTGCGACATGTCACAGTCTCAAACCTTGAAAGGAGGGAAATGCCTCTTGTGACGGAAACTTTACTCATCAGCAGAGCCAACGATACTGGGGATGAAGAAACTATTTTTTTTTGCCATCCTCTTTTGCGACTTTCTAAACCTGTTATAGTAATACTTGTCACACGTTGTCAGGCTATCAGTGTGATCATTGCTGGATGGGTTGCAGATGCATTGTGAATCAGTTAACAAATGGAAACCTGAAAGCCAGGAGTATTTGTAATGATGCTGTCAATGAGATGTGCAAAGCAGTCAAAATAGAAATGGAGTTAATGTCAAAGCCAGCATCATGATGTGATAAATATCTCCACAAGACAGCCTGACCAGACAATTCCATTTTTTTCCAGCTTCCTCCTCCCTTTCTCTATTGAACATGGTGACTCACACTGGAGTTCAGTTCCACAGGCTCCAACTAGCCTTCGGTACTTTGCCTAATTTGTCACACAGAGTTCAGACAGTGAGTTATTCAACCATCACAACTTCACCCGCTATTCATGCACGTGTATTCTCCAGCAATAATCAATGACTAGAGATAAAGAACAACTATCTCAGAATTATCTTTTTGTCTCTCTAGCCCAGGATTGTTGAATTCAACTTCAGTACGTTCATTTTCCTTGGGACGTCATCCTGACGTGAAAGTGTAATTTTGTTGTTGTTATTGTTGTTTGGAGTAACTAACAACAACAAAATTACAGTTGTATAGCGCCTTTCACGTCAACTTGGATGTCAACTCCCTCCACCCTGGACGGAGTCTCAGAGCATCTATAGAACAAGATGGGAAATAAACTAGTTGAGATTTTCATATGAATATTCCACAAAAGAAATATGGTTTCTTCCAAAAATGTGATCCGTCAATGTAAAATGGAAACATATCAGGGATGCAAATCATTCGACGTTGACATTGCATCAATGTCAGAACCAACAAAAGGACAGCATTTACCCGCCCACCACACAATCAGGTCTACTTTGCATATTTTTACCGTAGCTTATTTTAGCTTTGCCTACAAAATGTACAGTTAATTCACTTTACAGTATATTATGTGAAGTGCTCTAAGGCGCTAAATCAAATGCAAGGATTATTATTATTAGTATATTTTACAACAACTTGCATTTATATGACACCTTTCACATATGGTAACATCTCGGAGCACTTAACAGTGGCGGAGCCTGACGGCATGCAGTGGATAGGGGAAGGTGACTGAAGGCAACAACAGCAACAAAATTACATTAATAGAGCACCTTTCACATTGGGAGGACATCCCAAGCATAGTAAAAAAGGAAGGTCTCATCTGAAAATAGGGAAGGAGGGGACCAGGCAGATAGGTTGAGGGATAGAGTTCCAAAGTGTAGTGGCTGACAGCATGACTGCCAATGGTGGAACAGAAGGGACAGAGGGACATGCAGAGCCGGGGCCAGCTGAGAGGAGGCGCTGGCAGTGATGAGTAGAATAAGCAGGTCGGAGAGGTAGGGAGGTACCAGGACCCAAAGGAATTGTAGACAAGTGTGAAGATACCTTATCTTTCGCACAAAAGAAATACAGGTATCTCAAATATTTTTTTTTGTAGAATTAGATTAATCAGAAACTATGTGATGTTAAGTGTAAATGTAGCCTGCTTCTGTACACAATGTGTAAATTCTTCTTAAAATAGCTGGCATAGTTTACTCTTATCAAATGCAAAGAACATTCCCTCAGTTGAACTGTTCATGAACTGCAGCATTGCCCTTGATCCAGGGCCCATTGCACACCGAACGCATATATCACACAAATTTGCATTTTATAAAAAATGTTGCATACCGCTCTATTAATCATTTCCAAACAGAGTTCACAAACAGAAATAACACATCTTTGTTGACCCGCCATATAAGGCACACTGCTTACTAGATTCTACTCTCCAGTCATTAAAGCAAGCACTACTGCAACTCTTCAACATGTGTACTATTAACCCATACAAGACCTTATTTTCCATTCATTTAAATTAGTTGAACAATTCACCTCATTGTTCTTTGTTGGGCATTCCTGGTGCCAATAAGCTGGTGCATTTGCCTGCCCCCTCCGCCCACCCCCAGGCTTGGTGTCAGGCTCTGAGATGCTAAGGTGGGGTTTGGTGATGCTACTAGCACTTGTAGACAAAGGCATCACAGTTGGATAGAGGTGATTCACTGCATCAACGCTGTCAGTGCTCCCTTAGTATCCAGCCTACAAGTGGGAAAAGCATTGGAGGAACTGAAGAACAATGTCAAATAAGATACATAGATTAAGGTGGTGCATGACACAAGGAAAAACAACACCAACAACTTGCATTTATTCATTTATTCACGCAAGGATGCATCTTACAGCACTAGTTGAGAGCTGGGAAGCAGAAAGATACACCATACACCATACCGGGACTGATGGTGGATACGTTATTCGTAGTTGTAAATGTGTTTTACAAAAACTGTTTAAAAAAATGCTATTTGTCTCATGAGGAATTAAGTGGCTTTTGCTTCTGTCACTTACAACTCTATTATATGCTGCATTTACTATTTATGTTTTCAAAGTGTGTTCAGATATTTACTGAATCAAAGGGATGGGAAAATTTATAAATGCAACAATATTGCTTTATTTCATTTATGACTGTAGGCATTTGCTCCATATATCTTTCAGCACTGTCTATGTGAAACGTACTGTAGCTTCAGAAAGGACAACAAATCAAATGAAAGCAGTATTACTAATCTTTCTAATCACTGCACTACATCTTATATTGCAGCAATTAATGATTAATTCATTAGTCCTTAATGTATTTCAACATTAGCAATACATTTTAAATATGGTGATTATTTTGTGTTTCCGTGGCAATTGTTGCAATAAAGATTTGTTTTGCTGCAAATGTTGGTAAACTCATGGATTAATAATTTCGTATGGTGCCTTGTCACGTCTGCGAGACATCACAAAGAGCTTCACACAATATATTGTAAAGTGTAGTGATTGTATTTTGTGTGTGAAATGCGGCAGCCAATTGTGCTGGGCAGTTTCCCCACAACACTCATGGATTGAGTGATCATTTTATTTTTATTATTTTTCTTGTAGGGATTATTACCCCAGGCAAAACAATCCGCTAATTGACCAAAAACTGGGTTCCCACTCACTGCCAGACAAACAGAAAATATGAAATAACATTTATATGTGTCCACTCTTTCACAATGAAAGACTATTGATTTTGTTCAGGAGCATTGATAAGGCATCTTGAAGGTCTGATATAATTTTGTTACATGTAGCGGATATTTTTCTAACGCAATCACAAATGGGTATTCCACATTGGCTTTTAGTGATATTTTACCTAGAATTGCACATTTCCTCTATTATATGTTACAATTGCTACGAAACACAAATGTATTATTATTCAGAGGCATCTCACTGCTTTCTCCAGAACTGCGGATTTTGGACATTTCTAGACTGCTAGGTTTTCTGTGGTATATTAGCCACATAGCTTAGCTGCCACCTTGTGCCAAAAGCAGGAAATTAAAAGCGTCTGACTGCATTTTACACATGGGCCAGACCCGATTATATATCCAAGGCTTTAATCAGTTTCCCTTTTGAAGTAGTTGCTCCAAGCCTGGTACAGTATGTTATTGTGTTATCATTATTGAGTAAACACTTCTAAATATTAGAAAGTTTGATTTCTTCCTCCTGAAATTGTACTTTCAGCTTTTGAGTGGAAAACAGAGACTCCTGAGTTCTGTCACAGCATGCCATTGTGATTCTATTCTATTTATATGTGAATTGCACTTCATCCAAACTTTCGACTCTGTTATACGACTCTGTTCCTGTTCATGTTTTCATTTGATCTGTTTTGATTTATTCGCTCACGCTCTAACAAGTAAAGTTATTTTGCTTCAATTGGAAATGTTGTGGAGACTACAAAATAATGTAGTGTTATTAAATCATGAAAAAATATGCTGTGTTGAATGGTGATTTTTGCATAAGGTTCTTGTTTGTATGAGACCCAGTGCACTGGGTATGTAACCTTGAAACAAGATTCTCAGCAAGTCTGTTAAATCATTTGACTAGCAAATATGGAGCTCTGTATTCTCCAACTTCATGATTTCAGCAGGCAGTGAAAATAAGGCTTATTTTTCATTCTATTGCTGTAGTTCAGTGGTTAGAGCACTTGCCTCGTAAGTGAAAAACCTGGGTTCAATTCCAAGCAGGGCAAAATATTGGGCATATTTCCTTAGTCCACATGTCACTGTTCACCTAGCAGTAAGTAAGTCTCTCTCTCTCATTATTATTATTTATTATACCTGTAGTATTATTATTAAGTAGGAACCAGGTTATTAGTCGATTGGCAGATAGATTTACCGGGGTAATAATTCCTTCAATAATATTAATAATAATAACATTTGGTCACTGAATCCATGACTGTTTGTGGGACACTGCCTTACACAATTGGCTGCCGTGTTTTGCCCACAAATTATAGTTAATTCACTTTACTATATATTCTGTAAAGCACATTGAAACATCTTGAAGATGTAATAAGGGGCTATATCAAATGCATGGATTATTATTCTGTAAATATTGAAACTGCAATGCTATTCTCAGCACTGAGTAAAAGCAGAATACACTTTTTTTTGTGTCTCCCCGTTTTGCCCCTTTAACATTTTCTCTCTTCTCTGCCTGAGGAGTATGGGCAACAACAACAAAATTACATTTGTATAGCGCCTTGCACTTCTGGAGGGTGTCCCAAGACCCTGGGAGCAGCCTAGAGTCAACCTGAAACAGTAAATCTTTGAATCTTTGACAACCCAGAATACAGTATATACAGTTGAATAATGGTAAGATGGTCGAGTTATAGTATTTTCCCAAACAGCTAGGGGGAGCACTTTGAACAGAAAGTGCTTCACCAAGACTTTCCAACCTCTGTAATCATGACGCTCATTTATTTGTCTATAAGTACTGAATTGCTTTGTTTAATGAGTGTATTTTTGTGAAAGAATTACAAATTTTATAATGAAAAATATTAGCTTGCGACAGATCTTTCAGCAAAAAAGTTGCATTGATATCCTCATCACAAATCAGGAAGGAAAAATGACTTTTCCCACACATGTAGAATCAGGAAAATACAGGAAAGCCAAAATAATATCATTCTTCAAACTTAGGAGCGGATCGAGTGGCCAGCACTGAAGAGATGCCTAGATAAAGTAGGGTATTGTATTATGCAGAAGGGAATTCTACTGTGAGCAGATTTGATCACTCTTTTGTTGGTTCCTGTCTATGTATCACTGTATCCTGTCTAGGACTTACTCGTCTTTCATATATCACATATTTCTCCCCTCCCGGGCAGAAAGCACTGAACTGAGAATGAAGACAATTGTGAGGCAGAGGATTGCTGGAGGCTAGAGGCAAGGGTCACTCAAGCCTCAGAATCCAATCGCCTTCTGACTAGCACAGCTGTTGGTTATAAGCTGCACTCACTAGAATGAAGAAGCTCACCCATCCCTGCATTCAACAGATAATGCACTTTTGGGCTAAATGCCAATTTGAATGATTGATATACATCCTCCTTACTTTTCTAAAAAATATATATTTTTATATTTATATATTTTTTATACAGCCAAATGTCTTACACAGGCAGAATGCTTAAAGAATATTGAAACCAGATGGAGTCCAACAAATCCATACCACTTGACCATTGGAAACTCAGTGTGGAATTGAATGCACATTCACTCCCTGGAGAGATTCACCTTGCTTACTTAATTCCAGAGAGTATTAAACATAGGTTGGCAAAAGGACCTCAGGATTGTGCACTGGGGGTAACTGCTGGGGTTTAACCAGCTAAAGCTGCACAGCTTTCCATGAATAGGGTGTGGCATAAAACATTATCTGTTCAGCTCTGTGTAGAACAGGGAGTGAAAAGAAAGAAACAGACTTCATATACTGAGTGGAAAATGAATGGAAAAAGGAGTCATTGATAAGTAATATATTTGGTGTCCTTTCAAGGGTAGTGTTTAATAGCCTTGGTGTGTTCTGTTTTAGATTTGTAGCAATGCAAAAAACAAGTGGGAATTGTTGGTTATCCCAAGTTGTGGCCCTGGTTCTGTCCTCAGCAGGGCAGGTCTCCAGCTACATCAAATAACAACTGGCAGAAATTATTTTGACTGTTTCTTTAATTTGATTAGAGGGCAGAGGGTTAGGGTGTGAAAGGCAAGTTTAAGATAGATATCAAGGAAGTTTCTTTTTAACTTAGAAAACAACCAACAGCTGGAACTGGTTGCCAGAAAGAATAGTTGAGGCCAGAGCATTGGTCTCTTAAGAAACAGATTTATTGTAATGGGAAGATACAATTTTGAAAGGCTGAAATCAATGAAGCCAAAAAGTATTTTTTTTGTCCATTCTTTTCTTGTGATCGCTCATTAGTGGGCTCGGTGTTCCTTCATAAATCACTGTAGTAGCACCATGGCACAGTTTCCTGGCATTAAGAATAATACTACAGCAGTAAAGTTAAATGTATTTATATGTACATTTGAAAACTTTAGACGATCATGAGTTCCCCCATTTGAAAAATAGCTGATCTTGAAACACCAGCATATTTCAGGTGGTTCTCAATCAACATGCCAGTTATGCACAAAAAAGTCAGTGTATAGTCATATAACTTATGTTATTAAAATCATCCTGAATCAACCCAGGTCTTTTCTGACTTACAATTTGTCTAAGACAGCTTCAAAGACAATTATTGCATTGACTAGAGCACATTGCCAGTTCATTCCTTTATTCCAAGAGTCTAAGAGAGGTTTACTAATGTCTATTTTCAGCTACTTTCTCACCATACTTTAAGGGGGTCTCATGAGCAAGACGGTTAGCAGGAAACATGCTCCCACTCCTTCTCCGGTGTGGATTTCAAACCAGCTATTAGCGGGTGCTTGAAATAGCTGAGGCCTGAATTCCCTTCCTTCTCTGAGGAAATGCTTGGGCCGGACCTGGAGTACTTTTTACAGCTCTGGTGGCTGCTACAATAAGGGGGCTGTTCAGACATAGATCTAGTGCAGAGGAGAACAATGAGAATAATTACCAGTTAGGAAGAATCAGCTATGAACAACAATTAAAACAAGCTGGAAGTCTTCAATCTTGAAAGAAAATATCTCAGAGAGGGCCTACGGAAGTATATAATTTTTGAATGGGATTACAAAAAGTAAGCACAGAATAATACTTTAGGATATACAAAGACAGGCCAAGAGGACATAAATTTGGAGTTGCCAAGGGCAATTCACCACTAGGAAGTTTTTATTTTACCCAGATGGTAATCTACAATTGGAAAGGGTTGACATTGGTTGAGACCATATTAATATGGCATTTAATATGCCCAAACTTCTCAAAGCACTTCATAGGGAATAGCTGTCAGATGTAATGACCATGTGAAAGTGAATGAGATGGACAATGTTGAAGAGTCATAGAGAGAAAGACTCATGGAGAAAGACTGACAAAAGAGAGACTGACAGAGTGACAGAGTACAAAAAAAATGGATTAAGCATAGACACACACACAGATCAAGCCTATGGGGTCACGCAATAGAGAAGTTGACAGAGGCAGCATCTGAGGAACAGAAAACCTCAAAGACACGCTGAAACAAACAAAAGATACAGACTGATTCAGAGTCTAATTATGCTCACTCCTATAACTCTCTCTACTACACGTAGGAATGTCCTCCCGACGTGAAAGGAGCTCTATAAATGTAATTTTGTTGTTGTACTACCGATAAGGTATGGGCTACTTTTCTTGTTGCTGTATATTAATGCTAACAAAATTACACCTGTTACTTGCGATTAATCAGACTTGCCATTTATATGGTTCTAAAAACTGTTGAAGGTCATTTTGTCTGGCAGCTATAATTAATTGGTGTAACTGAATCATAGTTAGATTAGATAAGTATTTGATTGGAGAAGCAAGAATACTTCAATTCTATTAACATTAAATATTCTATCAAAATGGAACCATTGCTCAATGGATAGTGATGTGTATCAATGTGGTGGGTAGGTGGATAGGAGAATGGTGGCAATTCTCTCATACATTTCATGCTGACATGTGCTGCTCACCAGAAAACTCACTGGAAGGAATGCAGGCTCATATATTGAGACTCAGTAGCTATCTTGATTAGCATGTAGACAGGTCAGGTGCTGCTGAAGCTCCACACATTCAACTTGTATAACATCTGCTCAATAAATTGGGATCCTGGCACTGGCAGCAGCCAACTCCACTGATGCACACTCCACCTCCACAAGCCAGTCAGGAACCTAGGTGTCTTGTTCGATCCTCAACTGTGTTTTCTCCCCCACATCCATGCTATGACATGCTCTGCCTTCCCTCACCTCTGTAACATCGTTCAACTTTGCCATTACGTCACCACTCAGACCACTGAAACTCTCATTCGTATCTTCATTGCATCCATGCTCGACTATGCCAACACCCGGCTTGTCAGCTACCCTAATTCCTCACTCCATAGGCAGCAGATCATCTAGAACGCTGTGGCCTATGTCGTCTCCCATTCCAGGCTCCACAAACCTATCACCCACATCCTCATCCGACTCCACTGGCTTCCCATCACACAGAGGATTCAATTCAAGATCATGAAAGGCTCTATACAAGTGCAATTTTGTTGTTGGACTTCACCTTTAAAGCCCTCCATGGCCTTACCCTTCCTACCTCTGTGACCCCCTAACCCCTACTAACCTGTCCTTTAGGGATGAGATGGACAACCTTACTCCACGTCCCCTGACACATCTGCCCTATCATTGGTGGGCAAGCCTTCAGCCACTCTGCCCCCAACTTTTGGAATTCCATCCACAATCCCTCCGCCTCACCGCCTCACCTCCTCCCTAGCCTCTTTCAAGTCCCGCCTCAAGACCCTCCACTTCGACTGTGCCATTGGTTAACCCCCTTTCCCTCCTTCCACCCTCCCTGATCCTGAACCCAGCTTGGGTCTGAAACATTGACTGTCCAGTGCCTTGGGACGGCCTCCCAACATCAAAGTCCTTATACAAGTGCAATTATATTATTATCCTGACTTGTCATAAAGAGGATGGTTTCAATACACATTTTTTGCTGCAATGTGCTTTTTAATAGATATAATAATGCATTCAATACAGCACATTTTCACATCATTGAAATGTCTCATATGTCTTGTGAGTTCCTGTTATCCCCTATGACCCAGCGAGGCTCAAACCTACACATGCCTTGTGACAAATTTAATGATTACTTCCTGGGGGATGGGAGGTAAATAGGGGTGTACTTGAGGCTGAGATACTTCCAATGTGACACACCAGATAATGAAAGATCAGAAAACATATTTAGAACTCTCGTTGGTTTGATTTGGAAACGTGTAAGCATGGTGATTAATTTGTAAGACAACTGACTGACCAAACAAAAATATAAGTACTTATAGGATTACTGAATGTTTGAAAATAAAATTAGCTTTGAACCGTGGATGTTTTGAGTTGGGTTCTATCTTTGCCTTGTAGGGACAGGAGGACAATCGACTTTGCCTCCCAGACTCTCAGCAAAAAAAACCTTTCCGCTCATTTAGAATTCCTTTCAGAAAATGGAAAGAGAGAATAGTAAACTTATACTTGCAAAAACCATGGCTGAGTCCAGCAATCAAACCTGTAACTTCTCTGGTCTGATGTGCCAGTTACTCACTACAGTGAAAGGATAATCCCTAGTGTTAGAGGAATGATCAAGCTAGGACTCTTCAGTCTTTGGATCTAGGGTGTACTTGGCATACTTGGGTCCCTGCTGATAAAACCAGGCAGTCTGCCTCCAAATATTTACCAATGCCTACACTGGCCAGTTGCCAGGATGAATGTCATGTCAACCTGATGACAATACCTTCATTTGACAATTAGGTCACATAAGGAGTGCTTTGCCCCCCACCCCACCACCACACACACACTCACTCTCTGGCACTTAACGTCAATGCTTGGACTATGGGCCAATTGTACTTCTGTATTTCTTGACTATAGGCAAACACCTCAGTGAAATTAATATGCATTCACATTGTTATGTCTACAAACAATGGACAGGAACAGGAACATTACAGGAACAAAGTACAGTAACATTTTATAATATTCCAGAAAAATCTAATCTCGATCTAGGTGATCGAGTCTCCCTTCTGAAAGTTACTGTTGGCGTGTCTGGTATGCAATATGCAATTTCAGGAATCAGGATGCAGATCGTTTATTGCTTAAAATTTGATGTAACCTTGAGGCACCTTGTAAGTTTCCAATACGAATGATTTAGTTATACATGCAGAAATCAAGTTGGAAACTGTTCCTCCAACGGATGATCAATGCAACTTGGCAGATGTTGCCATGGTGAGTAATCAGAAAGCTCAATTTGATCCATATCGTTTAATTTCTTACATTGCTGAAAGTTGTGATTAAAGCTGTTGAAGACAAACAAGGGCTGGATTAAGATTGCAGCTTTCTATGCTGATTCAAGATGGTGGTGGGAAGGGTGAAACATGTGCTGGTGGTGGGAAGACTTGGGTGGGGGGGGGCGGGGGGAGAAAGGGTGCAGTGGTGTGGGTGGGAGTGGAAGATTTTACTGAGAAGTTGGTGGAGAGGAAAACGTTTTGGACTGAAAACATTGCTTGACCCTGAGGGAGGGGTTAGTAACTCTAGTCACAGTTGAAGAGGTAATTTTTTTTAGAGGATTTAAAGACAGATAGGAAGGGAGCAAATCAGGAGAAGGTAGTTCTAAAGGTTAGGCACACAATTGCTCAGTTATCGATAATGACTGGGAAGGAACAAGGCAGACACAGCAGATTAAGCTAAGGTAGTGTGCAGAAGTGCGGTAGACGATCACAGAGATAGTGAATTACTTGTGCATGAAGGGAATTACAGTTGATGGTGAGGTGAAATTCATCCAATGCAAGATAGCCAGTGGTGTCTGAGAATGAAGGTGATGGGCTGAGGTGAGGTGTGGAGTTGGTGTTTGTGAAGCTGGAATACTGAGGCACTCCCTCCCAGAGTCCTGCTGCTCTTTATTTGCAGGGAACAATTACACTGGAGCTAGTCATCCTTTCACCATCTTTAATTTACAGGATGTTGAGCCACAATTCCACTCTCTGCTGCTCTCCCTTTACAGAGAGAGGCACACGGGAATACATACAAACATTGTAGGACACAATTCGGTTACATGGTGAGTGCCTGTGTATGTTTTATATATATATATATACACAAACACAGTATACACATTTTACAAACATTTGTGGGACGTTCTTATATTACAAGGCGAGAGTCTCCCGATGTCTCCCCCCAAACAACAGCGACTTGGTAAGTGGAGATGTGTTGCTGATGTAAACGAGGTTAACACAGGAGCATCTCAGGCGGTGGCCTTTCCTGTGGCTAAATTGAGCTTCTGCACAGCCTTCAGCATGTGAGCTCAGCATGTGTCCCTCTGATGGTTTCCATGACCTGCTGTGCAGACATTCGGTGAGTGTGGCAAAGAATGTCTCAACAAAGGACAGGAGCGTTGTCAACAGAATAGGGTGTTCTGAGGCAGGTCAGTCAGATTCATCCTGCCCAACACCAGATACAAGCAGAAGCCCAGCACATATTGGCATTTGGTGGTGGCATAGAGAGGCTCCTTCACAGTCACAACACACCATGAGGATCAGGGTTACTTTTGGGATGCCCTTACCTCCCTTAGGTTTTTGGGCATCATGATCCTGTGGACACAATACATCTTGGATCCCCAGATAATGTGGAAGACACTCTGGCAATCACAGAGGTGCTAGTTGTGGTCAGAGGTCAACAGCACCAAGAGCACCTCACACTTGTTTTTCCTGGTGATGGACAGTGAGCGCTGGTGTCGCATTCCATTTCTTCCTCACTACATCCCGACTCTTGTCACAATTTTTGTGTCTTGACCCGGTAGCCTTGAACCAGATGCCGAGGACCTTGACATTGTCTGACCCGACCACAAACGGGAGCAGTGAGGTCATGCCAGACACCTCGCTTTTTCAACGATTACCTTGGCACTCGGCCCGGTCGAACTAGTCGTAGATGCCCAGAAAGCTTGGGAGCAAGGGTGGAGTAAAAACTGCATGTTTGTCGAATCGTAAGATTTTTGGACTCTTCTGAAAGTGAGAGAGGGTTACGTTGCTCACAAGCCTTGTTCAAATGCTACCTAAGCCTCTTCACACCTTGCTGGGAGCAGGGCAATGATGAACTGTCGAGCAGAGCAATGACAGCTTCCCAAAACCTCTGCACCAACGACAACTTATATTTATATAGCGCCCTTCATGAAATTCAGCAGATCGGAGTCGGATCGAAGCAATGACCCATGGCTTCCACCCGCTCATTTTGTTTTTAAAAAAAGATAGAAAGAATTGAAAAACAAATTTCAACCTCCACCCTTCCCTTTCTCCTCCCCACTTTCCCCCCCACCCCCACCCACCCCAGCCTCGCTGGTCAGACACCTGCCGATTGTGACTCTCATCCTCACAGCCTGGGGCGTTGTCACATATTTGAGCCGCCCCTGTGGGCCGCTGGTATTTTCTCTTGCACACACATGAAGGCTGCGTGTGGCATGTCCATCGGCGCACAACTGTGAGGTAGGTAAACAAGTCTCATTCCCGCTGCTCTTCATGCGATGTTCCATGCACATCCCCAACAAAAACTTGCGTTTACATAGTGCTTTCCCTCCAGCGTCTCGGAGGGCTTCATAGTGGCGGAGCCAGAGACCGAGCCAGGGGGGAGGGGGAAGGTGACCGTAAGTGCGTCGGTCGAAGAGAAAGATCTTAAGGCCGAAGATGGGGAAGGAGGGAGCGAGACGAAGGGGTTGAGGGAGGGAGGGAGAGAGTTCCAAAGGTTCAGGGCACAGTGGCTGAAAGCATGGCCGCTGATGGTAGAGCAGAGGATTCAGGGACCAAGGAGGCCAGACCCAGTAGAGCGGAGACAGTGGGTACTGCCTCCAGCCTTAGGACATCCTCCAGACGTGAAAGGCATTTATACTATGTCATTTTGTATTGTATTGTAAACTCCACCAAACACGAGTCCTCATCCCCGAGATTATGTGTCGCCTACTAATGTGGAGCGGCTCAGTTAGTTCAGTGTTTCTTTTGAAACTATAATAATAATAATCCTTTCATTTGATATAGCACATTATCACATCTTCTAGACGTCTCAAAGCGCTTCACAGAATATACTGTAAAGTGAATTGACTGTATATTTGTTGGCGAAACGCGGCAGCCAATTGCGCACAGCAGCGTCCCCCACAAACAGCCATGGATTGAAATGACCAATGTATTATAGTTATTTTGGGGGGATGGATTATTATTTAGGCGTGTGCAGAAAACTTGCCCAAGGTTTCACCCCGAAATGCCTGGAATTGAACCCAGGTCTCTCGCTTGATAAGTCGAGTGCTCTAACCACTGAGCTACAGGACTCCACTGTGGAAAAGACGGTCTTCAAAGTGGGGAAGAAATGAAGTAATGAAATGAAACTTTTTGAGGGGTTTTTTTTCTAAAAAAAATTTGACACCCGCCCAAACCCCGTTTTCAAACCCCGCCCACTCGCCCCTCTCCCACACACCGCCCGCCCCTCTCCCACACACCGCCCGCCCCTCTCCCACACACCGCCCGCCCCTCTCCCACACACCGCCCGCCTGCGGTGCAATAAAAAATACGTCCAATTGGCCATGAACCAACGCTGCTCCCTCCCCCTCACACTTACACCACACGGGTGTTCGGAAGCGCCCGGGAGACCGTCCTGCCGCTCGCCGGCACTGGTGAAGCGGCGAGATTGTTTCGCGAATGTTCGGTCGCAGTCGGGTTGGTTCGGGGTCGCCAGGGAGGCTGTTCAGGGACCGCTCCGAAGTATTCGGCGGTTACTCGGAAGTATTCGGCTACCGCCGGCTTCGTTCGACTGCCGCTCGCAAGTGTTCAGTTGCCGCCGGTTTCGTTCGGCTGCTGCTCGGAAATATTCGGCTGTCAGTCGGACGTGTTCGGCTACCGTTTGGAAGTGTTCGGCTGCCGCCATCTCCATTCGGCTGCCGGCCGGCTTCATTCGGCTGCCGTTCGGAAGTGTTCGGCTACCACTCGGAGGTGTTCGGCTGCCGCCACCTTCCTTCGGCTACCGCTCGGATGTGTTCGGGAGCCACTCGGACTCTCTCGCACTCGGCAGCCACCAGTCTTGCTGAGACCGTGTGAGACGGAGGCACTCGGTAGTCCCTGCTCGGAGCCGCAACGGTTTTAGTGGTTTTCAATGAACAGGCCGACTGCTGTGAGTTTGCATTAGTTCAGTACCGCTGAACGAACACTCTTTTTCTCGGATATAGCCTGGGTCCGGGCGGGCGGCCATTTAGTGAGTGGTGAGAAGCTGCTGGATCTGTTGGCCTACCGGCCGGCTTGGCTTGGCTCGCGGTGCCGGTGCCGCCTTAGGGATCTGAACCCTCTTGAGTTAAAGACTGGCGAAAGAAGAAGGGCTCTAGGCCGAGATTGTGGTGAGACCATGAGGCGAGGGACAACGGTCAGTTACTCACACCAGAGTCTGAGACGGGTGGGAATGAAAGGGAGAGGGAGGGAAGGTGGCCAACACGGCATTAGGGGCCTAGAGAGGTGGAGAGGCGCCGGGGCCAGAACAAGGGGGGAGCGAAGATCATGACCAGGCGGAGAGCAGGGGGGTGGGAAGGGGAGAACGTTTGTGAGTGTGTGTGTGTGAGTGAGTAAGCGTGTGCTTCGGTAGAAAGGAGGGCGAGAGGAAGGCGCACACACACACACAAGAGAATTCAAACTGAGAAAGGTGGTGGAGATGAAGGGAGGAGACATTGGGCCCGAGAGACACGTTGTAAGGAAGAGAGAAAGGAAAGGGTTCCCGTACACACACACAGAGAGAGAGAGAGAGAGAGAGAAACCTTTATTTCTTTTTACTGGGTTCGATTTTGGAAAAAGGTGTGAGTTAAAGAGTTGTATGTGAGAAAGGACAAAATGTTGGGTGCTGCAGGAGATTAGTCCAGGGAAAGGTTCAGTTGCGAGAGAGGCGAAAACAAGTAAGTAAGTAAGCAATTAGCGCTAAACCTGGTATGGTGGTACTAGGGAGAGCCACAAAAATACTCGAGGATCGGGATATACAGAGTAGGGAGGGTGTTAATATTGTAAAATTGATTTCACCGGGTTGTGAAGTGACTGCTGAGCTGAGTGAGGACGAAGGGAGGAGATAAGAAGATGCAGACAAGTAAAATGTGAGCAGGCAGAAACAATAGAAGCACAGGACTTGGGTCAAGGCGTGATAGGGAACAGAAGCAAAAATGCTAGGTTGGAGTCTTGGAGAAAGGTTAAGGGCCATTCTGAAGTTCTTGGTAATAGAATAGATTGGGAAGTTATGGCTATGAAAGTGACTTTAGCAAACTACTGTGGATTGGTGGAAGTGCATTGAGAATGTAGAGTGGAAGTGGCCTCAATTCAGAATGTGATGGATTCTCTTTTGGGGGGCATGCGGATAAAATAGCATTAGGCCGGTCTGATAAGAATTTATGTTTCCTTGGGTTAAGGGGAAAATAGAGGTGAGGGGATCAATAGGAAATTGTAGCACTTTGTCGATTTTTTAAAATGTGGTTTAATTTGACATGGAAGTATGTTGAACAATCATCTTCCCAAGGGGTGGTGTTTGACACAAAATGGAGACTGATTCAATTTTTTAAGATTTGGAACTTGAAAATGGGAAGTTTAAGGTATAAAGAACATTCAAATTGAAACTACAGTTTGAGAGTTAATTATTTTGTATTAACATTTAATATACAGTATTTAAAGGTGATGGATGACCATTGTCTGTCTTATGACATCTCAGATATACTTTTTTAATGAAAAATAAATATATAGACACTACTACGTAAAGTAAATTTTGGACTTTCCACTTTGTAACTGTGTATATATATGAGTGTGCACACATACATGTTTTACAGGTAGTTGAGCCACATCTGAATTTGAATCTGCTTCTTCAGTGGGTGAGTGTAGAGTATATAGTGTGCCACAGAACATCAAAACTGGGAAGCTCCTAGGATTTCTGGTTTGTGCTGAGTTTGCTGATCATAGTGTTGGGCCTGTTACAGTTAGTCTTTTTATGTCAAGGCTAGAGAAGGGTTGCTGCTGATCACTTGGCAGAAATCTCTGCCAGAAGTGAATGTCGGATGAGAAAAGTAAAATAAACAATTGGCTAAGGTGTTTGCATTTCTGATGGTTGTCCAAGCTTTAATTGTGTCCCAAAACTACAGTGGAATTGTACCCCAGTACTATTTGCTATAAAATTAATATTGCACAGAAGTATTGGCATTCCCCCGAATATGAAAATAATAGGTGGTTATATTCAGTACCTGTGCCAAGCCAGCTGGCAGTCCAGATGTTGACTAACTGTTGTACAGTGGCATTTCTAGTGAAAGATTAATGATGACTTCAATACAGCAAGTTGATGGAGCTACAGTTTTTAGTTAAAACCAAATTTTACAAATGATAGTACATATTATAATCTAGTAGAATCTATATTTGGATCTATGAGGAGATTTAACAACTGGATACACAAGTGAAATAATCTCTATCTGAATAAATAGACTAGTTATGAAATTTGAAATAACAAACTTATTTGATAGAAACCTATTCTAAGAATGTGTCCAGGGGCATATTTTGTATGCAAAGTAACACAATAATAATAATAACAACGCAGTCACCCTCAAACCAGCACAAGGTTAGGTAGGAGGTTATCTTTTCACATGTGATTTGTGCGATAATTGATGCACATGCTGGGTATCAAAAAATTAGAACGTCAGAGAATTTGTTTCTTTTTACATAGAATTTAAAAATATATATATATTTATGATGTATTGAATGTATTCAGGACTTTTAAATGTTCTGATCAAAGAAATGTAATTGCAGATATGAAATGAATCCTCCAAGTCAATCTTTATAGATTTTGCCAACCATCCATACCATTTTAGTGTGGTCTACAAGAAAAGTTCTAACAGATTTATGACCATACCAGTGTTGTGTTTAATTCAGATTATACAAACCATTAATTTATTTTCTACCCTCCTGGTCTGTACATTCCTATGTTAGAGGATGAGGCATACATTGGGAATTATATACCCCTGCTGTGCTGCTCTACGCAATCATTGTTCCTCGAGGAGAACCTTTTAAAAAGATGCTTGTTGAAACATTTGATTTTTAAGGAAACTGCAACTTGAAATGGAACACTTGCACGCAGTATTGTTTGTGCACCACACTTATTATCTTAACTGCTGTTTCATGTTGGCTTTGAGCCAGAAGCTCAGCTCTTTTAACTCAGCAATCCTGGCTATGTATTTGAAATAAGGAGATTTGATGAGGCTTCCCGCAAGTGTTCCAGAGCCTATTTGAAGTTTCACTTGTTTTATGGCAAGAAAATGACCCTGCCAATGTTTTTTTTGGGATGGGGGTAGTTGTGCACCTGACTCACTCAATTACAAAGATTTTTCTTTATTGGTATGCTGGTGAATAATTTTGGAAATTTAAAAATGTTTGAGAAATTCACACTATAGGTTAATTGTTAAGTGTCATGAAGACACTCTGAAACATCTGAGCAGCATTTAAAAAAAATTCTGACTGGTCTGGGTTAAACAGGTTCAGTAGCCATATGTGTTAAGGCTTGTGTGAGATGGAAGCTAATGGCTAAATTCAGGATAAGATGTAGGTCAGGATTTAATTATGTTGGGAAAGTTGGAAGATAAGAATGCCTGAGCTAACTAGGATCAGTTGAATTGAAACCTCCCACTGAAAGCTGAAGGGTTTACAGAGTCATTTTATTTTGTGTGGGATGCAAATTTTAAGTATTTGATATGGAACTGATCGTTATTTGGGGTATAACTAAAACTTTTAATATTACGTTGTTAGGCTTCTCTTGATTCCGATTGCATCAATGCACTAAAAATGCCTTGAAGCATTTAATAAAAGTAGGTACAGTATATAGAACTGAACGGATTGCCTTTTTTTTAAAAAAAGCCAGATAAGGTGTGCTGAAGGGCCACCTTCTGTCTGGTAAATTTCTATGATGCTAAATATAGCCTAGTTTCTAAAACATTGATAAGTCTATGATCCCCTTTTTATTGTGTTGTTTCAGATGAGAAGTGAAGATAGTAACTTTGTATTTTTTAAAAATCTTCAGTCATCCAACATATTTATGATTGCTTTTGGTACCGAATTATTGCTCTGCATGTATATCCAGCTACTAAATGATTCATTCACACAAATAAGAGAAGCTTGATTTATAAGATTTTTAATTTGAATGAGTCCACTGTGTAACTGACTAGCACCTGATTATGTAGTTGACATTGTGCTGTAAGTCAGATTGAACCATCATTAATATTGGTTGTTAAGGTAGTACAGTAAAAGCCCATTTATTCGTGACCTGATCATCCGTAACTTCTGTATAATAGGCACTGCAAAAAAAAGGCCTCATTCGATAAACCAGAATTTATCCGGAAAAATGCACTTTTTGGGTGTTTTGTGTTGCGTCAGTATTTTGGAATGCTGCTACTAGGTGCCTAATGGTGGCACTAGCTCAGAATGCTGCCAGTACTGTATAGCAATACACTCTCCGGAGTGTACTCTGTGTGAGAGAGAAAGAGAGCGAAGATGAGTTGATTAATTTAGATTTAATTTAGCCACAGAACAACAAAACACACACACACACACACACACCCTGAGCAAAGTTTGCAGATAAATGCATATTACAGCTTTTATTTGAATAAAAAAAACCTGCAGTGTCTGATCTGTTTTTTTTACAGAGCGCACGCATACACACACAAGGCATCACAAGGCTTTTTGGAAAGAAAGTTTACTGAAAAGCGATGGCTGCTTTCTCAGTAACACGTTTGCTTTCCTCTTCTGCCCCCAATGAGAATAGTGTCATTCAGACGTGAAACTTTTGCACTAGTTTAAAGATCTCTTTGAACTGCCTGGTCGCTGTGTGTAAAATGATTATTATTATTTATATATTATATTATCATATAAATGATTATTTAGTCTATTATCAATATGCTATGTTTTTAAAAATTTAATTTAATTTTTTTGTTTGTTTTGGGTTTTTGGTCGAATATCCGGCAGGCACTTTAACTGGCACTGGATGGGTCCCGAGGGTGCCAGATAAACGGGCTTTTACTGTACTTTAGAATGCAATATGTGTGATTTACCGAAAAGCTCTTGATGAATCCACAGAACAGATCTGTTCCCGTAAAACTAATTTTGATCATCATTGCTCTGCTTTGTTTCTGAAGGTGTGTGTGCCCTGTGCGTAAATCTTTTGCGAATAGCTAACCAATTTATACAAGGAGCTTATTGTGAATGGTATGAAATTAATTAAAATGTGATAAGGGCCATTTTCTCGTGCAGGAGTTTTATTGTAAACTGAAGAATCCAGCTGACTTTAATCAGACCACATACTGTCGTCTGTTTTGAAAGGTGCTTGTCAGTGATGTAGATTGCTGTGCAAGCTGTTGACGTGGCATCAATGAACACTAGATGCTTACAAAAATGTAATTGTAAGGAACTCCCAGTGGTGTGTATGTGCTGCAAAAAAGATTTGCTCCTCAGTTGTGAAGGCTAGCTGGAAAAACACTTAGTTCATATCTTGTACCATGGGTGAGTGTCAGGCTCACCTATTTGTGGGTGATTCATATGCGATGAAAGATGCTAAATATGGTGCAGTGGGCAAATTAAAAAATAAAAAGGCTGTCCTAGTGAAACTTGAAATATTGAAGTATTCAGTGCTCTTGCATACCAGGAGAACACTGTGACTTTACATTGAGTCATTTTTGGCCGTTAATAATTTAGGCTAGAACACCAGGTTCTTAAATCCAAACTTCAAGGAGCCAAATAATGTTTTGGATATTAGCCATTGTCTGGATGGAGGTCAGTGGTTAGAGCACTCATCTCACCAGTGAGAGACCTGGGTTTGATTCCCAGCAGGACAAAACCTTGGGCAAGTTTCCTTACTCCACATGCCTAATAATAATACTCAAAAACTTGTTTTTTGGATCAGTTCGACAACAACAAAGTTACACTTGATTAATACCTTTCACGTCAGGAGGACGTCCCAAGGTGTCAGACCCAAGCAGGGGGGAGAGGGGGGTGGATTACGAGTTGCCGATGGGACCATCCAGGAGGGGAGACTTGAGGCGGGATTTGAAGGAGGCGAGGGGGACTGCGGGTTAGAGTTCCGGAGGTTGGGGGCAGAGTGGCTAAAAGCTTGCATGCCAATGGTGGGGCGGATAGGTCTGGGGACGTCGAGCCTGAGCCTGCCGCTGAGTGGAGGGGATGGGCAGGTTGGTAAGGGGTTAGAAGGTCATGGATACAGGGTGGGGCGAGGTTGTGGAGGACTTTAAATATGAGGACCAGGATCTTGAATTGGATCCTCTGGATGATGGGCCAGTGGAGTTGGACGAGGATGGGGGAAATGGGGTCACGGAGTTTGGAATGGTAGACGACACGGGCTGCAGAGATCTGGATCATCTGCAACCTGTAGAGGGAAGGCCGGCAAACAGGGCATTTGCATAGTCGAGCTGGGATGTGATGAAGGCATGAATGAGGGTTTCAGCAGTTTTGGGGGTTAGTCAGTCCATGAATACAATTTGGAATATAGTAGAAGCCCATTTATCCGGCACCCTCGGGACCTGGCCAATGCCGATTAAAGCGCCTGCTGGATATTCAGCCGAAAACACAAAAACAAAATTAATAATAAATTCTGGTTAAATGAATGCGACCTTTTTTTGCGATGCCGGTTATCCGGAAGTTACGGTTGATCGGGTGCCAGATAAACGGGCTTTTACTGTGCTACTGTGTGCAATTGACTGTCGTATTTCGCCCACAAATGTACAGGCAATTCACTTTACAGTATATTCTGTGAAGCACTTTGAGACGTCTAGAAGACGTGAAAAGCTCTATATCAAATGCAAGGATTATTATCATTCTTTGTGCGCTTTGAATGTGTATAGAAGACATGAAAAGCGCTATATCAAATGCAAGAAACATTGTTTATTATTGAGAGGTGAGAAGCCATCGGCAACTCAACAACATTGGGGTGTCAGTTTATCTCTTTTTGCAACTATAAAATTCAGATCTGGTTTTAATTTTTTTGTGACTTTAGTGTTTCATGAATTTGTACGTTATTTGTGCTGCAAATACAGAATGTTCATGGATGTGTAAATTGATGGATCAACCCATGAGAATAGTGAATCGTGTTTCATCATTCATGCTTTGTTTCTTGATTTAAAATTCTGTGAAATTATATTTGAAAATTTGATGAGGACTGAAAATCTGCTGTATGTTAACATTCAAGTTTGATGAAAATGTTTCCAACTGCTTGTTCACCAGACGTTTGTCTAATATTTAATTTAAGACCCATATCGTGATTTTAAGTACATAATCTGGGTTGATACTCCTATTGTAGTATTGGTGTGTCTTCCTTTGATGAGATGCTAAATCAAGTTTATGTCTTGGAAAGGTGGATGTTAAAAATCCCATGGTACTACTTGAAAGGGAAGTTTCTCTCAGCATGCTGGCCAACAACCTGATAAAATCATCTATTCGTTTTATGGCTGTTTATGGGATATTGCTATGTGCAAATTAGCTGCTGGGTTTGTCTACAATTGCACAACCACTGCACTTAACAGTACAAACTTGAAATGCTTTGAGAGGTCTCGACAAAGTGGTAAGACTCTATACCAAATAAAAGGATTATTTATTTCGGTTCTGAAAATACAGTAAACTCTATTTTCCGATCATAGTGGAAATGTTCCAGACTTTACTATGCAGTGGCACTACAACTACACTATTCTGTTCACACTTGTAAAGCCCTGTAATCAATGACTCATGTAATCAGCTTTTGGGTCAGGCCCTGGCTACACAAGCGTCAGCCTGCGCCACAGAAATAATGTGTTTCACGTGGATCAGCATACTTGCTTGGAACAGTTAAATCTCTGTATACTACAAAGCTTGAAATGAACCTCCCAACATCTTCAAGCACTGACTGTTGGCAGCACATCTTAATTTAATGCAAGTACAGGTAATTATTACCTGTACTTGCATTAAATTAAGATGTGCTGCCCTTTTAGTTTATTATTTTGAGAGTAACATTTCTTATTACTGAATATGCTGTTAGAGTGATTCTGTGGCCTTTAGATTCAATTGGTGTAATATTTTCCACATCTTGATATTTCACAATGTTGCTTCCATATTTGAGATGTAATTTTAGACTGAACAGTGGATCTGTGTTGATGTCCCTTGTATGTGTCTGGTGAGCATAATCTTTCCATGTATGGGAGCGTAAACTGGTGTTGGAATGCTCTACTGGTACTGTATATCAGACCAATTGGACTCACAGTGTGATTGTACTATTCGTCTAGCAGTTCAGTGTTTTAGCTGTGCCTTGACAGAAATACCAAGTGTGGCAGCTGCAGCTGTTAATGCAGGTGATTCATCAGCATGTACCCAACTGAGGAAGGAAAGGTCAGAAATAATATTTTGGCTGTGAGGCTGGCTGCCTTCAGGTAAATCCTGTCGAAAAGAGACGTTAGTCTCTCAGAATTGAGCATGCATAGTTCAATTGTGGCACATGTGCATGTTGAATCAATAGTTAGAATAATCCTTGCATTTGATATAGTACCTTATATCACATTGCTTAAATATCTCAAAGCAGTTTGCAGGATTTCTGTAAGGTTTTATGACTGCATAATTCTGGGTGAGTGTGATAGCTAATTTGTACTTAGTAGTGTCTTGCAAACAGCTGGAACAGCACCTCCATCAATGCCCTTTAGTCTAAACTGAGCTCAAAATCCCAATGTGTGGCTTGATCAGCATACTCGTCAGCATGCCTAAGAGATGCTCAGTGAGTGAACTAACTGAGCAAGGCTGGCCCTACTTCAAAATTTGTCCAAATCTAGTCTTTAGTCCCCACATCATGTCTAATCTTTACATTTGGTATAGCATTTTTCATGTCAAGAACACGCTTTACAGAATATATTGTAAAGGTAGTCACTTCATTGTTGAGTTTTTTGATCTGTTTAGTTTCAATCCAATTTGAAGTAGAAATCTGAACGACAAACATACCTAACCCAGTTAGGAAAATTGAAAGACTAAACCTTTGCTAGACCCATCCCTACTGTCCAGCTACCGCCCCATCTCCAACCTCCTATTCCTCTCTAAGGCCCTGGAACAAGTTGTTGCTTCCAGGCTTCGCTTCTTTCCCTCTCGCCACCGTCTGAACTGCAACAGTCCAGTTTCTGTGCTGCCTATAGCACGGAGACAGTCCTGGTCAAGGTCTATAACGACATTTTAAACATCCGTGATCAGGGCTCTCTCTGCCTCCTTGACCTCTCTGCTGCCTTCGCCACTGTCGACCACTCCATCCTCCTACTCTGTCTCTCCTCCCAACTAAATTTTAATTGACCTGCCCTCGCCTGGTTCAACTCTTACCTTTCTCATATTGACTGTCCAGCGCCTTGGGCCGGCCTCCTGACGTGAAAGGCGCTATACATGTGTAATTTTGTTGTTGTAACAGGATTTTTGAGGGGATGATCCCCAAACTTGTAATAGCGTTCATTTGTATTGCTCTTTGCTACATCTACACTATTGAGTAAATATTTAAATTTTATCAGTACCTTGATGAATTTCTTCAATATACTAGTTAGGAAAGCACATTCATTACCCTTGCCCCTTCTTCGAAAAGGTCTTTATTTATCAAATCAGTGAAAACATTTCTGAGAATGCTGTTTTCCACAGAAACAATGATTGACTATTTGGCCCATCCAACCTGTTGCACCATTTTAATTCTATTTGTGCTAAATTCATTTCCTTGTTTATTTTTTCATAGCCTATTTTCTAAAATATGCAACTCCCTTAAAACACCTCAGGTGATTCTGTTTCTTTGGGTGTCTGGGCACTGGATTCCGCATTCTCACAATCCTTTGTGTTTCCTCTGTTCTATTTTAATCAGGTGCATGTGCTTTTGATCGCTTGAAACTAACTGGATACAAGTGTTTACTTTAAATGGAGGTGGCGATTAATCTGTTTTTTGAGCAATTGTTTTATCCCTAGGGATGTTATTTAGTTCAATTTTCCTAATTGGGTTACGCATGTTTGTCGTTCAGATTTCTACTTCAAATTGGATTGAAACTAAACAGATCAAAAAACTCAACAATGAAGTGACTACCTTTACAATATATTCTGTGAAGCGTGTTCTTGACATGAAAAATGCTATACCAAATGTAAAGATTATTATCATAAACTGAGCATCATAAAGTAGCACAATATACATCTATAAATTATTGCACAGCATGCTTTCCAAACTAGGGGTCCTCAAGATCATTGGTTCAGTGGGGAATGCAGAGAACCAGTAGACACGGCGGGTGGCCAAAAATGCAAGGCTACCAAAACCTTGTCGGACTATGGAAGCTCGTGCTTCCATACTCAGCGGGACCGATGAGAAATACCATTACCAAAGATTGCAAGCAGTTTGTATTTGGTATAATTTGCGAAGGCCTAAAATGCAGCCGCAGTACTATTAGTTGGTTGCTTAAGTTACTGGACTTACTTGTGGATAGTGAGTTTAATCTACCTGTGAGACATTAAACAGCCGTGTGGATTTATTGTGGTTATGAATTGTGAGGGTATATAGTCCTCATTTGAACAAAAGGAAGGTGTGTTTGTATGTCAAAGATAGTCTGAGACAAATTTTGCTAGTTTGACAGTATAATGAGCACTGTTAAAGATACATTTGGAAACTCATTTTATGAAGACTTAATCAGATGACAATCTAGGCCAATTCTTCGTAGCCATTTCTGTTAAATTTTGCAGTTGATAGTGACCAATATCCAAAACATGCTGGTGAGGGTGCGTCACAAAATTAACAATTCACCAATCCATTGATTGCCGATAATTATAATTCTTTGTTGTATTGCACTACAGTGCTCGACAGATGATAGCCATGATATGTGAAAAATAAAGTGTGTGGATTGTAAAGATGAAAGTGAGGTCTGGTGACTACCTTATTTCTATAGTTGAGCGAGTATCGGCAGTGGTCAGATCATTCTGATGTGATCTCAGTAACTGAATGCATTTCAACGCGATGATAGAATGTACTATAATACTAATAACATGTCTGTGAACTTTGGCATTTCAAAAAAGCACAAGTTTACTTAATTTAGCATTGGACAATCTTTACAACTTCAGTTTTGTTCTCTTTCTAAATATATTTGAGAGCTGATTTCTGTCTCCAAAAAGTTTTGGCATCCATCACAACACCTCATTAAATCTATTTCTGATTACTTTATTCTATGTTTGCTTTCAGTCTCTGTAATTCACTGTTGAGTCAGTACAGGAAACTGAGAAGTAAAATTTGGTCAGATGACTAAGTAAAACTAGAATACATATTTTTTTGTAGAATTAGGCTTGATTGTGTTTTCTTCAGCAAAATATGGAATTGTAATTTTAGAACTTTCATAAAGTTCTTTAATTTTACTTAGAATGTAGTGTTTTTAAACTTGTCGTTGGAAATGGTGTGTGTTAATATGCTTCATGTGTTTTCTATCGGCAGGATGGGTTGGGTAGTTGAGTAGTTGAATAAGGAGGTGGTTGCAGGAGCTGAGAAAGATGGCTTTTGTTTTGCCAACGCTGAAGGAAGTTGAGGTTATTCAGGACTTAATGTCTGATAGAGAAGTGGTCAGAATGTCAGTGCATTCAAGGGTGGGGGCACAAGTAGATTTGGGTGTTGTCAGTATACACGTGTAAATTTAGGCTATATCTATTGATGACATTTCTAAGAGCGAGCAGGGATAGATTAGTAAATGTACTTGAAAGGAGACTACGGAAAACTGAAGTGCTTCGAGACATTTTTATGATGATCAAATACAAAATATATATAAGCTAACATTTAAAAAGTTAAGTAAGGCTTGGCAGGCACTTGTAATTTGGTTGCAAGTCTAAAGGCACAATAAAGGAAATCTTGTCGTATTTCTCACAGTAAGAGAAATTGCTGAGATTATTCGGGTATATGGTTGCTAGTTTCTTTATCTAATCAGTTTAAATGGAGAGCATAGAATCTTATAACTATTGCATTTTAAAATTGTTCAGTTTACGGCAATTTTTCAAGTTGAGGTAATCTAGAGGAGCATTTCATTGTGCTTTTCTGCTTGTCTACTTTATTCTACAAGATGGATGTACACTAACAAATCTCACACAGCAGGGGACTGAACTCGTGACAGTGTTGGTAGGCAAGAGCATAACAGCTTGCAGTACTAGGTTGTTTGGTGATGGTGTTTGTTGACCTGATGATGTTAAAGATGAGGTGAATTTAATTGGGGAGCGCTCTTGAGACGCCGTTCGGCGTGGAGGATGCTATATAATTCCAAATTGTTGTTCTTTGAGCGACTAGACTAGCATGTATATTGTGTGAATTGTATACATTTAGCTGGGTAGTGGCAGTGACTCATTGCAAACTTTCTGAAAAACTTAAATTCCTTCAGCTCTTTGTCATATTTTTCACTTTTTGAAGTTTTCTGTATTCTGTCTTTTATGAGTTTATGACATTGTAGAAAGTGCATCAAAGTAAAATCTATTAATTACATGGTAAAACCTGCTTCTATAACTGGCAATAATTCTACTTGCATACTGAAGTAAAATAGTGTAGTTAAAAAGTTGGCGAGAGTTCCAAGGGATGCTTGTTCTCTTTTAAATGATTCACTCAAAAGAGGAATCTTTTGTGAACATTTGCAGCTACTTCTCTCTGGAAAGGTAAATAGTAGTTGGGCTGGACTAGTGAGGAATTTGTTAATTACTCAGGGTTGGAAATTTGCTGATTGTTTAATCTGGTAATTCATTGTTTTTAGACAATTGGTTATTTAGTTTAGAGGACTTTGAAACTCCAAAGTGCTGACATGCCCATGTGAAAAATGTGGCATTGTTCAGTTAATTGAATTTAAAAGAATGTACTCACAATTTTACCAGAAATCTACTTCAAGAATAAAGCAAAGGCTGTCATATATACCGTATATCTCCGAGTATAAGGCGCACTTTTTTTCAGGTCGGAAGATCTCGAAAGTTGGGGGTGCGCCCTATACGCAGGTACAAGCAATTTTGAGCCTCGGAAATACAGTAAACAGGAGGGGTGGCCGGCGCGCTGTCAGCCAGGGTTTGGTCAGTGAACGGCGGGGGTTGGGAGGAGCGGGTGACGGGGCTTCGGCCTCGGCCGCCCGGGCAGCGGCAGCAGCAGCGGACTTCAGTGCTGTGCTTACCTTCTGCCGAACCCAGTCTGCCTGCCTCATTCCCTGCCGCTCTCCCTCCTTCCCTCCCTGCCTGCGTGCCTGCCTGCCTCTCTCCCTCTCTCTCTCCCGGGCTGCCGGCCTCCCTCTCTCTCTCCCGGGCTGCCGGCCTGCCTCTCTCCCTCTCTCTCTCCCGGGCTGCCGGCCTGCCTCTCTCCCTCTCTCTCTCCCGGGCTGCCGGCCTGCCTCTCTCCCTCTCTCTCTCCCGGGCTGCCGGCCTGCCTCTCTCCCTCTCTCTCTCCCGGGCTGCCGGTCTGCCTCTCTCCCTCTCTCTCTCCCTGCCTCCCTCTCTCCCTCCCTGACTGCCTGCCTGCCTGCCTCTCTCTCTCCCTACCTACCTGTCTCTCCTCCCTTCTGCCGGCAATATCATTGAAAATGCTTCCTTTTTTTTTCACCAAGAAAAGGTCAAAAACGGGGGGTGCGCCTTATACGCGGGTGCGCCTTATACGCGGAGATATATGGTAATTCAATTTTGTGTGAATTCATTGTATTAGTCAGGTAAAAAGCCATAAAAACAGTCAATATGAGTGAATTGTTCGTGTAGAGAGACATTATATTGGGCAGTATTAACACTTGCATTACAAATAAAATTCCACTTCTTGTATTTGATATATATTAATACCAATATAATATATTATATTTATTAATATAATAATCCTTGCATTTGATAGAGCACTTTTCACATCATCTCGACTGTGTCTCAAAGCGCTTCACAGATTATACTGTAAAGTGAATTTACTTTATATATTTGTGGGTGAAATATGGCACCAATTGTGAACAGCAGTCATGGATTTAAATGATCCCCCCCAAAAAAATTTGAGGGATTATTATTATTATCAGGTGCACGCGTGAGAGACAGAGAGCTGCTTTTTTGGAATTCTTTCTTAAAAATTTTAATCCTGCTTATAATTCAGCAGTCATGACAATACAACTACACAAATTTACATTTATACATGTAGGGAGGATATTTCAATGTGCTTAATACTACTTGTTGGGAATTCGGTCTGGGGATGGGAGCAGATTGGTGAGGAGGGGGCAAAGATGAACCAAAAGTGTGGAGAAAGAGATATGCCTTGAGACTGACCTTGAACCAGATGAGGAAGGAAGTGACTTAAAGGGCTTCTAGACAGTGGGTGCTAAAAGGGAAGTATAATCCAGAACTCTAGGCAGCCCGTGTCCTCCACCGCTCCAAGCTCTGTGGCCCCATCTACCTCATTTTCACCCGACTCCTTTGGCTTCTCATCACCCAGCGGGTCCAAGATCCTGGTCTTCACCTTCAAAACCTTCCATGGCCTAGCCCCATCCTACCTCTATGACTTCCTAACCCCTTATCAACCTGCCCGTCGCTTCCGTTCAGCAGGCTCCGGCTTACGCCAAGTCCCTCGACCCACCTGCCCCACCATTGGCAGGCGAGCATTTAGCCACTCTGCCCCCAACCTCTGGAACTCCATCCCGCAGTTCCTCTGCCTCGCCCCCTCGCTGGCCTCCTTCAAGTCCTGTCTCAAGACCCTCCTCTTTGATGGTCCCATCAGTCATTCCAAATCCCTCCCTTTCCCTCCACCATCCCCGACCCCAGCTCAGGTCTGAAACAATGACTGTCCAGTGCCTTGGGATGTCCTCCTGATGTGAAAGGCGCTATACAAGTATAATTTTATTGCTGCTGTTGTTGAAGTAGGCCGGTGCTCGCTACATGAAGATAACGGGTTTTAGGAAATTGTGGAGGTAGGTGGGTGAGACCATGTAAGGAATTGAAAGGTGAGGATCTTCAAATGCTTGGAGTTGGGGAGCCATTGGAGCTAGTAGCCGTGGCATTGATTGTATAGTATTCTTCTGCAGTTTTGGCAGCTGGACTGCATTTAATATGAATTCAATTTCCTCAATGAGTGCACCAAATGTAATTATAGTGCTTTTATTACAGCTGAAGTGCATTATGTGAATTGAATACTGCAAATTAAGTATATACAGTAGAAGCCAGTTAATCCGGCACTGTGTGACCTGGCCAATGTCGGTTAAAGCGCCTGCCGGATATTCGAGCGGCCTGCGGCCAAAAACCTACTACGAAAAAGTTTAAGTTCTTTTAACACACACCATACACGTCAGACTAAGTAATAACAGATAATAACAGAATAGTATATTGGTACTTATTGTTAAAACATCTCTCTTGCACTTCTCACCTTTACTGATTGAGGTTTACAGTCTAGCGATTCTTTTTTAAATGGAGCCAAGCGGATGAAAAAAACGACAGCGCGATTTTAAAGTCGTGCAACTTTACTAGCTGCTATCCAAAGCCCTAGCCTCTGCTAGCGGCAAACCGAAATACTGCATCTGCGAGACAATGTGGGTTATTGGCTAGTGTTATCGGCTTGCCGCGAGTATGACTTTAAAGTCATATGTGCTCTGTTTTTTTCACCCGCTCCATTTTAAAAAGAATTGCTTGACTATAACCGTCAACTGCAGCATCATGGCTTCAAGCACAGCAAAGGTAAAAAGCACAAGAGAGTAGTTTTAACAATAAATATCGATACAATATTATGTTATTTATGCATTTACAAATGCTTCACTGCTATTGTTCCGGATAAGTTCCGGTTTATCGAATGGGGACTTTATTTTGGGCGTGCCGGTTATACGAAAGTGCCGGTGCATTGAGTCACAGATAAACTGGCTTCTACTGTTTTTATATTAAAAAAAAGGAATAGTAAAATCAGTTGTGAATTTTTCAGAAGCTGCCATTGAGGCAATAATAGTAGCCTTTGAAGAACCTGGATGGTAAAATATCTGAACTACAATCTTCAGATAATGATTACTGGTTTCTTGGTCACTTGTTGCCTAAAATCTGTTGTAAAATTTGAAGAATGAAATGGAGAATTGATGCTTTGTATTTTCCAGCTATAATATTCAGAGAGACACTCCTTTAAATTTATAAAATTAAATACAATAAAAACCTGTTTATCCGGCTCCCGATCAACCGTAACATCGGTGTAACCGGCATCGCAAAAAAAAGTCCGCAAAATAAAGGAATTTATCCGGAAAAATGCATTGAAATGTTTTTTTTTGCGTTTTCAGCCGATTATCCGACATGCACTTTAACCGGCATTGGCCAGGTCCAGAGAGTGCCAGATAAACGGGCTTTTACTGTATTCTGCAATTCTTTAATTTGAGACATAATTTTGATTGTGACAAAGTGAATTTGACCTCGTGCAAGACTGGGTGTGTTGCTGTTCAGAGATTATATGACTGAACTACAGCACTGTCTATAATGACAGGAAATGACTCACATTATGTGAAACTAAAGCATATGATGGGTTTAGTGGGTGCAATCACTTTACTATCGAGTTTTCTTTTGAAGTAAGAGCCAAGAAATGATCAATTCTGCCTGGTTAACTGGGTCAAAAGAAATGCTCAAGATAATCATTTTCTTCCTACTTTAAGCAATTTGTTAAATATAGATCTTACTTTTTTTAAAAGTAGAACATATAGGTGACATAGAATTGGTTGATGTTCATGAGAATACAGTTTATGTTGTAAAGGATGTGGTATATTTGTCAAATATTTCAATATTATTTTGACAGGAGCATGTAAGATTTCTTGCTTCTACCACTAAAGTGTGCTGCAGTATAATAACTAAACACCTTGTATAATAATAATAATCCTTGCATTTTATATAGTGCTTTTCACATCTTACCGACGTCCCAAAACGCTTTACAGAATATACTGTAAAGTGAATTGACTGTATATATTTGTGGGTGAATCGTGGCAGCCAATTGCGCACAGCAGTGAGGGATTATTATTAGGCATGTGGAGTAAGGAAACTTGCCCAAAGTTTCGCCCTGACCTGCCTGGATTTGAACACAGGTCTCCCCAGCCTGGCCTCCCCAGCTTGCAAGACGAGCGCTCTAACCACTGAGCTATGGGAGCTCCACTGTATAGAATTTCAGTTGACACTAATCTGGGAATATTATTCTCATGCAGTTCAGTTCTTATTTAAAGGAGTTTGATAACATCAACTGATCAACATATTCAATATTCTGGGTGTTCTTTGCATAATTGGTTCCATTGATCTAATTTTTGTGTTGCTAGATTACTGTTTTCGAATTGAGTTCAGGCTAACGGGAATTTTACTGACTGAATTTAAGAAAGTCTTTGGATCACATGTATATCTTGTTTTAAAAAAAATTACGTGCAACGTTTCAAATAGATCTATGATAATCTTGTTAGAAGATTTTACTCCTTAAACAACTTGCTTTATTTACCTAGCGATCATTGGAAGTTAGCAAACTAATTTGCAGCAGGTTGTTTTTAAGATGTGATTGGTGATCATGTCATCACGTCAACATGACATCAATAGTTATGCATGGAAAATAAGTTTTTCTTTCAGATCCAATAGTTGACATTGCTCAATAAATGTCGGGGTCAACCTTTTCTACAAATGTCAGGGTCTTCCTTTCTGAATGGCCATATTAATTTATTTTTGTAAGGAATATTTCATTCATTCGCTTAAATCTTTCTGATAGATGTTTAACCCAGATCAAGTTCACTTAACAGGGTCGAAAGATGAGGCTTGGTGAATTATATTTTTGTCCTATTTTCTCTTCTTGTAATGGTGGAGACTTGTGTGGGCTCTGGATGCACCAGCTGTGGCAGCTCGCCAATATCCAAGTGGTTGTTCATTCAGTGAGTCTAGACAGCAAGTGTCAGTAAGCTGTTGACCATGGGGAGTGAAAGGGTCACAGGATAGAAGCTGATATTGTCTCCCGACAGCCACAAACTTTTTCAACCATGGGTTACTGGATAGCTATCAAAATCTGGGTGATTCACATGTGCAGTTACGACTAAACCCTTCTTGAGTAGCAATTTCAAATTAATTTTGTTTGTGAATGTTACTTTTGTGGTGACAAACATTTGGCATGTGATCTGGCAAGCATGTTTTAAGCTTTCGAGCACACCGAATCCATCTGTGTGTGGACGTGACCTTAGAATTGCAGGCTTTACTTAGAGAACAGAACTACTGTTGCTTTTCTGCATGCAGGACACTCTTCACCAGCCTACCCATCTGTTATCCATGTCATAGAAATGCATAAAATCCATTATTAATGCAGCTTTCAGGTTAATAACATTGAGAAAAGCTAATAGCTTCAATGGTTTCTTTGTGCAGCAACTGAAAGATGTAAATCTGCCTGATTGTTATGTTTAGCATTCAGTTTGAACAGGAGCTCGTTCCTTTTACAACTATTGTTTATAAATTTAAGTTTTTTGAATATACTTCAATTCAGCCTTGCTGGTTAATAGATTTACTTTTCTGTTTTTTTTTCAGTTGATCCTTACAGTGTTTCAATAATTGTTAGGCAAGCTTTCACGGAAAAAAAGCTGTAACTGAAATAGTTTGCCAAAGCAATGCCACTTACAACTCGTAGAGTTTGAAGACAAATTGTCAAATGTGCTAAATTTGCACATGGAATGGTCTTGATTATTTGTGCATAAGCAGAATAATGAGTCCTGTTTTGTTGCATGTAGTTCTTTCTATTTTTGTGTTTTTGAATAGAATCTGTTCTGCTTGGTCAATCCATTGTGAATTTGCTTGCAATTGGGAATCATTCCCCCCCAAAAAGGGTGGTTGCAGCAGCAACAGAAAAAACTTTTTATGTATTTGAGTGTCAATAATTCTCTGAGAAGTCTTGTGGTTCATAGCTTCCCTGGCAATTGGAAGCAATTGCTTAAGTTAAATTCTGTTAAGTGAAAAACACACAAACGTGGATTTAATAACTACAAGTAAGCAAGTAAATAAGTAATAACTTATGAGTACCGGTAAGCCTTCAAACTGCCAGTTTGGATACTGAAACAGTATAAGGTTTGTTACAGTTTTGACGTGAATCAGATTTTCCTCTGAGATAGCCTTGTAATCCCAGGTATCAGTTATTCTATATATAAACTATTTTGGTCTATGATTAGATTACATCCTGCAATTTACTCCTCAGTATGGATTCTATTTATTGATGCTTACGATCATTGTAGTTGTTGTTGTAGTTGCGGTTCACTTTTACTCAAGTTAACATTCCAGAAGGAGGTTGTTGATTAATTTAAAAAAATTCCCCATCATAATTGGGCAAATGTTTTAATCAGGTGTAAGGTGAATTTCAATGTGTGGGGTATGTGTGTGTGATATAGATATATAGTATATATAATGTTTCATTCTTTCATTCTCTCTTGTTTTACAGAGACTAAGTCTCAGACAGAGTGGGAGATAAGTGGGAGGTGTCAAAATAGAGGTTTTTAGATTATATTTGAAAGCATTGTGATGGTGGTTGGGGGTGTGGGGGGGGGGGGGGGGGGGCGCGATCTTAGATGGGTGTTACAGAGAACAGGAGCTAAGTTTCTGGTAGCTCTCCCACGAATTGTTGTGGTTGGAGATCTTGAAGCAGCCTTGATGGACAGAGTAGATGGGGATATAGGACTACAGCAGATCACAGATAAAATTGGCAAGATTGTGGAGATGTTTGAAGGTAAGGATCTTGATCATTCCCTAAATGGCTCATCGTTTAAAAAATAAACTCGAGATGAAGGAATGAAAAAGGTCCATTAACACTCTGATTTAATGTCTCGACTCTGGCAATATGTATAGTACAAGTATTAATTTCTAACACTGAAATGGGATGAATGCTAAGAATCTGAGTGTTGCTTCACATTCTGCTTACAATTTCTGAAGATTCTTTAATTGTCATGAATTGCATGAGCTAAAATTATACCAGTAACACATTAAATCCCATCTTAATACTGACCCTCCTTCCCTTTTGATTGGTGTCCATCACTGTAAGGCGCTCAGATGTTCTCATATGTGAAGGGTTTTGCATAAATGTACCTTGCTTTTGTATTGTGCCTTTTACTGTGTCTTTGTCCAATTTGAGTTGTCATGTACTATATGTCTTTCTACTATGACTTTTGTGCTCTAATGAGGCCTCCTGCCCAGCCAGCTTATGAACCAACTGAACTAATATTACTGAATATTTATAGCACAGAATCCATAAATGTTTTTATTGGTAATTAGACAATAACCTTTCCTTGTTTAACAACTTGCCATTTCAAAGATGACGCTTGCTCTGCCAGGGGTTCATTGAGTCCGCTGCATGGAGATGCATATGACAAGATTGGTCAATCTCTCACCTCTTTTTAAACAATAGATTGAGATTTTTGTCTGACACTGCAGACTAATAATAGCTAAAATTCTTGGAGAATTTCAGTAGTTTCTGCACTAAAGTATTAGTTTGGACTAAGATGATTTGAAAACTAAATTGGGATATGCACAAGTATCATGCTACTTACATTGTAGTTCAATGAACCCGATTATTTTGGTTGGTATTGTATGAAGCAAATGATATACTTGCTAAATAAATATCCTGTGTTTTTGTACATCAAGTTCATGATGTACAGGATATTTCCCATCAAATGCAAGGATTATTATCATTTCCTGTTGTCATGAGCACTTGATGTTCATGAAAGCTATGGTGATTTGCCATGTGGGACCGCATTTTAAATGCAACAAACTTTATGTGGTAATATTAGCAAATACTGTAGTTTATAAATTTGTTTAATACATGTATAGAACAGGGGATTTGGGTGAAATCCTAAAAGTTGAGCAGTTTAAATTTCTAAAGATTGATAAGTTGTGTTGAAAGATATTTTCAAATATTACTTGTGTATAATTTAGGTGACCCAATAGTGAAAGGTGTTTTAATTCCAGATGGAAAGACTGCACTAACTGCTGTAATCCACAAAATAGTCAATTCACTTTACAGTATATTCTGTGACACATTTTGAGATGTCTGAACGATTTGGCAAGGTGCTATAATAAATTCAACGATTATTATTATTTATTGTTCCTAACTATGATAACCAGACAGATTCTGTCAAATGGAGGATACTGTTGGGAGTTTACAGCAGGCTGCTCATTTGTCAGAATATTTTAGAGGTTAACACTAGCCTTTTCACATTTAATATAAAATCTCTGCTGTAATTCCAATTGTTCCCTTATTTCAGGGATATAGACAACCATAGTAGCCATCCTATCATAACCTAAACTGGTGTCAAGGGGGCTTTTTGATACCTGCTGTGCTGTTTATAATTTCAATATAATCCTTGTGCCTTTCATCATTTCTAACACCTAGATC
This sequence comes from Hydrolagus colliei, assembly GCA_035084275.1. Lineage (NCBI taxonomy): Eukaryota > Metazoa > Chordata > Chondrichthyes > Chimaeriformes > Chimaeridae > Hydrolagus > Hydrolagus colliei. The sequence goes on along the minus strand of CM068763.1, from coordinate 5,980,831 downwards.
CCATTTATGAAGTTCAGAATAAAAAAGTAAGCATAAGACTTCACTAATTTACCACTTCTACTATGAGTGGATTGCTTACGAGTGGGAGTAGCTGGGCAAATGAATGCTTCCTACCCACTGTACTAGGCTCATGTCTTTTACACCAATATACTTTGTTTGCAGGCCTTTTGCAAATCCTGTATGAAAGATGCAGAGTTTTCATTATGTTAGTAAAACAATGTCTTGAGCCAGATATGTTGTCTGAATACAATCTTATATTTTTAGCCTGTAATTCTTTTAAGTTACACGGAAAGTAATTGTGTAGCATAAATTTGCTAAAGTCGCCTTGCTTATTGGGTTAAGATCCAGTATTTTTGTGTGTTTTTTTTTAGAGTGGGGGGGCGGGGTGGTGTAGGACTTGGCAGTAGAAAAATTAATAAACTAAAGAATAATAGCTGCCTTTGTGTGTATTAGTGCAATAACAATCTAAGGTTTCAGATGATGTTGCAACCCATAAGTGTAGAGTATGAGCACTTTCTGAAGCCCTCAATTTCATTACTGCTCAACTCATTGACTCTTCATATAGCTGGAGCTTGTATCAGCCTTGTGACGAAAGGATTCCCATCAATTTGAGTGCAAATGTACTTTTTAAGCTGATGTTTAATAGACGGAAATCCTTAAAACCCTCATTCAATCCAGCATTGCAAGTGAAACTGTGATCTTGTGCTCATTAGAAAACATTGTGGCGTTAATATAATTAGATTTTTTTTAATGGGGTTTCACTTTCCACTGTCCTCACTCCTCTTTTTCTATGTCCTCCCTCCAACCCCCCCCCCCCCCCCCCATCATGCCCAAAGCATTAAATACCTTGAAAATATTGTTAAATATCATGAACCTGTGCTTGTCAGTATGCCATAAATATTGTCAATCTGCTGAATTGTAGCATGACCTTTTCCAGTCACAAGCTGTCCTTTTTATAGTAGGTTAATGCTTTTAATATGATCTGGAGATATAAAAAGCAATATCAAGCTTCCATCTCGCAGAATCTCTGCTTTAACCCTTCCTAGTGAGGAAAAAGCAGCTGTTTGTACTGAAAATCTTGAGACAATGCTACGCTGCAGAGTTCTGAATCTCTTTCAAAGACAAACCTCTTGCTTCTTTAAAGCTACTGAAACGAGGTTGTGGCCAACTCGTCTTGTAATTGTAATTCTTCCAATATGTTCTGGATCTCAATCACAACCTTGTTTTATAGCTCGTTTAATGCTTTTAAAATGCCTTGTTTGACCCTGAACTGTCCTTTCTCCTCCATATCCGTGTCATAACCTTACACCACCTTCACAACTTAGCCTATCTCCGTCACTGCCTCACCCTTCAAGCTGCTGAAACCCTTTTATATGCATTTGTCAACTCAAGGCTCGACTATAGCAACTCCCTCCTTGTCGGCCTCCCCAACTCATCCAGAACTCTGCAGCTCGTGTCCTCTCCCACACCAGGCTCCTCGACCCTATCGTCCCCACCTCTGACTCCTCATTCTCAGAAGATCAAATTCAAGATCCTTGTCCTCACTTTCAACACCCTTCACGTCCTTGCCCCCTCCTACCTCTCTGATCTGCTGAACCCCTTTCAACCTGTCCACTCCCTCTGTTCAGCTGGCTCCAGCCTGCTCCACGTCTCCCATCTGACTCGCCCTACCACCAGCGGCCAGGCTGTCAGATTCTCTGCCCCATAGCTTTGAAACTCCAATCCCTTTGCCTTGCTCCCTCCCTTGCCTCCTTCAAAACCCTCCTCTTCGACTGTACATTCAGTCGCTACCTCTCTGTCTTCCCGCATCTAACCTCCCCCCCCCCCCCCCCCCCCCCCCCACCCCCATGCTTCAGTCCTGATTGTTCAGCCACTCAGGATGACCTCCGTGATGTGAAAAGGACCATATAAGTGCAATTTTGTTCTTATTACTCCACACACCTAATAATAATCCCTCAAGAAAAAAATAATAATTTGGTCACTCATTTCCACGACTGTTTGCGGGACACTGCTGTGAGCAATTGGCTGCTACATTTCGCCCACGAGTATACAGTCAATTCACTTTATAGTATATTCTGTGAAGCACTTTGAGACGTCTAGAAGCCGTAAAAAGCACTATAGCAAATGCAAGGATTATTCTTATTGTCGTACCTCGTAGAATAAACCTGAATTGCAACAATACTTGTAGGTAGACTTTTTTTATTGGCCAGTTCAAAATTGACCAAAGATTTGGAACAAGACATTGTCTTCCAAGAATTAAACCTTTGGGGAAAAAACCCAGTAGATTCCAGCAACTGTGCAATTAAATTAGCTTAAGCTTGTTTTGCAGATTTAGAACTTCAGTAAACTGTTTCCTGTAAATAAAACTACTTTTGGTAAAACCGACTTAACACTTGTCAAGCCTTCAACGCATTCTGTAGCTTTCTGCTCCTTTGATATAGAACTTTCCTTCAACTGTAATGATGTAAGAGACGTAAACTAGATTTTAATTAGTGAGCTGAAAGTATATTCTGGGTGTTTGTGTTTGATTGTGGAATTGTGCACATGGAGTTTCCCCCAGGAAAGAGCACGTCGTGGGCCAGGCCTAAGCTCTCGAGCCTAAGCTCTTCTCGTTCTCTTCTGTTATGGTATTTTGTCTTCTCTCATTACCATTATGGTGCTTTGTTTGTACTTCATCTAACCAGGTTACATTGAAAACGCAATTACGGGAACAAAGGGGTGCCCGAGAGATGTGTCATCATGATCTGTGTATCTGTATTGATCTGTTTGCACAGAAACGTTAAGCTTGGATATCTGTTGAGGGAATTTTTAGTCTATACAGTACATCAGAAATGAGACAGATCAGCTTTGTAGAGCATTTGGTATATTGATCTTCTTGCAGTGGAATTCGCCAGTCTCCCCTCCACCAAATCCATAAAATCGAACTCATACAAAACTCTGCTGCCCGCATTCTCACCCGCACCAAACCTTGCTCCCCCAGACTTCATGGCTCCCTGTCCCGGAGAGAATTGATTTCAAGATCCTCACCCTTGTTTTCAAATCCCTCCACTCCTCTGCACCCCCCTACCTCTCTGACCTCTCCATAAAAACAGCACCTGTTGCTTTCGCTCCTTGTGCCCCTCTTTTCCCAGTTTCAGGTCTCGGCTAAAGACCTTACTCTTCGACCGTACTTTCAGTCACCTTTCTCCCCCTGTCCCTGGCTCGCTCCTAGGATCCGTTATTATGAAGCACTCTGAGGCGCCGTCCGGCGTGGAGGGTGCTATATAAATCAAAGTTGTTGTTGTTGAAAGATGCAACAGGTACTCTTTAAAACCTAGAAAAACCATGGTAGTTACTTACAAGTGCAGACTGGAGATTTTCAGGGGCTAAGGTTACAGAATTACTTCAAGTTGTGATTGCCCATTATTGTCTTAGAGTCCTAGTGTTCTGTATGTGCACTATTAATATTTTGAGGCTACTTGCACAAATAACGTTTACAATTTTGCTTCTGGCCACCAGTTGCCAGGAATGTTTAAAAGACCAGTAAGCAAGATAACTCACTGTGTGTTTATATACACATACAGTATATGGATACTGGTAGATGGATATCTGAAGTCAGCTCGAACTGAAAGCTGGGGATCGATTGACAATAGGCCTCTGCTGTTAGCGAGGCAGTGGGGTTTTGAAGGAAGCAATAACTTTTTTTCTTTTATCCCAGGTTTGGAGTAAACTGATCTGTTTACCCCAAATGTACGGGAAGCGCTCCGAGATGCTACCCCATGGGAAGGGTGCTATCTATAATAAATGAAAATTGTTATTAAAAATACAAACTGAATCAGAGATTGCTCACAAGTGGGAAATATTTTGAAAGCTGATCTTTGTAACCTTTTCTGGGGCACAGGTGTAGTGTAATAGTGGAAAGTGCTCAGCTGTTGCTGTCTGTGTTGGAGACATATCTGAAAACACATTGGCAGTGACTTTCTAGAAGTATGAAACTCAATCAGCTTTCTAGTTTGCAGCTTCTGCTGAAAGGATGTGTGGTGTGGTGCATATGTGTGGAATGCAACTCATCAAGATAAGATCTTGCCACGTAATTGCAGAACTTGAGCTGCTTTTCAGATCTGCAGCAGCTCTGTGAGTGAGTGCCAGCAAAAAGGTTGAGCATGAAACTGAGCTTTACACTTATGGTTAATTTCTGAATGTGAATAATTTAAACAGGTGGTAACTTTTAAGATAAGAAATACAGGTATTACATTTCCTTTTTGTCCATGCTTTCGAAATGACTTGTAAGAAAGAGGGTTTGCAACAGAAGGTAGGGTCAGGTTATTTGTTAAATCACACTTTTGAGAACCTCTGTGTGTTATGCTTTTGCTGTATTTGCCACATTGTCATATTGATTATACATTTAATGCAAGGATTGCAGGTTTATTGCAATTGTCTTTTAATAATTCTATTGACTATTTCCTGTGGTTGTTTCACTGTATATTTTATGGGAAAAACACGTTAGCCAATTGCGCATAGCAGTGTCCCATAAGCAATCTTTGAGAGACTAAATTATGTTTTAACATTTTGTTTTGAAAGAGGATTGAACTTTTTCATAAATTTAAATAGAAGCTCATTAAAGTATCAAAATGTTGCACAATACCTTGGAATAACACTTTTTAGCGCTTAAATGAAAGAAAATGTTGCATTTATTGAGGTTTTCACCCTTCCACTAATTTACAGTCAATATATGATGATATTAAATTTACTATCAATTGGTATTGATGGTAAATGAATATTTGATACACACTTTGGCTGAAAACAGAATGGAATTGCAGGTCAGAAGATGGATTGAATGTACAGGCTTGAAATGCATGTATTATTATTTATTATTATCATGTAAAATATTTCTGTGCTTTGAAACTGGTGGAATAAAGGGGATTGTGTGTGATTGAGGGAGTGGGTTTGGGAGCAAGGCGCGAGGTTAAGGATTGTAAATTGAGAAATTAGAACACGTGAAAAGCACTATATGCACTTGCACAAATGCAAGGATTATTACTGACAGTTACTATCTCATTTACTCTGATGCTAGTCTGCTTTATTCAAAAATCTAGGTTATGATAGTGTTGCTTTACTAGTATCAATTTAGAAAAGCTGTGCATTTGTGCAGTTATAAAACAAAATATAAGGGAATTAGATTATTTTGATGTAATCTTAGTACAATATTTTGTTTCGATCACAAATCGCTATTTCATTTGTAGTTGTGATGATGATGTCTGTCACATGATAAACAACTTTGCATCTATATTGGAAATCTAATCTTGTATCTGCATTATTTTGCGTTTTTGTTTGCATCTATGTTGTTGGTTGTTCCAAGTGCCACCAATTCTAATGAAAGGTCGTGGATCCAAAAGATTCACTCACTTTCCTCTCCATAAATTCTGTATGCTTGACCTGCTGAGTGTTTCCGGGGACTTCAATTATAATTTTGTATGCTATAAAACTAGCAGGGTGCATGCTTAATGATTATAATATTGCACTTTTGGGTCAGCCTGGTTTGCTTCTGAGTTAGAAGGTTGTGGGTTCACCCCACTCAGGATGTCTAAACTGACACTCCAATGCAGTTCTAGCGGGGTAGGGGTTTGAATTGTCTCGGGTGCATTCCTTTGGATGAAATGCTAAATTGAGAACATGTCTGCCTGTTCAGGTAGATGAGAAATACCCTGTGACACTATTCAAAAAGAGAGAGGATTTTCTCCTGTGTCTTGGCCAACAAATCCCCAAATAATATTGATCACTCACTCGATGGCTGTTAAGAACATAAGAACTTAAGAAATAGGAGCAGGAGTAGGCCATTCGAGCCTGCCCCACCATTCAATCGTGGCTGATATTCTACTCTTAACTCCTGCCTTATCCCCATAACCCTTAATCCCTTTATCCCTGTTGTGGGGCATTGTTGTGCACAAACAACTTGCCACATTCGCCTACAAAAACGGTTGATCCTGTGAAGTTCTTTGAGACATTTCAACAATGTGATGAAGTGCTACATTAAATGCAAGGATTATTATGTTAATTGTAATTTTTCAGTTGAAAAGAGTTAAATGTTAAGAGATTTATTTCAGCTGGCAAACTACATTGACATCTTAACTGCTTAGAAAATGAGCTTTCTAAATATTGAAAGACTTGCAAGATATTTAAGAGAATGGTATTCCAGGGTTAAACATTTTTTAATATTTAAATCTTTCAAAGTATGATGCACTAACCCCAGCTTTCTAAATTTTCATGCATTATAGACATGGTTGAAGTGAATTTAACTACAGATGAAGGGGAAATGCCTCTGAATTTTACAATTGTATACTAAGCCGCTCCTTTTCTTCAACAGCAATTCAGTGGTGTTTCCGGTTGCTCATTTATGGAGTTTCTGAAGGGCAGCAGGGACTATTGCCAGGCACAGCACGGCGTCCTTGCAGATAAGTGAACTGCAGGCCCCTCCTCTTTCAACTACTCCACTAGGAAACCACCTTAAACGGAAAAGTGCCAACGACAAACTGGGATTCATCTGGATACTGGATTTCAAAATTGGATAATTCTGTGAGAAGCAAAGTACGTTTGTTCTTTCGATGACCTTCACGCCTGGATGGGGTAAACCTGCTCGATGTTTTATGTGCCATTGGCTGCTTTAAGGAGCACCGTTGCACGGAGAGACCAGCAGAAGAGTGGCAGTCACAACTGGACTTTACATCACGTGCACATAACTCACTCGTTTGAGTCGAGGGTGCAAAAGCACAAGTGCCAGCTGTGAAAAGTAACACGTTGTGTTATTTCAAAGCATAATTTTTCCCTTTCATTTTTTTTAAAAGAAAATTCTTTTTGACTTTGTGGCCAGAATGAACCGTCCGGCCCCAGTAGAAATCACCTTTGATGGTATGAGATTTCTCATCACACACAACCCAACCAATTCTACCCTCAGCAAGTTCACAGAGGTAAGAAAATTGGTGTTGAATATACATGATCAAAATTTGTTAGGAATTGGTGGGTAGTTTTAGGTTGAAATTCATACATAATTTGGATTTAATTTTAGATTCAGCTCAAAACGAAAAGATGAACATGAAGGCCTCTTAACAGGTGTGAGGATGTCATTATTGCACCTAATCTAGTACTGGTGTAGCACAAAGATATACCCATTCAATATATTCAACAACAACAACAACTTCGATTTAAATAGCGCCCTCCATGCCGGATGGCGACTGGAAGTGCTTCAAATATTCAGTATAAATAACCAATAATTGGGATGAGCAGAAACAGCTTTTATGATTTGAGAAGGTCAGAGAGGTAGATGGGGCAAGACCATTTAAGGATTTAATGGTAAGGATGAGGATTTTCAACTTGATTCACGGTGGGATGGAATGCCACCTTGATCTTAAAAATTAGAGTTTAGCCATTTCAGAGTGAAATGAGGAGGCATTGTTTCACACAAAGGGTTGTGGAAATCTCCCCCAAAAGTCTTTGGATGCTAGATGCTTTTTTCATCCATATTTTCAAGAGTCAGGTGGATAGCCAAGGGTATCAAGGGATATGGGATAAGGACGTGGAATTGGAGTTGAGGTACACATTAGCCATGGCGGAACAAGCTCAAAGAGCTGAATCGCCTGCTCTTGTTCCTGTGAGCCAGTGAAGCCTGGCAAGGATAGGGGTGTTTTGTTCACGGAACTGTTTTAAACTGGAAGCACAGGCACCCAATTGGAAAATAACTGATCCTAATCAGACCAGGGTGAATTCAAACTCATTACTTCCCAGCCTCTCAAGTGTTTGTGCTGCATCTTGCCTTCTATCAAGAGGTCAGATGTAGATAAGACATTTGTGTCAACTGCCAAGGCACAGTGCTTTTATTTTTGTTGCCTTTCTTGTGAGATTAATTCTGCTATTTAATAGTAAATGCCCTTCAGTTTAAATTGTTTCCATGTGTCATCTTCCTTTTTGAACCTTGCTATTAATGGGGTAGGGATTGAGTAGAGATGGCCAAAATGAACATGGTGTTTATATAGTCAAGTTCATCCATTTGACTGAATTGTATCATTTCACTCTACATAATTTGTATCGAGTTTGCAACTTTACACTATCCAAGCCGAACTTTAAACAGCATTTTATATCTATATCCTGCAGTCTTTTCCACAACCAGTCACATGAATTGGCAATGTTTGCCATTTAGATTTTGTGAACAAAAATAGTTTGTGTGTAATTATCAAGGTTCTGGAGTTCCAACAGTTCCATATTCTGTAATGCTTAGGATAAATTTGATTGAAAATCTACACAATTCCCTTACAACATTAATGATCTTTTTTTTAATGAGAGGGGAGTTATTTCCAGTATCCTGGCCAACAATTCTTCCTGTAAAAAAAATAATTCACTTAATGCATTGATATGTGCGAATTTGCTGCCACGTCCCACAAATTACACACAGTTTTACAGTGAAATCCTGTGAAGTGCTTTGAGTCCTCCTGATGTGAAAGCCACTATTTCAAATGCAAATATTTTTATGTATTACAGTCCAATATAATGTGTTTCAGACTGGGAGTGTAGCATATGCAAAACTACTACAAAATTCTGAAGTTGCAATTATGACTTGCTCAAACTGCATTCGGGTTCTTTTGCTGATTCTCAATACAGTCGCAGTTGGGAAAATGAGGATTGAACTCGCTTAATAATAATCCTAGCATTTGATATAGTGCTTTTCACGTCTTCTAGATGTCTCAAAGCACTTCGCACTGTAAAGTGAATTCACTGTTTACTTTGTGGGCAAAATCTGTGCCTTAATAGTCAATCTCCTAATGAAACTACTGTTATAACAAAATACATTAACACAAAAGTTATGAAAACTAATAAGGTACTAGATTTTTATTAATTGAAAGCATAGAATATGAAACCAAAGAGGTGATGCTTAACAAGGTTTTCATGTCTTTATTCTATGAAGTTTTTCTTTACCACCATTCATGTATAATCTAGATATAGCTGAACCAGGGGGAAAATGGGGAAAATAATTACCCTTTCTGAATCAAAATTGCATTTCTACACAACATGTTTATGGAAATCATTTAGTAATTTTTTTCACAGATCTAATTTCAATCATGACTCTTTGCTTGAAGTGCTGATGTTTTTACTGCTTCACACTACGAACCACGGAGAGAACAGAACATCCGCGGGAGGGTTGTCAGTTAATATGAAATTGCACAATACGGTATCCATTAGTAAACGGTCACATTGAATGCCACATTCAAACTCTTGTGACTAGATTCATAGATTCATAGAATTTTACGGCACAAAAGGAGGCCATTCGGCCCATCTAGTCTGTGCCGGCTCTTTGAAAAGAGCGATTCAATCCCACTGCCCTGCCCGCTCCCCATAGCCTAATAGACCTGTTCTCCCGAAATAAAGATCTAATTCCCTTTTAAAAGTTGTTATCGAATCAGCCTCCACCACCTTTTCAGGCAATGCATTCCAGATTCGAACAACTCGCTGAGTGAAAAAATTTCTCCTCAGCTCCCCTCTACTTCGCCTTGAAACTATTTAAAATCTGTGACCACGACTTTAAACTTGTTTTGCAAAAGCAAATTGCGTTTACCAATATTTATTGAGATGCAGGAATAGATTTGCTTCAAGCATTCATGATCTTCTAGGACCACAGTAATAAACTTCAGGCACTGGTTCACAAACAAGAACGACTTGTGCCCCTTATGCAGGGTAGAACTCTCAACACAAGAACAAAACTTATCACATCCAGGTGCCACAAGCTCCCACTCCCCATTTTATTTCTGATTAACCTTTTGTGCGCATCTGCACTGCACATTAACGATACAATATTATCAACATTAACAATGTTTTTACAACCAAAACAGCTTGTCATATAAATATACTGCCATATTAAGTATAATACCTCATTAGCGTGTCAATATTACCTGCTTTAGTTGTGTGTGAGTTAGCTTTAGCACGCATATACTGATGGCACTATATTGGAAGTTTAGTGCACCTCTGTTCCAGTGATAATTAGTTGACATTTTGTCACTGCTCATATGTTACGCTGCACGAGATTCTTTATTATATCTTTGTACAGTAGAAGCCTGATTATCCGGCACTCGCGGGACCTGGCCAATGCCGGTTAAAACGCCTGCCTGATATTTGGGCGGCCCACGGCCGACAACCCACTACAAAAAAATTAAAGTTCTTTTAACACACACCATACACACCAAACTAGATAATAGCAGATAGTGACAGAGTATTGTGTTGGTGCTTGTTGGGCTGCTCTCTTGCGCTTCTCACCTTTGCTGGTTGGGGTTTGCGGTCCAGCAATTCTTTTTTAAATGGGGGTGCCAGGCAGGTGAAAAAAACGGCAGCGCTATTTTAAAGGTTGCGCAACTTTACCTGCTGCAAGCCGAAGCCCTAGACGCTACTAGCGGCAAACCAAAATACTGCACCTGCGTGACAATGTGGGTTATCGACTAGTGTTATCGGCTTGCCGCTAGTATGACTTTAAAGTCATACACGCTCCGTTTTTTTCGCCCGCTTGGCCTGCTCCATTTTGGGGGGAGTCGCTGAACTGTAAACCTCAACTGCAGCATCATGGATTCAAGCGCAGCATCTACCAATAGGGGTGGGGGGCGCGGGAGAGTGGTTTTGACGATGAGTGCCAATGCAATATTCTGTTGTTATGTTATTATTTATGCATTTACAAATGCTCCACTGTTATTGTTCTGGATAACTTCTGGTTTATTGAATGGGGACTTGTTTTTGGGCGTGTCGGTTATACGGAAGTGCCGGTGCATCGAGTCACGGATAAACTGTCTTCTACTGTGTATGTCATTTGTCCTCCTGACGTGAAAGGCACTATACAAATATAATTTTGATGTTATTGTTATAAGATCACTATTTGTATCAATCTAGGCAATCTAGCTGTAGCATATTTTGTTTTGATCGAGATTAAGCCATGGTCAAATTTTGCTAACTAATCACTAATAAATTCTGTATCTTCAAGCTGAATTTTCTTTGGATTTTATTGTTTTAACAAATTGTTATTCTATCAGGAGCTCAAAAAATATGGTGTTACCACATTGGTCCGAGTTTGTGAGGCCACCTACGACAAATCTCCGATCGAAAAAGATGGCATCCAAGTCTTGGTGAGTAGCTCTTCTGAATTATAACTACGAAAAACATTATTGATGTAGCGATGTTCTGCCATTCTGTGCTCTAGATTAGCAAAATAAGGACTACCTCACTGAGTTCACATGTTGAAAGAATGTGGGGAAAAATTCAGTAGAACCAGAGGATATGGCATGCAATTGAAGAGGCGTAAATTCAGAACAAATCTGCGGAAACACTACTTCTGTGAGCGAGTAGTAACCTAAATGGAACAGGCTCCTTAGCGAGACACTGGAAGTAGAAAATGTCACTCGTTTCGAGAATAAATTAGATAGGTTTCTGCTAGAAAATAATATCTCACGATACAGTATGTAGTTTGGGATACGATTGTCAGAGTGGTGGACGGCAAACTAGATGAACCCTGGTCTTCTTTCACCTAGCAAATTTGTGTGTTCTTATAAATTTGCAGTAAGAATTCAAGTTAAATTTTGAAATCTACTGTAGTTAAAAAATTGTAACTCTTGGCCAATTATTTAACTAAGTTAGCTAAGGACTTCCTGTAGCTCAGTGGTTAGAGCACTTGCCCTACAAGCATGAGACCTGTGTTCGAATCCAGGCAGATCAGGGCAAAACCTTGGGCAAATTTCCTTACTCCACACGCCTAGTAATAATCCGTCCCCCCAAAAGACTAATGAAAATTGTTAATTTTCAATCCACGACTTTTTGTGGGACACTGCTGTACCCAACTGCTGTGCCGCATTTTGCCCAGAAATATGCAATCACTTTACAGTAGGGCAAATCCACGGTAACTAACGTTACAGATGCAGGGTTTTTGCATAGTAAAGTCCAATACAGCTAAGAAATGAGACTGACGGGGCTATTTCCTGATAGTGGTTATAAAAGCTGTGTGTAAGGAAGTGAAGAGTACTGGGCTTTTTCTATTGACTGTTTCTTTTCATGAGCAATCGGCAAGAACTTGACAGTAACTGACGTTACGTAAAAAGGACACCAAAAACCTGGCTACTATATTGCACTAAGATATCTCATATCCCTGTTCATTCTGGGAGATGATTTTTAGGTGAGATTATGGTATGCATTGAATTATTGCCATTTTAACATGCAAGTATGGGTAACTGACGTTACACTCCTGTTTGCTAAGTGTAAGGTTAATGTAAGAGATCATATAATTGGAAAACCCCAAGTAAGCTGTATTTAGAGTCTTGGACCTTTGCACCAGTATAGATAGAACATTAACCAGGGTGCCACAGAAACTCTTGCCTGGTTACCTGGTTGCCCAGGGCAAGTAAAAGTTAGCGAAGTAAACTACTTGCCCAATTTGAGCTGGTGGAAAATCTATTTTAGTTGTATTAAACAGTTATAGGGTTACATAAATTTGATGCTCAGGCAAGCCATTTTTCTAATATTGAAAAAAAACTAATTTGCCTAAGTGGGCAAGTATTTAAGAAAATGTTACTTATCACCCAGATTTGAATACAGTAAAGAAGTTCATAGCAAAGAAAAAACATAACTGAGAAAAAAATGGTTTAAGAAAGGACTCCAAAAATGAGTTGACAAAATGACAATACATGGATGATACATGCTATCACTTTAGTAAAGGACAGACACACATGTACAGTATACATGTAGCATCTTTCACTTTATTTCTGAAGAAAGTTGACTATGATAATCATTTAAGACCAATAGTAGCCCTACAAACATGTATGAAAATAAAAGAAAACAAGAATTTCATGTCAAATACACATCCTGGAAGCAACAATTTTTTAGTATACATTGGTTGAGATAGAAACAGAAGTACATGTGAAGTGAAAAACAAATACAAAAAATACATTTATATGAAGTGTGCACCTGTCCAATCTGTTTTACTAAGTAGACCTACCATATAAAATCTCACGTTATTTTTTCTGCATACATTAAATACTCAATTAGCATGAACATCTCATACATGTACACAATAGTTCTAACTGGAAACTCTTCAGCAGTTTGATCATGCTATGATGCAGAAAATTAACAGGAGACGAGCAAAATTTATTCAAAACCTTCAAAACCCAACAGATGAAGATCGAGGTTTGAATAGTAGGCAAGGAATTTCTGGTAACTGACATTACAGATTGGTAACTGATGCTATGGTAACTGATGTTACATATTTTACTGAGCTGATTTAAACAAAGATAAACACCATGTTCACTCTGCATTCAGGCTGGTTTGGGAGGGTGTTGACTATAGAGGAAAAATATGAAGTACCATCAAATATCTCTCAATGGCTGTTGCATAAATAAAAAAAAGTATATTTCTAGTAACTGACATTACATTAATACACATTATATTTCAATATATTTTGTCGCGTCAAGAAATTATATCACCTAATTTTTGTTATCTGTTTAATAACCTGTCTCAGGAACAAACTAAAACTCAAACAAGTTACATAATTAGATACACAGTATGGCAGAAATGCAGGAAGCAAGTTGTACATCAATACTATTCTTTTGACTACCACAATATAGGCATAATTTGGCGGCCAATTTGAAAAACAAAATGGCAGCCTTATGTCTAATAACGCTAAATTTGAAATTTCAACTTATACACTATTGATCCATGTCAGGCATTTAAACCAAATGACAAGATGAAATTTTTGTAGTGGGTTACATATTATATGGAATTACCCAATTTATTATGTGAAGCGCTTTGAGACGTTGATAAGATGTGAAAAGCGCTATATCAAATGCAAGAATTATAATAATGCATATAGGGCCGTGCGGAACCTGGTATGGTAGGGCAGTACTTTCAGATGTATCAAGCCTACAGAACAAGGTTGAGAATTCCAAAAGGTAATTTCAGGACAGACAACAAACATTTCTTTACCCAGATCTTAATTAATGACTGGAACCAGGTTATCAGGAAGAGTTGTTTCAGCAAGGTCACTGAGCTTTTTATCTTTTTAAGAAAGCTTGATTCTGCAATGGGAAGGATGATAAGATATTTGGGAGGGATGAGCTCCAATGGAAAGGCCTTCTTCATTCAGTTTTTATGATCTTGTCAGTGTTTCAGTGGGAATGTGTTACACATAAGGTAGACTTACACTTGTGTTACACATGGTACAGCGCTTAGCCTGGTATGTGTTACAAATGAGCCATTATTTAGCCCAGTGTACATTACACAAAGACAATTAAAACAGCACATTGACAACATTTAGGCTGGTTTGTGTTACACATAAAACAGAACATGTGCTGGGCTTGTGTATTGACTTATACCACATACTAGTTTAATAGAACAATCCATGATTGCCACGATAAGCATATTCTGTCCAGGAAACTGATTACAACTTGCTCATAATGCCTGACTCATAGATTGTCTGCAACCATGTCCATTCTTGCAATGGATTTGAACTTTTGTTTGCAGAAGGTAGTGAATGTTTCTGATGTGCCATGATTAAAAACATTCGGTAGCTTTTAATGTCTCTATAATGGACACAAATTTAATTTGTCAGGTCGGGACCCAAGTAAGGGGTTGGGGGGTAGGGTAGGGAGGAGGGAAGGGAGGAAGCAAGGCGAAGGGACTGTGGGATGGAGTTCCAGAGTGTGGGGGCAGAGCGGCTGAAAGCCTGTCCACTGATGGTAGGGCGGGCCGGGCGATATGGAGCAGACTGGAGCCCGCTGAATGGAGGAGGTGGGCAGGTTTAATGGGAGACAGAGAGATAGGAGGGGACAAGGCTGTGAATGGCCTTGAAAGTGAGGACGAGGATCAATCTGAGGATTGAATTAAATCCTCTGGGGAATGGGGAGCCAATGGAGCCGGGCGAGGGTAGGAGTGATGCACAGAGCTTGGTGCAGGAGAGGACACAAGTGAAGGGTGAACACAAGGGAAGGCTGGCAATAAGGGATTTTCCATAGTCAAGCCTTGATGTGACAAATGCGTGGACAAGTTAGAGGGGCAAAGAGACTGCATGAGAAACAATTAGCAAGTAAGATTAAGGGGAACCCTAAGGTTTTTTACCAACATATTAAGAGTAAAAGGTTGGTCAAGGATAGGCTGGGGCCAATTAGGGACCTAGGAGGAAACTCATTGTGGAGGCAGAGGGCATGGCTGATGTACTGAATGAGTACTTCGCCTCTGTCTTCACAAAAGCAAAGGATACAGCCAATGCCATGGTATTAGAGGAGAGGGTAGGAGAAATGGATAGAATAATGATAACCAGAGAGGATGTTCTAAAAAGGTTGACGTCGCTCAAGGTGGATAAGTCACCTGGTCCGGATGGGATGCACCCTAGGTTACTAAGGGAGGCACGAGAGCAAATAGCAGAGACTCTGGCCACAATCTTTCAATCTTCCTTGGACACACGGGTCGTGCCAGAGGACTGGAGGATAGCTAATGTTACTCCCTTGTATAAAAAGGGGCAGAAGGACAAGCCTGGTAACTACAGACCAGTCAGTCTAACGTCAGTAGTGGGCAAACTTCTAGAGTCCATAATCAGGGACAAGGTAGATCTTCACTTAGAAAGATATAGGCTAATAAAGGACAGTCAACATGGATTTGTTAAAGGCAAATCTTGCCTTACAAATCTTATAGCATTTTATGATGAGGTAACGGAATGGGTGGATAATAGTAGCGCAGTTGATATAGTTTACATGGACTTTCAAAAGGCATTTGACAAAGTGCCACATGAGAGACTTATTAGGAAATTAAAGGCCCACGGCGTAAAAGGGACAGTGGCAGCGTGGATCCACAACTGGCTGCGAGACAGAAAGCAGAGAGTTGTAGTGAGCGGCTGTTTTTCAGACTGGAGGGAAGTGAGGAGTGGTTTGACACAGGGATCGGTTTTGGGACCATTGCTCTTTGTAATTACATCAATGATCTGGACTTGGGTGTAGGGAGTACAGTTTCCAAGTTTGCAGATGACACTAAGTAAGGGAGAATAGTAAATAGTGAGGAGGATAGTAGCCATCTGCAAGAGGATATAGACAAATTGGTAAAGTGGGCAGACACATAGCGGATGAAGTTTAATGCAGAGAAGTGTGAGGTGATGCATTTTGGGAGAAGAAATGAAGGGAGGCAATATAGGCTAGATAGTACAATTTTAAATGGTGTAAAGGAACAGAGAGACCTGGGGATTTGTGTTAGTGACTCGTTGAAGGTGGCAGGACAGGTAGACAAGGCTGTTAAGAAGGCATATGGGATACTAGGCTTTATAAATAGGAGTATAGAGTACAAAAGTCAGGAAGTGCTGACTAACCTCTATAAAACTTTGGTGAGGCCTCAGCTGGAATACTGTGTTCAATTCTGGTCACCACACTACAGAAAGGACGTGAAGACATTGGAAAGGGTACAAAGAAGATTTACTAGGATGGTGCCAGGATTGAGGGACTTCAGCTATGAGGAGAGGCTAGATAGGCTAGGGTTATTCTCTCTGGAGCAGAGAAGATTGAGGGGAGACTTAATAGAGGTTTATAAGATCATGAGGGGTTTCGACAGGGCAAATAGAGAAAAACTATTTCCACTCGTGGCCGAATCTGTGACTCATGGTCACAGATTTAAAATAGTTTCAAGGCAAAGTAGAGGGTAGCTGAGGAGAAATTTTTTCACTCAGCGAGTTATTCGAATCTGGAATGCATTGCCTGAAAAGGTGGTGGAGGCTGATTCGATAACAACTTTTAAAAGGGAATTAGATCTTTATTTAGGGAGAACAGGTCTATTAGGCTATGGGGAGCGGGCAGGGCAGTGGGATTGAATCGCTCTTTTCAAAGAGCCGGCACCGACTAGATGAGCCGAATGGCCTCCTTTTGTGCCGTAAAATTCTATGAATCTAAGTGTTTAGGCGGTCTGAGGTGTGAGGCAGTAGCAGAGTCTGGAAGTTGCAGAAGTTGTGGAATGCAGTACTGACCAGGGGGCGGATATGTGAGAGGAAGGACAGTTCAGGGTCAAACAAGAAAACCTGGGTTCCTGCCTGGCTTTAAGAGATAGAGAGTGCAGCCTTGGATGCTGATGCTGCCAGCGCCTGAGGTTACGGAGGTGCTGATGCGAGCCAATCAGGAGGGCCTGAGTCTTACAGACATTCGACTGAACATGCAATCCTAAAGGCAATAGATTAATAATATTTCTGGATTACGAATGGTTTCTGGTAAATTCAGTAGGTTTGCGAGTGTGGTTTATTTGCTTATACACTAATATTTTTTGGGGGAAATCCAGTCCGCGAGGTGGAATTTCTGGCAAAGTACAATTACGAACCCGGTACCTTTATTTTTTGGAATTTAGTTGGTTGAATCCCATGAGCAGAAGATAGCGAATTAAGTATCATCTGCTTGTGGGGTTTAATCTCAGTCAAAATCGATATCCCTGGTCACTGTGAAGGACAGTGAGACTGCCCGGTACAGCAGCGGCCGTGTACATGAGTCTGGACCTCGCAGAAATATTTGAGACCCTGTCCAGCTAGATACAAATTCCAGCAACCTGGAATCAGTAATCTAAGGCCTTTATACATTTTCAGCCCTTTAATTTCCATGTATGATTCAACTGATTGATAGCTACTGCAAAACATGTTTGTGTGCTGAGAAATGCAAAGTTGAATGATTATTTGCCAACGAGTCCTGTAGTTTGCATGCAGACAAGGTTGCCTGCACATGCAAAGCAATGTTGTGTTCTCATTGCACTTGAGGATGTGTATCTGCATGTTGTAGGAATTTGAATGATTCTTGGTTTTAAAATTTGTGTCATTTTTTTTTCTCTCTCTCTCGGCCTCCTGTCTACGCTTTCAAAACAGGCTCTGTGTCAGCGCTTTTGCTGCCACTTGGGAATGTTGAACCACCCAGTTCCATCAATGGGATTTCCTGATGCAAATAATTTTAAGCTTGTATGTTACCAGGAGCAGCTGCTGGGGGATATAGCCACCTGCCTTTTTTCCAACATGATGTTATTAAATAAATCTGTATGGTCTCATTAATACTTTGGTAAATGTGGCTTTTCTGCCAAAACTCAACCAAAGTATTTTTTTCAACATTTACCTCATGAAAGTTCCAATCTGTGCTTGTCGGATGTCAAATGACCAACCAGTTTCAAACCTACACAAGATGACCTGTTTGGCAACTGAATGTTGAACCAAGAATTGAGCCAATCCTCTGTGGCAATCTCGGTAGTGCAGTTCATGAGCCAGACAGGTCTGCCAGAACTGCCAGCCCTGCTGATCGGTGGGACTTAGAAGGACAGACCAGTCACTGGGGGCAGAAAATCATCCCACTCAGTTTCCATTAACTCTGCAGCCAAAGCCCTAGCAGATAGCTGGTCCAAGCTGGATAAGCAGCAGGATGTTTGCCAGGCAGTGTTCTCAATGGCATGCTCTGTGATTTTAGCTGGTTAGATGCCAGCAGTACATTAATGCACACTCTAGAATCCCAAAGCCTTATTTTTTTGCATCTAATACTCTGGAATCAAATAAATGGGCTATGTCCCTCAAGAGAGAGACTGCTTTCCTTTTCAGTGCCAGAATTTCCATCTATAGGTGGCATGCATGAAATTCTGGTTTGGAGACTTGAGCTGAGTAAGGGCTATCTGCACGCATCAGACACCTGGCTGACGAAAACAAAGAGGACAGAAAGTGCTCCTATAATGACATAGATCTGAATTTATAAATATCTGTTCCAGCAAAATACTGTTCCTTGTGGAGTCCTGTAGTTCAGTGGTTGGAGCACTCGCCTTACAAGCGAGGACCCAGGTTCAATTCCAGGCAGGGTGAAGCCTTGGGCAAGTTTCCTTCCTCCACTACTGTTTGTGGGACACTGCTGTGCACAATTGGCTGCTGTGTTTTGCCCACATATTTGCGGTCAATTCACTTTACGATATCTGTGAAGCACTTTGAGACGCCTGGAAGATGTGAAAAGCGCTAGATCAAATGCAAGGAATATTATTGTTATGTATAAGCATTTTCAGTGCTTCTACAAAAGGAAATCTATCAATAGCAGATTACTAGATTTCTAAAGATTTCTGTTTTCATTAATTTAATACTGGAAATCTGAGTGCATCTGTTAAAGCTGCATCCTTCTGGTGCAATAGCTCCAGCCAAGGCATCAAATTTTCAGTAACCCAGATATGTTGCTTTCATTTCTTATCTCAGCAGATAGTTGCAAATGTTACCTAGTATCTGGTGATTTATTTCCACTTGTGTTATGGCGGTGAGTAAAAAATAAACATTACCAAGTATGGTAACAAATACCTATAAACTTTAGCACATAAGAGATAAAAACATATTATTTTTTTAATGGAGGGCTTCTGCTGTTGCACTATCACAAAATGATTAGAAAATCTTAGCTTATGGAATACACATAAACTGCCATATTTCTCAAGGTTTTGTGCAATTTTTTATTTCATTTGAGTCAGCAAATTAAGTTATAATCATGTTCTACTCCTTCCAGCAGTTGAATACAGAGCACAATTCGTAGAACCCCAGAAACCGGTATGCTCTGGGCTTTGGCTGAGATGAGGCTCAGGGGAACAAAACTATCTTCAGACTTTCTTATCAAAATCAAAAATATGTGTATTAAGTAGACAAATTGAACAAATTAGGAAAACATTGGCAATTTTTATGTTTTTACCTTTACTTTTTTGTCGTATGCACTCAGTTTTACTTTTAAGGATTGATTGAAGTTTAGTATAGATGACAGTATCTTGCAAAGGCGATATTCAACGTGCAAGGTAATAATTCTTAGTGGGAGTTAAATGGTCATGTATTTTTAAGTTGCATTAACGCGCTTCCAGTTCAGCTCCCTCCCCCACCTCCCCCCCCCCACACTGTATTCTCTGCATTCACTTCCTGAACAAGTTGCTGAATTGCTAATATCTAATTGGAATGGAATTTCAGATCAATGCCTTTTTTTAATTGGACTTTTTCGGTACGTTTAAGTGGGAGTCTATTCATGGCAAATATTCAGCGGTCCCTTTGGAATGTCAAATAAAGGAAAACTAAAATATTTACTGACAGTCTTTGAAAGCATTTTTTTTCTTAAGGTGCATGGATTCATGCACTCACAAAACCGCTACAAATTTAACTTGTCCAATTTACCCAAGCTATGTACTCTGATATAAATATATATAAAATATATAGATCTATAATATATAGTATAGGGAATACACCTATAATCTGCTAATGCTCAGGGATCCCACAACAGTAATCAGCTTCAGCCAGCTAATGCTGTATTTTGATTGTGCCTCAGAGGGATAAAATACAATTTCTGAAAATGTTTTCTCTTTTGTTTTTCTCTCCCTCCACCCTCCCCATCATATGAAAACATTGGTATTCTGGGAGTTGTCAAATGTTTGAACAAGGTTTATTGTTAGTTTGACATGAAGACAAATGTTGCCTTAGAACACACTGCCTGCTATCGCATATTGCATGTTAACATGTCTTTGGAACTTAGCAATGCATAATTCTGGAAAGGAATATTGCTCGCTATCTGGTCAGTTCTAGGAAAATAGATGTTCTGAACTCTGTTTTACCATTAAAATGCTTATTTAGTCAAAAATTGACTTGGCTCATTGTTTAACCACAGTATTTAATATGTCCATTAATGTTTGAAAGTGCATACATTGAATGTCAGAAAGTGCATACATTGAATGTCAGGTCAGACTGGTTCCAATCACCTCAAAATGTAATGCTCATTAACGTAGCAAAGGAATAACGCCTGTGGAACCAAACAACAGCATAAATTGCTTTTCAGGATAGGTGGTCAGAACATGGGAAGGTGGGGGGCACGGGGAGAAGAGAGAAACTACATATATATATATTTTTAAAGTAACATTGCACCCATATTACTTTATCTTTAAAGTAAAATTGCCATCAGGTTCCAAAATTAATAGTTGCATTTAACCAAGTGGACGGAGTGATCATCTTTTATTCCCCTCTCTGCCAATGCTTTGACATTTTCAATTCGACTTGGAAACTCTTCCAGTTCTCACTTTGCAATATTGGTTCAGGAATTTGTAACTAATGCCACTTGAATCCAGTGGGGGCAGAGCCACTGAGATGATCCTCTTTACCTTTTACAGCATTGAATGTCATCCTGGATAGTGGCCATGTCTGTAATAATGTTGTTGGTAAGCCAAATCACACTCTTGAATATTAAGTTAATCTAGCTATCTCTTTGTCTGAACAGGGACAGCTTAAGTTTGTGAGTCATTTTTGCCTTATATTCCCTTGCCCAATGGTGGTGACTTCTTGTGCGTAACATCTGTGTGAAGCAGTTCTTGCAGAAAAGCTTTAAACATTGTGGTGGAGAGCGCATTTCTCCATCCGGTTTGTTAGTTTATATTTACGTTAAGATATTTATCACAAGGTCATGAAGGGCTTGCATGAAGAATGAACCTCGACCCATTTGGTCATTCGTAATAGCTGCTATGTTTGCAAGTAGTCTCTGCACTTTAGAAAAATTTACACTAAATCCTGTGAAGCAATTTGAAATGTTTTGATGACAAGATAAGGTACTAAATCAAATGAAGGGATCATTTTAATTTATTATAATAATAATCCTTGCATTTATTATAGCACTTTTTACATCTTCTAGATGTCGCAAAGCACTTCACAGAATATGTAGTACTGTAAAGTAAATTGACTGTATATATGTGGGTGAAATGTGGCAGCCAATTGCGCACAGCAGTTTACTCTGGTCTAAATGCAGTGAGTGCTTGCAGGGAGTTGCACCTTCTGGATGCAGTATGATTGCATTTATATAGTATCTTTCAACTGGGATAACGTCTGTTTCACAGAGGTGGTGTTGGATATTGATCACGGCGGAGTAGGATAGTGACTAGGGATGGGTTAATACGGTGGGGGCTTTTAAATACAGCAACAATTTACATTTAGATGTATCTTCCTTCAAGCAATTTCACATAGCGCTGAGAATCCTGATAAAGAGGGGAAGATTTGTATTAAGAAGATTTGTATCAACAAACTAGGGGTACAGTGGCTAAAGGCTTGGGTGATGCTGTGGTAGAGGGGATGAAGAACCCAAGTAGGTCTGAGTTTATTGGATGGATGGAGGGATTAGGTAGGCCTGAGGGTGAGAAGGTCACATAGGTAGGGAGCAGTGTGAGGAAGTACCGTTTGTAGGTGAGGGTAGTGATCTTAGAAGATCTGCTAGAAGATGGTGGAGCTTAGTAATGAGGGTGGAACTGATGGACATTCAAAGCTTAGTATGGATGAAAATTTGAGTGGCCACTCTAGGGTTAGGTGAGCTGAAGCTTGTGGATGTGGAGCTGGAGAGACTGGAAAAAAGTGCATTGTAGATGGTAAGATAATAAATGCATGGATAAGGGGCTTGGATCACATTGAGCATGAAATAGGGACTGAGACAAAGGAATAGCGTACTAGCTTTCCCAGGTTAAGACAGAGTAAAATTTGCGTTCTGCTACTTGTCCCTAAGACAGCCATGTAGGGAGAGGGGGTAATTCTCTACAGTTAAGTGACCAGCTGATGCTCACTGCTAACACTTGCTCATGAGTATGACTCCTGTAGATCAGTGGTTAGAGCATTCACCTTACAGTGAGACCTGTGTTCGAATCCAGACAGGTCAGGGCAAAACCTTGGGCAAGCTTCCTTACGCCATACACCTAATAATAATCCCTCCAAAAAAACACAGAATAAAATTTATCATTTCAATCCACGACTGTTTGTGGGACACTGCTGTATGCAATTGGCTGCTGCGTTTCGCCCACAAATATTCAGTCAATTCTCTTTACAGTATATTCTGTGAAACGCTTTGAGACATCTAGATGGTGTGAAAAGCACTATATCAAATGCAAAGATTATTATCATTATTACTTGGATGACGTTCCAGCGGGCAACTAAGCCCCAGCAAGAGGAGGCCAGGGACCAGGAGCAGAGAGCCAATGGAGGAGAAAATTAGAAAAGTTAATGCTTGATTTGATACAGCACCTTCCATATCAGGAGACCATCTCAAAGTAATCACAGGGTTTACTATTAAAGTGTAGTAGCTGCAGTATGTATGCAGATGAACTTGGTGACTGATTTGTACACCATAAAAATATTTTTGAAACTGGCTTGGCTTAGCTCAGACAGAAAATCGCATTGATGAAGTAATAGTGATTGGCGAAACCTGCTGTGTGTGTAGTTCCCTTGTGTATTTTTACAGTTTTGCTGGACTGTGTATTTCAATACTTCCTTGTACAGTGTATTTTTAGTCAAATGTGTGCTTTTAATATAGTTAATGCATACTCAGCAGATTTATTGGCAAAGGCAGAAGTGAGGCTCAAATAGTCAAATGAAGTTAGATGGATGGCTTTTTCATGCTGACATATTGCTGAAAGGAATGGATAGTATTGACCTTTGGCCTGTTCTAATGCATTGATGCAGAGAAACCGCTCCTTGATTGAACCTCTTTGCTCTTGTCTGCTTTGCTGAGGCAGGAATAAATTGGAGAGTTGAATAAGATTAGCTGTCTAATCATTGCTTAATAGTTAATATGTTCATGCATCCCTTATAGTTTCAAGAATTATATCAGTTTCTAAATTGGGAAATTCCTAGAATTCATTCCCTCTTTCCACCCCATCAAAAACCACTTCACATCTGATAACAACTTGCCTTTATGTAGTGCCCTTTATGCTTGGTAGTGTCTCAGAGCATTAAACTGAGGCGGACTTTGACCCTGAGCTGGGGAGAAAGGGACATTAATCGTAGGTACGGTCAAAATGGAAAGTGTTCAAGTGTAATTTGAAGATTGTCATGAATTGAGGGTGCCGGCTTGGTACGTCATTCACAAACTCAGCATCGGGATTCAGTTGCCGCTTACTTAAAACCATGAAAATACTAAACTAACTAAGGGCTGCTTGATAATATGGGCTGTGATCCAGGACTTTAAATAGTAGCAGCATTCTCATCCATGACTGCATGTTACAGAGCATTCTTTGTACCTAGTTCCAGAGTGATCGTATTAGCTCAATTTGAGTGTGTGTGCAATGTAAAAGATACTCAGAGCGACAGAATCACGCTCATTGGTTCTAGTCTCCTAGCTAAGTATTTGATGCTGTCAGTTTTATTTTTAATAGGATTATTAGCAATTGAATTTACCAAGCACTAGTATGTTCAACTGAAATTCACAATCTATTATTCTATTACCGGAATAATTTTGGTAAATATTTTTAGTGAATGTCATTACAAGTGTCATATGTTTGATTCTGTGGTGCTCTGCTTGAGCTGCACAGTTAGTTTTCATGCTTCAAATTCTGGATTTTTCTGCTTTAATGCATGTGATTGCACTTCATATGAATGATGCCTCCTCAATAGTAAATTTAAGCCATCACTAGTAATAATAACAATAATCCTTGTATTTGATAAAGCGCCTTTCTCTTTTTTTAGACGTCTCAAAGCGCTTCACAGAATATATTGTAACATTAATTGACTGTATATTTGTAGGCGAAACATGGCAGCCAATTGCGCATAGCAGTGTCTGACAAACAGTTGTGGATTGAAATGACGAATTACAGTTTTTTTTTTGATGGATTATTATTAGGTGTGTGGAGAAGGAAACTTACCCAAGGTTTCGCCCTGCCTGGATTCGAACAAAGTCTCAAACATGTAAGGCGAGGGCTCTAACAACCACTGAGCTACAGGACTCCAAATTGTGTGATATTTCTGAGAGAATCCTACGTTGGTGTTGACGGATGATAACAGTTGCCAGTTAAGACTGAGAGAGCTAGAGAAAGAATGGCTGTGACAGGGTGTTGCTGTTGGCAGATGTTGCTCCTGATAGATGACCATTTTGTTTAGCAGGAGCTGCCGTATTTTCATGATGATTATTTGCATACTTGTTTGGGGACAGTGGGGATTCACGATTTGTTGGGATAATTAGCTCTACTGGAGTCCTGCATGTCAGTGGTTAGAGCACTTGCCTTACAAGCAAGGGATCTGGGTTCAGTTCCAGACAGGGCAACATGTTGGGCAAGAAACCTTATTCCACTTGCCGAATAATAATCCCTCAAAAACAACAATAATAAACTGGTAATTTCAATCCACGGTTGTATATGGGACACTGCTGTGCACAATTGGCTGCTACGTTTCGCCCACAAATATACAGCCAATTCACTTGACATTTGAGACATCTAGAAGACATGAAAAGCACTATATCAAATGTAAGAGTTATTATTATTACCGCATTTGTAATATATAACATTGATTCAGTGATTTTTGCATCAAATTGCTGCTAAAATTTAGTATAAATTGGGTTCAGCATACATTGATTCAATTATAAGGGGAGTTGACTTTGTGCACTGACAGTATGAATATGATTTTACTATATGTAATTTTAAAAGAACGTTAAAACAATCTTCATTTAACATTTGCTGCTGTTTAGTCGAGCTCTTTGAAAATGCTTAGTTGCAGGTTCACAAATCTTTTTCTCTCTTCGGTTCTCTCTGAATCAGTGCTTTTGGAACATTGTACAATATAAGTGAGGTCTATGATCAAGAACGTTGTCTGAAAAGCGCTATACAAATGTAATTTTGTTGTAGTTATATTGAGGAGTCAATCCACTCGGCTGTTGGGATTATTAAAAGCAATGTCTCAAGAAATCTTGCCTTACAAATCTGATAGAATTTTTTGATGAGGTAACGGAATGGGTGGATAATGGTAGCGCAGTTGATATAGTTTACATGGACTTTCAAAAGGCATTTGACAAAGTGCCACATGAGAGACTTATTATGAAATTAAAGGCCCATGGCGTAAAAGGGACAGTGGCAGCGTGGATCCACAACTGGCTCCGAGACAGAAAGCAGAGAGTTGTAGTGAGCGGCTGTTTTTCAGATTGGAGGGAAGTGAGCAGTGGTGTGCCACAGGGATCAGTTTTGGGACCATTGCTGTTTGTAATCTACATCAATGATCTGGACTTGGGTGTACGGAGTACAGTTTCCAAGTTTGCAGATGACACTAAGTTAGGGAGAATAGTAAATAGTGAGGAGGATAGTAGCCATCTGCAAGAGGATATAGACAAATTGGTAAAGTGGGCAGACACATGGCAGATGAAGTTTAATGCAGAGAAGTGTGAGGTGATGCATTTTGGGAGAAGAAATGAAGGGAGGCAATATAGGCTAGATAGTACAATTTTAAATGGTGTGAAGGAACAGAGAGACCTGGGGATTTGTGTTAGTGACTCGTTGAAGGTGGCAGGACAGGTAGACAAGGCTGTTAAGAAGGCATATGGGATACTAGGCTTTATAAATAGGGGTATAGAGTACAAAAGTCAGGAAGTGCTGACTAACCTCTATAGGACTTTGGTGAGGCCTCAGCTGGAATACTGTGTTCAATTCTGGTCACCACACTACAGAAAGGATGTGAAGGCATTGGAAAGGGTGCAGCGAAGATTTACTAGGATGGTGCCAGGATTGAGGGACTTCAGCTATGAGGAGAGGCTAGATAGGCTAGGGTTATTCTCTCTGGAGCAGAGAAGATTGAGGGGAGACCTAATAGAGGTTTATAAGATCATGAGGGGTTTCGACAGGGCAAATAGAGAAAAACTATTTCCACTCGTGGGTGAATCTGTGACTCGTGGTCACAGATTTTAAATAGTTTCAAGGCGAAGTAGAGGGGAGCTGAGGAGAAATTTTTTCACTCAGCGAGTTGTTCGAATCTGGAATGCATTGCCTGAAAAGGTGGTGGAGGCTGATTCGATAACAACTTTTAAAAGGGAATTAGATCTTTATTTAGGGAGAACAGGTCTATTAGGCTATGGGGAGCGGGCAGGGCAGTGGGATTGAATCGCTCTTTTCAAAGAGCCGGCACAGACTAGATGGGCCGAATGGCCTCCTTTTGTGCCGTAAAATTCTATGAATCTATGAATGAGAAGATGACGGCAGTGGAAGGAGTGCAGTGGTCTTAAATGCTGGACCCAGTTAAAACTGCAATTCATAAAATGCACATTCTAATACAGATCGACAGCGGTGTTGCTTAGCTTATTGTGCTGATGTTACAGAGTTGTCAGTCTGGCTCAGTTAGTGGCTCAGTCTCCTGTGAAAGCCCCACATTGGGACTCGAGTTCATAGGTTAAATGCCTTTTGTTTTAGGATTTGAAAACAAGTTGGTAGCATTTGGTTTTATCTTAATTGTGCATACAGTCCCATTTTGTTTTGCTTTTTTTGCTTTGACCGTGTTAGCACTTCTGGTGTACTGTACATATCGATCTCAAACAGGCTCTTCACTGTACAATGTTTATCTGTATCTGGATAGACCAATAATACTAATAATCCTTGCATTTTGATATAGCACTTTTCACATCTTATTGATGTCTCAAAGCGCTTCACAGAATATACTGTAAAGTGAATTGACTGTATATTTGTGGGCAAAACGCAACAAGGAAACCATCAATTGTTTGTTTCTATTCATGAAGTGCTATAAAAATCCAAGTGGATGCTGGTGTTTATTATAATGCATACTGAGTAAATCTTATCATGTATATTGTATTTTAGGATTGGCCTTTTGATGACGGTGCCCCCCCCCCTACTCAGATTGTGGATGACTGGTTCAGTCTGTTAAAATCAAGATTCCGTGAAGAGCCAGGATGTTGCATTGCTGTGCACTGTGTAGCAGGATTAGGACGGTAAGTCACACTTAGTACTGTACCTACTATATTGAGTTGACTTTATTTAAACTTGTGGGAATTGGAGATGATAATGATACTCTTGTTTATGTGTAGTGTGTGCCTGTCTCTCATACTTATTTTTACATATTGATTGTGCAGTGGGCATGTAGGCCTATACTGATTTGATTGATAGCTGCAACGTCCTAGCCCTGGTGTCTTAGGACTGAGAAAGGGGCAAATCATTCAAGTGCCTGATCACTATCCGGTGGCCCATGATGGAAAATTTATGTAGCCTGTTGCTATGTGTTTATTGGCTAGGTTCACTGATAAAGTCCTTGAGGATGCTTGAGTGTAAGCCTCCAAGAAAAAGAAAACAAAGGCATGAGAGGTGACCTTGGATATGGCTTACCATGAATGAACCCTGGTCCTGCTTAACTGTTTTTTTTAAACAACATATTTTCGAGTTTGAACTCCTTCACACCTGATGCCTCTTTTCAAAACAGCCTGCTGGAGATTGTATCAGTGCATAGCCATGAAGTAATGAGCCGTAGGTCTTGCCATGAGGCAAGTTTCTGATCTTGGCAAGTCATTGATTAGTTTTCCCATTTAGATGAGACAACAACAAAATTACATTTGTAGAGTGCCTTTCATGTCAGGAGAACAGTCGGGTCAGGAGATGGGGGAGGGAGAGAGATGGGACAGTGGCAAAAGGTACGATTGAAAAGGAGGTTCTTGAGACCGGCCTTGAAGGAGGCAAGGGAGGAAGCAAGGCAAAGTGACTGTAGGATGGAGTTCCAGAGTGTGGGGGTAGAGACGCTGAAAGCCCGGCCACTGATGTAGGGTGAGTCGGGTGGGAGACATGTAGCAGATCAGAGCCCACTGAATGGAGGGGGTGGGCAGAGATTCAGCAGACTTGCCAAGATCAGTGGAGAGATAGGAAGGGACAAGACTGTGAATGGCCTTGAAAGTGAGGGCGAGGGTCTTGAATTGGATGGGGAGCCAATGCAGCCAGGCGAGGGTGGGAGTGATGTGAGTGTGGAACATGGTTCGGGAGAGGACACGCTGCCAAGTTCTGGATGATCTACAGATTGACGGGAAGGCCGACAAGGAGGGAGTTTGCATGGTCAAGCCTTGATGTGACTAATGAATGGATGAGGGTTTTGGCAGCCTGGGGGTTGAGGCATTGGATGTGAAAGGCGCTCTATAAATGTAATTTTTATGTTGTTATTGGTAATGCCCTTCTGGGTGTGGGGAGGTGAAAGGTAATCAGCACCTTGTGACGTCCTCAGGACGTGAAAGGTGCTATACAAGTGTAATGTTGTTGTTGGTGTAATCTAAATCGGGGATCAAAACGTTCCTTCTTGAGATAGACCTTGAATGGTGAAGGAGGGAGCTTATTGTGGGTCTACAGGATGGAGTTCCAAAGAGTGGAAAAGAGAAAGACGTTTAATACGTTTAATATCTAACGTATTAATTTTTGCATTCCATGGCAGGGTTTAGGAACTCCTGAATATGGTTCACTTTTATTTTACCTAATTATCCATGGGCATTGACCCAGTGTTGCAGCAACCAATGCTTTCTGGATCCAATGTGTTGTGCAACAAACAGCCTGACAGATGCTTACTTGTAATTACGTACAGTGAGTTTCTGATCTCAGTTAAGCTGTTGTATGTGACGAGGTGCTGTCCTGTGATGAGCAGTCAGCAAAGACGATTATTTCATACTTTGTAGCAGCTTGGTTTTACGCAATTGTTTTCAAACAATTTTCCATTCTGTCATGGAAGTTACAGGGGAGAAGATTTAGATTCACAACGGAGTTTGACGGCTTATGCAAAGATGAATCACCAGTAAATTGCACTTGTGTAACATCCTCTTCGCAGGCTTATAAATTGTATATTGTATGTGAATGTTTTTTCTGATAACTGCCAACTCTTTATACTACGTTTTTATTCTTTTGATTTTTGACTGTCTTCTCTTCTTCGGGTCTAAACTCAATCTCCCCGGACTCTCCCTCAGACTCAATGAACCCGTGCGCAATTTAGGGGTCGGGTTCGATCCTCAGCTTTCCTTTACCCCACATCCATTCCCTGACCAGGAATGCTTTGCTCCATCTCCGTCACATTGCCCAACTCTTATCAGTACCTCACATGACCGGAACCCTTGTCCATGCATCCGTCACTTCCCGGCTGGATTATTCCAATGCCCTCGCTGGTCTACCCAGCTGCACTATACACAAAATTTAATTAATTCCAAACTTTGCAACAAAAGTTACTGTGAAGTAGAGTGAATGTGTATTTGTAGGTGAATCCCACAAAATGAATAACTTGATTTTTATCTGGATATCAGGAGAAAATCCCTTCTCTTTTCGAGTAGTGCCATAGGATCTGTGATGTCCAATTAAAAACAGAACAATTACTTTTGTAGAGTGTCTTTAACGTCCCAAGGCGCTTAATGGGTAGACAGGATCTGCTCATCTGAAGGACGGCACCTCTAACAATGCAGCACATCCCCAGTACTGCAATGGAATATCAGCTTAGAATTTGTGAGTTCAAGTGGATTCATCCCACAATCGTCTGACTCGGAGGCAAGCGTGCTGCCAGCTGAGCCATGCTGATGTTGGTGGTGGTTAGCGAAGCAGCGTGTGACTGCCATCAGTTCTTATATCCATAACTGTCAGTGATATTGAGGGATCACTTAATACTGGAGTGAGAATGCAACCAGTGCAATTACAGATAGTATTTTACACTTGGCAACCTCATTGCATATTCTTCATGGAAAAATCTGGCCGTATCTTGTTGAAGTAAAGGAAGAATGACACTCTTATTTCTAACCCCTTGGCCCATTTGGGTATTTCTGGATTTCAATAAATATTTTGATTAACCAGGAAACCTTTTCAGTCTCGCTGAGCATTGGCAAAATTCACTTCATAATAATAGCAATAATAGTGCACCAGATATGTGCTTGTATAATCCTGTGTTACAGGCACAGGTTTAACAGTATTTTCTGACATTTTAAGGGTGTGCTGCTGTTTTTATAAACTACACCATATATGGAGCGGGAGGAACTTAGTTAATGTTCTGCTGGTGATTGGACAATGAATTTGGCTTGATTTATGGAATTGAATCGTACTTTTTGGTAAGCTTTTTTTTAGCCATCCTCCAAAAACCCAGGATGAAGTCCTCATTGGATCTGGATTGTGGGGCGATTTCTAAGAAGGAACACCAAGGAATGCTAATAAATTCCTTTTCCACCAAACGACCTCTCATGTGACTCCCTGCTGTGTCCTCTCCCTCACTAGGCTCCATGACCGTATCATCCCCCCATCTTCATTCTACTCCACTTCATCACACAGAGGATACAATTCAAAATCTTGGTCCTTATCTTCAAAGCCCCGCGTGGCCTCGCTCCCTACTACTTCTGCAACCTCCTAACTCCCTAGCAACCTCCCCGCTCAGCGGACTCCGGCTTACTTCACGTCCCCCACTTCACCCAACCCATCATTGGCTGGCGGGCCTTCGGTCACTCTACCCCTACGCTTTGGAACTCCACCCCGCAGTCCCACTGCCTCGCTCCCTCCCTTGCCTGCTTCAAGACCCACCTCATGCCCTCCTCTTCGACTGTGCTTTTGTTCAATCTCCTTCCCCCTCTGCTTTCCCCCCTCTCCAATCCCGACCTCTGGCTGGGGTTCGAAATACTATCCGTCCTCCGCCATGGGATGTGCTCCCGATGTGAAAGGCGCTATACAAATCTAATTTTGTTATTGTGTACATAACGTGAGTCGTAGGTGCTACTCAGTTTTTTTATTCCTTCCACATCTTGTGTTGCAGAGCTCCAGTTCTCGTTGCACTAGCTTTGATTGAGTGTGGAATGAAGTATGAAGACGCAGTTCAGTTTATACGACAGTAAGTAAACTACAAGGTTGCGGTCACCTTCCCCCTCCCCTGGGCTCCGCTATTGTGAAGCTCTCTGAGATGCGCCTAGCATGGAGGGTGCTACATAAATGCAAGTTGTTGTGATTGTTTTTATTTCAGTTTAGTTAGCTGCCACAATACCTTTGAATGCAGAGCTAAAGAATGCAGTTGGTACTTTTCACTTGTTTGTTTTATTATGTGCAAATCTGAGTAATTTTTTTTCATTTAAGGAAAAGACGTGGAGCTTTTAATTCAAAGCAACTACTTTACCTCGAGAAATATCGGCCAAAAATGCGTTTGCGCTTCAAAGATGAAACCGCCAGCTGCTGCATCCAGTAGAGACTGCCTCCGGATTGTGAACACCCTGGTGAAGTGAACACAGAAATCGAGCGATATCCCCAGCGTGGTGAAGTCGGGACTGTTCAATCTTGGAAGCGAATTTTTAACAAAATCTTGTCTTTGTGGTGAAGGAATTGTGTATTTTTCATATTACAATCGATCTTATCAGGGAGGTGTTGCATCTTAAACGGTCTGTAATGAATTCATTGCCTCTTATGTAAAAGAGGCTGAGATTATGTCTGTGCAAAACTCCGCTGTCACCTTTTGTAAACCTCATTAGCGTTGCACAAAGACTTCCTGAGGATATGGTTTGATGCAATAGTTTATCCCTCTGGTAACAGCAGGCAGGAGAAATAAAAAATGAAATCTGACACTGTAATTGTATTGTATTTGATTTCTGGACATAGGTAATGCCAATTTTAGAGAATAATCTCTGTTTTGGTGTATTAGTTTTTATTAATGAAAAATTAAACCTGTACAAATGTCTGTAATTTTAGGTTTTCTTAAACAATTTTTCACCAGAAACATTGAAGTAATTTCTGTAGAACTCCTATTTAGTGACAATCTTCACCATTATGTGTGCAAGATTACCAGGCTGCAGGACCTCCGCGTGTTAGTATTTTCTGGAGTTATGTGTTGAGTTCCAGCACTGACTGAGATCTCAAACTATACTTAAGGTGTGTGTGTGTTTGTATGTATGTGTGTGTGTGTCTGTGTGTTGAGAGAGAAAGAGATGAATTCAGTCTTCAGCTGGTTTAACTACACACTTCATAGCAGAAATAGTGACTTGACGCACTTGACTGCGGTTTCAGTGTCTGCTTTGGTGAACTGGCACAACAGATAAATGTCACAATTGGTAGGTTACCACTGCACTTATGGCAGCAAGGTTATTAAGGGGCATAACTTGGGGTGGACCAATTTTATTTGCGCATTCACCCAAAAACATTGTGGTAAAGTGTGCTTGACTGCATTGTTCTTTGGAGATGAGCAGAAACGCCCATTTGTTGATCATGAACAAGCAATTTTGTTTTCAGTGGTTAAAATCGTAAGTGGGGTAGGAAGATATAGCAGTTTGTCTGGTCTCATTGGCAGTGGGGGATCGGGAAGGGAAGGTGAAGATTTTTTTTTAAAAAGGTGGAAACCTACCTGGCAAAATAAAATACCCCTTAATGTTTTAGTCGTGAAACTATTTAGTACTGCAATTCCAAGTTCTAAAATCCAGCAGCAGCCATGCAAACTGTAAATCATGTGTCCGCTAGAGAGGAAGCTAAATGTGAATGAATGCTGCGAATCGTGTTTCCATGTCAATTTAAACATACAATTACTGGTTGCCTACTGTGAAAGCTTCCCTTTTTGTGCACATTCTTGGGTTGGAGCAGTGAGTGCCCCTAGAATCTGCAGAATTGCCTATTTATACATTTAATTATCTATCTTTGCAATTAGATCATTCAAATCGCTTCAAGAAAACAAAAAACAAAATACTAGGCTTATTACTTTTTGCTCTCAATTTAGCGAATGGCCAGGAATATTGCGAGGACATAACGTCAAAAACGTCTCATCTGTTCTACGGGAGGGAGGAAAGATCTTGTATAGAGGAGTACAGCATTCTCTTCATTTTTTTGTTCAGTGGTGCTTTGTTTTTTAACGTGCTCTTTCATCTTACCACACCTCCTCTCTCTCCATTGATCTCTTATCTATCTATTTAAGATGTTTAATCTCTGAGCAGGTACTTTTCATTCAGGGTACAGCTGCTGGATGGTAAAATAGGTGTGCCGGCAGTGCAGCAGAAGCAGTGCAGCAGCTTAGGAAAACAGGTTTTGTTGGCAAAGTTATGTCCATTCTGTGGGTCGCTGCTTGTCCAAGAGCCTACACCATTGCTGGTGTTAACGTGCGCACTGCATGCACAGGTGAGACTTTCCAGAGTGGTTTTGCAATGTTTTTATAAATAAAAATACTTTCCTATTCAACTCTTAGTTGGTACTAATTTCACAACACGTAAAGGTGACAAATCATTGGGGCTACTTCGCTGTCTTTTCCTCTACCACAAAACCCCCAATAGCTCGTGTAAATGACTGTTAGAACAGTGAGTGCCCAAGTACGTGAACTGCTGCCACCCACGACTTGAGATTCATTGCCTTTCAATTTCTAGGCAGCTGTCAGCTTACCCTATAATATAATGATGATCGCATGTTTAACATCTATGAAAGGCATCAGCAAATTCTGGCTCTTGCTATACAGACACATCTACTGTAATGGTTTGTGTGGCAAACAAAACACAACTAAATAGATATCTTAAAAAAGGATGGGGGATGTGACAATTCACAGGTTTGTTGGGAAAGGGCAGATAAATGCGACTGGGTGGTTTGATTGCTCTTTCAAAGAGACAGGACACACAATGGGCTAAATAACCAGGGCTGGAGATCTCTAAATATATTCAAATGTATGAACCTGAAGAGCTCAATGTCTAGAACTGACAAATTTGATTAGTTAACACCCGTCTACGAAGGTGAGGATTATTATGTCTTATGTAGGTTTCAAACACGGTTATGGTCTTGTGTTTTAAACCCGATTCAACCATACTTGTGTCACTTCTCATTTGGTGATTATATTACTATATAATCCTAAAACTGTCAACTGTTTCGTGTAAGTTTTTTTTAAACACAAATTCACATCCTTCACATAAGGGTTTATGAAGAATGTTCTAAACAAAGTGAATCTCATTTTGAATCTTAATTCACAAAACTTTTTAAATGACATTCCTGAGTAAATGAGCTATGATGAATGAATTAAATGAATTTTTACAACCCTGAACATAAAATCCAAACATCATGCTTTAATTACAGCACAACGCATGTCTGAATTCTCATTCTACCTGGTCCATGCCCACATGCAATTATATCTCGTTGCTACAACAACCACTAGAGCATTTATATAAGTTTAAATAAACAGGTGTGCCTTTCTCATGTGACGGTGAGGGGAGTGGGAGGAAGAGAAGTCTTAGAACAGCAGTGGTCCTGGAGTCGAGGACTAAAAGACTTGGATGCAGACCACATATATAAGAACATAAGAAATAGGAACAGGAGTAGGCTATTTGGCCCCTCGCGCCTGTCCTGCCATTTAATAAGACCATGGCTGATCTTCTACCCTAATTCCATTTCCGTGGAGTCCTGTAGTTAAGTGGTTAGAGCATTCACCTTACAAGCGTGAGACCTGTGTTCGAATCCAGGCAGGGTGAATCCTTGGGCACAACTCCACACTCCTAATAATCCTCAAATAAAACAATAATAAATTGGGTCATTTCAATCCACGACTGTTCGTGGGACACTACTGTGTGCAATTGGCTGGTGTATTTTGCTCACAAATATACAGACAATTCACTTTACAGTATATTCTGTGAAGCGCTTTGAGACGCAAAGAAGACGTGAAAAGCATTATATCAAATGCAAGGATTATTATTATATAGTCCCCTCATACAGGGTAGTGTTCCAGAGCGCTTGACAGTGGCAGAGCACCACGCTGTGCTGGGGGGAGGTGACTGTAGGCACAGCTGAAGACGTCGGTCTTAAGGTGCAAACTGAAAATGGGGAAGGAAGTGGGATTGAGGGAGTGTTCCAGTGTTACGGGTTGTAGTGTCTAAACGTGTGGCCACCGATGGAGGGCACGAGGGATAAGAAGGAGGGAGAATGGACCACAGTTTGTTTTTAAAAAGTATTGGAAGCTGTTATTTGTAGTTTGAAGCAACTGGAAGGTCCATAAAGCCTAAATCTTTGTTGCTGGGAAATTACCAACTGGGGCCACGAGGCAGCCTGATT
The DNA here is from genome assembly GCA_035084275.1 of Hydrolagus colliei. Taxonomy (NCBI): domain Eukaryota; kingdom Metazoa; phylum Chordata; class Chondrichthyes; order Chimaeriformes; family Chimaeridae; genus Hydrolagus; species Hydrolagus colliei. The sequence goes on along the minus strand of CM068763.1, from coordinate 5,945,092 downwards.
GAGGAAGAGATGCAGATCCACAGGGAAGATTGCCCAACTGGTGTAATGTACGCATTGTATTGCCGTCATCACTCCCATCCTTAAAAAAATGCTCCCTGGACCCATTCCTACTCTCAAATTTCCACCACATTTCCAACCAGCCTTTCCTCTTCAAGGTCCTGGAATGAGTTGTTGCTTCCCAGCTTAGTTCCTTCCTCTCCCAGCACTCGGTTCACAAACCCCTCCAATTGGATTTCTATGCCACTCATAGCACAGAAACAGCTCTGATCAAAGTGACATTCTGCCCATCTCCACTATTCTTTCTTCAGTTGAACATAAACAAGATGGAGGTCCTCCTCATTGGCTCCCATCATCGCCTACAAACTATGGGAGCTGGCAGTATCACCATCCATGAATGTGCGCTCCATCTCACTGAACTAGTCCAGAACCATGGGACCTTGTTCGATCCTCATAATAATAAAATAATAATAATCCTTGCATTTGATATCATAGAATCATAGAATGTAGTGCTTTTCACGTCTTCTAGATGTCTCAAAGTGCTTCACAGAATATACTGTAAAGTAAATTGACTGTATTTTGTGGGCGAAATGTGAAACCAATTGCGCACAGCAGTGTCCCACAAGCAGTCGTCGATTGAAAATTAACAATTTTTTTTGAGGGATTATTATTTAAGACTTCAATAATGGACAGCAAAGTGGAAGGAAGAGAAATATTTTTCTCTACTTTCAGAAATAAATTATAGATAGTTCTACCAAATACTCTAATTAGATCCAGCTCCTGGCTGACCAAATTATCAGTGTTTTTTTTGAGATTATTATTAGGTGCGTGGAATAAAGGAAACGTGTACAAAGTTTTGTTCTGACCTGCCTGGATTCGAACACAGGTCTCACGCTTGTAAGGCGAGTGCTCTAACCGCTGATCTACAGGACTCATCTATCCTTTCTATCCCACATCCGTGCCACAACCTGCTCTGCCTTCACTCATCTCTGTAACATCGCCCGGCTCACCCATTGCCTCATATCACATGCCGCCAAAGTTCTCAATTGCATTCAAAACATCCAAGCTTGGTTACACAAACTTCTTGCTTGTCGGCCTCCCCAAATCCTTCGTCCACAGGCTGCAGATCATCCAGAACTCTGCAGCCCGTGTCCTCTCCCGCACTAGGCTCCGTGACCATATCATTCCCCACCCTCACCCGACTCCACAGGCTTCCCACTACACAGAGGATACAGTTCAAGATGGAGGCTTTATGAGCATGTGCTTCAAAGGACCCAAGCTAAATAAATTTGGCTGTGCTTTCCATCATAGTTTCGGAGAAAAAGGCTGAAACCACATTAAGTCTTTTTTTTGGTACAAATTGAGCACATTCTGCCGTATGGGAATTTCAGAGTGTTAAGTTGTGATTTTAGCTTCACAGAGGGCATATCTGTTTGCCAGGGCCCCTCACATGAGGACCTGGATTAAGCAGCTGGGACTGAGTAAACCTGGTACACAACAATGGACTCGGACCTTGAGAATATCAAGGTGCCTGGCACGTTGTAAAACCTATAAAGGTCTACCCACCAAGCTGAAGCCAGGTGTCTGCCAGATAGCTGATGAGGACACTGAGGCTTGGCTTGCAGAGGTAACCAACTGATGCATAAGCTCCGCACCTCCAACTGGTGGAACCATCGCTCATTGGGAAGGGACATATGTGATGTTATGGACAGGAAGATGGTGGCACATTTCATACCAAGTTGTGTTTCCCACCAGCCAGCTTGTGGTGCCCAGGGAGGTGCACCAGGGAGGGTTCAAGCCAATGTTTGTCGAATATCAAGTAACCAACCAGTCACTATCTTTAACTCATCTTCCTTAAGTGTCTTCTCCATCACATCTGACTTGATCATTGATGCTGTAGGAGAGAAAGCGATTGATGAGCATCACATTTCACACTCATCATCCACGATTACAATCAATTTTCTGTCATTTAGAAAAACATTAACACCATGAATTATTATAAATTAATATCATGTTTGTCTACAGAAGACCGCATCATCTTAGATGTCAAATGTTAGGGGTGTAAGATGTTCAATGTGCATTTTGAACCAGGCTGCAGGCTTTCCTGTGGCTGTTTGTCGACATCTTGAGGCTGATTCATGCATTTTGAATCACCTGAGAAATGCAGGCTTTTGTTTTGAAAATACTATTTATTTATTGCTGCATCTTTACTATCATCGGACCACAGATCTAGGGAGTCCCACAGCATACATATTGGTTAGAGCATTCGCCTCATAAGTGAGAGGATTGATTGGTATACAGGGCAAAACCTTAGGCAAGTTTCCATGCCTTTGTTTGCCTAGCAGCAAGTGCAGTTGTTCATCGATTGTGGAGTGCTTTCCGGGGGTAAAAAGCCTTTTTTAAAAAACAATAATAATTTGGTCATTCAATCCATGACCGTTTGGGATACTGCTGTGCTCAATAGTCTGCCGCATTTTGCCCTTCAAAATTTGCAGTCATTTTTCTTTACAGTATATTTATTCTGTGAAGCGCTTTGAGATGTCCTGTAGCTCAGTGGTTAGAGCACTTGCCTTACAAGCACGAGACCTGTGTTCAAATCCAGGCAGGTCAGGGTGAAGTTTTCGTACTCCACAAGCCTAATAATAATCCCTCCAAAAAACCCACAATAATAAAATTGGTCATTTCAATCCACGACTGTTTGTGGGACACTGCTGTGTGCAACTGGCTGTCGCGTTTCGCCTACAAATATACAGTCAATTCATATGAAGCTCTTTGAGACGTCTAGAAGACATGAAAAGCACTATATGAAATGCAAGAATTATTATTGTTATTTTGTCTCAACGATGTGATAAGGCACTATATCACATACAAGGATTCTTACTCTAATTATATTTCAGTCTGAGTCTTCACTAGCCTTCACTAGCCTTTCAACTATCAGATTAGGTTTTTTTAAAAAAATATTACTTTTGCTGCCAGTCTTGTGATGATTACAATAGGACTGTGGCTCAGTGTTGTGAACAAATTGAAGGAATTGAGTAAATTCATGTTTTGATTGAAGACTTCTTTCCTGGATTTGTCATCCCAGCATCGATTCCACTATCATTGATATTAAAAAGATTGTGTTTTCAGTATTAGATTTTTTACTCTGCGTTTTTATTTCATTATTTCTTTCTGAAGACTTCATCGTGATTTGTCTAGATGGTTAGCCATGCGGCTGTCTTTATAATTATTCTGGGGTCACTTGTCTAGTTGGTACCGTTATGTGACACCGTACTCCACAGCTAACAAAGATATCTCTTGATATTGGCCAGTCAAAATTCACCTGCTGGTTGCTTACAGGATCAATGTGGTCCAGTTCATTTCACATCCAGTGTGGTCTGATTAAACAGCACGCAGTGAGTGCAGCGTGTGAGTTCAGTCAGCATGTTGATCGACCCGAATTCAGTACGAATTTATAACATTTCAAATAACATCTGCAACAAAGGGCTGCACGTGTGCAGTGTTCAACAGAGATGAAAACGACCAAGCCGTTTTCTATTTGAACCATTAAGTAACACATGGCACACTGACAGTGTTAAACCAGCAATTTAGCTGCTCTGCCTGTCACATCAAACTGTTTCAAGTGACTGCAATAATACCCCTTAAAGTCTCTTTCTTCCATGCCTCCCTCCCTCCCTCTTGCATCTCTCCTTTTGCTGTTACATTTGTTGGATCCAGATACATTATTCATCCTATTTTGATGGGTAGAGAAGAGACAGATGACACACTGCCTCGCGCACCATTAGCAGAAAGGTAGTAATAGGCTAAAGTACGAAGAACTGAGGTGCCAACGGATATCTAGGTGCATTCAGACATTCCTAAAACCATTAGATCTGCAGAGTTCTGACAATGTTTCCGCCTGCAACAACAGCAAAGTGTCGGGACAACATGACAAATCTCATGAGAATGTCTCAAACACCACCTGACCCAGACCTGTACACAAATCTATAATGATAAGAAGAAACCTTGCATTTGATATCATCACATCGCTGAGACGTCTCAAAGTGCTTCACAGGATTCACTTTAAGGAGGAGGAGGATTGACTGTATTTTGGGGGCGAAACGCACAGTTTACATTCAAATTACGTAGGGCAAGAATGTAATTTTTTTTTAAAAGCTCATAAAAACAATGCTCAACTTAATTGATTGTTGCTGTTTAGTCACCAACTGTGTAGTGCATGGGCAAAACTAATAATAGCAATAATGTTGAAGTGTATCACAAGGAATTACCTTTGAAAGGCTGCCATGTGTCTACGTGGCAGCCAATTTGCACGCAGCACAATACCCAGGCAGCGATGATCAATTTGCTTGGTGAATTATTGTCCAGAACATAATGAGAATTCTCGCCAAGTGTCTGCTTAAACAGGCAGATGATATAACGGCTAATGCAAGGACAGTACAGTGCTTATGATGATGAACTTCTCCTCTGCATTGCAATGTTTTAGATATCAATTTAAGAAGTTACAGTGGAAATTATTTTCAGGTTTGGTTGGAGATTTTTACCATGCACTTTTTCTTCAGTTTAAAAAACGAAATTGTGTGATTGTGACTGCATATGAGTACCATTATTTACTCCAGTTAGACCATTTATTCTTAACACAAAATACTACAGATGCTGGGAATCTGAAACACAAACAAAAGTTGCTGGGGAAACTCAGCAAGTCAAACAGCATCCATGGAGAAAGGAAAAAGAGTCCATTTATTCTGTTTTTTAATGGAGTAATTTGACTTGGGTTATTTTGGTATACTGATAATAATCCCTGAAGAAAAAAAATCAATAATCATTTGGTCATTCAGTCCACCCATGCCTGTTTGTGAAACACTGCTATGCGCATTTGGCTGCCGCGTTTCACCCCAAAATATACAGTCAATTCACTTCACAGTATATTCCGTGAAAGCGCTTTGAGACATCGAGAAGTGAAAAACTATATATCAAATGCAAGCCTTAGTATTATTATTATTATGGGTCTACAGCATGAGGTCATAGCCCAACCCTGAGACATGAACCTCACACACTTTGAGCTGGAGGAGAGTGCAACCAATCGAGCACAACTCCCACATGAAACAAAACTGGATCAAATAACAGCAGCTGTTAATACTAAAGTTTCCTTTCCCCCTTATCCCCCTTTTTGGCTTGTCTTTCCAGGAGAGCTGTATGAGAGAGATTACAGACTCAATGATATATTCAAGAGCTTACCAACAGGTGGGTCAAACTCAATAGTTTCATATGTTTTATCCAGATGTGATTAACACTCCACCCACAATGACAGACAGTAATATAATGAGCTCACCAGTGCAGTTTTAATAATAATAATCCTTGCATTTGATACAGTGCTTTTCACGTCTTCTAGATGTCTCAAAACATTTCAATATACTGTAAAATTAATATCTGTGGGCAAAACACAGCAGTTAATTGCACACAGCAGAGTCCCACAAACAGTCATGGATTGAAATGAACAATTTTGTTTTAAACAAAGCATTATTATCAGACGTGTGGAGTAAGGAAACTTGCCCAAGGTTTTGCCCTGCCTGGAATTTAACCCAGGTCTCTCACTTGTAAGGTGAGTGCTCTAAACACTGAGCTACAGGACTCAACAAATATTGATAGCTGAAATGTAATTGTGTACGACAAAATACGAGAGAGAGTTCACAGTCCCATCTGTTTGGAATTTGATATGAAAGTTTTATCATCGAGCGTCACAGGATCTACAGTGAAGAGGATTGACAGTGTATTTTGCCCTTCTGGCAAATGTCTCAAGACAAATTTCCACTACAATAACCTTCAAGGAGAAACTAGACTGATGCAACCATGTTTCTATCTTGCATGGGAGAGAGTACAGTAATACTAACATAAAATGCACAATGTCAACACAAGAGGTGTCAGTTTGGTAACTTCACATAGAGTCCTGACTCAACAGAAACAATGCATTAAAATAATATTTGCTTCACCGGGTGGGGATGTTAGCTGTAGAGATGAGTGACCAGGGGGTGGGAGTCCTGTAGCTCAGTGGTTAGAGCACTCACTCACCTCATAAGCGAGAGACCTGAGTTTGATTCCCGGCAGGGCAAAACATTGGCAAGTTTCCTTTCTCCACATGCCTTTCTCCACATGCCTGATAATAATTGCTCAAGAAAAAAAATAATTCGGTCACTCTAACCTGACTGTTTGTAGGACCCTAATGTGTGCAATTGGCTGCTGCCATTCGCCCGCAAAAAATACAATTAATTCACTGTACGATATACTCTGTGAAGCGCTTTGAGATGTTTGGAAGATGTGAAATGCGCTATATCAAATGCAAGGATTATTATTATTAACAGTGGGAATGGAGTGGAGAGTATAATTAAGTTTTCACTTGTTGAAGGCTCTAAATGGCAGTTTCATAGGCAGTGATGGTGTTGGAGAAATCCCATGGTGTGAGAAATCTCTCACACAAATCAGGTGGAAATAAAGGATGGGCTTCAAACAGTAAGAATCATTTATCCATTCACCTTGTGTTTTACAAACTGATTTGATTAGTGAGAGACTTTCACCCTGGAGGGGGAGCAGTCCACGATATTGATTGGGTGGGTGGGGAGGGTGGAGTCGCTTTATAGTTGAGCCCTGGTTTTATTTGGAATAGGATTGACACCCAGGGGGTGGGGTTAATGACTAACCCAGCTGAGAGTTTGCTGACCCACTGATAATTCAGTCACTGGAGACAGGCGTGGCTGGGTTGTGTTAAGGTGTGGCCTCACACAAGGTGAGTGGGGGAATCAGGGAGAAGGGGATTACTTTGGAGCTGTTTAATGTGGGTGCTGAACAGACACAGCAGGTTGGTAATAAATCAGTTGGTTGGAACTGTTGTTGAGATGGATGGCCCTGATATAGTGGTGGATTTCACCAATGGAAAGGAAATTACCTGCGAGGCCTTTAAGTCCAGAGACATTTAATAGGAACATAGCAAGTCTGCAAAGGAAAAGGGGGAAATAAAATGACAGTAATGGAAAGAAACAAAAAACAAAAATATCAGCCCAATTGCCTGATATGCAAATTGGTGCAAATCTCAGGGGATAAAGTAACATTATAGTGTCAAACTGTCAAATAGAGAAACAAAAGCTGTACACATTAGGAGGAAAGGGGCAATGTGCATTGTCAGATCTCTAGGAAGATAAATGTGATTGTTGTTGAGCATGGGACTGACTATAGGATGCGGACAGAGCATTACTGCTGAGATTGGGTGGGAGAATTGGCCTTCACTAGGATAATTGATCCTTAGTGTTTTAGAGACAACTGCCTTCAAGTTTATTTGATACTCTTAATTCAACAACAGTACATCCGACTGAGAACTGACAAGCCGAACCCGATAGGATATTGCAACTATTTCCCTGAAGAAATTGAGACCAATGTTCCCACAGTGTTGGCGGAGTGTGTGAAAGAGGATCCTGACTCATTATTATCGCCAGCTGACAAACCAGCCGGTGTAGAGAGTGCAGTAAGAGTGGACGTCGCAATGGCTGAAATGAAGATCAAGTCTTCAGATGATACTGCAATAGGATCCGAGACACAGTGCTGTCAATGGGGAACAGACCCGGAGAAGGCAAAACATAAGGAGCTGACGTCAGTGTTTCTGGGGAGGCAGGTCTGGGAAGAACTCCATGAGACAGAATTAAATGTCAAATGGGTGGTATTGGAAGATAGATGCAAAGGAGCAGATCTGGAGGCTATCCAGGAAAAGACTGATGCTGAAAAACCATCAGACCAGGCAGATAAGGTAACACAAAGAAAATACAGTAAACCTCACATTTGTCATGTCAGTTGGGACCCAACGTTTAATGTGACTTATGCAAAGTATGAGTCATGTCATACTTGGATAGAACATAAACTGTTGAATGGGATTTGGGCAGATGCACAATTAAGAAAATTATACAGTTTATACAGATCGGACTTACGTGAGTTTACTGTAGCTGAATGGAAGATGAAATGAATTGGAAAATGCATCTTTGACTCTGTTACATAATTATGCCGGACTTATTCTTATCAATTAGATTTTCTGTTTATTTCCCACATCCCTTTAATATTTTAATGAAATTAAAATGCTTTTCCAGTTCTTTTTGATTGTTTCTGTTGACCCACCTCAATAAATAGTAATGAATTTCACATCCTAACAATCTTCTGAGTGAAGATTCTACTAATCTCTCCACTGATTATTTTGCTAACAATCTTGAATTTATGCCCCTTTGTCACCAATTCCCCAACTGAAGGAAAAAAAAAATCCCCAATTTACTTTGTTATGCCTCTAAGCAATATTACTGTGTACAGGCTGCTAAGTCAATTTGATCAAGGTAGACTAACAGCAAGGTTAGAAACTTGTAATTCAGTCAGGACAATTAAATAGTCTCAAATCATAGACATGAATGTTGCCTGAGTTCCTAGCTGTTTCATCATTGTTTACCCATCAGTTTAGCCTGTGCAGATCAAATAGTCAGTGTTCCTGCTGATACATAGTGCAAAGAATAAATTGTGCATGCAAACTTCTAGATTGGCACAATAGCCCTTCTTAAACAAATTCAGTGGGTAGGCATGTGTGTCCAAGCTGTGAACAGCAAGATGGCAGCAATGCTCTCATGCATTTCATGCTGAGCTGTGCTGCTTACCAGGAAGCTTGAGCAAAGTTTGTGGTGTCTGCCATCCACCTCGCGAGACCTCAAACCTGTGCTGATCATTCTGCTCCTGCTGGCTGGTTAGAATATCAATTTGATTATTTGGGGAATAGGATTGTTGAGTCAAGAGGGTAGGAATGGCGAACTCTGATTTGAGTTGGGGTTGAGTTATAATAATATTAATAATACTATTAATCCTTGCTTTTCACATAGAGGCTTATCTCATCTTTGAGATGTTTCAAAGCGTTTCACAGAAGTAAATTGACTGTATATTTTGTGAGCTGAATGCAGCAGACAATTGTACACGAGAGTGTCTCACAAACAGTCATGGATTGAGTTAATCGGGACTGGTGTTGCGGGAGGCAGGGAAGGGTCATATTGTTTGGTATTTAATACCCTCTGCACAGTACATTTTTCTTTCAGGATTGTGTTCATCCTCACAGAAGCAGCGGAGTCCTAGAGGTGTACTATGTAAGTTTATTGCCGGGGATAACAATACCTGTACATTATTGTTGGGATGTAGTTCCAAAGCGTTGGGGCAGTGAGGCTGACTATCCGGCCGCTGATGGTAGGCCGCGTCAGATGGTAGACATGAAACAAGCCGGAGCCTGCTGAATTGAGGACTGGTTGATAAGGAGTCAGCGATCAGAAAGGTAGGAGGAGGTAAGGCCATGGAGGGCCTTGAAAGTGATAACAAGGATCTTGAATTCGATCCTTTGAGGGATGGGGAGCCAGTAGAGCTGGGGGAGGGTGGTGGTGATGGGGTCACAGAGCCTGGTGTGGAGATAACAGTGTGGGAGCTACAGAGTTTTGGATGAACTGCGTTGGGGAGGCCAACAAGGAGGGCAAACCTTGAGGTAACAAACGCATGTGTAAGGGTTTCAGCAGTCTGAGGGGTGAGACAATGACGGAGACGAACGATGTTGCGGAGACCATAAGCAGCTATGAGATGCATAGCAATTAATTTGGATGATGGTCGGCCAGGACACAGGAAGAACCTTTTCTTTATTAGTGTCATGGGATTGTTCACTTGAGAAACATATAGACAGAGCAATCTTAACTCTTTCCCGTGACTCTACTTGACTGTCCACCTAGACTGTGAGCTCGAGTTCCTGTGCGGAAACTCAACCCATTCCATTAAGATCGAGAGGAAAAAGGGCATTCAACTGCACATCTAGAGAAAAAACAAACTTAGCTTATCTAACACCATAATAATATATAACTATCAATAACTGTATGATTGTACTATTAAAAGGAGAGGTCTTCCCAGCAGAAGTCTGTATAATAGCATAATTAGTGATGCACCTATTCAATCACATTGCGAGTAACCCTATTAGATTTTCTGTTTGAAAATAATTGTTGTTTTTCCACTTCAGGTTACTGAAGGTCCAATTATTCGGCTCCTGAACGCTAGACTTGAATCCCCCACAGAATATGATCTATTGCAAGAGAGCAAGGAGCTTGTAAAAACAGAAGACCCACCACAATCCTGTGTGGTCAAAGGTAGAGTCAAAATCTGCTTAGAGTGAAAATATTCTACGTCTCCATTCGCTTCCTATACACGGAATAGATTGACTGTCCAATTACAGTGAAATTGTTTTCGGTTTGTGGTGAAATCGATCATTGTTGAGCCTCTGGTGGCATGGTAAATTCTGGTGTAATCCATCTCTCAAATTAATGAGAAAGATTCTGTGTTTGCCCACTCTAACTTCAACTTAGTTTATTTTCACTGTTTGAAGGAGTTCATTCGTGGCCAGCCAAAGGGCATCCATCCTATCAACATCACAGTTGTTAGGCTGACTGGATCATTGAGTCCTTGAATCACTTATCAATAAGGACCACAGCTGAACTGATTGGACACTGTCAATGAATGTGAACTCTCTACTTTCTCCTTCAGTGGAATCTTGACAGAATCTTGTGAAGTTCTATAGCTTTGTGGTTAAAGCACTCGCCTCACAAGCGAGAGGACATGGGTTTGATTCCTGGGCAGGGCGAGACATTGGGAAAGTTTCCTTATTGCACACGCCTCTGTTTATCTAGCAGTAAGTAGAACCCAGTTGTTAGTCAATTGGCAGACTGCTTTTCCGGGGGTAATAATTCCTTCAAAAATTAAGTGAATAATTATTTGATCATTCAATCTGCGTCTGTTTGTGGGACACTGGTGTGCACAACTGGTTGCTGTGTTTTGCCCGTAAAATATAAGGTCAATTCACTTTACAGTATATTCTGTGAAGTACATTGGGAGGACATGATAAGGCGCTATATCAAATGCAAGGAATATTATTGTTTCACAATGAAGTAAGAAATGCAAATACATTTTAAGGTGAGGGTAGAGAGATTGTTTTTGATGCAACAACAGCAAATTTCATTTATATTTCATGTCAGGACGACTACTTAAGTTGCTGGACAGTGAAGGATTTGCACCCAACAACAAAATTACACATCTACAGTGCCTTCTCTCGTCAAGATGACGTCCCAAGGCGCTGGATGGTCATTGTTTCAGACCCGAGCTGGGGTCGGGGACAGGGAGAGTGGAGGGAAAGGAGGGGATTTGGAGTGATCGATGGGACTGATGAAGAAGAGGGTCTTGAGGTGGGACAACCAGCAGAGGAGAGCAATTTGATATGCGACCTAATGCCTTCAAAATGTCCTCCTCAGGTTTACCTACAGAACTTTTCTTCTTTTAAATTAGTCTTTTTTTTTCGAGCTCCCATCCTACAATCCAAAAGGAGACAGAGGAAAAATGTCAGGCCAAGGGCTCATTACTCCACTCAGATTGTCATATCTCGGCTGTCCAGTGAGGAAGTCAGGACAAATGTGTGCAGGTCGCTTCATCAATCACTGATGACTAGGTATCTTATTAATAATAATAATCCTTGCATTTGATATAGCACTTTTCACATCTACTAGACGTCTCAAAGCGCTTCACAGAATATACTGTAAAATTAATTTTGTGGATGAAACGTGGCTGCCAATTGTGCCCAGCAATGTCCCACAAACAGTCATGAATTGAGTGAGCAAGTTATTATTCCTTTTTAAAAATAAATTATGACCCTCAGAAAATTGATCCGTCAATCAACCAACAACCAGGTTCCTACTTCCTGCTAGGTAAACAGAGGGGTGTAGAGTAAGGAAACTTGCCCAATGTTTTGCAAGGTTTATTATTATTAATACTTCTACATATCGTTCTTTACCAAATAGGCTACAAGAGGCTGATAATTTGAGTATAAGCGAAGAAGCTGCGGAGGCCATCGCTGCAGACATTGAGAAGGAGATGTTTGTCTTGTTCTACTGCACCAACAGGAGATACAAAAGAAAATACAGGAGTTTAATGTTCAATCTCAAAGACCCCAACAACACAGTGAGTAGACATACTCTCTCTATGCACCTCATGGTACAGACTTACAGAATACAGCAAGCAATAGGACACTCTGGCACATGCAGCAATCTGGTGAGCAAAGCTGGCAAAGCAAAGAAGCGCGTGTGGGTTGGGCTTGGGGTGGGGGGAGGGGTGGACTGGCAGGTGGAGAAAATCTGAGTTTATATATTTAATAATATAACTTATCGTTAATGAAGTTGAAACAACAAGAAAGTGCTGGGGACAGGGAGGGTGGAGGGAACGGGTGGGAGAATTTGGAGTGAGCGATGGAACCATCGAAGAGGAGGGTCTTGAGGCAAGACTTGAAGGAGGCCAGCGAGGGGGGTGAGGCGGAGGGGCTGTGGAATGGAGTTCCAGAGGTTGGGGGGCAGAGTGGCTAAAGGCTCGCCTGCCAATGGTGGGGTGGGTGGGTTGGGGGACATGGAGCATGCCGGACCGGAGGGGGCAGGCAGGTTGGTAGAGGTTGCGGATGTCGGGTGTTGCGAGGTTGTGGAGGGCATTGAATTTGAGGACCTGGATCTTGAATTGGATACTCTTTGGTGATGGGGAGCCAATGGAGTCGGGCGAGGATGGGGGAGATGCGATCACGAAGCTTGGAGCGGTAGAGGACACGGGCCACAGAGTTCTGGATTATCTGTAACCTGTGGAGGGAGAAAAATCATTTAAAAATGCTTCAGACAATGAGATAGCCTGACTCCGACAGTAATAATCACACTGTGGATCAGAAGGCAGTGGATTGCATCCTAGGTTAGGCTTTGAGTTCATAGTTCAGGCTGACGTTCCAGTAAAATAAAATGGGGGTGCTTAATTGTCCAAGGGGCCATCCTTCAGCTGATTTAGGATGTCCCCCTAATGTGAAAGGTGCTATTTAAATGCAATTTGTTGTTGTTTTTTTTTCAACATCAACCTGAATTACCTGAAGACCAGACAGGTTTGATTGAAATTCGTTACGTGAGTGAAGTTCGAATGAGCTGCAGGATTTGAATCTTTCCTCTGTGTTGCAGCATTTATTCAGAGAAGTGCTGTTGGGTGTAATCACACCCCAGCGATTGGTTCGGATGAATGCCGTAGAACTGGCTTCCTTGCAGCTGATGGAATGGAGAGAATGTGAACAGAAACGTGTAAGTCATAATAGTGAAACAGCCGGAAATGTTTCACATACGGAATAACATGCCACCGGGATGGTGTGTTGCCCACAGAAGAACATGTAACTGGGAGCATGTTATACATAACCAGATTCACACCGCTGGGACCATGTTCTAAAAATCTGGGAGCTCTCATTACCAGCCATTCCCTGCAGGACATGCTCGATATCACCTACTGCACTATCATTTTGTATATACAGTAGAAGCTTGTTTATCCGGCACGCTCGGGGGGGTCGACTAATTGACTATGCCGGATAATCGGGCGGCAAGTTGCTGAAAACCCAACACAAAAAATTTACTTATTTTAAAAACATACCATATTAATAATATATACTAAATAGTAACAGAATATTGTACAGCTGCTTACCAATAAAGATTTCAGCACACTCGGTTAAAAACTCGGCAAAAAAGCATTTTTTATCGATCGGTAAAAGCCTCCAAGTTCGTAAGTTTAATAAGTGCGCGTGTGCACAAATTGAGCAAACTCGCGATTGCTGGAATGGGGAATTGCCCCGGGAGGGGGTTGAGGGGGTTAATCGGGTCACGGATAAACGGTCTCCTCCTGTATGTATATATATTATGTATATTATACATCACAATATATCATCTCTCCCCTCCCCACCACCGTCAACTCCCATCCCACTTCAGGTGCGCGGCCAGTACTAATGGCGCTTTGCGATGTCCTCCCTACTTGAGAGTCACTGGATAAATGTAAATTTCTAATGGATTGTGTAGTCACCAGACACAGCACTTTGGTACAATGCTCTGGCAACACCTATTTATTATACCTCCTATGTCAGTGCAGCCAGACATCCGAGAGTTATGTGTGTGTTACTGAGAGTGTGTGCACTCATCATCGTTTGTATTAGCTGTCCACAGGGACGTCCTCCTGACGTGAAAGGCGCTATACAAATGTAATTGTTTTGTTGTTGCGCTCTGCTCTCTGTTCAACCATTGGCAGTCAGGCTTCTCTGGCTCCATCATTTGGAACTCCATTCCACAGTCCCATTGCCTCCTTCAAGGCATATCTCAAAATCGTACCTTTGGTCACCCTCCTACGCCTACACTCACCTCTCCCAATCCCAACTCCCTGTTCAGATCCAAATTCCTGTCGGTCCAGTGCCTTGCGACGTCCCCCCTAAGTTTATTCTGTGTACAAATGTAATTTGGTATTATTGCTGCTGTTGTTGCAGAGTATAAAACTAATCACAACAGGATGGAATGAGTCTGAGAGGCAGCCAATATCTAAACTTACTCATAAAGGGGAGGTCGAAATTGAAAGGGACACTGACCAGACCTTAACTCTTGAGCATCTAATGGTGAGTAATACAATGACAAGCTGTATCCATAGTTCATCCACTAATGACATTAGCGATGATTTCTCCGATAGTGAACACACAGAAAGCAGCGAGGCGTCTTGTAGAGGTTGGGTGCTGTGTGACACACTACCTGTCCTTGGACATAAAGGCTTTACCAATCTTCTGAATCCTCCCGAATGTTGGGAGGGCAGGAGGGAAGGAGGGAGGGTAATAATCATTTGCACAGGTTTTGGCACAATTACTTTTGTAAAGATGTCTATTTGGGGTGGGGGGTAGTGGGGGATGCAGAATACAGAGTGGAGATGTATTATGACAGATTGGAAGCTTGTCTACATTCTAATTGTCAGATGTGTGTGGGTTAAGTGTCTGCTGCCACTGGATTGAAAGGAATATTGATGCTGTGCTATGTTAGATTACTAACCTGGGAATGTGATCCTGTGCACACTGCTATGAGAGCAGCGTGAAGTTACTTGGGTTGTCTCCAACTACAGATGTTTCCATCAAGTACGTACACTTGTCAAAAAGGAACACACGAAGCCTGTGTTGTTCTGAAGGTTTGCGTTGGTTACAGGCCGAGTTATTGTTTCCCTGCGCAGGGCCGTTCCACTGAGAATCAGAGGTCATCAGATGCTGACATCAGCAAAAAACTGGATACCACACATCAGCACAGGAGTCACCTGCTGGACTCGAACTGTCAGATCTGTGCAGGTAATGTTGTTGGCGGATTTCTTTGCCAGATGTTCGTCCAACTTGACTCAGCGGTTAGTTCCAGCACATTGGCCAAGGGAAGAGATTGAGAAAGAAAGAGAGACCTCACTCCACTTACTTGGAGAACCATGTTCAATAACATTGGAACCTCTCTCTATCCACTCTGGAGATAGGTTAGCTCTGCTGCTCTGCTAATCTTTTCAAATAATTTTTTGCTTCCCAGGAGGTGTGGTACCATACAATCCATCTGATGAAGTTGCTTCACTCCGATCAGATTCCTGTTCAGTGGTGGGGAAGGAGAAGGTGGCTGATGCAATGAAAGCTGCAAAGAGCAAAGCAGCATCTGTAAGGTAAAGGGCCTCAGGGTTTCTATATAGCTTATTGAGGCCCCCATTCCACCAGAATTCATCCCATTTATACTACTCCATTAGGGATTGCCAAATGTAATTTTGTTGTTGTTGTAAGCATTTCTTGCACCAATCCTTGATCTGTTGTCCTTGATTTTAATAAAATGTAATACATACGACATCAAATGTACCATATACAACTGAAAGTTATTTTTTGTATCTCGAAAGAAAAAAAGAAAATGGGAAAAACATATTATACTTTGGTTTTGATTTTGGCTGTACAAAATATATTTAGAAATAAATACATGTAGAAATAATTATCTATATATTTTTAAAAGTTGGCCGTACAAGGAGACAATGCTCTCAATGTCTGAAATGGTTTATTTATTCTCAGATTCTTGCCTTCGAGTCGTGCTGTGTGGCAAGGATTCATCCAGATGTCTCATAGCAAAGGGTTTGTGGTGAAAGCATATCCTGTCCTAGGCCATACGGACCATCTCATGAAGGTAACGACGGATACACTGAAGATTGGTAGAGTTTGAGCAATGTCCCTTGATAAAGACAAGCATATAATGCCTAGTTGAGTTTTCGGGGCTTTGAGTGCAGAAGGTGTCAGCTCCGTGTTTGGTCAGTAACACTTGTGCTTCTAGAAGGTTCAACCCTGCAGTTCAAATTTCAGCTCATAGTCCAGTGTGACATTCCAGAACTCTACTGGGGGAATTCAGAATTTTTATAGGTGATTCTTTCAGGTGGGACTTTAGACTGAGCTCCTGTTAATAAGTTGAACATTAAAGATTTCATGACAATCTTTCACATTCACATTTTTACAGTGCCATTCACATCCACTGGCAGTCCTGAAGCACTTAACAACAATAATAATAATGGTTGGCTGGTCACCCGAGCTAGGGGTGTGACCTGATTCATAGATTCATAGAATTTTACGGCACAAAAGGAGGCCATTCGGCCCATCTAGTCTGTGCCGGCTCTTTGAAAAGAGCGATTCAATCCCACTGCCCTGCCCGCTCCCCATAGCCTAATAGACCTGTTCTCCCTAAATAAAGATCTAATTCCCTTTTAAAAGTTGTTATCGAATCAGCCTCCACCACCTTTTCAGGCAATGCATTCCAGATTCGAACAACTCGCTGAGTGAAAAAATTTCTCCTCAGCTCCCCTCTACTTCGCCTTGAAACTATTTAAAATCTGTGACCACGAGTCACAGATTCACCCACGAGTGGAAATAGTTTTTCTCTATTTGCCCTGTCGAAACCCCTCATGATCTTATAAACCTCTATTAGGTCTCCCCTCAATCTTCTCTGCTCCAGAGAGAATAACCCTAGCCTATCTAGCCTCTCCTCATAGCTGAAGTCCCTCAATCCTGGCACCATCCTAGTAAATCTTCGCTGCACCCTTTCCAATGCCTTCACATCCTTTCTGTAGTGTGGTGACCAGAATTGAACACAGTATTCCAGCTGAGGCCTCACCAAAGTCCTATAGAGGTTAGTCAGCACTTCCTGACTTTTGTACTCTATACCCCTATTTATAAAGCCTAGTATCCCATATGCCTTCTTAACAGCCTTGTCTACCTGTCCTGCCACCTTCAACGAGTCACTAACACAAAAGAGTCACTAACACTGATGGGGTAGGGAGGAGAAGAATGACCAACTGCGTGGTCAGAGAGGTAGTAGGTTTTGTGACGTACCTTGAATGAGGTGATGGAGGGAATCAGATTCTCTCTTATCCTGGCCAGCAATCAGCTTCGATCACTCACCTCATGGTTGTTTGTGGCACCACACAGTACACAAAATGCCACAAATGCCCTTCTAAAACAATCACTACAGTTGACAATAAAAGAGAATACCAAACTAGCTCAGACTAAGTCAGTCTATTACACAGTTCTCTTGTACCTTTACCTTGCTTCTTGTCTCCTTGGTCTGTGCTTCACTTGTCATGTCTATGCTGTTTCTTACACAATATTCAGTGACTTCCAGATAAATCTTGCTGTTCTGTTTGGCTAGGCTTTACCAGATAGACTCTCCATAGGAAGGTGCATTCAGCCAGAGACCTTCTGGGATTCCCTGAGCAACTTGCGCTCCTCAAGGACCAAGGTAAGGTTCCAGCTGAAGAAACGTAGTGCTGAATGTGTGGTGTCCAAACAATTGCTCTCCACACCCTTCCCTTCCCTCCTTTGACGGTTCCTTTGACCTCCCTTGATTGTAATGGTTATGAAACACACACATCAGAACATCGATCCTCTACCACATCTCTGGGGCCCCAAAAAGGATGGAAGGATGAAAACCGTGGATTGAACATTCTCAATCATTACACATCTCTTGTAATAACCAGAGTTTCCTACACGCTTGTGCTGTTGGTTCTGTGTCTGGCAGGATGTTTGTGTAGTTCGCTGTGACCCCCGGAGCAGTGATGACTTGCGTGCGTACACCTCGTACTATTGCTATCTGAACAGCCGGCAGCGATACGCCTCTGTGCTGTTTGACCAGAGGGCTCCGGTGAAGGCCTATCTAATTTCTCTGCCTGCATTCCAAAAGCTTCCATCCCAACTGCCTCCTCTCAGCGGACCAGGTAAGACAGGAAGTGAGAAGATAGTAGAACAAGATGGTCTGTTGCCTGTGACAGGCAGGGCGACTTTTCTGCTTACAGAGCATTGTGCAAGCCAAAGGCTTCTTAATCTGACATTGTCTGGGCATGGAATTAGGTATGTAGATTAGTACTTGATAATCCTGCAGTAACAAAGACACCCATGCGTTAATCCTCAAATCCATCACCTGACTCAGCAATGGGGATATCTCTTGCTTCTGGCACACGACTGGCTAGAATATTTACTCTTTTCCCCCATCCAGCAGGGATGAGTTTTCAAGACTTTGAATGAACTCCCAAGTGAGTTGAAGACCATAACAATACAATCAACTATTCAATCTGGTCTGAGATCCTAATCTGTTGTTCACCGTCATGGGCTTTAGTTGTCTGAACCTCAAATTAGCTCAACAGCAATTTGTCATTTGTATTGTATTGATACATTCCCTCACACATAGTGTGATGATTTGATGTGTTTTGCAGAGATGGTGCTGAAGACTAAGCCATGGGAGTGGGAAGGAAGCATTAGGTTTGCAGTAGGTTTTGAAGATGGATAGAACAGGGTCGAGGCTGTGAGGCTTGGGGGATGGACATCAGGAGGACTGAGGCTGTGGAATGTGCAGCAGGTCTGAGGTTTCTGAGTGGGAGACTAGCAGATGTGAAGCTGCAGGAGACCACAGAGCCAGGGAAGGATGAGAAGTGCAGGGATTTGTCTGTAGAACCTTGAAGCCCATCTGCTTGGAGTGGGTGCAACCTGAAAGAGATCCGAGAACATGTGAAGCTCAGTGTGAATAAGATGCAAGCTGCTGAATTTTGGATAAACTGAAATCTGTGGATGTGAGAGCCGGGGAGGCTGACAAGGCAGGTATTAATAATCCTTGCATTTGATATAGTGCTTTTCACATCTTCTAGACATGTCAAAGCGCTTCACAGAATATACTGTAAATTAAATTGACTGTATATTTGTGGCGAAATGCAGCAGGTATTTGCGCACCGCACTGTCCCGCAAACAATCATGGACTGAAGTGACAATATTGTTTTTTTTCTTGAGGGATTATTATTAGGTGTGTGGAGTAAGGAAACTTGCCCAATGTTTCGTCCTGACAGGAATCAAGCCCAGATCTCTCGCTTGCAAGACGAGTGCTCTAACCACTGAGCTACAGGACTGCACAGGATCCATTGAGATCCATTAAAGCCTTTTGGCTAAGATCAACTGTGGTTCATGTTCACATCAGCTACTCCTCGAGCTAGCACTGCTGATAAAGTTCTTCTCCTATTGAGATTGGCTTGTATTATGTTTTTCATAACCCAATCTCACCCATAACTGGATCCTTATGGGAAGGATGGAGCTTCTGGCTACTGCTTTGATGGCAGGCCTCTTTTGGGTAGAGTTGGTATTGCAGCACTTCCCATTGTGATCTGCCCTCACACAGAGGAAGAGGAGACCCTGGAATCAGAGCTCATTTGGGCTCAGGGTGGGCTTGCCCTGCCAGAGAGGCCATCCCCTCACCTGACCTGCTCGTGTGTTCGTGAAGACATGGTTCAGGTCCACATTGTCCTTTGAGAATTTGGGACCTAGTAGAGTTTGATTGAGATTGGGAATTGTCTGGTGGGGACAACCCTTGTTCCTAAAGTGGAACGTTTCTATCTAATTTGGTTAATGAGGGTGAGCAGTCTAACCTAACCTCATCACCAATATATTAAAACAAAATGAGAACCATATTAAATACAAGCTGAGACCTTTTTGTTAAGTAAAAGGCACAAGATAAATGCAAGTTTATGTTGTTGTTATAACTATTCCATTCAACCAACAACTACTTGCGTTTATGTAGCACCCCCTCATAGAGAGTAGCCTCTCGGAGCGCTTGACAATGGCGGAGCACGATTCAAATGCTGTTACTTCCTTTGGCAGGTTTGGGACGTCCTCCTGACGTGAAAGGCGCTATACAAATGTAATTTTCTTATTGTTGTTGTTGGCAGGCTTGGAATTATCTCATCCAGATCTGTTGCTGGCACTTGTTATCTTCAAGCGCCACTGCTCACTGGAAGCTGTTAGCGAGTCTGTTGGGTGCAGGAGGCGGAGGAGCAGACATTCCCAGCAACGTACATGCACAAAACAGTGTGCTGAGAAGATGACCCCAGTGTCTGCTTTCTGCCATTCCCAATCTGCCTTGTTAGTTAAACCTGGGGCTGAGGCAGGCAACTCACCAATAATGCCCATCATGTCCTTTGCTCGCTTGTCAGAACCTTTCCACTCATGTTCCAGTCAAAACGAGCCGTCAGATTTGTTTCCAGGGGATTTTATCTCCAGTGCAGAGCAGCTCTATAGCAATATATCAGGCATCTTTTTGGATGACATCTTGCAATCTCTGTATTCTGAAGAATACAAACCAGCTGAACTGGAGAATAGGCCTGGACTTTCTACGTTTGGATTGGTAAGGGATGGGCAAGGTGCCATATTGGACAGTGATGAAGAGTGCGACATAATACAGGGACACAAGAGCGTAGAAATGAGTCATAACCCGAAAATGGAGACAGTAGCTGCATTAACACCATCAGAGGTTTTGCCTGAGGACTTTCTGCTCGAGACAGCGGAGTTCACTTCTCTTCACAAAGTACATGAGACTGAGCTACTCACAAAGGAGCAGGAAGATACAGGCACGCATTACTGCAAAGATATAACAAAATATATCAAAGAATTGGATGCATTACTCGCACAGGCTCCCGTGAACACGCCTGGAGCAGGTGGTGGTTTGGATTCCACAATCTCTTGCTGCGTCAGGGTTTTGAACGATATCTTAGCTATCGGTGGCAGCTGCCCAGCCTGTGTGGAACAGATTCCAGCCCATACCCGTGCAAGTCCAAGTACGAGCAGGGCAAACCAAGATGTTTCACAACATGTCCATCTGCCAATTGGTTTCTTTCCCTTCCCTTTAATTCCAGTGCCCGGGAATGCTCAGCCTGTAGATCACAGTGGAATGTTGGCTTTTCAACCTGGAGTTCTGCCAATTAACACAGACACAACTCAAGCAACCGAGCCTCCATGAGCAGCTCATGGTTTTACCTCCCGTTTGACCCTTCTCATATTTTTGGGGGACAATCTCACCGACTCTTAGATGAATCTCTGTCGTCATCTTATTATCATGCTTCACATCAGTACCAGCACCAGGCAGGGTCACACTCTATCATTCCCAATCCCTTGCTCAAATTGCAGTTAGGGAACATTGTGTGGATGAGCATCACAAAAGTTGAGACAACAGCAAAGACAATAGGAATACAAAACGACGAGATAAATTGACTAATTAGCAAAAGGTACATTATGGTGAGTATACCTTTTACAATGGGAAAGGAGTGATGTTTGTGATGTAGACAAGTGGAACACATAGGACCAGAGTGCCACTTGTTGAAACAAAATGTTAATTGTAAGTGTTTAATCGCAAAGCGCAAACTCGGAGCTGTGAGTTAGGCCAGCCATTTGACATTTCAAGTCTTCCAAAAAGAAACAGAAATTGGATGTGCAGTTCAACCTTTTTAGCAATGAAAAAGCTTCAAAGCAGTGGTGGCCAAATAAAACATTATTTCTTGATCGAATATTTAGTTGATTCACAGCATAAATGTAGAAATATTCAGTCAAGAAAAAATCTAGAAAGACACACCTGATCCAACTTGGACTTAGTTAGATTCATGCGTATGTTATGGGAGCCACTTATGGCCCGAGGGCCACAGGTTGCGTTAAAGCCTTGACCAACAAATACTGGGAAAATAATAGCTTAAATGTCAGAAGTATGATCTATTTGATCCCAGTACTCATATATCTTTTTGGAAGAGAGATTCCGCTTCACGATAGGTTTTTAAAACAAAAATAACAACAACTTGGGTTTATCTAGTGTACTCCATGCCAGCCAGCGTCTCAGAGCGCTTCACAAAGCGGATCCCAGGGCCGAGCCAGAGGGAAGGGGAAAATAGTGACCAAAAGCGCAGTCTCATAAGAGGTTTTTTTTCCCCCTATCAGAGAATCTTCAGGCTGGTCAGCTTTGTCTGTAGGATATCGTGCAAGTTATCCTACTCATTTTGACAATCAACCTTTTTTTGTTTGGTGAAAATATTGTTTTTTTTAATTACATTTGCTGGGCATCTCATGGTATTTTGACGGCAAAACTTTTAGTTTCTGGTAATACTCTCTTGTGCTTGCACTCATTTGTTGAAAGACAATAACAACAGAAACTTACCTTTTTATATCATGCCCCCACCGCTCCCTTCATGCAAGTTAGAATCTCAGAGATCTCGACAGGGATCTTGGAGTGTTGAGAAAGTGAAGGAGGTGGAAGAGAAAGGGAGTTCCTAGTTGGAGAGAGAATGCGATTTTCACTCTTTGAGATGAAAGATTTTGTGAACCGATTTTTGTAAGGTTTGTTTGATCAATGATCAAGTCAAATTTTTTTTAATCCATCGTGCAGAACTGAGCTCTATATCACCAGAGTGTCTTGTTGCTTTCCTCTCCCCTGGTTTGTTTCATTGATGGGTTAGACCCGTTTTACCATTGTTAATTCAGGCTGCTGAACATATCTTCCAAGCCCTGGGAAGCTTATATTCAATACCAAGGGCACTTATTATTAGATAATAATATAATAATCCTTGCATTTAATATAACCTCTTATCATGTCTTTGAGACACTTTGCTGGAGCGTAAGGTGTAGATTCACTGTAAAGTGAATTGATTTTATTTTATGGGAGAAATGCAGCAGCCAATGGCGCACAGCAGTGCCCCACACACAGTCGTGAATTGAATGACCAAATTATTATTTATTTTGAAGGGATTTTTTTTTTTACAAATGCAAAGGTTTGTTTTTTGCTTAGTTAAATGTATTTCTGCCATTTTCTCTGTCTGCACCAGAAAGGCCAGGGGTGAGAAATCTCCCAGAGCTGGGCTGGCATTAGGTTCTTGTTGCCAGGATTCGAGCCCCACTTGCTGAGGTGGATGGTAGAAGGAATTCACACTCCCTGTGAGATGCCACCACTTTCTTTCGGGGGTTTGGTAGTGGATATTTCTTTATACACTGCCACAAGTCCTAGTGGCTAAATATGTGGAGCAATTAGAATTTTTTATATTAAGTTCAGTAGTGTCCTTGCTTCAGATTCACCAAGAGCCTCTCTGTTCTCACACAACATTTGCCTTATCCAGTGCCCTTTTGATGTTAACAGGATTGGCATTTAGGAAGAAAGATAACCCTATATATTTATGTCAGTTCTACTCTTGTTACTTACACTTGGTCACTTTATAAAGGGGTTTCAAGTGCCCTCTTGCCACTGAATGCAGAACGCGGACAAAGTTGAAGAGATACAGCAAATTAGACAGTCATTGTTTTTGTTAATTTTTTCTGTTTAACCCTTTCCCTACCAAAAGCAGATCATAAATGATGATCGTCTTCTAAGGATAAAACTATTCACAAAGCGAATGTGTTTGCTGTACCTAGCTGAAAAGGTTGCAATCTCGGCATTGCATCCAACCGTGTGGCTCTGAGTTATGTACAAAATGGCTCGCCAGAAAGTAATTTTAACAAATGGTTACTCTCCTGGTATGAAAGTTGGCCGAAAGTGAACCGACTTTCTGAAAATGTTCAAACTGAAGACAACTGATGATTATAAATAGACTCTAGAAACCAGGCAGGTTTCCAGTAATCATGCATCTTCAAATGTTATCATTAAATAACAGCATCTCCTTTTGTATACTACAAAGCAAACTTTGTGTGTACATGTGGTGCCATTATGGGCAAGCGTCCGATGGCTTACTTCAGTGATTACCCTTTGAGGTTTTTTTTGAGACGTTTTATAGTTAACAGGATACAGTTAACCAACCTCCTGTGCCTTTAGGAATGAGCAGCCCAGCAAGGAAATAAATCCCATCCACAAGGGAACGTCTTAAAATAGACAAAGGCTCAAACTTGTGAAGAAGCATTCAGTCAGACCTGACATCTCTCGCTGAACTTTCATTATGGATCCCAACAACCATTTACCAGGAGAATTTTCCCTCTTGGGCTCTTGTAGTGTTTTGCCTGTGCAGCCCTTTGCAATGCAGGCATTCAGAACCATTCTTTAATACACTAAATGTTAATTTAAATGGAACTGTTTTATGTTTTAAAGCACTATTTACCATACAGTGTAATCTAACATTTACATAGTGCCTTTCACGTCAGTAGGACGTCCAGAGGAGTATAACAATAATGGCTTGTTAGTTTGTTTGTAAGTGTATTGTGAATAAAAGACAAAGTTATGTTGCATATTAACCAGCCGTGATACCTTGAGAACATATTAAATACTGGGGGAGAAATTCATGCTGGTGGTGTGTTAAGCCTCAACTCAAGCTGTGACTAGCACCGAGCCTACACAGTGCATGGAATTGTCAATCAAACTTTACGAACAATTTTGGGAGCAGGATCTCCCTGCGGCTGAATTGGCTTCAGTGACACATTCCTGATCTTTATCTGCAACATTTAATATCCCTCAAATAGAATGTACACATTGAAGGTGGGAGCTGAGCTTACAGTCCACAATGATGACACTCCAGTGTAATAATGGGGGAACGCTGCACAGTCAGCAGAGACAACTCCCTTTAAAGGAGATATTAAACTGAGTCTGCTGCCCTTACATAATAACAAAATAATAATAATCCTTGTATTTGATATAGCGTCTTCTAGATTTGTTGAGCATTAAATTGTCTCGGGTATTACATTTTAGGTATTTCACTGTTTCACTGTGCGTAAGTGGCTGCCTCTTAAAATGTACAGTCGATTCAGTTTACAGTATATTCTATGAAGCGCTTTGTGATGTCTCAAAGACATGATAAGACGCTATATCAAATGCAATTATTATTATTATAATACTGTATCAACAATCCCAGCGACATCAGAAAAGAAAATAGAATCCCTCAGAATAATTGGTTGTTCACTTCAAAGCTGTTTGTGGGGACCTTCCTGTGGGCAAAAATAACTCTTGGGTTTGCTCACAAATACACAGTCACTACATTCGACAGAAATGACCCCGTAGATGCTCCGAGTGCTATATCAAACAGAGGGATTATTATTTCTTATACAAATGCAATTTCTAATTATTTTAGGTGGGTCAGGAATTTCGAACTCGGTTCCTTTCTTCAGTACTGTCCACACTTTTGCAGGTGGGGGGGAGGGGGGAGAGGTTGAGGCTTGTGGAAATAAAATAAGTTCTAAGATTGTTTGGTATGTACTTTGGAGAGGGTCCAAAAATCCGCTTGGCATCTGACAAACCAGTTCCAACCAGCGAGCGTTACTGTGGCGCCGAATGCGTTTGCTAACACTGTGTCTGCGAGTGAGATCTGAAGAGAACATTCCTTTCACTTGCTCAGAAGTGCCTCTGTACCTGTCATGTGAGAAACCCAAGATTTCTCGAGTCCTGCCCCACGGACTCTCTGTTCCGACAGCGCAGTGTGAATTTCCACACTAATCTGACCAGAGGTCATAACGTTTGTCATGCTCTTAAAGTAGCCTTGTAATTTTAGATTGTGCAACATTTTTGAAACTTCTTGGATCCAGCCTTAATTTGGTGGCGTTTGTTTCTCTGTAGTGTTTACTTAGGGGGAGTACAGAGAAGAAGGAAAGAATATTCTGTAATACAAACAGATTATTGCGATGTGTTCCACCCATTGGCAAGAGCTCCAGTTAAAGCAAATTAAATAAAATCCCGCATTCAGCCTGGATCGCCTCTGCTCGGAGTAGCTTCTCTTGCCATTCCACCCTGGGGAGACAGTGCTTCACACCGCAGTGTCTATTCCATTACGTTCAAGTCATTGCTTGCTACAAAAGGGTGTCTTTTGAAAGAAACAGCACAGAAACGATGGGCTATATGGCCCTCTTCTGTGCTGTATAATTTTATGATGAGGACAATTTCTGTTCTTGTGCACAGTTGAACTATAGTGAATTTGGGACCTCGTCACATTTCTACATTTTAACACGAGTCAAGGAAAGTACATGCACTGGATTTGTTTTCTTTCACATTTAGTCATTTTTTTTAACGCTTCCAACGTCAAGCAAATATGTTTATCCCCATGTCAAATCGCAAATTAATTAAAGTTCCACTGGATAATAATGAAACCTTCCATTTTCCCTCAATGGACGCCACCGGTTGTTAGTTGATTGGCGAATTGCTTTCCGGGGGCAATAATCCCTCAAAGGAAATGTGGTCACCCAACCCAGGACTGTTTGAGGGGGGGAATCTGCTGCGCGCAATTGGCTGCCGTGATTCGCTCACAAAACACAGAATCGATGCACTATATATTCTGTGAAACGCTTTGAGACGTTTAGAAGACTTGATAAGGGACCAAATCAAATGCAAGGATTATTATTATTATTCTTACTGGAATCCCTACCCATCATCTACACCCCTCTATTCCCTTGTCCCTCATATATGCATCATGATTCCAATGAATGGAGAGCATTGCATGGACTCACTAGAGCATAATAATAGGAGTACGTCCAGATGGTAATGCAGTCCTCAGTAATTGTGCATCACTGTGCCAAAAAGTCATCACCAGACAGCATGTTACAGACTTTAAGGACAAAACTTTTCCTCCAGCATGATCTGTAACTGAACTGAATCTTCCAATGTGTACGTTGTCTTTACCAGAGCGAGTGTTAGTTATAGGAACAGAAAAGATTATTGATTTCATTATTGGCCAAAGCAAAATAAAATCATTCACTACCCTTTCTCTATCTTTCTCCCTCTCTCTCTCAGAATCTCAGTCCATTTATTCGCTCAATAGCTGTTGCAACTCTAACTTGAATTTGCCAACACAATGCTAGTTCCTAGTACCTGCCGTCCACCTAGTGAGTGAGGGCTCAAACCTCCACTTGTCCAAGTCAAAT
The DNA here is from genome assembly GCA_035084275.1 of Hydrolagus colliei. Classification (NCBI taxonomy): domain Eukaryota; kingdom Metazoa; phylum Chordata; class Chondrichthyes; order Chimaeriformes; family Chimaeridae; genus Hydrolagus; species Hydrolagus colliei. Next base: position 5,918,034 of record CM068763.1, on the reverse strand, counting down.
GCCCAACCTGTGGCTATTATCCTTCAAGTGAGGTGGAGGGAAGAGGTTAGCCAGGCTAACCTCTCCCCTCCACCTTTGTGCTAACCTGACTCCAAGGTAACAGAATATCAGAATTGTCTCAGTTCTCTTTCCTGGTCAGTTTGTGGGCTGATTGTGTCCGCAGTATAGTCCAGGGCTCTGTTGATTACAGAGCAGCCAGCTGACTCATTGGTTGGACTTAGAGGAGCAAACTGATCACTGTGAGTAGGGTTTCTTTCCACTCATCTTCTAACTCTGAAAGCTAAAGCCCCAAAGGCTGGGGTGATCCTCCCTGGACTAGCAGTGTGACACAGGCAAGCTTCATAGTTTTATCTGGTTAAACACCAGCAGTACCCCTAACACACACCCTCTTTGGCTCTCACCAACCTGTGCCTAATTTTTTACAAAATTAGGTAAGGGTGCATTGTAACTCACTGATTAGAGCACTCACCTCACAATGAGAGGCCTGGGTTCAATTCCCGGCAGGGCGAAACCCTGAGCAAGTGCAAGAATTCTTCTTCAAGAGAGAAAGAGATAGAGAGATCCGCTCCGTTACAGCCATGTGCCCATTTCAGAATCACATTGTTACAATAATAATAATCCTTTCATTTGATATAACACCTTATCATGTCTTCAAGACATCTCAAAGTGCTTCAGAGAATATACTGCAAAGTGAAGTGACTGTGTATTTAACATTGTATTTCTCTAATAACAGACTGTAAAAAGCCTGGCTTGAGGAAAGCATTATATTACCAGTCATGTCTTGATTTGAAGACGACAATGAAAACTCGAGAGTATAGTTTAATCGTTCGGAAATTAAACGTGTTAGAAACTGTGGCCTTTAAAAAATTGTGTTGGAACCTATATCTGACTTATGCCTTTTGCTCCCTCTACTGGCACTGCTGTTCATGTGTGTCAGAAAACTCAACTCTTCTACTTGCATCTACAGTAACTCCATTTTTTCAAGGCCCTTGTTTTCCACAAACTGTTAGGCACCGATTAGGAATGGACAGAGAGTAAAATATTCTGGGGGTGATTCCAGTGTTTACTTTTGATCAGCAATAAATAATTTCTGAAAGGGAAGGTGTTTCACAATGCCCTCACTTTGATGTTCTCTGCAGGTTGGTTGGTTAATTGGCTTGTAGGGTTGATTGGTTGGTAGGGTTGGTTGGTAGACTTGGTTGGTATGGTTGGTTGCTAGGATTGCCACCTGGCCTGTTCTGAACTGGCATATCTGGCGTTTTCAGACAGAAAATTTGCTGCGATCGAGTGTATTTGGTGATTCTGGTCAGCTGAGCTATTGTTAAGAGATGATTCGACAATCGACCCCTCAAAATTCGAAGCATGCAACTTGGATTGCAGCAAGGTGATACACACTTGGAGAGACAGGCAGCTGATGCCTTGAGCAAGGCGCCCGGGTGTATATTGTCAACGCTCTGAGGTGAGGTGTTAACAGGACACTGTCGCAGCTCGATAGCAACAGTCCCAGCATCTGAGACTTGAGCAGATCAGACAGGAGGCGGCTGAGCACACAGAGTATAGAGAACAACAGCTTTGAGATCTGCCAGGGCCGCAGGCACGAGGTCACAAGTTGAGGGTCGACAGACATCGGCTGGGAAGTATTTCTTTAATCATAATCACCAGCTCAGTTGTGTAACCAGGAATAGGTGGTTGAGGTCAAGACCCTGGAGTCATAAACAGCTTCACACTGTCCATAACAACAACAATAATAATCCTTGCATTTTGATACAGTGCCTTATAGCTTCAAGACACTTCACATGAGTTACTGCGATGTGTAGTGACTGTGTATTTGTAAGTGAACGCAGCAACTAATTTACACACAGCAATGTCCCACAAACAGACATGAAGTGAATGACTAATTTTATCTGGAGGGTACTGTGACCCTGGGAGGAATTCCTTTCCCATTTTATATAGTGCTATTGGTCTTTCATGTCCATCTTAACAGGTAGATATTGGGACCTCAGTTCTAACAGGACATCTAATGGGCATCAACTCTCCCCCAACACCGCATTGGAATGTCAAGTGGCAGTGAGCCCAACATCCTGACGTGGGCTTCAACCCACGACTTTCTGACGCAAGAGACGAGAGTGCGACGGAGTGAGCCAGGGTGACATCTGAGAGGACGATAAGGTTGGTATTCCGGAGGGATGAGATCAAATGGCCCGAAGGTTCTTCTTCAATTAAATCTCGCTTGTGATCTTGTGATCAGTCATGCTTAAGGAATTGGAGATTACAGGAACTATATAGCTGAACTCTCAATGATCAAAAGCTTTTGAAAGCATCAAAATTGTAATTTGTTGCAGCGCATGTGGATAAATGTGACAGAATATTCAAACGGGATAGTTTTGTATTGGGAAATGTAGATGAATAGTAGCATGCAGGGTGATGTACTGGATGAGAGTGAATGAGGTCATAAGCAAGAGATTAGGCTTCACCTCACACTTGCCAGCAGAAGCAACAGGTAGTAGCACTGAACTTTATCACATCCCATTATTACAGGACCGTGACAGAATAGTGCCTTCAATTCAGAAAGATATTCACCGATGGAGACAATTATTCTAATCACTCCAAGATCTGCCCTGTAACAAATGCCAGGGTTAAATCGATCATTCTGGCAATGAATCGTTCTCTGTACTGGAGGAAAGCCGTTAGTGGTAATGAGTTCTGATAACGCTGAATTCTGTGGATTCGAACAACTGTGAAACTTCAAATCATGCAATGTTTTGAGCCTGTCTTTCTGAAAATAAATTGTATCAATGGACATCAGTTAGGAATACTGGTGCCTGTGGCCAGATTTTATGCCAGGGTTGCCACGTGGCCTCTTTGGATTTAACAGTCTATCTGAACATACCCATTAGTGCTGAGAACTCGCTCTTCCATGTGTTGTTTCCATCGCATCAAATGTAATGGATACCCACAGATACAACTGATCATTTACTCCATGGCTGTTTGTGGCACATCTCTGAGTGCGAGTTGGCTGCTATGTTTGCCTACAAAATACCCAGTCACTCCACTTTAACATGAAATCCTCTGAAGGTCTTTGAAATGTGCTGTTGACGTGATAAAGTTCTGCATCAAATGCAAGAGTTACGAAAAATTGTTCCATTGATCATTTTTTGTTAACGATAAAATGGATTACCAGTTTAGGATTCATGTATTAGCCGATGATGGTACAATCCGCACAATGAAACAATTAAAATAATTTAATGCTCTGATTCATCCCCCAAATATTCTAAATACTGTATTGCAAAGATAGGGGCCAGATTGGTCATTCTTAACAAATAAAATATTATTTATCTTTATGAGTTCACATTGAGTCCTCTGATGGGGAGAGAGAAAAGCATAGACATCACAGTGTTTGATTAACTTCTCTTTTTGAATGCTTTTTTGGCTGAGGTTGACAGTGAAGCAGGATTACAGTGTTATTAGAAATGAAATGGAAAACCATGAGTGAATATAAGTGAAATCAAACCGAGAGAAATCCGTACGAGTCAATCAACATCCGAAAGAGAATCATCAGTTTGATATCCGACAAAGCTTCTGTCATCACAAATCCTATCGCCTTTTCTTCCTGTCTTCCCAATCCTCTGCAAAACACATTCCTGACAATGCCTACAATTTTGGTTCTGGAGTCACGTAGCTCAGTGGTTAGAGCACTCGCCTCACAACCTGCATTTGATTCCTGGTCAGTGTGAAACATTGGGCAAGTATTCTTACTCAACGCATCTATGTTTACCTCGCAGTAAGTAGGAACCCGTCGATTGGCGGATCGCTTTTCCAGAAGTAGCAATCCCTTCAATAAATAAATAACTAAAATAATAATAATAATTATAAAGTGGTCACACAATCCACGACTGTTTGTAGGACGCAGCTGTGCGCAATTGGCTGCCGCGTTTTGCCCACACAATATGCAAATCACTTTACGGTATATACGCTTTGAGACGTCTCGAGGACGTGATAAGACTCTATATCAATTGCAAGGATTATTATTATTATTATTGACATCTTCAAATTCGATGGGCTTTCTTCCCTTATTCAAAAACAAAAGTTGCTGGGGAAACTCAGCAGGTCAAACATAGAGAAAGGAAAAGGAGTCAACGTTTCGGGTCTACAACCCTTCCTGACTTTTCTTTTTGTTTCAGATTCCCAGCATCTGTAATATTTTGTGTCTTGTTTCTTCCCTTAATGTCTTTTTTTAAAGCTCTTTATGGCATCCGTCATTCACTGCTCAAAGACAAGTCGAACGGCGCACTCATTCAAGTTGTAATTGCAACCCATGTACACGAGGTGGCACCACAGCCCCGTCATTGCAGTTACCCATTGTCCGAAGGTGGTGCTTTTCACTTCATATCTCGTCAACTAAAATAATTTCCTTCGGATCATTTGGCTCTGCGGTTGATTGAAATTGGCGCAATCAGCGACGATATTCAAACCGAGAGAATCAAACTTCTGTTGTTCCATCACCGAGTAATTATATTGCCATTTATAGTAATGAATAATAATCCTTTGATTGGATTTGCACAGCCTTTCACTCCGAGAGGATGTCTCAAAGCGCTGTGCAGGATTCACCTCAAAGTGTAGTGGCTGCCTATTTGTGGGAGTACAATGCTAATAGCCCCAAAGTCTGTCTTTTGCTAACACCAGCAGTGGTCTGTGCTTTGTTTGTGTAAGCTTCTGTTACCCTAACCAGCCAAAAAAACAACACTGCAGTGAGGTTCATGGAGGATCATGTGAGCACTTTGGACTTCGAGTCAGAGAGAAGAGAAAGGGGTAGGAGGGAGCTCACCATAGGCCCTTGACTTTTTCTAGAGATTTATAGGCTGATGTAGAGAGGGCGAGACCGAGGGGGAAAGAGAAGAGCCTCGAGTCATTTAGAGTGCAGCAGCAGAAGGCTTGACTAAGGCTTGACTAAGGATCAGACAAGATCCCTTGGAGTTAGCTGAGCAGAGGAGGGAATGGAGGAGAAGGTCACACAGATGGGGAGGTGATGGGGTAGAATAGGATTGATAGAGAACCTTGAAGCCAAATTGCTAGGAATTTGGCTGAAGATTTTATCATGTGCGTCACTGTTAACCCACTCTATCTTCTCCATCTCGGTCAATATCTCAACATCCTTGGCAGTTCCTTAGGTGTCAGATGCTCTGGAAGATATTTATTCTCTCACCTTCTCTGTCTTTCTGCAGTGAGGCTCATCGAACACGCAGCAAATCAGCAGGTAAACCGTGACCTCCGGGCGCCAAATCTTCTAACTGAGGAAATAAATTAATAATAAAATTGTAAATCTCTTGATTAATAATGGAAGAGAGCCAACAGGGGCAGGACATCAATAATACAAACTGAGGTGAATCCACCAGTCAAATAGGTGCAATGATGGGGGAAGAGGAAAATGTGGAGGATTATAGAGAGGACTGTGAGAGGCCAAAGTCAGGTCTAATTATGCGGAGGTTACTAGGATGTTACCAGCAAACACAGCAGTTGAACATGCCTTTGATCCATGGGCTCCTCGTAGCTTATTCTTTAGTGAACTCTCAGCTCCGTTTTGTACGTCTGGCACATTTGTAAGAGGTGACTGATGGAATGCTAACTTGCCAAGAACGGCGCCTTATGAATGTAAAATATAATTTATAACTGAGATTTCCCCCCCCCCCACCACCCCAGTTAACAAGCAGGTTGATCAGGGGGTGGCAATGTGAGCTGAATAGAAGTGTTTCCCCCTCATGTCACTTTCACCCCGGCTGATGAGCATAACACAACCATGATCAAAGCAGAGGCCAACTCATTCTGACATTAGCGAGTGGATAAGTACATGCAATTATTGTGTGATCAGCAGCTAATCTCATTCTCGAGAAACTTGGTCACCTGACAAGTCCTCCCACCATCTCCAGCATCCAACCGCACTCCCATTACTATTAGCTGGAGGAGTCCTGGAGCTCAGTGCCTTGCAATCAGGAGACCTGGATTCATTTCCAGGCAGGGCGAAACCATGGGCAGGTTTCCTTACTCTACACACCGGATAATAATCCCTCAAAAAACCCAACAATAAATGGGTCATTTCAATCCACGATTGTTTGCGAAATTTGCCCTGCTGGGCGAAATTGGCTGCTGAGTTTCGCCCACAAATGTAGAGTCAATTCTCTTTACAGTAAATTCTGTGAAGCGCTTTGAGACGTCTAGAAGACGTGAAAAGCACTAAATCAAATGCAAGGATTATTATTTATTATTGTTGCAAAACTCTCCTTTCTTTTTAACTCTTGAGCCAATTTGATTGCCCTGAACTTGCCTTTCTATTTCCAAGGCCCCAAAACCTCATCTTCCCTGTGGAGTCCCATAGCGTTGTGGCTAGAGCACTCGCCTCTCAAGCAAGAGGACCTTGGTTTAATTCCTGGGACAGGGCGAAACCTTAGGCAAGTTGCCTTACTCCACATGCCCCTGTTTATTTAGCAGTAAGTAGGAACCCAGTTGTTAATCAATTGTTCAGATTGCTTTCAGAGGGGTAAGCATCCCTCAAGAAAAAATATCACTCAATCCATGACTGTTTGTGGGACACCTCTGTGTGCAATAAGTTGCCGTGTTTCACGCATTAAAATTCAGTCAATCCACTTTATTCTGTGAAACGCTTTGAAACATCTCAATATGAAAAAGAGCTACACCAAATGTGAGGATTATTATTATAATTGTTATTGTGATGCTGACAACATTCACAAGGTCATAAGGGTGATTCAGGTAAAGAAGGCCTTTCTCCCCATTTGATCTTATCCTCCCCAAACTCCCCCCTAGCATTCTCTCCACACAGACTTCAATTGTTTCTTGAGAGAATTCAGCTGCCTTACAAGCCTGAACGCCTCACTGTGCTGACATTCCTTATACAGTAACAATCTTAATGATCGTTGCATTAGATATGGTTCCTTTCACATTGGGAATGTGTCTCAAAGTGCTTCTCGGGATCTTCTGTAAAGTGAAGTGACTGTATTTTGTCACCTAGCCAGTTTGGACACAGTCAAAGTGTACACCCCAAACAGCCATCAAGGGAATGAACAATTTTGTCAGCCAGGACTCTGGGAGAAACTCCTTCACTCCAGCAGATTGAGTGGGCTATTGCTGTCCCTAGATACTTTGTTTGGTTCTTACGCCTGTCCTCTTAGAATCATATAATTATACAGCACAGAAGGTGACCATTTTCGGCCCATCCTGCCTGTGCCGGCTCATTGAAAGAGCTGTCCAAATGAATCCCACTCCCCTACGCTTTCCTCATAGTCTTGCAAGTTTGTCCTCCCCAAACATCTATCCACTTCTCTCGTGAAACTTGTTATCGAATCTGCTTCCATCACCCTTTCAGGCAGTACATTCCAGATCTGAACAACTTGCTGTGTGAAAAAAAAAGTCTGCTTATATCTGCTGTCGTTCACTTGATGCCTATCTTTAATCTGTGTCCTCTGGGAACAGTTTCTCCCTGTTGACTCTATCAAATTCCCTCATTTTTTTGAGCACTTAGCTCCGCTGGTATCCTCCACCATGAAACTTGGCGTTTCTCTTCAGCTTCTCAGTTTAATAAAGTCAGGAACATAAAAGGCAGCTGCTCACCGGAGCTAAAAACCTTTTGCACTGACAACCATTGGTCAAGAAACCTCATGGACAGGTAGTGCTGCCCCCTGTCTGTACATCTCAGTAATTACATAGCATTCCTGGATGAGACACTAGACTTTTCACTTCACCTTCTTAAAGGATTTCTCTTTGTATGAGGCTCATGTATATTCTTATGGTATAAAGGACCACGTACTAAATCCATCAGGGACAGACCTAAGCTTCTCTTCACATCAAAGTCTATCAGTGTTTAAAATGGAAGCTGTGAGCAGGCAGCTGTTTCTGTGTGATCTGGAGTGAGTGGGTCTGACAACAGCACCTAACTTGCCAAAGGCCACATCTCTGCCAGGACTCACAGATCTTTAGGTTGGTAAATGGATGCCAGCTTGATGTAGCAACTGCCTTTCTCATCGCAGATGATCACAAAATTTGAACAAAGAAGACTATTCAATGCTTCGAATCTCACCTTTTCACGTCCACCCGCCCTACTGTTCCTCCCATCACAGTGTCTATATTTTTCTAAATGAGTCCAGCATCCTGTGAAATCCTGTAGCAGTTTGGTTAGAGCACTCGCCTCTCAAGCATGAGAACCCGGGTTCGATTCCTAGGCAGGGCAAAGCCTTTGGCAAGTTTTCTGATTCCACAGCCTCTGTTTATCCAGCAGTAAATAGGAACCGGGATGTTAGTCAATTGTCAGATCGCTTTCTGGGGGTGATACTCCCTTAAAAAATAAATAGGTAAATAAAAAATAATAATAAATCGGTCACTCAATCCACGACTGCTTGTGGGACACTGCTGTGCGCAATTGGTTGGCGTGTTTTGCCAACAAATACATTCGCTTTCCAGTATAACAACAACAACAAAATTACATTTGTATAGCGTCTTTCAGATCAGGAGGACGTCCCAAGGCACTGGACGGTTACTGCTTCAGACCTGAACTGAGGACAGGGGTGGGAGGGATAAGTATATCCTTTGAAGCTCTGTGGGACGTCCTCCCGATGCGAAAGGCGCTCTATAAATGTCATGTTGTTGTTGCTGTTGAAGCATCTTGAGACATTTTAATGATGTGATAAGCTGCTATATAAAATGCAAGCATTATTATTGTGTATTATTTTATTGGATAAGGAAACAGAAAGCAGTAGAGAAACGTCACAGCCAATGTCTGGCATCTCAGTGTATTCTCAACAGAGAGAGAGAGAAATCCTGTGAATACCACTGTTGGACGTTTCTCTGTATTCATTCCAGCAGAACATGGTTAGAAGGGGGAATATTTTTCACTGTGATTTAAGACTAGTGCCTAATCCAGCCAGGCAAAGTGATGTATCTTCCTTCCTCTGTGGGGTTGTGAGGCATCACGCAAATGTGCACCGACTCTCTCTCTCCTGTCACTGGCAATTTAATAGCACCCTGCTTGTAACTAACAATTCAAGCTTCAAATTGTGTAAAGCAATATCCCCCTAAAACCAAGCATGTAATTCACTCAGGAAGCACCTTCCCCAGCGAACAAAAATAGGAACTGTGGCTTTGGATGCAATGATACAGGCAGTAACTTTGCAATGGCCCTAGAGAGCCACAGTCTAACCGCAATGGCTGTCAGCCTGGCTCAGTTGGTAGCACTCTCACCTCTGAGTCAGAAGGTTGTGGGTCCAAGTCACCTCGACTATACCTCCAATAAGGTACTTTAATTCAGACATTAAACCAAGGTCCTCCTTTACCTGTTCAGGTGGACATTAAAGATCCCGTGGCACTGTTTGAAAAGGAAAGAGGGTTTCTTTCTCACGCGGTTCTCCTGAACAACAATTCCCCAAACACAAAATTGGTCGTACGCTTCATGGCTGTTTGTGAGGCATCGCTTAGTCAAAATTGGCCTGCTGTGTTCATCTAGAAATTAACATTTTACAATAAATCTTCTGAAACGCGTTGAGACGGCCCCACCATTTATGAAATGTAAGATTTATTATTATTTATTTATTAATTAATTATTAAGTGAAAACTCCAAAAAAGATTGTGTGTGTTTAGTGGTGGGGGTGGGGGTGGGTGGGGGGCGACAAGGAGAGATAGAATTGGGTCTGGCAGATTGAGGCAGATTGTATATTTGTGTCAGCACTTTCTATACAATTCTTCAACTTGCATTTATGAAATAATATCTCAATTGGCTTACCAAAGAATGCCTGAGCAATGTGTCTGAGGAATTTACTGGTGATTGAAGGGTCACAATGATGTTTCTAAAGGCGAGGAGAGAAGTAGAGAGCACATGAGATTCTGGAGGACTGGGATGTAGAGACTGTGTGTTTGATCTCCTGTTGCATAGTCAAGTGAACATAAACATTTGAAGTACGGCACCTCCGACAATGCAACGCTCCTTTAGCCCTGCGCTGGAAACTATACATTATAGCCCGTAGACTATGCATCTACTTCAAGCTTATGGAGAGTGTAGCTCGGTGGTTAGAATATTCGCAAGCGGGAGACCTGGGTTTGATTCCTTACTCCACATGCCTGATAATACTCTGGGACGTCCTCCCGACATGAAAGGCGCTCTAAAAATTTAATTTTGTTGTTGTAGTCTCTCAAGAAACAAAATAATCGATTGCCCGTTTCAATCCACGACTATTTGTGGGACACTGCTGTGTGCAATTGACTGCCCTGTTTTGCCCACAAATACACAGTCAATTCACTTTATGGTATATTCTCTGAAGCACTTTGAGGCGTTTAGAAGATGTGAGAAGCTCTACATCAAATACAAGGATTATTTATTGGTAGTATTATTTTTACTTCCTCCATACTGAGAGTTAAGAGCGCTGACTACCAAGCCAGGCTGATGAACAATTATGTTCCTTTGTTACATTTCGAACATTTAACTCAAATTTGTCAGATGAGTTAATTATGGCCATGAAATCTTGGGAATAAAAGGCAGAAAAACAAAGGCTTTTTATGTCACAAGTTCTATAATTCCTAAATCATTTGTTCTTTGATCTGTTCTCATTAAATTGGAAATATATTCATTTAACTTACACTGATTTACATCACCCCATGCCTCCTATTTATTATGCATTTACACCAGACTTCTCACAAAATCAAGCTTTGAGGGAGCATACAATCCCAATGGAGGAACACTTTCTATGTTTTTAGGGAGACAGTCATTAAGATTCTTGAAACAATCTCATCTTAACTGTAAATTGAACGATCTCTGGACATATAGCGTAGCAATATTAAGAGTAACAAATCCCAGATATAACAAATCCAGACTATAATCCTAGCTGCTTAATCCCTACAATCACTCTATATTTGTGCTTTAAAGCCGTATTTCACAGCAGTCTCTGTGTTAAGTGCACAAAAAGACAGATTGATTTAGAGTCAGTATTAAGAAAACGGATTCATACAATGGTTGGCAAGCTGTAAGGAATACTGTCCCTGTATAAAGATCAGTAGTTTAATCAGTGTCAACCGAGCTGTTGTAGTAACATTCAAGTCAAGAAGAATTCAGCGATATTTAACTCAGAATTACATACTGCCATTTGAAGGAGAGGGAACACAGTGTTGCAGCAAATGATTTGATTGTGTTTATGTCCCCATTAACGTGGATTCCTGAAGCTCAGTGGTTAGAGTATTCGCCTCTCAAGTGAGAGACTTTGGTTTGATTCCTCGCAGGGCGAAATGTTGGGTAAGTTTCCTTACTCTGCTCGCCTCTGTTTACCTAGTAGTAAGTAGGGACCCAGTTGTTAGTTGATTGGCGTAACAGTTTTCTGGGGGCATCAATCCCTGAAAAAACATTGGGTCACCCCAATACACAACTATTTGTGGGACAATTGCTGTGTGCAATTCACTGCCACGTTTTGTCCACAAACTATACAGTCAATTCACTTCACAGTATAATCTGTGAAACTCTTTTTGACGTCTCAAAGACATAAGGCACTCCAGTATATCAAATGCAAGAATTATTATTATTAATAAAGGTATCACACAGGAACTCACTCAGTTCAGGCTGACACTCCATGCCAGTGCTGGGGGGGTTTGTTGCAGTTCCTTCAGATGAGACATTAAACCCAGTATCTATTCCGTTTGACTGTTCAGTTGAATAAAATACGCAGTCAGTTCAACTTACAATATAATTTGTGAAGCACTTTGAAATGTGATAAGGCGATATATCAAATGCAAGCATTACTTTTGGTTGCCATGTTTCTCTACACTGTGCAGTAAATCCTTTGAAACGCTTTGAAACACTTTGCTGACATGAAAATATGCTATATGTAAGGATTTTCATCATCATTATTATTATTAAATTCTGTCTGAATTCTTTTATGAGTCCCTTTTCCACAGACCTTTGATTTAGTTGATTAAATCTCTAACTCTATTGGTTTCTCAGTGAATCACACTTGCCTTTTGCCTGTTTTGGTGTCGAGTGGAATTGGGTTGATGAATTGGATGAATTCTGATTTGGACGAATTTCAACCTGGCACAAAATGAAACTGATCCGATTCCTTTAAATGGCCACATCATCCCTGATGCCAAACCACAGACCAGGAAGACGAAAATAAATTACAATCCGCAAGAAATTTATATCTTTCAGTAACCTGAAGGGATACCTTGGCAATGACTCCTCTGAATGTTTCCAGTTTTATGTAAAAAGCTTGGGTGCACCTAGTGCTCTGTCATAACTAGAATAGAAATCCTTACCATTTGGTCTATTTGAATCATAGAATTTTACAGCACAAAAGGTGGCTATTTGGTCCATTGTGTCTGTGCTGGCTCTTTGAAAAGAGCTATTCAAAGTCAATCCCACTCCCCAGCTCTCTCCCCATAACCCTGCAAACCCGTTCTCCCCAAATAACCATCCACCTCTCTTTTAAAAGTTGTTATCAAATCGGCCTCCACCACCCTTTCAGGGAATGCATTTCAGATTCGAACAACTCGCTGCATGAAAAACATTTCTCCTCACCTCCCCTCTGTTTCTTTTATAAACTATTTTAAATCTGTGACCTCGGGTCACTGACGTACCCAACAGTTTTTCCCTGCTTACCTATCGAATCTCCTCATGATTTTGAAAACCTCTATTCGGTCTCCTCGTGACCTCCTCTGCTCCATATCATATTGGGAAGTTGTCTCAAAGTGCTTCACAGGATATATGCTAAAGTGGAGTGGCTGTGTGTGTTATCACCCAGCAGCAATGTCACACCAACAGCCGCAAGTGAGTACCCCATCCGAATACTTTTAGTTTGAAATATATCAAGGTAGCAACCACAACAAAATTATATGTAGCGCCTTTCACATCAGGAGGACATCCCAAGGCGCTGGACAGTTACTGCTTCAGACCTGAGCTGAGGACAGCAAACCAAGAGTCACAGGTTCAGAGGAGTGAATGGGAAAATAGGACCAGCAACCAGGAAGTATTTCATTACGCAGAGTGAAATTAATAACTGGAGCTCCAAGATACCACTCTGTGTGAAGGGCGCTATGTAAACACAAGGTGTTGTTGTTGTTATACATTACCAAAAAAGGATGATTAAAACTCGGATATTGGGAATGATTGAAGAATCAACTTGGTGTTGTAGTGGGAGGAGGTAAGATTGGTATTCTGGAAAGATGAGATCAAATGAACATAAAGTCTTTCTTCATCTGACCCATCCCTTGTGATCGCTTGACCTGTTCCCTTTTCCTGGCACAGACAAGCCGTGATTATTCCATACAAAAGATATAAGGAGCAATGTGAGTGTCAAATAGTCCCATGGACACCACTTTCAGGTTCTGTTCCACTTTCACATCCACAGTACTGCTCTCGTTGCACACATCTTGGTTTCCGTCCTCATGTTCATATTTGTCCGGCATCAGTTGATTTCCTACAAAACGTTAAGCCAAGTGTAATGGTTTCAGTATGGTGAGTTTGTAATTGTTTCCTTTGGCATTCAATGTATCATATAATGAACGTAGTAAAATGCAATTTTTCATAAGATCAATCACCAATTAAATTGACAACACAGGACTGGGGTGCCACAGCTTCTGGATATGGCCTAGTGCCTTGGTCAAATGCTTATTTGAAATCACTTCACGCCCTGGCACATCCCTAGCTCTCGAATCTGCTCGCTTCCCACTCCACTACCCATTATCCTTGCTCAACTGGCTCGGGTCCTCTGCATGCTCCTTGTGCCATCTGATCCACTAATGGTCTCCTGCTTTCGGTCACTGTGCCATGAATCACTGGAATTTCTTGCCTCACAAAGCGCAACTTGTTAAGCGCTTGTGTCTCAGTACCTTGGGACATCCTCCCGATGTGAAAGGCACTCTATACATGTAATTTTGTTGTTGAATGTCCTGTTGCATTCTTTTTGGGTCATCCTCGGAGCTTATTATCCCAACTAGCTTTGTGTCATCCACAAATTTAGATATTTTAAGTTCTATGTCCTCATCTAGATCATTGATATAGATTGTAAATAGTTGAGGCCCAAACACTGATCCTTGTGGCACTCTACTAGTCACATTCCTACCAATCTGAGAAGGACCCGTTTATCCCTTCTCTCTGGTTTCTTCCCGTTAGCCACTCTTCAATCCATGCTAGTGTCTGTCGATATGAAAATTTTCCGATTTAGATATATCGATGGGCTCATATCGAGATATACCGAAATATCGATATTTTCAGGGGTTTTGTACTGCGCATGCGCGCGCATTGCGAGGTGCGTGCGCATTCTGGGTGTGCGTGCATTCGGAGGTGCACGCGCATTCGGGGCCTATCTCCTCAGGAGCTAAATATCTCTCTCTCTCTGTGTCTCTCACACTCACTCTCTCCATCTCTGTTTTTTTCTGTCTGTGTCTCTATGTCTCTCTCCTCTCTCACCCCCCCCACCCCCCCACATATCTACCTACCTACCTACCTACCTACCTACCTACCTACCTACCTACCTACCTACCTACCTACCTACCTACCTACCTACCTACCTACCTACCTACCTACCTACCTACCTACCTACCTACCTACCTACCTACCTACCTACCTACCTACCTACCTACCTACCTACCTACCTACCTACCTACCTGTATATTATCACATCCCCCCGTCTCTCCCTCCTGTCTCTCCCCCCCACCGCCGTCTCTCTCTCCCCCTGCAACCCTCCCACCGATTCTCTCTCCCCCCCACCCCCCGCCGTCTCTCTCTCTCCCACCCACCCACCCCCGCCGTCTCTCTCTCCCCCCACCCACCCGCCGTCTCTCTCTCCCCCCCACCACCACCAGCCGTCTCTCTCTCCTCTCCCCCACCCCCCGCCGTCTCTCTCTCCCCCCCCCCCCCCGCCATCTCTCTCCTCTCTCTCCCCACCCGCCATCTCTCTCTCCCCCCCACACCCCCCACCGTCTCTCTCTCCTCCCCCACCCCACCCCGCTGTCACTCTCTCCCCCCCACCCCCTCCGCCATCTCTCTCCCCTCACCCCTTGCATACCTGTATATTGTATTCGAGGACTATGAATACAATATGGCGGTTTTGCACCTCGGTCTGTGCATTGTGTATAGAGATGAGCATTCTGGGTCTTGTAGTTCAGTGTGCGCACATTCCGATTTTTTTCCTCGATATATCAACTTTTCGATATATCAATATTTTTAAAATGTCTATATCGGCGTATCGATATGAAAATTATATTGGGTATAACCGATATATCGATATATCGCCGGACCCTAATTCATGCTAATATATTGCCTTTAATTCCATGGGCCCTAATATTGTGTGGCAGCCTTTTATGTGGCACTTGTTGAATGCCATCTGAATATCCAAGATTTGTTAAGCATGACTTCCCCTTTGTAAAGCCATGTTGACTGCCTAATCATGTTATAGTCTTCCAACTGCCCCACTATGACGTCCCTAATTAAGGATTCTAGAATTTTCCCTACCACCAATGTCAGACTAACTGGTCTATAGTTCCCCATCTTCTCTCTCCCAGCCTTATTAAATAAGTGGTGTTACGTTTGCGATCTTCCTATCAATGGGAACCATTCCAGAATCCAGAGAATTTGGGAAGATCAAGCACAAGCCATCCACTATCTCAACAGCCAACTCTTTTAAAATTCCAGCATGCAGACAACCAGGTCCAGGGGATTTGTCATTTTTCAATTCCAACAGTTTCCCTAATATATACTAATTCTTTGCTGATGTTAATTTCCCTAAGTTGCTCACAAACATTAGTTTCTTGGTTCACCTCTATTGTTTGTAAGGTTTCAGTGTTTACTAACGTGATGACTGAAGCAAAGTACTGTATTTATTTAATGACTCTGCCATAGCTTTATCCCCATCATAGTTCCTCCTGTCTCTGCCTGTAATGGACCCACATTCGCTTTTGCTAGTCTCTTCCTCTTTATGTACTTGTAAAAGCTCTTGCAATCTGACTTTATTTGCCTAGCTAGTTTGCCCTCATAATCCATTATCTCCCTCTTAATCAGTTTCTTTTTTTTTTGTTGATCTCTGAAGCCCTCCTAATCCTCAAGTTTACTGCTCTTTCTGGCAGTATAATAGGCCTCTTCATAACATGTTATACTTTTTATAACTTATACTTCTATAACTGCTCCAGTTAACCATGGTTGAACCACTTTCCCCGTGATACTTTTATTCCTCAAGGGAATATATGATCACTGGGAATTATGTACTATATCTTTAAATGTTTGCCATTGCTGGTCTACTGTCATATCCTTTAAACTAATTACCCAGTTTATTTTAGCTTAATCTTCTCTAATACGTGCAAAGTTGGCTCTATTTCAATTTTAAACCTTTGCTTCAGATTTAACTACATCACTCTCTAATTTGTTGCTAAATTCCATCATGTTATGGTCTCTCTGCCCTAGCGGAGCCGTAACATCCATGTTGCTGATTAGCCCTGCATTGTTACACAAAACAAGGTCTAGGATTGCCTGTTCCCTGATTGGTTTCTCACTGTACTGATCTAGAAAACTATCTCTAATGCATTCTACGAACTCTTCCTCTACTTTTCCAAACTTATTTTTCCCAATCTAAATGAAGATTGAAATCACCCACTCAGTGTATTACCTTTGCTGCACGCTCCTCTAATTTCTTGATTAATGCTTGTGCAATTCCGTGACTGCTATTCAGGGATCTATAAACTACTCCCACTAGGGTTTTCTGCCCCTTGTTATTTCATACTTCTACTTGACTCTACATCCTGATTTTTATGATTTAAAATCTTTCCTCTCCAGTGTTTTTATTCCATCCTTTATTAGCAGGGTTACTCCCACCCCACCCTAACTCTCCCCCCCCACCCCCACCTCATTTTCCACATTTGCCTATCTTTCCAATATGCTGAAAACCCCAGAATGTTTAGCTTGATCTCCTGTAACCATGTCTCAGTAGTACCTTCTAGATCACACCAGTTTGTTTCTATTTGTGCCATTAATTCATCTATCTTAATACGGATGCTTTGTGCATTCAGATATAGTGCCTTTAATTTAGATTTCTTATCATTTCCCCTACTCACCCTACTGATGCCCTATATGCAATGCTGAGCTTATTGTCCCTCCTTGACACACTTGGACATCCCCCCAATGTGAAAGGCGCAATCCAAAAAGGAGAAAGGCAAAAAGAGTAATATAACTCAATCCCACTGGCCCGCTTTCTCTCCACAGCCTTAAAACTCTGACCAATATATTAGGTCAGGGTATTAAGGGATATGTGGTAAGTGTGTAGGATAATACTACTACCACTTCTACCAATGATAATCCTTGCATTTGATATACTGCTTTCATGCCTTCTAGGCATCTCAAAGCACTTCACAGAATATATTGTAAAATGAATTGACTGTATATATGTGAGCAAAACACAGCAACAACAACAAATTAGACTTATAGAGAAAGTTTCACATCAGGAGGACATCCCAAGGCCCTGCACAGGAGGCGTGTGACCTGAGCTGGGAGGGGAGTGTTCGGGAGTGGGTGAAAAACGTGGGGGAGGTCGAAAAGTTAGGGGGGGAACAAAAGGCACGGTCGAAAAGGAAAGTCTTCAAACCGGCCTTGAAAGAGGAAAGGGAAGAAACAAGGCGGAGGGATTGGGGGATGGAATTCCATAGGGTGGGAGCGGAGAAGCTGAAGGCCCGGACTCCGATGGTGGGGCGGTTTGGGCGGGGGGCTTGGAGCAAACCAAGTCCTGCTGAACGGAGGGTCCAGGTGGCCTTATAGGGGGAAAGTAAATCGGATAGATAGGGCGGGGCGAGGCCGTGTAAGGCTTTGAAAACGAGGACAAGGATCTTGAACTCGATCCTCTGGAGGATGGGGAGCCAGTGGAGACGGGCGAGGGTGGGGGTTATGTGGACACGGAGGCGGGAGCGGGATAATACACGGGCTGCAGAGTTTTGGATGACCTGCAGCCTGTGAATGGAGGAGCTGGGGAGGCCAACGAGGAGAGAGTTTCCGTAGTCCAGCTGTGAGGTGATGTACGCGTGCAGCAGCCAATTGTGCACAGCAGTGTCACACAAACAGTTGTGGATTTTTTTTAAATCATACTTATTTTGATTTTATTTATTAATTATGATTTATAAACTAGTAATGATTTATTTAGTGTTCAATTAATTAATTAAATTTTTAGGAGGTATTACTATTAGGCGTGTCCAGAAAGGTAACTTGCCCAAAGTTTCATTCTGCCTGGATTCGAACACAGGTCTCTCGCTTGTAAAGAGTTACAGGACTCCACCGAGATACAAATTATAACTGGATACTGTAATTGGACTAAAGCTAACAGATCAGCCAAAATCTTATAGAATGGAGGAACACGCTCGAGGAGCTGAATGACCAACTCCTGTTTCTGTGTTTTTATTCAAAAGCCTTAAGAACAGATTTCTCTGGAGTGCGCGGCCTTGATTGTATGGAGCAGCTTTGAAATATCCATTACGATTTGCGACGTCCTCCCAATGTGAAAGGTGCTATAAACATTTAATAATAATAATGCTAGCATGTGATATAGTGCTTTTCACGTCTTCTAGACGTCTCAAAGTGCTTCACAGAATATACTATAACGTGATTTTACTGTATTTATGTGGCCAAACGCGACAGCCAATTGCACACAGCAGTGTCTCACAAACACTCGATTGAAATGACCAATTTATTATTGCTTTTTTAGAGATTATTATTAGGCGTGTGGAGTAACAAAACTTACTCCACACGCCTAATAAGGTTTCGCCCTGCCTGGAATTGAACCCAGGTCTCTCAATTAAAAGGTGAGTGCTCTAACCACTGAGCTACAGGACTCCACGTTAATATTGTTGCTGTCAGTTTTAACTGTTATTGAAACATTAGAAAATGTGGGTACATTTTCTCCTCTGTGAGTCACATCTCAACGGGGTTATCCATCACCCGTCAAAACATTAGTGAACACTTGGAGAGGTATGAGCTTGTGAAAGAGTTAGGTTTGAGAAGTGTAGATTGTGTCTAACTAATTCAGTTTGATTTTTTTGAGGTAGTCACTGAATTAGTGGATAATAGTGTAGATTCATAGATTCATAGAATTTTACGGCACAAAAGGAGGCCATTCGGCTCATCTAGTCTGTGCCGGCTCTTTGAAAAGAGCGATTCAATCCCACTGCCCTGCCCGGTCCCCATAGCCTAATAGACCTGTTCTCCCTAAATAAAGATCTAATTCCCTTTTAAAAGTTGTTATCGAATCAGCCTCCACCACCTTTTCAGGCAATGCATTCCAGATTTGAACAACTCGCTGAGTGAAAAAATTTCTCCTCAGCTCCCCTCTACTTCGCCTTGAAACTATTTTAAATCTGTGACCACGAGTCACAGATTCACCCACGAGTGGAAATAGTTTTTCTCTATTCGCCCTGTCGAAACCCCTCATGATCTTATAAACCTCTATTAGGTCTCCCCTCAATCTTCTCTGCTCCAGAGAGAATAACCCAAGCCTATCTAGCCTCTCCTCATAGCTGAAGTCCCTCAATCCTAGCACCATCCTATTAAATCTTCGTTGTACCCTTTCCAATGCCTTCACATCCTTTCTGTAGTGTGGTGACCAGAATTGAACACAGTATTCCAGCTGAGGCCTCACCAAAGTCTTATAGAAGTTAGTCAGCACTTCCTGACTTTTGTACTCTATACCCCTATTTACAAAACCTAGTATCCCATATGCCTTCTTAACAGCCTTGTCTACCTGTCCTGCCACCTTCAACGAGTCACTAACACAAATCCCCAGGTCTCTCTGTTCCTTCACACCATTTAAAATTGTACTATCTAGCCTATATTGCCTCCCTTCATTGCTTCTCCCAAAATGCATCACCTCACGCTTCTCTGCATTAAACTTCATCTGCCATGTGTCTGCACACTTTACCAATTTGTCGAAATCCTCCTCACTATTTACTATTCTCCCTAACGTAGTGTCATTTGCAAACTTGGAAACTGTACTCCGTACACCCAAGTCCAGATCATTGATGTAGATTACAAACAGCAATGGTCCCAAAACTGATCCCTGTGGCACACCACTGCTCACTTCCCTCCAATCTGAAAAACAGCCGCTCACTACAACTCTTTGCTTTCTGTCTCGCAGCCAGTTGTGGATCCACGCTGCCACTGTCCCTTTTACGCCATGGGCCTTTAATTTCATAATAAGTCTCTCATGTGGCACTTTGTCAAATGCCTTTTGAAAGTCCATGTAAACTACATCAACTGCGCTACCATTATCCACCCATTCCGTTACCTCATCAAAAAATTCTATCAGATTTGTAAGGCATGATTTGCATTTAACAAATCCATGTTGACTGTCCTTTATTAGCCTATGGATGTTGTTTATATGAACTTTCAGAAGATATTTGATAAGGATCGACACAAAAGATTATAGATGTTTTGATAAGGTGGTTACAAACACTATTTCCTCTGGTGAGGGAATCTAGAACCAGGGGTCGTCATCTTATAATTAGGGCTGGGCCATTCAGGAATGAAATTAGGAGGAGTTGATGATTTGTAATGTCCTCCTGACATGAAAGGCGCTATACAAATGTAATGTGTTTTTGTTGCTGACAGTTTGAAATGCTACAAAAATGTGGGAACATTTTCTCCTCTGTGAGTCACATGTTAACGGGGTATTGTGATGGCAGAGCTGTCTATTGGCTGTTGATGTGGGTGGGGTCAGACGATGATGTCTCGAGGCTGACACCCCAGGGTATCACAGGGGGGGGATTGTGATGTCAGACCCGGCGATGGGTTTGTGGGGAAACGTTGTCTGTTTCCCCTTCAGTTAAGACGGGAGAGCGAGAAAGGAGGTCTTAACTGCTGCCATCACTATTTGAAAAATAGTTAAATCTATTTTCACACACAATGGCACAACAATTGGAGAGGTATGAGCTTGTCAAAGAGTCAGCATGGGTTTGTGAAGGGGAGGTTGTATCTGGCTAGTCTGGTTGGATTTTTTTGAGTTGGTCATTACAATAGTGGATAAGAGAGTGTCTATGGATTTCGCTTCATGGACTTTCAGAAGGCATTTGATAAGGATCGAAACAAAATATTATAGATGTATTGATAAGGTAGTTACAAACACTATTTCCTCTGGTGCAGGAATCTAGAACAAAGGGAGCAGGTCATCTTATAATTAGGGCTGCACTATTTAGGAATGATAACAGGATGTGGTTTACCACTCAACGTTTAATGGAAAGCTGGACCTCTGCTGTGAAAGGCTGTGGATCTATTCACAACTTTGAGGCAGAGATAGATACCTATCTGTAAGGTCAATGTATTGAGGGATATGGGAAGGATGGATGGGGTTGGAGGATTAATTGGACGTGATGTGCAGATCATCCACAATCTGAAAGAATGGCGGAACAGGCTGGAGGGGCTGACTGGCCAACTCCTGTTTCTATATTTTTGTTCCAAAGCCAGAAATGATTTAAAAATAGATTTATTTGGGTTGAAGTTTGCTTGTGTGTGGGCTGCTTTGATGTTTTGCAATGTCCCCCTGACATGAAAGGCGCTATACAAATGTAATGTGTTTTTGTTGCTGTCAGTTTGAAATGTTACAAAAATGTGGGGACATTTTCTCCTCTGTGAGTCACATGTTAACGGGGTATTGTGATGGCAGAGCTGTCTATTGGCTGTTGATGTGGGTGGGGTCAGACGATGATGTCTCCAGGCTGACACCCCAGGGTATCACAGGGGGGGGATTGTGATGTCAGACCCGGCGATGGGTTTGTGGGGAAACGTTGTCTGTTTCCCCTTCAGTTAAGACGGGAG
The DNA here is from genome assembly GCA_035084275.1 of Hydrolagus colliei. Classification (NCBI taxonomy): domain Eukaryota; kingdom Metazoa; phylum Chordata; class Chondrichthyes; order Chimaeriformes; family Chimaeridae; genus Hydrolagus; species Hydrolagus colliei. Next base: position 5,896,217 of record CM068763.1, on the reverse strand, counting down.
AGCGAGAAAGGAGGTCTTAACTGCTGTCATCACTATTTGAAAAATAGTTAAATCTATTTTCACGCAGAATGTCACAACAATTGGAAAGGTATGAGCTTGTCAAAGAGTCAGCATGGGTTTGTGAAGGGGAGGTTGTATCTGGCTAGTCTGGTTGGATTTTTTTGAGTTGGTCATTACAATAGTGGATAAGAGAGTGTCTATGGATGTGGCTTCATGGACTTTCAGAAGGCATTTGATAAGCATCGAAACAAAATATTATAGATGTATTGATAAGGTAGTTACAAATACTATTTCCTCTGGTGCAGGAATCTAGAACAAAGGGAGCGGGTCATCTTATAATTAGGGCTGCACTATTTAGGAATGATAACAGGATGTGGTTTACCACTCAACGTTTAATGGAAAGCTGGACCTCTGCTGTGAAAGGCTGTGGATCTATTCACAACTTTGGGACAGAGATAGATCACTATCTGTAAGGTCACTGTATTAAGGGATATGGGAAGGATGGGGTTGGAGGATTAATTGGACGTGAGGTGCAGATCATCCACAATCTGAAAGAATGGCGGAACAGGCTGGAGGGGCTGAATGGCCAACTCCTGTTTCTATATTTTTGTTCTAAAGCCAGAAATGATTTAAAAATAGATTTATTTGGGTTGAAGTTTGCTTGTGTGTGGGCTGCTTTGATGATTTGCAACATCCCCCTGACATGAAAGGCGTTATACAAATGTAATGTGTTTTTGTTGCTGTCAGTTTGAAATGCTACAAAAATTTGGGTACATTTTCTCCTCTGTGAGTCACATGTTAACGGGGTATTGTGATGGCAGAGCTGTCTATTGGCTGTTGATGTGGGTGGGGTCAGACGATGATGTCTCCAGGCTGACACCCCAGGGTATCACAGGGGGGGGATTGTGATGTCAGACCCGGCGATGGGTTTGTGGGGAATCATCTGATTGTCCGTTGGGGCTGAAGAGAGGGTGGGATCATCAGGTAAAAGCAGTGACTGCACAACATCAAGAATAGAAGAAACAGGAAGCAGCCAGGATTATTATCATTATTATTATAATCTCTCTTCAGCCTTACAAACCTGGAGGCCAGAGAACTGACGACAACAACAACAACTACAACATCAACAACAACTACAACAACTACAACAACTACAACATCAACTACAACATCAACTACAACTACTACTACTGCTACAAAAACAACAACAACAAAGCCTCCTATTTATTTTGGGCCTTCCAAGCCAGACAGCATGTCAGAGCGCTCACAGGCAAAGGAGGAGAAACCACGTCCCAAAGTGAGTGCATGGGCGGGGCTTGGGAGGGGGAAAGAGATGAGAGGTTATTGACAGTCCCATCACAGGATGTCCTGGGCCTGACACACATTCTGGGACATATGGCGGCAAATTTAAATAGTTGTTATTCAGCCCCTGACTGTGACGCACAGGACAGTGGCCGGGGAGTGTGGAGATCTCCCTGATCTGAGAGGCTCCTCCAACACACAGCAAGGGGTGCGGCAGGGTGTACAGTGTCCAGTCAATAAGTCAATATTCACACCCCAACACCCAGACACAGTTCAGGAGATCTCGCACTCTCACTGCCCATGTACACAGCCCGTCAGTCTGGGAATGTCCAAGGCCAGTGATCTGTTGAATGACATTAGAGTCTGGGTCAGAATCAGGAAAAATCAATATTAAAACCATTTCCCACAGTATTGTCACTGTCTGCTGGATGAGGAGGGCCGTGTGCCTGACCGTCTGACTGGGGTGGATTCAGTCTAAATGACAATCCATTTCTTTCTCAGGAAAAACTATCGTTGAGGGAGCATTTGGAGAAATTCCCGGATGCATCCAATGAGGTAATATAATTTGAAATATCACCAATCACATTGTCAAGACATGTCAAGGATATACTGTGAAGTGTAGTGACGGTGTATTTTCGGGTGAAATATGGCAATCAGTTGCACACAGAGGTTTCCCACAAACACCATACAGGAGACATGTTTGACTTTGCCAACTTCCTGCTCACTTGACTTCACAACTCTCCCTCTAGAAACTGCAGATTATTCATAACTCTGCAGCTCATGTCCCATTCGTTGCGAAGCTCCGCAAACCGATCCCTCACATCCTTGCCCGTCTTCACTGCTGCTCATTCAATACTTCATTCCAAGCTTCAAAGCTTTCCATGTTCTTGCTCCTCTGATGTCTTAGTCCCAAATCAGTCTGTCTGCTTCCTCCGTTCGGTGGACATCAGGTTCAAAGTATTTGCTGCCCTACCCTTAGCTCTCGAGCATTGAGATCTCTGCCCCCACATTGTGGAGTTTTGACCCACAATCCCTCCATTTTACCCACGGTCTTGCCTTCTTCATGTCCCTTCTCAAGACAATCCATTTCAACCATGGCTGAGCTGTGGGTTCGAACCAATAAAGAGCAGGGCAGGCGACACAAAGTTGGCCGGTGCTCACTGAGCAGAGGAACAGCTTTGAGTTAAGACATGGAGTCCGTACACACTAACAGCAGCTTCGTATTTCAGGAAGAACAGCATCTGGACAATCTTGACCTGGCGCTTGCATGGGCTCAGGAGGAAGAGGAGCGCCAAGCGAACCTGGTGAGTTTCAGACCTAGAGACTCAGTGAGTTACAGCTCAGCCGGGTTTGGAGACTCGACATTCTCCTGCCCAATCCTGCGATGTCTTCAGGCAGAAATTGTCGCCAGGGCCTTGCAAGCAGCTAATCCTCTCCTTTGTGTCTTTGCTGCAGGTCAAGAGCATCGAAGCGGAGAGGGAGGAGAAGAGCAGGTAAAGGTTTTGAAACAACTCCGCAAACTCAAATCCCTTTTTCTCAAACTCTATGTTTCTACCTTTAGACACTCCACAGAAACTAATCACTTATTCCTCAAACCGTAGCCATCCCTTACTCGGTGCTCCCGGTATCTGTGTAGTTATTTGAAACCAATATTAACATCTTTGTTTATCATGGCAATTTGTTGTTGTTTGTTAGGCAACAGAATGCTGAAAAAGGAGGGGAGGAACAAGCATCTCAACGAATGACATTCCCACTGACCGTGAGTGAGCAGGCGGGCAAGTCACTGTGTAAATGACGGACCGAGGGAGCTGGCAATTTACAGAATAGCGTAGACAGTGGTGACCGGTAACATCCCAGTCACGTCCAGCGCAGCAACACATCTCATTTGTACAATCCCTTTCACCTATCTTCTTCCTCGCTGTGGGGAGTGTGGATAATAATTCTAATAATATTAATCCTTCCATTTGATGCAGCGCCTCATCAGGTCATTCAGGCATCTCAAAGCGCTTCAGCAGGGATACTGTAAACTATTTCCCAAATTATTCGCACTGTCTTTTGTGCATTTGAAAGTCATGTAATTTATTGTTGCTGTGGTCTGCTGGGTGAAGAGGGCCATGTGTCTGACCACCTGACTGGGAGCCAGGCTGAATGACAATCCATTTGTTCCTCCTCAGGAAGAAGAAATAATGATTGCACGGTGCTGGGAATTTTTGTTATCCTCCCCCTCCCACCAGGTAACAACAATAATCCTTGTATTTGGTTCAGTGGCTGATCACGTAGTCCGGTTGCGTACAGCAGTGTCCCACAAACAGCCAAGGAGTGAATGAGAGACAGTCATTGGGAGACATGAGTCCACATCGGTCACTGAACTAGCCAATGGAACACATACATAAGCCCCAGCTTTACTTGGGACTCCCACTCCGGCATCGAGCACATGGCAATTGCTGATCCAAATGCACTGCTGGACACTGACAGCTACCATCCCAGTCAGTGCGAGGCTGGCAAGTGTGTGTCAGGTGGCATGGAGTTCCTGACTGGGATACCCAGAACAATGTCTCGGGAGTGTGGAGTTTTCCCTGATCTGAGAGGCTCCAGGAGGAGGAGGAGGAGGGAGGACAATCCCCAGTGAATCTCCAGGAAAAACACACAGAAACAATACAGGAAACTAGATCCTCTCATTCCCCTACAGTGGATGGGACATCCCAAAGCTCTCAATAGTTAAGGATCATTAGCATCAAGATGCTGAGTCCACACGCACTAACAGCTGCTTTGTGTTTCAGGAAAAAGGCATCTCTTCGCCGCTCGACTTGCAGCTGGTGATGGCGCAAGAGGCCCTTGAACAGCAGGCCAAAGTGGTGAGTGTCAGACAGAGAGACTCACCGAGTTACAGGGCAGCTGGGTTTGTAGCTTTGACATTTTCCAGCCCAATCCTGCAATGTCTTTAGACAAATACGGCAGCTGTGTGTTTGCCAGCAGCTGATCCTTTCCCTTCTGTCTCTGTTCCAGATCAAGACCATTGCCGCGGAGAGGGATGAGGCGAGGAAGAAGTAAGGTTTTTGCTTTGTCCCCACACTCCACAAACTCCCCCCAAACCCCTCTGCCTCTGACCTGCTCTTTCTGCCTTTAACGTTCGCTCAGAAACTCATCAATTTGGCTGTTCCTTTGCTTGCTATCCTCAAACCCTACCCGTCTCCCGGCTGCTCGGAACTCTCGGTGTCTGTGTGAAGCCCTTTGGAACGTGAGTGCAATAGAGCCGCAGTGTTTATGTTGTTGTTGTTTGTTAGGCTCAGGAATAACTTGGAAGAGGAAGACCAGGTGCCGGAGAAGGAGGTCACACAAGTGATTGATGTCACAGAGACCGTGAGTGAGGGCAGGCGGGCGAGTGGCTGTGTAACTGATGGGCCGCGGGAGTAGGCATTTTACAGAGCAGTATAGATGGTGTTCGCTGGTAACAGTCACATCCAGCGCAGCACCACGTACCACTCGTACAATCCCTGTCATCTGTCATCTTGATATTGGGAGTCTGGATAGTAATTATTTGAACTAGAATCCTTCCATTTGATGCACTTATCATGTCTTTCCGATTTCTCAAAGTGCTTCTCCGGAGTTACTGTAAACTATTTCCCATAGGAAGCTCACTGTCTTTCGTGTATTGTGATGTCCTCCAGACAGGAAATGCTCTACAAAAATATCATTTGATGTTGTTGTTGTGGTCTGGTGGGCAAGGATCGCTGTGATCCTGACCATGTGTGACTGGGAGCCAGGCTGAATTACAATCCATTTCTTTCTCAGCAAGCAGTAATGCTAAAAAGGTGCACGGGATCCCTACTTTTGAAGCCCTCCAATCAGCGAATACAAATAATAATAATAATAATAATAAAAGTAATAGTCATGTTTGCATTTGATACATTGGCTGATCATGTTATCCCAGACATCTCACAGCTCTTCAATGGAGTTACTATAAAGTGTATTTTGTGGATGAAACTTTGCAGGCAGCTGTGCACAGCAATGTCCCACAAAAAAGGGGATTACACTTTCCAGTTGATTTCCAGCTAAAACACACAGAAACCGCTCAGCAAACTAGACACTCTCTGCTGCTTTAGAGATGCTCTGGACAGTTATGGATAGTTAGATTCAAGACACCAAGTCCACTTACAATAACAGTTGCTTTGTGTTTTAGGATGAAGAACACTCTTCTCCTCTTCACCTTGAATTGGCAATGCCACAAGAGGCTCAAGACCAGCATCAAGCCGAAGTGGTGAGTGTCATACTAGACACACCAGGTCACAACGTGGCTGGGTTTGAAGATTTGACATTCTCCAGGCCAATCCTGCAATATCTTCAGGCAGACATGTCCACCAGTGCCTTGCCAGCAGCTAATCCTCTCCTTTCTGTCTCTTTTCCAGGTCATTAGCTTTACTGAGGAGAGGGATGAGGCGAGGAGCACGTAAGGTTTTTTCTATCTCCCCACATTGCACAAAATCCCTCTGCCTTGGACCTTCTCTATCAAAGTTCTCTCAGAATCTAATGACTTTGCCCATTCCTTTGTTCACTATCCTCAAATCTTTGCCCGACTGCTCATATCTCCCGTAATCTGTGTGAAGCTCTTTGAGACCTGAGTCCAATGTTAGTGGCATCGTTTTTATAGGCAAATTGTTGTTGTTTCTTAGGTTCGGGGAACATCAGGACGAGCTGGTTCCAAAACAGGAGGAGGAACACATAGATGTGGACCTCATAGATACCGTGAGTGAGGCCAGGACTGGCAAGTCACTGTGTGATTGACAGGCTGAGGGAGCGGGTAGTTTACAGAGCAGCATAGATGGTGGCGACCAGTAACATCACAGTCACGTCCAGCGCAGCAACAAGTCCCACCGTACAGTCCCTGCCACCTGACACCTCACTTTCAGGAGTCTGGATAATAATTATAATAATCCTTCCATTTATTAAAACATTGCTTTATTATGTTATTCAGCCTTCTCAAACCTCTTCACCAGTGATACTGTAAATTCTTTCCCCAATTTTAAACCTCAGTCAGGTGTCATTGAGCTCCTGAATGGGAGTGTGGAGATATATATGATCCAAGACGATATTCACACAAACAAGAGGTGTGAGTACAATCTCTAGAAAACTCCCAGCGAAAGCCCACAGCAAACGTGTCTCTCTCACCCTGCTGCAGTGGAGAAGACAATCCCAAGTCTCTGGATAGTTAAGGATAGTTAGAGTGAAGACAGTTAGTCTGCAAACACTAACAGCTGCTTTGCATTTCAGGATAAAGAACTCCCTACAACTGACCAGGAGTTGAAGAGGCCAACTGAGGCTAAGGAGGAGCCTGAAGCCAACCTGGTGAGTGTCAGACCCAGAGACTCATCGAGTTACAGCGCAGCTGGGTTTGGATGCTTGACATTCTCCAGCCCAATCCTGCAATGTCTTCAGACAGACATGTCCACCAGTGCCTTACCGGCAGCTAATCCTTTTCTTTTCTGTCTCTTTTCCAGGTCATCAGCTTTACTGAGGAGAGGGATGAGGCCAGGAGCACGTAAGGTTTTTTCTATCTCCCCACTGCACAAAATCCCTCTGCCTTGGACCTTCTCTATCAAAGTTCTCTCAGAATCTAATGACTTTGGCCGTTCCTTTGTTCACTATCCTCAAATCTTTGCCCAACTGCTCGTATCTCCCGTAATCTGTGTGAAGCTCTTTGAGACCTGAGTCCAATGTTAGTGCCATCGTTTTTATAGGCAAATTGTTGTTGTTTCTTAGGCTCGGGGAACATCAGGACGAGCTGGTTCCAAAACTGGAGGAGGAACACGTAGATGTGGACCTCATAGATACCGTGAGTGAGGCCAGGACTGGCAAGTCACTGTAATTGACAGGCTGAGGGAGCGGGTGGTTTACAGAGCAGCATAGATGGTGGCGACCGGTAACATCACAGTCACGTCCAGCACAGCAACAAGTCCCACCGTACAGTCCCTGCCACCTGACACCTCACTTTCAGGGGTCTGGATAATAATTATAATAATCCTTCCAATTTTTTAAAACATTGCTTTATTATGTTATTCAGCTTTCTCAAACCTCTTCAACAGTGATACTGTAAATTCTTTCCCCAATTTTAAACCTCAGTCAGGTCTCATTGAGCTCCTGACTGGGAGTGTGGAGATATATATGATCCAAGACGATATTCACACAAACAGTAGGTGTGAGTACAATCTCTAGAATATTTCCAGCGAAAGCCCACAGCAAACGTGTCTCTCTCACCCTGCTGCAGTGGAGAAGACATCCCAAGTCTCTGGTTAGTTAAGGATAGTTAGAGTGAAGACAGTTAGTCTGCAAACATTAATAGCTGCTTTGTATTTCAGGATAAAGAACTCCCTACAACTGACCAGGAGTTGGAGAGGCCAACTGAGGCTAAGGAGGAGCCTCAAGCCAACCTGGTGAGTGTCAGACCCAGAGACTCATGGAGTTACAGCGCAGCCGGGTTTGGATGCTTGACATTCTCCAGCCCAATCCTGCAATGTCTTCAGACAGACATGTCCACCAGTGCCTTACGGGCAGCTAATCCTTTTCTTTTCTGTCTCTTTTCCAGGTCAACAGCTTTGCTGAGGAGAGGGATGAGACAAGGAGCACGTAAGGTTTTTTCTATCTTCCCACTTTGCACAAAATCCCTCTGCCTTGGACCTTCTGTTTCAAAGTTCTCTTACAATCTAATGACTTTGGCCATTCCTTTGTTCAGTATCCTCAAACAACAACAACAACAACAATTTACATTTATAGAGCGCCTTTCACGTCGGGAGGACGTCCCAAGGCGCTGAGCAAGAGGCGTGTGACCCGAGCTGGGAGGGGAGTGTTTGGGAAGGGGTGAAACACGAAGGGGAGGTAAAAGAGTTCGGGGAGGAACAAAAGGCACGATCGAAGAGGAAAGTCTTCAAATCGGCCTTGAAAGAGGAAAAGGAAGAGGCGAAATGGAGGGATTGAGGGATGGCATTCCATAAGGTGGGAGCGGAGAAACTGAAGGCCCGGCCTCCAATGGTGGGGCGGTTCGGGCGGGGGCCTTGGAGCAGGCCAAGTCATGTGGAACGGAGGGTCCGGGTGGGCGTGTTGGGTGAGAGTAGATCGGTTAGGTAGGATGGGGCAAGGCCGTGTAAGGCCTTGTAGGTGAGGACGAGGATCTTATAGGATCCTCTGGAGGATGGGGAGCCAGTGAAGACGGGCGAGGGTGGGAGTTATGTGGTCACGGAGGCTGGTGCGGGATAGTACACGGGCTGCAGAGTTTTGGATGGCCTGCAGCCTATGAATGGAGGAGCTGGGGAGGCCGACTAGGAGAGAATTTCCGTAATCCAGCCGTGAGGTGATGTGATGCACAAGTGTTTCTGCAGCGCGGGGGGTAAGATAGTTGCGGAGCCTGGCAATGTTGCTCAAACCCTGCCCTTTGCCCAGCTGATGATAGCTCCTGGAATGTAAGTGAAGGTCTTTGAGACCTGAGTACAATGTGAGTGACATCTTTTTCATAGGCAAATTGTTGTTGTTGTTTCTTAGGCTCGGGGAACATCAGGACGAGCTGGTTCCAGAGCAGGAAGAACATTTAGATGTGGACCTCCATGATACCGTGAGTGAGGGCAGGCTGGCAAGTCACTGTGTAATTGACAGGTTGAGGGAGCGGGTGGTTTACAGAGCAGCATAGATGGTGGTGACCGGTAACATCACAGTCTCGTCCAGCGCAGCAACAAGTCCCACCACCTGACGCCTCGCTTTCAGGAGTCTGGATAATAATTATAAAAATCCTTCCATTTGAAACATTGCTTTATTATGTTATTCAGACTTCTCAAAACTCTTCACCGGTGCTTTGGATGCTTGATATTCTCCAGCTGAACCATGCAATGTCTTTAGACAGAGATGTCCTCGAGGGCGTAGCCGGCAGTTAATCCTTTCCTTTCTGTCTCTTCTCCAGCTCAACAGCATCTCCCTGGAGACACACAAGGCGAGCAGCAAGTAAGGGTTTTCCTATGTCCCCGCTCTACGCAAACTCCCCCCAAATTCCTTTGCTTCGCACACTATCTTTCTGCCTTCACTGTTCTTTGAGAAACAAGTCGTTTTAGCAGTTCCTTCAGTTGCCCTACTCAAACCCTGCCATTCCCCCGGCTGCTCGGAGCTCCCAATAACTGTGTGAAGTGCCTTGAAACCCGAGTCTGTTGTTTCTGAGCAGAATTGTTTTTAAGGGAAAATTGTTGTTTGTTCGACTTAGCACAAAGCTGGAAGAGCTGTTGACGGGGGAGAACGAGGAGGTTCATGTGGATGTCCCGGAGACAATGCTTGACGGCAGGCCAGTGAGTTACTGTTTTTGTCTAAGGGCACGGGGTAGTGGGGGTTTTACATAGCAGCTTACACAGTGGTGCTCGCTAACATACACGACAGTATCACGTCATCACCTGTACATTGCCGGTCACTTGTCACCTCGCTGTCATAAGTCTGGATAATAATGATTACCATAATAATCCTTGCCTTTGGTACAATCAAAGGCTTCAAACCACAACTTTGTGACAGGTGCCTGAATGGTACCACTAAGCCAGGCTGTGAGCGAGTGGCTGAAGCTTTCACTTTGTCTTTAGGAAGAACAGTCGAAGGAGGAAACGCAGGGGAGCCAGAGTGATCAGGTAATGTAAAAAATGATATGATCCCAGGAGATATGCAGGAGGTGCACGGAGCTCTAGACTGTTTTGAAGCTGATTTTCAATGACACTGTCTAATCTCTAGCAATTTCTGTCTCCACAGACATCAGTAGAAGACAGAAGGGAGGAACTCTCCAGGGGTAAGCAAAAGTCTCTGTCCGTTTCACAGTGGGTGTGATCCCTACTCAGTGGCTCCTCACCCAGTGGGGCAGGGGGTGTCTCTGCCCATCAGCTCAGGGGCTGGAGATTGTACCTGGGAACAGGAATTGCGGCTTCAGATCCCAGCGGATCCCCTCAGCTTGTCACCCTTTCCAGGGAAGTTGAACCAGCAGCATGTCTGAGAAGGTGGCATCCTGGAGGAGAAAGGGTCTTGTGTTTGCTGAGCTGCCCGGTCCAAAGGCCTGATCTCACTCCGCGTTTCATTCTCTCCTCTACTCGAGCCTCGTCTCTCAATCATTTTGATCCTAATCCTCGAATCCTGCTCGTAGCCGAGTGAGACCTTTAGGTTTGCAGAACAGTTGGTCTGGCGGGAATGGCTCGCGTGTGGGAGGGTCATTGTCAACAAGTCTTTTTACTTTCCCACCAGGAGCAGCAGCAGCAGCTGAAAAGAAAGTGAAGAAGAAGAAAAGGTACAGTGACACTCTCATGGTGATGCTTTCTCAGTTGCACATTGAGGCTTATTGAGGAAACGGCTGGTGCTGTGAGGGGGAGATATTTGGGGTGAAATAGGTTGAATGGGCTTGTTAATCGACACCTCCCTGTTAATGTCCAGCTGTTTCCTGTTGTACCTGGGACTCATTGATGTTTCCTCTCATACCCACAGAAAATGCTGCTGGTGCTGTTTTCCTTGGAGGAAAAGGGCTGAGGATTGAGGGCAACAGACAATCCTCTCCTCTCCTCTGCGTGGACTGTGGCTCCTCTGCTCCTATCTTTGGAGGACCATCTTATTATATTATTATTATCGTTATTGTTGTTAAGTTTCCATTTAGTTACATTTCTACAGTTTGCATTATATTGAGTGTTCAGTTTTATGTTTCTTATTACCATTTTCATTGCAATATATTCCACAATTTTGTACTTTACATAATATTGTTACATGTATTAACGTTATTACAATTACATTATCATTATATTTAGCATTTTGTTGCAAAAGGTATAAGAAATAATAAACCTTAACTTTTTTGAGACAAACTCTGTGAATGGGCTCGTCATTGTGGTGCCTGGTTGGGTGGTCACGGGGAGTGAATGGAGCGAGAAGGGGTGCGCGGGTTACAGTCTGGACTCATTAAACATGACTCAGTGAGAAGCCAATCTCACTGTTAACCCACATGTTGGTCACAGTAAGATATACTAGATGTACTGTTGGTCTCAGGAGGTACTAGATGTCTCTGAGTAAAGAACAACTGATCTCAGTGAGGTTCCCAGCCTCATCAGGTGTGTAACAACCCTGGTCTGAGTGATCTGTCTCAGTGGCGAGTCAGTACTTGATGAGGCCTCAAGAAACCCAGGTAAACTGAGCAATCTGGACACGAGGAGCGAGGGTACCACACAGCCAAGTTTACAGACTTAACATTCTCCAGCCCAATCCTGCGAGGTCTTCAGACAGACAGATATGGTCACCAGGGCTTTGCCATCAGCTAATCCTTCACTTTGTGTCTCTGCTGCAGTTGTCACAGCCGATAGGGCGGAGGAGGAGGTAAAAGTTTTGCAATGTCCATTAATTCTGCAAATGCCCCCAAATCTCTTTGTTTCGTACTGCCAGCGTTGAAGAACGTTGGTGTTTTGTGCGTTTGGAAGTCTTCCCGACATGAAAGCCGATATACAAATGTAATTTATTGCTATTGTGGTCTGTTGGGTGAGGAGGGCTGTGTGTCCGTGTGGCTGACAGGTACCATCCTAGTCAGTGGGAGGCTGGCAAGTTTGTGTCAAGTGGCAATGAGCTCCTGACTGAGATGCCAGGACCATGACTGGGGGGAGTGTGGAGATGTCCTTGATTTGAGAGGCTCCTCCTATACACACTGGAAGAGGATGCAAACTCCAATGAATTTCCAGCCAAAATACACACAGAAACAGCACAGCAAACTTGACCCTCTGACTCCCTCTCAGTGGAGAGGACATCCCAAGGCTCTGGATCGTTAAGGATAGTTAGAATCAAGGCACTAATTCCACACGAACTAACAGCTCCTTTGCAGTTCAGGACAATGGACTCCCTTCCCCTCTCGAACTGGAGATGGTGATACCACAAGAGGCTAAGGAGGAGCCTCAAGCCAACCTGGTGACTGTCAGACCCAGAGACTCATAGAGTTACAGTGCAGCCAAGTTTGGAGACTTGACATCCTCCAGCCCAATCCTGCAATGTCTTTAGACAGACATGGGTCCTTGCTGGCAGCTAATCTTCTCCCTTCTGTCTCTTTTCCAGGTCAACATCGACGCCGAGAGGGAAGAGGCGACTATCAAGAAAGGCTTTTGCTGTGTCCCCACTCTCCACAAACACACACCAAATCCTCTCGCCTCGGACCTTCTCTTTCTGCCTTCAAAGTTCACTCAGAAACTAATCACTTTGGCTATTTTTTGGACGCCATCCTCAAAACCTGCCGATCCACCAGCTGCTCGGAGCTCCCGTTTTATATGTTAAAATCTTTCAGACCCGAGTCCAATGTGAACAAAATCATTCATAATAGCAAATTGTTCTTGTTCTTTGTTAAGAACATCGAGGAATCTTTGGTACCAGTGGTGGAAGAAGTCATAAAAGTGGACATCATCGAGGCAGTAAGTGAGGGCAGGCGGTCGAGTCACTGAAAGGCCGAGGGAGTTGGTCTTTTACAGGGCAGTGTAGATGTTGGTAACTGGTAACGTAAAGGGCAGCACTGCATCCCATCAGTACACTCCCTGTCACCTGTTACCTTACTGTCAGTAGACTGTGTGCGCGTTTGGCTGCCGCCTCGACCCGAGCCTCCACCTCCAATCTAAATGTCTCTCCTCCCACCCCCTTCTATCCCCTACTCTCACTCTGTCCTTATCTCCCACTGCTCCCACCTTGTCAATCTCCACGACGCATCACCACTTCCCTCTTCTCCAGTCTGGGCATCCTCCACCGGGCCCATCGTGGATCCAGGCGCTGGCTGTCCGAGAGTAGCCACCTCTCACTCCTTCACTCGTTCCTCACAAACTACGGTCGGACAGGAGGTCGGACAGGTAGGCAGGTGACAGGCAGTGATCGGAGGAACATTTTGGTTGGGGAGCGATTTAGATTGGGGCAACAGACAAAACGCACTTGCAGAGACCGGGAGTTACAGATCAGTGTGGCAGCCTCAGCCCGTGGGCTACAGGAGACAGGATAGTGGTAGAGGGTGGGTGAAGGGGGGGATGAGGGGTGATTGGGAGGGATGTGGCTTAGGTTTCTGAGACAGACAGGGCAGGGAACACAAGCAAGCAGAAGGATGTAAATACACTTACCTGAGCCTGGCGTGTATGAAAAGGGCATCAGGAAGTGAGGTCAGGCAATCAGACTGAGCCGTTGTTCAGGGGAGATTGATGTGACAGTCCTCGTGCCTGGAGCAGCAGAAACTTGTCCTCGCCAGTCGCTCACCACCGCACGTATGTTGGTTCGGCTGTTGCCACCACCAACCATCTCCTCTGTCCACCCCACCTCGCCTCGCAGATCCTCTCCTAGAACTCCTGCTGCGATTAGATGCTGGATTTCCTTGTGACCAAAATCGAGGGAATCCTCTCTGTGATCACCGTCAACCCAACTTCCACCGCCTCCCCACCGCCCCACCACACCCCATCTCCAATCCATCCACCCTCACTCCACACCTTTGACCTCATCTCCCCATCCTCCATCATTGAGACCATCCTCTCAATGAAGCTCACCACCTGCTACCTTGATCCCATCCCCACCCCTCTCCTCAACACCCAGCTCCACCTTCTAGCCCCACTAAACACCGACACGAGCAACCTGTCCCTCTCATCTGGGACCATTCCCACTGCCTTCAAAACCGCCACCATCACCCCATCCTAAAAAAGCCTTCCTTCGATGAGTCGCAGCTAACAAGCTACCGGCCCATCTCCAACCTCCCCTACCTTTATAAGGGCCTTGAAAGAGTGGTTGCCTCCCAGCTCCGCTCTTTCCTCACAAAACACACACTGCTTGAACCCCTCCATTCGGGTTTCCATGCATCCCACAGCACGGAAACTGCCCTGGTCAAGATCGCAAACGACATCCTGACCATCTGTGACCAGAGTTTTCTCTGCCCCCACATCCTCCTCGACCTACACGCTGCCTTCAATACCGTGGACCATGCTATCGTCCTCCACCGCCTCTCCTCCCTCCTCAACCTGCAAGGTTCTGTACTCGAATGGTTCCGGTCCTATCTCTCCCACTGCCTTCACTTGATCTCTTCCAATGGCTTCTCCTCCAGCCCCCGCACAGTCACATGCGGTGCTCCCCAGGGCTCTGTCCTTGGCCCCCTGCTCTACACCCTCTTCACTCTCACCCTGGGCGACATCATCCGCATACATGTGGTAAATTTCCACATGTATGCAGATGACACCCAACTTTACCTATTCGCTTCAACCCTCAATTCCAGGAACACTGGCGTTCTGACTGCATGTCTGTCGGACATTGAGTCCTGGATGAGGGCAAATTTCCTGCAACTCAATGTCAACAAGACGGAAGCCCTCCTGATTGGCTCACGTCAGCGCCTCTGCACCTCAGGCGCTGACAACATCAGCGTTCAAGGCTGCTCTCTCTACCTCTCGAAGCCAATCAGGAATCTGGACATCTGTTTCGACCCCGAACTATCCTTCCTCCCCCACATCCGCTCAATGATCGGCACAGCCTTCCATCACCACCGTAATATTGCCAGACTCCGCCACTACCTCATCCCCCACGCCGCCAAAGCTCTCATCCACACCTTTAAAACTGCCAGGCTCGACTATGGGAACTCTGTTCTTTTCGGCCTCCCCAGCTCCTCTCTTCACAGGCTGCAGATCATTCAGAATTCTGTAGTTCGTGTACTCTCCCATACCAGGTTTCATGTCCTCAAGCGTCTCAATACGCTTCAAAATGACCGAGGCCGAACAAGTGGGAGGGGAATGTGACTTTGCAGTTGTGAAAACACAACTGCTGATAGCGGAGGGTTGGGCGGGCGAGGAGGAGGCTGGACCCAGTAGAGCGAAACCTGAATGATGGAAGGGCCCGAGGCCGCCCTCTGCAGAGCTCATGAGTGTCTGTCTCTCTGTCTGTCTCACCCCATGGTCTTCCTCAACGGCCGGCTAACAATGCCACACTGAACCCCAACCAATCTGCTCCTGGTCTCAGGGTCCACACTTACAATGTACGCCACTGACCCGAGCTGCTTCCCCCAAATCCTTCCATCCCTGTTCTCTCCTATCTGACTCAGCTAACTGCTCGACCGTCTACAGTCTCCCTCCGCTCCAGTCTACAAATTCTCTTGTGCCCACCATAGCAGATGCCATTGGCTGTCCAACAACAGCCACCGTGACTAGCCAATCACCCGCTTTCATCGCAAGGCCCATCGGTCCCCAAACTCTTTTTCACCAGCTTGGACATCCCCCCAATGTGAAAGGCGCAATCCAAAAAGGAGAAAGGCAAAAAGAGCAATCAAACTCAATCCCACTGGCCCGCTTTCTCTCCACAGCCTTAAAACTCTGACCAATATATTGGGTCAGGGTATTACGGGATATGTGGTAAGTGTGTAGGATAATACTACTACCACTTCTACCAATGATAATCCTTGCATTTGACATAGTGCTTTCATGCCTTCTAGGCATCTCAAAGCACTTCACAGAATATATTGTAAAATGAATTGACTGTATATATCTGAGCAAAACACAGCAACAACAACAACAAAAATTAGACTTATAGAGCGACTTTCACGTCGGGAGGACATCCCAAGGCCCTGCACAGGAGGCGTGTGACCTGAGCTGGGAGGGGAGTGTTCGGGAGGGGGTGAAAAACGTGGGGGAGGTCGAAAAGTTAGGTGGGGAACAAAAGGCACGGTCGAAAAGGAAAGTCTTCAAACCGGCCTTGAAAGAGGAAAGGGAAGAAACAAGGCGGAGGGATTGGGGGATGGAATTCCATAGGGTGGGAGCGGAGAAGCTGAAGGCCCGGACTCCGATGGTGGGGTGGTTTGGGCGGGGGGCTTGGAGCAAACCAAGTCCTGCTGAACGGAGGGTCCAGGTGGCCTTATAGGGGGAAAGTAAATCGGACAGATAGGGCGGTGCGAGGCCCTGTAAGGCTTTGAAAACGAGGACAAGGATCTTGAACTCGATCCTCTGGAGGATGGGGAGCCAGTGGAGACGGGCGAGGGTGGGGGTTATGTGGACACGGAGGCGGGTGCGGGATAGTACACGGGCTGCAGAGTTTTGGATGGCCTGCAGCCTGTGAATGGAGGAGCTGGGGAGGCCAACGAGGAGAGAGTTTCCATAGTCCAGCTGTGAGGTGATGTACGCGTGCAGCAGCCAATTGTACACAGCAGTGTCACACAAACAGTTGTGGATTTTTAAAAAATCATATTTATTTAGATTTTATTTATTAATTATGATTTATAAACTAGTAATGATTTATGTAGTATTCAATTAATTCATTTAATTTTTAGGAGGTATTACTATTAGGTTTGGGCAGAACGGAAACTTGCCCAAAGTTTCATTCTGCCTGGATTTGAACACAGGTCTCTCGCTTGTAAAGCGATTCCTCTAAGCACCGAGTTACAGGACTCCACCAAGATACAAATTATAACTGGATACTGTAATTGGACTGAAGCTAACAGATCAGCCTAAATCTTATAGAATGGAGGAACACGCTCGAAGAGCTGAATGACCAACTCCTGTTTCTGTGTTTTTATTCAAAAGCCTTAAGAACAGATTTCTCTGGAGTGCGCGGCCTTGATTGTATGGAGCAGCTTTGAAATATCCATTACGATTTGCGACGTCCTCCCAATGTGAAAGGTGCTATAAAAATGTAATAATAATAATGCTAGCATGTGATATAGTGCTTTTCACGTCTTCTAGACGTCTCAAAGTGCTTCACAGAATATACTATAACGTGATTTTACTGTATTTATGTGGCCAAACGCGACAGCCAATTGCACACAGCAGTGTCTCACAAACAGTCGATTGAAATGACCAATTTATTATTGCTTTTTTAGAGATTATTATTAGGCGTGTGGAGCAACAAAACTTACTCCACACGCCTAATAAGGTTTCGCCCTGCCTGGAATTGAACCCAGGTCTCTCAATTAAATGGTGAGTGCTCTAACCACTGAGCTACAGGACTCCACGTTAATATTGTTGCTGTCAGTTTTAACTGTTATTGAAATATTAGAAAATGTGGGTACATTTTCTCCTCTGTGAGTCACAGCTCAACGGGGTTATCCATCACCCGTCAAAACATTAGTGAACACTTGGAGAGGTATGAGCTTGTGAAAGAGTTAGGTTTGAGAAGTGTAGATTGTGTCTAACTAATTCAGTTAGATTTTTTTGAGGTGGTCACTGAATTAGTGGATAATAGTGTCGATGGATGTTGTTTATATGAACTTTCAGAAGATATTTGACAAGGATCGACACAAAAGATTATAGATGTTTTGATAAGGTGGTTACAAACACTATTTCCACTGGTGAGGGAATCTAGAACCAGGGGTCGTCATCTTATAATTAGGGCTGGGCCATTCAGGAATGAAATTAGGAGGAGTTGATGATTTGTAATGTCCTCCTGACATGAAAGGTGCTGTACAAATGTAATGTGTTTTTGTTGCTGACAGTTTGAAATGCTGCAAAAATGTGGGATCATTTTCTCCTCTGTGAGTCACATGTTAACGGGGTATTGTGATGGCAGAGCTGTCTATTGGCTGTTGATGTGGGTGGGGTCAGACGATGATGTCTCCAGGCTGACACCCCAGGGTATCACAGGGGGGGGATTGTGATGTCAGACCCGGCGATGGGTTTGTGGGGAATCATCTGATTGTCCGTTGGGGCTGAAGAGAGGGTGGGATCATCAGGTAAAAGCAGTGACTGCACAACATCAAGAATAGAAGAAACAGGAAGCAGCCAGGATTATTATCATTATTATTATAATCTCTCTTCAGCCTTACAAACCTGGAGGCCAGAGAACTGACGACAACAACAACAACTACAACATCAACAACTACTACAACAACTACAACATCAACTACAACGACTACTACTGCTACAAAAACAACAACAACAAAGCCTCCTATTTACTTTGGGCCTTCCAAGCCAGACAGCATGTCAGAGCGCTCACAGGCAAAGGAGGAGAAACCACGTCCCAAAGTGAGTGCATGGGCGGGGCTTGGGAGGGGGAAAGAGATGAGAGGTTATTGACAGTCCCATCACAGGATGTCCTGGGCCTGACACACATTCTGGGACACAAGGCGGCAAATTTAAATAGTTGTTATTCAGCCCCTGACTGTGACGCACAGGACAGTGGCCGGGGAGTGTGGAGATCTCCCTGATCTGAGAGGCTCCTCCAACACACAGCAAGGGGTGCGGCAGGGTGTACACAGTGTCCAGTCAATAAGTCAATATTCACACCCCAACACCCAGACACAGTTCAGGAGATCTCGCACTCTCACTGCCCATGTACACAGCCCGTCAGTCTGGGAATGTCCAAGGCCAGTGATCTGTTGAATGACATTAGAGTCTGGGTCAGAATCAGGAAAAATCAATATTAAAACCATTTCCCACAGTATTGTCACTGTCTGCTGGATGAGGAGGGCCGTGTGCCTGACCGTCTGACTGGGGTGGATTCAGTCTAAATGACAATCCATTTCTTTCTCAGGAAAAACTATCGTTGAGGGAGCATTTGGAGAAATTCCCGGATGCATCCAATGAGGTAATATAATTTGAAATATCACCAATCACATTGTCAAGACATGTCAAGGATATACTGTGAAGTGTAGTGACGGTGTATTTTCGGGCGAAATATGGCAATCAGTTGCACACAGAGGTTTCCCACAAACACCATACAGGAGACATGTTTGACTTTGCCAACTTCCTGCTCACTTGACTTCACAACTCTCCCTCTGGAAACTGCAGATTATTCATAACTCTGCAGCTCATGTCCCATTCGTTGCCAAGCTCCGCAAACCGATCCCTCACATCCTTGCCTGTCTTCACTGCTGCTCATTCAATACTTCATTCCAAGCTTCAAAGCTTTCCATGGTCTTGCTCCTCTGATGTCTTAGTCCCAAATCAGTCTGTCTGCTTCCTCCGTTCGGTGGACATCAGGTTCAAAGTATTTGCTGCCCTAACCTTAGCTCTCGAGCATTCAGATCTCTGCCCCCACATTGTGGAGTTTTGACCCACAATCCCTCCATTTTACCCACGGTCTTGCCTTCTTCATGTCCCTTCTCAAGACAATCCATTTCAACCATGGCTGAGCTGCGGGTTCGAATCAATAAAGAGCAGGGCAGGCGACACAAAGTTGGCCGGTGCCCACTGAGCAGAGGAACAGCTTTGAGTTAAGACATGGAGTCCGTACACACTAACAGCAGCTTCGTATTTCAGGAAGAACAGCATCTGGACAATCTTGACCTGGCGCTTGCATGGGCTCAGGAGGAAGAGGAGCGCCAAGCGAACCTGGTGAGTTTCAGACCTAGAGACTCAGTGAGTTACAGCTCAGCCGGGTTTGGAGACTCGACATTCTCCTGCCCAATCCTGCGATGTCTTCAGGGAGAAATTGTCGCCAGGGCCTTGCAAGCAGCTAATCCTCTCCTTTGTGTCTTTGCTGCAGGTCAAGAGCATCGAAGCGGAGAGGGAGGAGAAGAGCAGGTAAAGGTTTTGAAACAACTCCGCAAACTCAAATCCCTTTTTCTCAAACTCTATGTTTCTACCTTTAGACACTCCACAGAAACTAATCACTTATTCCTCAAACCGTAGCCATCCCTTACTCGGTGCTCCCGGTATCTGTGTAGTTATTTGAAACCAATATTAACATCTTTGTTTATCATGGCAATTTGTTGTTGTTTGTTAGGCAACAGAATGCTGAAAAAGGAGGGGAGGAACAAGCATCTCAACGAATGACATTCCCACTGACCGTGAGTGAGCAGGCGGGCAAGTCACTGTGTAAATGACGGACCGAGGGAGCTGGCAATTTACAGAATAGCGTAGACAGTGGTGACCGGTAACATCCCAGTCACGTCCAGCGCAGCAACACATCTCATTTGTACAATCCCTTTCACCTATCTCTTTCCTCGCTGTGGGGAGTGTGGATAATAATTCTAATAATATTAATCCTTCCATTTGATGCAGCGCCTCATCAGGTCATTCAGGCATCTAAAAGCGCTTCAGCAGGGATACTGTAAACTATTTCCCAAATTATTCTCACTGTCTTTTGTGCATTTGAAAGTCATGTAATTTATTGTTGCTGTGGTCTGCTGGGTGAAGAGGGCCATGTGTCTGACCACCTGACTGGGAGCCAGGCTGAATGACAATCCATTTTTTTCTCCTCAGGAAGAAGAAATAATGATTGCACGGTGCTGGGAATTTTTGTTATCCTCCCCCTCCAACCAGGTAACAACAATAATCCTTGTATTTGGTTCAGTGGCTGATCACGTCGTCCGGTTGCGTACAGCAATGCCCACAAACAGCCAAGGAGTGAATGAGAGACAGTCATTGGGAGACATGGGTCCACATCGGTCACTGAACTAGCCAATGGAACACATACATAAGCCCCAGCTTTACTTGGGACTCCACCTTCGGCATCCAGCACATGCCAATTCCTGATCCAAATGCACTACTCGACACTGACAGCTACCATCCCAGTCAGTGGGAGGCTGGCAAGTGTGTGTCAGGTGGCATTGAGTTCCTGACTGGGATACCCAGAACAATGTCTCGGGAGTGTGGAGTTTTCCCTGATCTGAGAGGCTACAGGAGGAGGAGGAGGGAGGACAATCCCCAGTGAATCTCCAGGAAAAACACACATAAACAATACAGGAAACTAGATCCTCTCATTCCCCTACAGTGGATGGGACATCCCAAAGCTCTCAATAGTTAAGGATCATTAGCATCAAGATGCTGAGTCCACACGCACTAACAGCTGCTTTGTGTTTCAGGAAAAAGGCATCTCTTCGCCGCTCGACTTGCAGCTGGTGATGGCGCAAGAGGCCCTTGAACAGCAGGCCAAAGTGTTGAGTGTCAGACAGAGACTCACCAAGTTACAGGGCAGCTGGGTTTGTAGCTTTGACATTTTCCAGCCCAATCCTGCAATGTCTTTAGACAAATACGGCAGCTGTGTGTTTGCCAGCAGCTGATCCTTTCCCTTCTGTCTCTGTTCCAGATCAAGACCATTACCGCGGAGAGGGATGAGGCGAGGAAGAAGTAAGGTTTTTGCTTTGTCCCCACACTCCACAAACTCCCCCCAAACCCCTCTGCCTCTGACCTGCTCTTTCTGCCTTTAACGTTCGCTCAGAAACTCATCAATTTGGCTGTTCCTTTGCTTGCTATCCTCAAACCCTACCCGTCTCCCGGCTGCTCGGAACTCTCGGTGTCTGTGTGAAGCCCTTTGGAACGTGAGTGCAATAGAGCCGCAGTGTTTATGTTGTTGTTGTTTGTTAGGCTCAGGAATAACGTGGAAGAGGAAGACCAGGTGCCGGAGAAGGAGGTCACACAAGTGATTGATGTCACAGAGACCGTGAGTGAGGGCAGGCGGGCGAGTGGCTGTGTAACTGATGGGCCGCGGGAGTAGGCATTTTACAGAGCAGTATAGATGGTGTTCGCTGGTAACAGTCACATCCAGCGCAGCACCACGTACCACTCGTACAATCCCTGTCATCTTGATATTGGGAGTCTGGATAGTAATTATTTGAACTAGAATCCTTCCATTTGATGCACTTATCATGTCTTTCCAATTTCTCAAAGTGCTTCTCCGGAGTTACTGTAAACTATTTCCCATAGGAAGCTCACTGTCTTTCGTGTATTGTGATGTCCTCCAGACAGGAAATGCTCTACAAAAATATCATTTGATGTTGTTGTTGTGGTCTGGTGGGCAAGGATCGCTGTGATCCTGACCATGTGTGACTGGGAGCCAGGCTGAATTACAATCCATTTCTTTCTCAGCAAGCAGTAATGCTAAAAAGGTGCACGGGATCCCTACTTTTGAAGCCCTCCAATCAGCCAATACAAATAATAATAATAATAAAAGTAATAGTCATGTTTGCATTTGATACATTGGCTGATCATGTTATCCCAGACGTCTCACAGCTCTTCATTGGAGTTACTATAAAGTGTATTTCGTGGATGAAACTTTGCAGGCAGCTGTGCACAGCAATGTCCCACAAAAAAGGGGATTACACTTTCCAGTTGATTTCCAGCTAAAACACACAGGAACCGCTCAGCAAACTAGACACTCTCTGCTGCTTTAGAGATGCTCTGGACAGTTATGGATAGATAGATTCAAGACACCAAGTCCGCTTACAATAACAGTTGCTTTGTGTTTTAGGATGAAGAACACTCTTCTCCTCTTCACCTTGAATTGGCAATGCCACAAGAGGCTCAAGACCAGCATCAAGCCGAAGTGGTGAGTGTCATACCTAGACACACCAGGTCACAACGTGGCTGGGTTTGAAGATTTGACATTCTCCAGGCCAATCCTGCAATATCTTCAGACAGACATGTCCACCAGTGCCTTGCCAGCAGCTAATTCTCTCCTTTCTGTCTCTTTTCCAGGTCATTAGCTTTGCGGTGGAGAGGGATGAAGCGAGGAGCATGTAAGGTTTTTTCTATCTCCCCACTTTGTACAAAATCCCTCTGCCTTGGACCTTCTCTTTCAAAGTTCTCTCAGAATCTAATGACTTTGGCCGTTCCTTTGTTCACTATCCTCAAATCTTTGCCCGACTGCTCGTATCTCCCGTAATCTGTGTGAAGCTCTTTGAGACCTGAGTCCAATGTTAGTGGCATCGTTTTGATAGGAAAATTGTTGTTGTTTCTTAGGTTCGGGGAACATCAGGACGAGCTGGTTCCAAAACAGGAGGAGGAACACATAGATGTGGACCTCATAGATACCGTGAGTGAGGCCAGGACTGGCAAGTCACTGTGTGATTGACAGGCTGAGGGAGTGGGTGGTTTACAGAGCAGCATAGATGGTGGCGACCAGTAACATCACAGTCACGTCCAGCGTAGCAACAAGTCCCACCGTACAGTCCCTGCGACCTGACACCTCACTTTCAGGAGTCTGGATAATAATTATAATAATCCTTCCATTTATTAAAACATTGCTTTATTACGTTATTCAGCCTTCTCAAACCTCTTCACCAATGATACTGTAAATTCTTTCCCCAATTTTAAACCTCAGTCAGGTGTCATTGAGCTCCTGAATGGGAGTGTGGAGATATATATGATCCAAGACGATATTCACACAAACAGGAGGTGTGAGTACAATCTCTAGAAAATTCCCAGCGAAAGCCCACAGCAAACGTGTCTCTCTCACCCTGCTGCAGTGGAGAAGGCAATCCCAAGTCTCTGGATAGTTAAGGATAGTTAGAGTGAAGACAGTTAGTCTGCAAACACTAACAGCTGCTTTGCATTTCAGGATAAAGAACTCCCTACAACTGACCAGGAGTTGAAGAGGCCAACTGAGTACGATCTGGTTCCAGAGCAGGAAGAACATTTAGATGTGGACCTCCTAGATACCGTGAGTGAGGGCAGGCTGGCAAGTCACTGTGTAATTGACAGGCTGAGGGAGCGGGTGGTTTACAGAGCCACATAGATGGTGGCGACCGGTAACATCACAGTCACGTCCAGCGCAGCAACAAGTCCCACCGTACAGTCCCTGCCACCTGACGCCTCACTTTCAGGAGTCTGGATAATAATTATAATCCTTCCATTTGAAACATTGCTCTATTACGCTATTCAGACTTCTCAAACCTCTTCACCAGTGATACTGTAAATACTTTCCCAAATTTTAAACCTCAGTCAGGTCTCGTTGAGCTCCTGACTGGGAGTGTGGAGAGATATATGGTCGAAGACGATATTCACACAAACAGGAGTTGTGAGTGCAATCTCTGGATAATTCCCAGCAAACGCACACAGCAAACGTGTCTCTCTCACCCTGCTGCATTGGAGAAGACATCCCAAGTCTCTGGATAGTTAAGGATAGTTAGAGTGAAGACAGTTAGTCTGCAAACACTGACAGCTTCTTTGTATTTCAGGATAAAGAACACCCAACAATTGACCAGTTGGTGAGGCCAACCGAGGCTAAGGGGGAGCCTCAAGCCAACCTGGTGAGTGTCAGACCCAGAGACTCATCGAGTTACAGCGCAGCCGGGTTTGGATGCTTGACATTCTCCAGCCCAATCCTGCAATGTCTTCAGACAGACATGTCCACCAGTGCCTTACCGGCAGCTAATCCTTTTCTTTTCTGTCTCTTTTCCAGGTCATCAGCTTTACTGAGGAGAGGGATGAGGCGAGGAGCACGTAAGGTTTTTTCTATCTCCCCACTTTGCACAAAATCCCTCTGCCTTGCACCTTCTCTTTCAAAGTTCTCTCAGAATCTAATGACTTTGGCCGTTCCTTTGTTCACTGTCCTCAAACCCTGCCCTTTGCCCAGCAGCTGATAGCTCCTGGAATGTATGTGAAGGTCTTTGAGACCTGAGTACAATGTGAGTGACATATTTTTCATAGGCAAATTGTTGTTGTTGTTTCTTAGGCTCGGGGAACATCAGGACGAGCTGGTTCCAGAGCAGGAAGAACATTTAGATGTGGACCTCCACGATACCGTGAGTGAGGGCAGGCTGGCAAGTCACTGTGTAATTGACAGGTTGAGGGAGCAGGTGGTTTACAGAGCAGCATAGATGGTGGTGACCGGTAACATCACAGTCTCGTCCAGCGCAGCAACAAGTCCCACCACCTGACGCCTCGCTTTCAGGAGTCTGGATAATAATTATAATAATCCTTCCATTTGAAACATTGCTTTATTATGTTATTCAGACTTCTCAAAACTCTTCACCGGTGCTTTGGATGCTTGATATTCTCCAGCTGAACCATGCAATGTCTTTAGACAGAGATGTCCTCCAGGGCGTAGCCGGCAGTTAATCCTTTCCTTTCTGTCTCTTCTCCAGCTCAACAGCATCTCCCTGGAGACACACAAGGCGAGCAGCAAGTAAGGGTTTTCCTATGTCCCCGCTCTACGCAAACTCCCCCCAAATTCCTTTGCTTCGCACACTATCTTTCTGCCTTCACTGTTCTTTGAGAAACAAGTCATTTTAGCAGTTCCTTCAGTTGCCCTACTCAAACCCTGCCATTCCCCCGGCTGCTCGGAGCTCCCAATAACTGTGTGAAGTGCCTTGAAACCCGAGTCGGTTGTTTCTGAGCAGAATTGTTTTTAAGGGAAAATTGTTGTTTGTTCGACTTAGCACAAAGCTGGAAGAGCTGTTGATGGGGGAGAACGAAGAGGTTCACGTGGATGTCCTAGAGACAGTGATTGACGGCAGGCCAGTGAGTTACTGTTTTTGTCTAAGGGCACGGGGTAGCGGGGATTTTACATAGCAGCTTACACAGTGGTGCTCGCTAACATACACGACAGTATCATGTCATCACCTGTACATTGCCGGTCACTTGTCACCTCGCTGCCATAAGTCTGGATAATAATGATTACCATAATAATCCTTGCCTTTGGTACAATCAAAGGCTTCAAACCACAACTTTGTGACAGGTGCCTGAATGGTACCACTAAGCCAGGCTGTGAGCGAGTGGCTGAAGCTTTCACTTTGTCTTTAGGAAGAACAGTCGAAGGAGGAAGTACAGGAGAGCCAGAGTGATCAGGTAATGTAAAAAATGATATGATCCCAGGAGATATGCAGGAGGTGCACGGAGCTCTAGACTGTTTTGAAGCTGATTTTCAATGACACTGTCTAATCTCTAGCAATTTCTGTCTCCACAGACATCAGTAGAAGACAAAAGGGAGGAACTCTCCAGGGGTAAGCAAAAGTCTCTGTCCGTTTCACAGTGGGTGTGATCCCCACTCAGTGGCTCCTCACCCAGTGGGGCAGGGGGTGTCTCTGCCCATCAGCTCAGGGGCTGGAGACTGTACCTGGGAACAGGAATTGTGGCTTCAGATCCCAGCGGATCCCCTCAGCTTGTCACCCTTTCCAGGGAAGTTGAACCAGCAGCATGTCTGAGAAGGTGGCATCCTGGAGGAGAAAGGGTCTTGTGTTTGCTGAGCTGCCCGGTCCAAAGGCCTGATCTCACTCCGCGTTTCATTCCCTCCTCCACTCGAGCCTCGTCTCTCAATCATTTTGCTCCTAATCCTCGAATCCTGCTTGTAGCCGAGTGAGACCTTTAGGTTTGCAGAACAGTTGGTCTGGCGGGAATGGCTCGCGTGTGGGAGGGTCATTGTCAACAAGTCTTTTTACTTTCCCACCAGGAGCAGCAGCAGCTGAAAAGAAAGTGAAGAAGAAGAAAAGGTACAGTGACACTCTCATGGTGATGCTTTCTCAGTTGCACACTGAGGCTTATTGAGGAAACGGCTGGTGCTGTGAGGGGGAGATATTTGGGGTGAAATAGGTTGAATGGACTTGTTAATCGACACCTCCCTGTTAATGTCCAGCTGTTTCCTGTTCTACCTGGGACTCATTGATGTTTCCTCTCATACCCACAGAAAATGCTGCTGGTGCTGTTTTCATTGGAGGAAAAGGGCTGAGGATTGAGGGCAACAGACAATCCTCTCCTCTCCTCTCCTCTCGCTGGACTGTGGCTCCTCTGCTCCTATCTTTGGAGGACCATCTTATTATTATATTATTATTATCGTTATTGTTGTTAAGTTTCCATTAAGTTACATTTCTACAGTTTGCATTATTAATATTGAGTGTTAAGTTTTATGTTTCTTATTACTATTTTCATTCCACAATTTTGTACTTTTCATATTATTATTGCATGTATTCACATTATTACAAATATTATATTATCATTACATTATCATTTTGTTGTAAAAAGTATAATTAATAATAAACCTTAACTTTTTTGAGACAAACTCTGAATGGGCTCTTCACTGTGGCGCCTGGTTGGGTGGTTGCGGGGAGTGAACGGAGCGAGGAGGGGCGCGGGTTCCAGTCTGGCCTCATTAAACAGCGACGGTAATCTGTGACCAGACTCTGAACTTGGGGAACAACCTTGGTCTGGGTGAACTCCAGCCACGACTCGGTGAGAAACCAATCTCAGGTTGTTAAGCCAGAAGTTGGGCACATTGAGGTGTCAGGTTGATCTCAGAATGTATTAGATATGTCAGTGAGGGTCTCAGTCCCATCAGGTGTGGAACAAGCCTGATCTGAGTGACCGGCAAGATCTTGAGAAACCCGGGTAAACTGAGCGAGCGGGAACTGAGAGCAGTGAGCGAGGGTCGAAGTTTATTGTCGACAAAAGCCGGGGGAAATAGTCTGTGGGTGGGCCCTGGGGGGTGAGAAACTCCATTCTGTCTCCATTCTGTACAAAGGAGCCAGAGAAGCCGAGGCAACGGCCAAACCAACGTGCAGTAGGAGCGACCGGTGAGGACAAGTTCCTGTTGCTCCAGGCGCGGGGGCCATCATATCACCGTAGCTCAGTGGTTATAATTATTATTATTATAATTATCCTTGCATTTGATATAGCGCTTTTCAGATCTTATCAATTTCTCAAAGCGCTTCACAGAATATACTGTAAAGTTAATTGACTGTATATTTGTGGGCTAAACGCGGCAGCCAATTGCGCACAGCAGCGTCCCACAAACAGTCATGAATTGAAAATGACCAGTTTTTATTATTGTGGTCTTAAAAGTGTGAAACCTGTGTTCAAATCCAAGCAGATCCGGGCGAAACCCTGGGCAAGTTTCTTTACTCCACACGCCTAATAATATTCCGTGCAAAAAAACCCACAATAATAAAAATTGCTCATTTCAATCCACGACTGTTTTCAATCTACGGCTATTGGAGACAGGAAAGTGGGAGGGGAGGGGATGGGTGAGGGGATGAGGGGGGTTTGGCTTAGGTTCCTGAGACAGACAGGGCGGGGAGCACAATCAAGCTGAAGGATGCAAATACACTTACCTGACCCTGGCGTGTATGAAAAGGGTGTCAGGAAGTGAGGTCAGGCAGCCGGACTGAGCCGCTGTTTAGGGGAGTTTGAGGTGTAAAAATGGGACCAAATCAGGGCCGTACTCAGGATGTTTAATGGGGGGGTGCGGATGGCTAGTGATGGGACCAACAATGGCCGGGGGCTTGCGGGCCGCCCCCGAGGCTCCGACATTTTACACAGTTTGATTTCTTATTTAATCGGTTCAGAAGATCCAATATGAAGGTAAATGTTTCACGCCCCTGGTGTTTAAGAGCATCATTATTTATTCAGTGTTTTTATTTTCCCCGGTAGTCCGAGTCTAAATTGTTTGGGAAAGTCGAATACTCGCTACTCTGGAGCGCGATTGGGGTATTGGCGGGCGGGAGTTGTCAGGCTGCGTGGGGAGAAGGGATCAGTGGAGAAGTGTGGTTGTCAATGCCCGAGTTCAGCTGACGGTGAAACTATTTTTATGCCAAATTCGTGCGACATTGATGTTGTTTCACTCAGGGTACAAAACTGAATGTGAAATAAAGTAGCTGTAGGTGTTTATTTTTGCGGTCATATGTTTTTTGCACGCCAGTGGACGTCTCTAAAAGCAATTTTTAATGACAGGAATACATCTTTAATAATATAAATCAAATGTGATAATCCAGACAAAACAAGAAACATGATATTTCAGAAACACGCCTATCAAAACTTAAGTCATTTTTACTGACATTTATCAGATTAAAATACGATTTCAGCTTCCACAAAGTGGTGCTACCTTTTTATGTAGTGACTGTATACGGGATGATTTCCGATTGACACACCACGTGGAATAGGCGCTAAAGCCTAGGCCTACGTCCATGAGTATCTTTTTTAAAGATAGGCATTCCCGTCCAGACACATATAACTTTCTTGTTGGGTTCTCAAAAGCTTTAATTTCTCAGAAGCTTGTAAATATGTTGTCATTGTTTGCTAGCGTTACAGTCACACCTCTCAACACTTGAGCAATGTTTACTTACGGTGATCAGATGAAAAGATGATTTAACTCCAGTAGTGGTGCTGCCCCTTGTGGCTGTTTACGGGATGATTTCCAAACGAGGATGGATTTGAGTCTTGGCGCCAATGTTTATCCAGTCACGAGTCACAGACTCGCCGCGTCATGGACTGGTCTATCGACGCGGTATGTTTGGGGGAGACGCCGATTCTGGTGTGCGACTCGATAATTTTATATTAATACTAAAACATTCAAAGGTGTGTGTTTATAATTTATACATAGTTTCGAAGAACTGATTGTTAAACAAATGCTCAATAAATTTACTTTACTTGGTATTTATATTTGATAAAAAATACAATTCTCTACCCCGGAAAATGTGGACCTTTTATAATTTGGGGGGAGGCGCACGCACCCCCCCCCCCCCCCCCCCCTGGTCGAGACAAAAGTGGGCCCACTGGCCCGCTTTCTCTCCACAGCCTTAAAACTCTGACCAATATATTGGGTCAGGGTATTACGGGATATGTGGTAAGTGTGTAGGATAATACTACTACCACT
Source organism: Hydrolagus colliei (assembly GCA_035084275.1). Taxonomy (NCBI): domain Eukaryota; kingdom Metazoa; phylum Chordata; class Chondrichthyes; order Chimaeriformes; family Chimaeridae; genus Hydrolagus; species Hydrolagus colliei. The sequence continues at coordinate 5,866,658 of CM068763.1, read as the reverse complement.
TCTACCAATGATAATCCTTGCATTTGACATAGTGCTTTCATGCCTTCTAGGCATCTCAAAGCACTTCACAGAATATATTGTAAAATGAATTGACTGTATATATGTGAGCAAAACACAGCAACAACAACAACAACAACAAATTAGACTTATAGAGCGACTTTCACGTCGGGATGACATCCCAAGGCCCTGCACAGGAGGCGTGTGACCTGAGCTGGGAGGGGAGTGTTCGGGAGGGGGTGAAAAACGTGGGGGAGGTCGAAAAGTTAGGTGGGGAACAAAAGGCACGGTCGAAAAGGAAAGTCTTCAAACCGGCCTTGAAAGAGGAAAGAGAAGAAACAAGGCGGAGGGATTGGGGGATGGAATTCCATAGGGTGGGAGCGGAGAAGCTGAAGGCCCGGACTCCGATGGTGGGGCGGTTTGGGCGGGGGGCTTGGAGCAGGCCAAGTCCTGCTGAACGGAGGGTCCAGGTGGCCTTATAGGGGGAAAGTAAATCGGATAGATAGGGCGGGGCGAGGCCCTGTAAGGCTTTGAAAACGAGGACAAGGATCTTGAACTCGATCCTCTGGAGGATGGGGAGCCAGTGGAGACGGGCGAGGGTGGGGGTTATGTGGACACGGAGGCGGGAGCGGGATAATACACGGGCTGCAGAGTTTTGGATGACCTGCAGCCTGTGAATGGAGGAGCTGGGGAGGCCAACGAGGAGAGAGTTTCCGTAGTCCAGCTGTGAGGTGATGTACGCGTGCAGCAGCCAATTGTGCACAGCAGTGTCACACAAACAGTTGTGGATTTTTTTTAAATCATACTTATTTTGATTTTATTTATTAATTATGATTTATAAACTAGTAATGATTTATGTAGTATTCAATTAATTCATTTAATTTTTAGGAGGTATTACTATTAGGCTTGTGCAGAAAGGTAACTTGCCCAAAGTTTCATTCTGCCTGGATTTGAACACAGGTCTCTCGCTTGTAAAGAGTTACAGGACTCCACCGAGATACAAATTATAACTGGATACTGTAATTGGACTAAAGCTAACAGATCAGCCAAAATCTTATAGAATGGAGGAACACGCTCGAGGAGCTGAATGACCAACTCCTGTTTCTGTGTTTTTATTCAAAAGCCTTAAGAACAGATTTCTCTGGAGTGTGCAGCCTTGATTGTATGGAGCAGCTTTGAGATATCCATTACGATTTGCGACGTCCTCCCAATGTGAAAGGTGCTATAAACATTTAATAATAATAATGCTAGCATGTGATATAGTGCTTTTCACGTCTTCTAGACGTCTCAAAGTGCTTCACAGAATATACTATAACGTGATTTTACTGTATTTATGTGGCCAAACGCGACAGCCAATTGCACACAGCAGTGTCTCACAAACAGTCGATTCAAATGACCAATTTATTATTGCTTTTTTAGAGATTATTATTAGGCGTGTGGAGTAACGAAACTTACTCCACACGCCTAATAAGGTTTCGCCCTGCCTGGAATTGAATCCAGGTCTCTCAATTAAATGGTGAGTGCTCTAACCACTGAGCTACAGGACTCCACGTTAATATTGTTACTGTCAGTTTTAACTGTTATTGAAATATTAGAAAATGTGGGTACATTTTCTCCTCTGTGAGTCACATCTCAACGGGGTTATCCATCACCCGTCAAAACATTAGTGAACACTTGGAGAGGTATGAGCTTGTGAAAGAGTTAGGTTTGAGAAGTGTAGATTGTGTCTAACTAATTCAGTTTGATTTTTTTGAGGTAGTCACTGAATTAGTGGATAATAGTGTAGATTCATAGATTCATAGAATTTTACGGCACAAAAGGAGGCCATTCGGCTCATCTAGTCTGTGCCGGCTCTTTGAAAAGAGCGATTCAATCCCACTGCCCTGCCCGCTCCCCATAGCCTAATAGACCTGTTCTCCCTAAATAAAGATTGAATTCCCTTTTAAAAGTTGTTATCGAATCAGCCTCCACCACCTTTTCAGGCAATGCATTCCAGATTTGAACAACTCGCTGAGTGAAAAAAATTCTCCTCAGCTCCCCTCTACTTCGCCTTGAAACTATTTTAAATCAGTGACCACGAGTCACAGATTCACCCACGAGTGGAAATAGTTTTTCTCTATTTGCCCTGTCGAAACCCCTCATGATCTTATAAACCTCTATTAGGTCTCCCCTCAATCTTCTCTGCTCCAGAGAGAATAACCCAAGCCTATCTAGCCTCTCCTCATAGCTGAAGTCCCTCAATCCTGGCACCATCCTATTAAATCTTCATTGTACCCTTTCCAATGCCTTCACATCCTTTCTGTAGTGTGGTGACCAGAATTGAACACAGTATTCCAGCTGAGGCCTCACCAAAGTCCTATAGAGGTTAGTCAGCACTTCCTGACTTTTGTACTCTATACCCCTATTTATAAAGCCTAGTATCCCATATGCCTTCTTAACAGCCTTGTCTACCTGTCCTGCCAGCTTCAACGAGTCACTAACACAAATCCCCAGGTCTCTCTGTTCATTCACACCATTTAAAATTGTACTATCTAGCCTATATTACCTCCCTTCATTTCTTCTCCCAAAATGCATCACCTCACACTTCTCTGCATTAAACTTCATCTGCCATGTGTCTGCCCACTTTACCAATTTGTCGAAATCCTCTTGCAGATGGCTACTATCCTCCTCACTATTTACTATTCTCCCTAACTTAGTGTCATCTGCAAACTTGGAAACTGTACTCTGTACACCCAAGTCCAGATCATTGATGTAGATTACAAACAGCAATGGTCCCCAAACTGATCCCTGTGGCACACCACTGCTCACTTCCCTCCAATCTGAAAAACAGCCGCTCACTACAACTCTCTGCTTTCTGTCTCGCAGCCAGTTGTGGATCCACGCTGCCACTGTCCCTTTTACGCCATGGGCCTTTAATTTCATAATAAGTCTCTCATGTGGCACTTTGTCAAATGCCTTTTGAAAGTCCATGTAAACTACATCAACTGCGCTACCATTATCCACCCATTCCGTTACCTCATCAAAAAATTCTATCAGATTTGTAAGGCATGATTTGCATTTAACAAATCCATGTTGACTGTCCTTTATTAGCCTATGGATGTTGTTTATATGAACTTTCAGAAGATATTTGATAAGGATCGACACAAAAGATTATAGATGTTTTGATAAGGTGGTTACAAACACTATTTCCTCTGGTGGGGGAATCTAGAACCAGGGGTCGTCATCTTATAATTAGGGCTGGGCCATTCAAGAATGAAATTAGGAGGAGTTGATGATTTGTAATGTCCTCCTGACATGAAAGGTGCTGTACAAATGTAATGTGTTTTTGTTGCTGACAGTTTGAAATGCTACAAAAATGTGGGAACATTTTCTCCTCTGTGAGTCACATGTTAACGGGGTATTGTGATGGCAGAGCTGTCTATTGGCTGTTGATGTGGGTGGGGTCAGACGATGATGTCTCCAGGCTGACACCCCAGGGTATCACAGGGGGGGGATTGTGATGTCAGACCCGGCGATGGGTTTGTGGGGAAACGTTGTCTGTTTCCCCTTCAGTTAAGACGGGAGAGCGAGAAAGGAGGTCTTAACTGCTGTCATCACTATTTGAAAAATAGTTAAATCTATTTTCACACACAATGGCACAACAATTGGAGAGGTATGAGCTTGTCAAAGAGTCAGCATGGGTTTGTGAAGGGGAGGTTGTATCTGGCTAGTCTGGTTGGATTTTTTTGAGTTGGTCATTACAATAGTGGATAAGAGAGTGTCTATGGATGTCGCTTCATGGACTTTCAGAAGGCATTTGATAAGGATCGAAACAAAATATTATAGATGTATTGATAAGGTAGTTACAAACACTATTTCCTCTGGTGCAGGAATCTAGAACAAAGGGAGCGGGTCATCTTATAATTAGGGCTGCACTATTTAGGAATGATAACAGGATGTGGTTTACCACTCAACGTTTAATGGAAAGCTGGACCTCTGCTGTGAAAGGCTGTGGATCTATTCACAACTTTGAGACAGAGATAGATACCTATCTGTAAGGTCAATGTATTAAGGGATATGGGAAGGATGGATGGGGTTGGAGGATTAATTGGACGTGAGGTGCAGATCATCCACAATCTGAAAGAATGGCGCAACAGGCTGGAGGGGCTGACTGGCCAATTCCTGTTTCTATATTTTTGTTCAAAAGCCAGAAATGATTTAAAAATAGATTTATTTGGGTTGAAGTTTGCTTGTGTGTGGGCTGCTTTGATGTTTTGCAATGTCCCCCTGACATGAAAGGCGCTATACAAATGTAATGTGTTTTTGTTGCTGTCAGGTTGAAATGTTACAAAAATGTGGGGACATTTTCTCCTCTGTGAGTCACATGTTAACGGGGTATTGTGATGGCAGAGCTGTCTATTGGCTGTTGATGTGGGTGGGGTCAGACGATGATGTCTCCAGGCTGACACCCCAGGGTATCACAGGGGGGGGATTGTGATGTCAGACCCGGCGATGGGTTTGTGGGGAATCATCTGATTGTCCGTTGGGGCTGAAGAGAGGGTGGGATCATCAGGTAAAAGCAGTGACTGCACAACATCAAGAATAGAAGAAACAGGAAGCAGCCAGGATTATTATCATTATTATTATAATCTCTCTTCAGCCTTACAAACCTGGAGGCCAGAGAACTGACGACAACAACAACAACTACAACATCAACAACAACTACAACAACTACAACAACTACAACAACTACAACATCAACTACAACATCAACTACAACTACTACTACTGCTACAAAAACAACAACAACAAAGCCTCCTATTTACTTTGGGCCTTCCAAGCCAGACAGCATGTCAGAGCGCTCACAGGCAAAGGAGGAGAAACCACGTCCCAAAGTGAGTGCATGGGCGGGGCTTGGGAGGGGGAAAGAGATGAGAGGTTATTGACAGTCCCATCACAGGATGTCCTGGGCCTGACACACATTCTGGGACATATGGCGGCAAATTTAAATAGTTGTTATTCAGCCCCTGACTGTGACGCACAGGACAGTGGCCGGGGAGTGTGGAGATCTCCCTGATCTGAGAGGCTCCTCCAACACACAGCAAGGGGTGCGGCAGGGTGTACAGTGTCCAGTCAATAAGTCAATATTCACACCCCAACACCCAGACACAGTTCAGGAGATCTCGCACTCTCACTGCCCATGTACACAGCCCGTCAGTCTGGGAATGTCCAAGGCCAGTGATCTGTTGAATGACATTAGAGTCTGGGTCAGAATCAGGAAAAATCAATATTAAAACCATTTCCCACAGTATTGTCACTGTCTGCTGGATGAGGAGGGCCGTGTGCCTGACCGTCTGACTGGGGTGGATTCAGTCTAAATGACAATCCATTTCTTTCTCAGGAAAAACTATCGTTGAGGGAGCATTTGGAGAAATTCCCGGATGCATCCAATGAGGTAATATAATTTGAAATATCACCAATCACATTGTCAAGGATATACTGTGAAGTGTAGTGACGGTGTATTTTCGGGCGAAATATGGCAATCAGTTGCACACAGAGGTTTCCCACAAACACCATACAGGAGACATGTTTGACTTTGCCAACTTCCTGCTCACTTGACTTCACAACTCTCCCTCTAGAAACTGCAGATTATTCATAACTCTGCAGCTCATGTCCCATTCGTTGCCAAGCTCCGCAAACCGATCCCTCACATCCTTGCCCGTCTTCACTGCTGCTCATTCAATACTTCATTCCAAGCTTCAAAGCTTTCCATGTTCTTGCTCCTCTGATGTCTTAGTCCCAAATCAGTCTGTCTGCTTCCTCCGTTCGGTGGACATCAGGTTCAAAGTATTTGCTGCCCTACCCTTAGCTCTCGAGCATTGAGATCTCTGCCCCCACATTGTGGAGTTTTGACCCACAATCCCTCCATTTTACCCACGGTCTTGCCTTCTTCATGTCCCTTCTCAAGACAATCCATTTCAACCATGGCTGAGCTGCGGGTTTGAATCAATAAAGAGCAGGGCAGGCGACACAAAGTTGGCCGGTGCCCACTGAGCAGAGGAACAGCTTTGAGTTAAGACATGGAGTCCGTACACACTAACAGCAGCTTCGTATTTCAGGAAGAACAGCATCTGGACAATCTTGACCTGGCGCTTGCATGGGCTCAGGAGGAAGAGGAGCGCCAAGCGAACCTGGTGAGTTTCAGACCTAGAGACTCAGTGAGTTACAGCTCAGCCGGGTTTGGAGACTCGACATTCTCCTGCCCAATCCTGCGATGTCTTCAGGCAGAAATTGTCGCCAGGGCCTTGCAAGCAGCTAATCCTCTCCTTTGTGTCTTTGCTGCAGGTCAAGAGCATCGAAGCGGAGAGGGAGGAGAAGAGCAGGTAAAGGTTTTGAAACAACTCCGCAAACTCAAATCCCTTTTTCTCAAACTCTATGTTTCTACCTTTAGACACTCCACAGAAACTAATCACTTATTCCTCAAACCGTAGCCATCCCTTGCTCGGTGCTCCCGGTATCTGTGTAGTTATTTGAAACCAATATTAACATCTTTGTTTATCATGGCAATTTGTTGTTGTTTGTTAGGCAACAGAATGCTGAAAAAGGAGGGGAGGAACAAGCATCTCAACGAATGACATTCCCACTGACCGTGAGTGAGCAGGCGGGCAAGTCACTGTGTAAATGACGGACCGAGGGAGCTGGCAATTTACAGAATAGCGTAGACAGTGGTGACCGGTAACATCCCAGTCACGTCCAGCGCAGCAACACATCTCATTTGTACAATCCCTTTCACCTATCTCCTTCCTCCCTGTGGGGAGTATGGATCATAATTCTTACAATATTAATCCTTCCATTTGATGCAGCGCCTCATCAGGTCATTCAGGCATCTCAAAGCGCTTCAGCAGGGATACTGTAAACTATTTCCCAAATTATTCTCACTGTCTTTTGTGCGTTTGAAAGTCATGTAATTTATTGTTGCTGTGGTCTGCTGGGTGAGGAGGGCCATGTGTCTGACCACCTGACTGGGAGCCAGGCTGAATGACAATCCATTATTTTCTCCTCAGGAAGAAGAAATAATGATTGCACGGTGCTGGGAATTTTTGTTATCCCCCCCCTCCAACCAGGTAACAACAATAATCCTTGTATTTGGTTCAGTGGCTGATCACGTCGTCCGGTTGCGTACAGCAGTGTCCCACAAACATCCAAGGAGTGAATGAGAGACAGTCATTGGGAGACATGGGTCCACATCGGTCACTGAACTAGCCAATGGAACACATACATAAGCCCCAGCTTTACTTGGGACTCCCCCTCCGGCATCCAGCACATGGCAATTCCTGATCCAAATGCACTGCTGGACACTGACAGCTACCATCCCAGTCAGTGGGAGGCTGGCAAGTGTGTCTCAGGTGGCATTGAGTTCCTGAGTGGGATACCCAGAAGAATGTCTCGGGAGTGTGGAGTTTTCCCTGATCTGAGAGGCTACAGGAGGAGGAGGAGGGAGGACAATCCCCAGTGAATCTCCAGGAAAAACACACAGAAACAATACCGGAAACTAGATCCTCTCATTCCCTTACAGTGGATGGGACATCCCAAAGCTCTCAATAGTTAAGGATCATTAGCATCAAGGTGCTGAGTCCACACGCACTAACAGCTGCTTTGTGTTTCAGGAAAAAGGCATCTCTTCGCCGCTCGACTTGCAGCTGGTGATGGCGCAAGAGGCCCTTGAACAGCAGGTCAAAGTGGTGAGTGTCAGACAGAGACTCACCGAGTTACAGGGCAGCTGGGTTTGTAGCTTTGACATTTTCCAGCCCAATCCTGCAATGTCTTTAGACAAATACGGCAGCTGTGTGTTTGCCAGCAGCTGATCCTTTCCCTTCTGTCTCTGTTCCAGGTCAAGACCATTGCCGCGGAGAGGGATGAGGCGAGGAAGAAGTAAGGTTTTTGCTTTGTCCCCACACTCCACAAACTCCCCCCAAACCCCTCTGCCTCTGACCTGCTCTTTCTGCCTTTAACGTTCGCTCAGAAACTCGTCAATTTGGCTGTTCCTTTGCTTGCTATCCTCAAACCCTGCCCGTCTCCCGGCTGCTCCGAACTCTCGGTGTCTGTGTGAAGCTCTTTGGAACGTGAGTGCAATAGAGCCGCAGTGTTTATGTTGTTGTTGTTTGTTAGGCTCAGGAATAACGTGGAAGAGGAAGACCAGGTGCCGGAGAAGGAGGTCACACAAGTGATTGATGTCACAGAGACCGTGAGTGAGGGCAGGCGGGCGAGTGGTTGTGTAACTGATGGGCCGCGGGAGTAGGCATTTTACAGAGCAGTATAGATGGTGTTCGCTGGTAACAGTCACATCCAGCGCAGCACCACGTACCACTCGTACAATCCCTGTCATCTGTCATCTTGATATTGGGAGTCTGGATAGTAATTATTTGAACTAGAATCCTTCCATTTGATACACTTATCATGTCTTTCCGATTTCTCAAAGTGCTTCTCCGGAGTTACTGTAAACTATTTCCCATAGGAAGCTCACTGTCTTTCGTGTATTGTGATGTCCTCCAGACAGGAAATGCTCTACAAAAATATCATTTGATGTTGTTGTGGTCTGGTGGGCAAGGATCGCTGTGATCCTGACCATGTGTGACTGGGAGCCAGGCTGAATTACAATCCATTTCTTTCTCAGCAAGCAGTAATGCTAAAAAGGTGCACGGGATCCCTACTTTTGAAGCCCTCCAATCAGCCAATACAAATAATAATAATAATAATAATAATAAAAGTAATAGTCATGTTTGCATTTGATACATTGGCTGATCAATGTCCCACAAAAAAAGGGGATTACACTTTCCAGTTGATTTCCAGCTAAAACACACAGAAACCGCTCAGCAAACTAGACACTCTCTGCTGCTTTAGAGATGCTCTGGACAGTTATGGATAGTTAGATTCAAGACACCAAGTCCGCTTACAATAACAGTTGCTTTGTGTTTTAGGATGAAGAACACTCTTCTCCTCTTCACCTTGAATTGGCAATGCCACAAGAGGATCAAGACCAGCATCAAGCCGAAGTGGTGAGTGTCATACCTAGACACACCAGGTCACAACGTGGCTGGGTTTGAAGATTTGACATTCTCCAGGCCAATCCTGCAATATCTTCAGACAGACATGTCCACCAGTGCCTTGCCAGCAGCTAATCCTCTCCTTTCTGTCTCTTTTCCAGGTCATTAGCTTTGCAGTGGAGAGGGATGAAGCGAGGAGCATGTAAGGTTTTTTCTATCTCCCCACTTTGTACAAAATCCCTCTGCCTTGGACCTTCTCTTTCAAAGTTCTCTCAGAATCTAATGACTTTGGCCGTTCCTTTGTTCACTATCCTCAAATCTTTGCCCGACTGCTCGTATCTCCCGGAATCTGTGAAGCTCTTTGAGACCTGAGTCCAATGTTAGTGGCATCGTTTTTATAGGAAAATTGTTGTTGTTTCTTAGGTTCGGGGAACATCAGGACGAGCTGGTTCCAAAACAGGAGGAGGAACACATAGATGTGGACCTCATAGATACCGTGAGTGAGGCCAGGACTGGCAAGTCACTGTGTGATTGACAGGCTGAGGGAGCGGGTAGATTACAGAGCAGCATAGATGGTGGCGACCAGTAACATCACAGTCACGTCCAGCGCAGCAACAAGTCCCACCGAACAGTCCCTGCCACCTGACACCTCACTTTCAGGAGTCTGGATAATAATTATAATAATCCTTCCATTTATTAAAACATTGCTTTATTATGTTATTCAGCCTTCTCAAACCTCTTCACCAGTGATACTGTAAATTCTTTCCCCAATTTTAAACCTCAGTCAGGTGTCATTGAGCTCCTGAATGGGAGTGTGGAGATATATATGATCCAAGACGATATTCACACAAACAGGAGGTGTGAGTACAATCTCTAGAAAATTCCCAGCGAAAGCCCACAGCAAACGTGTCTCTCTCACCCTGCTGCAGTGGAGAAGACAATCCCAAGTCTCTGGATAGTTAAGGATAGTTAGAGTGAAGACAGTTAGTCTGCAAACACTAACAGCTGCTTTGCATTTCAGGATGAAGAACTCCCTACAACTGACCAGGAGTTGAAGAGGCCAACTGAGGCTAAGGAGGAACCTGAAGCCAACCTGGTGAGTGTCAGACCCAGAGACTCATGGAGTTACAGCGCAGCTGGGTTTGGATGCTTGACATTCTCCAATCGAATCCTGCAATGTCTTCAGACAGACATGTCTACCAGTGACTTACCGGCAGCTAATCATTTTCTTTTCTGTCTCTTTTCCAGGTCATCAACTTTACTGAGGAGAGGGATGAGGCGAGGAGCACGTAAGGTTTTTTCTATCTCCCCACTGCACAAAATCCCTCTGCCTTGGACCTTCTCTTTCAAAGTTCTCTCATAATCTAATGACTTTGGCCTTTCCTTTGTTCACTATCCTCAAATCTTTGCCCGACTGCTCGTAGCTCCCGTAATCTGTGTGAAGCTCTTTGAGACCTGAGTCCAATGTTAGTGACATCGTTTTTATAGTCAAATTGTTGTTGTTTCTTAGGCTCGGGGAACATCAGAACGAGCTGGTTCCAAAACAGGAGGAGGAACACGTAGATGTGGACCTCATAGATACCGTGAGTGAGGCCAGGACTGGCAAGTCACTGTGTAATTGACAGGCTGAGGGAGCGGGTGGTTTACAGAGCAGCACAGATGGTGGCGACCGGTAACATCACAGTCACGTCCAGCACAGCAACAAGTCCCACCGTACAGTCCCTGCCACCTGGCACCTCACTTTCAGGGGTCTGGATAATAATTATAATAATCCTTCCATTTTTTAAAACATTGCTTTATTATGTTATTCAGCTTTCTCAAACCTCTTCAACAGTGATACTGTAAATTCTTTCCTCAATTTTAAACCTCAGTCAGGTCTCATTGAGCTCCTGAATGGGAGTGTGGAGATATATATGATCCAGGACGATATTCACACAAACAGTAGGTGTGAGTACAATCTCTAGAAAATTTCCAGCGAAAGCCCACAGCAAACGTGTCTCTCTCACCCTGCTGCAGTGGAGAAGACATCCCAAGTCTCTGGATAGTTAAGGATAGTTAGAGTGAAGACAGTTAGTCTGCAAACACTAACAGCTGCTATCTTTTCAGGAAAAAGAACTCCCTACAACTGACCAGGAGTTGGAGAGGCCAACTGAGGCTAAGGAGGAGCCTCAAGCCAACCTGGTGAGTGTCAGACCCAGAGACTCATGGAGTTACAGCGCAGCCGGGTTTGGATGCTTGACATTCTCCAGCCCAATCCTGCAATGTCTTCAGACAGACATGTCCACCAGTGCCTTACCGGCAGCTAATCCTTTTCTTTTCTGTCTCTTTTCCAGGTCAACAGCTTTGCTGAGGAGAGGGATGAGACAAGGAGCACGTAAGGTTTTTTCTATCTTCCCACTTTGCACAAAATCCCTCTGCCTTGGACCTTCTCTTTCAAAGTTCTCTTAGAATCTAATGACTTTGGCCATTCCTTTGTTCACTATCCTCAAACAACAACAACAACAACAAATTACATTTATAGAGCGCCTTTCACGTCGGGAGGACGTCCCAAGGCGCTGAACAAGAGGCGTGTGACCCGAGCTGGGAGGGGAGTGTTTGGGAAGGGGTGAAACACGAAGGGGAGGTAAAGGAGTTCGGGGTAGAACAAAAGGCACGATCGAAGAGGAAAGTCTTCAAATCGGCCTTGAAAGAGGAAAGTGAAGAGGCGAAACGGAGGGATTGAGGGATGGCATTCCATAAGGTGGGAGCGGAGAAACTGAAGGCCCGGCCTCCGATGGTGGGGCGGTTCGGGCGGGGGGTTTGGAGCAGGCCAAGTCCTGTTGAACGGAGGGTCCGGGTGGGCGTGTAGGGGGAGAGTAGATCGGTTAGGTAGGATGGGGCAAGGCCGTGTAAGGCCTTGTAGGTGAGGACGAGGATCTTAAACTTGATCCTCTGGAGGATGGGGAGCCAGTGGAGACGGGCGAGGGTGGGGGTTATGTGGTCACGGAGGCTGGTGCGGGATAGTACACGGGCTGCAGAGTTTTGGATGGCCTGCAGCCTATGAATGGAGGAATTGGGGAGGCCGACTAGGAGAGAATTTCCATAATCCAGCCGTGAGGTGATGTAAGCATGCACAAGTGTTTCGGCAGCGCGGGGGGTAAGATAGTTGCGGAACCTGGCAATGTTGCGCAAAACCTGCCCTTTGCCCAGCTGATGATAGCTCCTGGAATGTAAGTGAAGGTCTTTGAGACCTGAGCACAATGTGAGTGACATCGTTTTCACAGGCGAATTGTTATTGTTGTTTCTTAGGCTGGAGGAACATCAGGAAGAGCTGGTTCCAGAGCAGGAGGAGGAACATGTAGACATGGACCTCCACGATACCGTGAGTGAGGGCAGGCTGGCAAGTCACTGTGTAATTGACAGGTCGTGGGAGCGGGTGGTTTACAGAGCAGCATAGATGGTGGCGACCGGTAACATCACAGTCTCGTCCAGCGCAGCAACAAGTCCCACCACCTGACGCCTCGCTTTCAGGAGTCTGGATAATAATTATAATAATCCTCCCATTTGAAACATTGCTTTATTATGTTATTCAGACTTCTCAAAACTCTTCACCGGTGCTTTGGATGCTTGATATTCTCCAGCTGAACCATGCAATGTCTTTAGACAGACATGTCCTCCAGGGCGTAGCCGGCAGTTAATCCTTTCCTTTCTGTCTCTTCTCCAGCTCAACAGCATCTCCCTGGAGACACACAAGGCGAGCAGCAAGTAAGGGTTTTCCTATGTCCCCGCTCTACGCAAACTCCCCCCAAATTCCTTTGCTTTGCACACTATCTTTCTGCCTTCACAGTTCTTTGAGAAACAAGTCATTTTAGCAGTTCCTTCAGTTGCCCTACTCAAACCCTGCCCTTCCCCCGGCTGCTCGGAGCTCCCAATAACTGTGTGAAGTGCCTTGAAACCCGAGTCGGTTGTTTCTGAGCAGAATTGTTTTTAAGGGAAAATTGTTGTTTGTTAGACTTAGCACAAAGCTGGAAGAGCTGTTGACGGGGGAGAACGAGGAGGTTCATGTGGATGTCCCGGAGACAATGCTTGACGGCAGGCCAGTGAGTTACTGTTTTTGTCTAAGGGCACGGGGTAGCGGGGGTTTTACATAGCAGCTTACACAGTGGTGCTCGCTAACATACACGACAGTATCACGTCATCACCTGTACATTGCCGGTCACTTGTCACCTCGCTGTCATAAGTCTGGATAATAATGATTACCATAATAATCCTTGCCTTTGGTACAATCAAAGGCTTCAAACCACAACTTTGTGACAGGTGCCTGAATGGTACCACTAAGCCAGGCTGTGAGCGAGTGGCTGAAGCTTTCACTTTGTCTTTAGGAAGAACAGTCGAAGGAGGAAGTACAGGAGAGACAGAGTGATCAGGTAATGTAAAAAATGATATGATCCCAGGAGATATGCAGGAGGTGCACGGAGCTCTAGACTGTTTTGAAGCTGATTTTCAATGACACTGTCTAATCTCTAGCAATTTCTGTCTCCACAGACATCAGTAGAAGACAGAAGGGAGGAACTCTCCAGGGGTAAGCAAAAGTCTCTGGCCGTTTCACAGTGGGTGTGATCCCCACTCAGTGGCTCCTCACCCAGTGGGGCAGGGGGTGTCTCTGCCCATCAGCTCAGGGGCTGGAGACTGTACCTGGGAACAGGAATTGTGGCTTCAGATCCCAGCGGATCCCCTCAGCTTGTCACCCTTTCCAGGGAAGTTGAACCAGCAGCATGTCTGAGAAGGTGGCATCCTGGAGGAGAAAGGGTTTTGTGTTTGCTGAGCTGCCCGGTCCAAAGGCCTGATCTCACTCCGCGTTTCATTCTCTCCTCTACTCGAGCCTCGTCTCTTAATCATTTTGATCCTAATCCTCGAATCCTGCTCGTAGCCGAGTGAGACCTTTAGGTTTGCAGAACAGTTGGTCTGGCGGGAATGGCTCGCGTGTGGGAGGCCCATTGTCAACAAGTCTTTTTACTTTCCCACCAGGAGCAGCAGCAGCTGAAAAGAAAGTGAAGAAGAAGAAAAGGTACAGTGACACTCTCATGGTGATGCTTTCTCAGTTGCACACTGAGGCTTATTGAGGAAACGGCTGGTGCTGTGAGGGGGAGATATTTGGGGTGAAATAGGTTGAATGGACTTGTTAATCGACACCTCCCTGTTAATGTCCAGCTGTTTCCTGTTGTACCTGGGACTCATTGATGTTTCCTCTCAAACCCACAGAAAATGCTGCTGGTGCTGTTTTCCTTGGAGGAAAAGGGCTGAGGATTGAGGGCAACAGACAATCCTCTCCTCTCCTCTCGCTGGACTGTGGCTCCTCTGCTCCTATCTTTGGAGGACCATCTTATTATTATATTATTATTATCGTTATTGTTGTTAAGTTTCCATTAAGTTACATTTCTACAGTTTGCATTATTAATATTGAGTGTTAAGTTTTATGTTTCTTATTACTATTTTCATTCCACAATTTTGTACTTTTCATATTATTATTGCATGTATTCACATTATTACAAATATTATATTATCATTACATTATCATTTTGTTGTAAAAAGTATAATTAATAATAAACCTTAACTTTTTTGAGACAAACTCTGAATGGGCTCTTCACTGTGGCGCCTGGTTGGGTGGTTGCGGGGAGTGAACGGAGCGAGGAGGGGCGCAGGTTCCAGTCTGGTCTCATTAAACAGCGACGGTAATCTGTGACCAGACTCTGAACTTGGGGAACAACCTTGGTCTGGGTGAACTCCAGCCACGACTCGGTGAGAAACCAATCTCAGGTTGTTAAGCCAGAAGTTGGGCACATTGAGGTGTCAGGTTGATCTCAGAATGTATTAGATATGTCAGTGAGGGTCTCAGTCCCATCAGGTGTGGAACAAGCCTGATCTGAGTGACCGGCAAGATCTTGAGAAACCCGGGTAAACTGAGCGAGCGGGAACTGAGAGCAGTGAGCGAGGGTCGAAGTTTATTGTCGACCAAAGCCGGGGGAAATAGTCTGTGGGTGGGCCCTGGGGGGTGAGAAACTTCAAGTCTCCATTCTGTACAAAGGAGCCAGAGAAGCCGAGGCAACGGCCAAACCAACGTGTAGTAGTGAGCGACCGGTGAGGACAAGTTCCTGCTGCTCCAGGCGCGGGGGCCATCATATCACCGTAGCTCAGTGGTTACAGCACTCGCCTTATAATAATAATAATAATTATTATTATTATTATAATTATCCTTGCATTTCATATAGCGCTTTTCAGATCTTATCAATTTCTCAAAGCGCTTCACAGAATATACTGTAAAGTTAATTGACTGTATATTTGTGGGCTAAACGCGGCAGCCAATTGCGCACAGCAGCGTCCCACAAACAGTCATGAATTGAAAATGACCAGTTCTTATTATTGTGGTCTTAAAAGTGTGAAACCTGTGTTCAAATCCAAGCAGATCCGGGCGAAACCTTGGGCAAGTTTCTTTACTCCACACGCCTAATAATATTCCGTTCAAAAAAAAACACAATAATAAAAATTGCTCATTTCAATCCACGACTGTTTTCAATCTACGGCTATTGGAGACAGGAAAGTGGGAGGGGATGGGTGAGTGAGGGGATGAGGGGGGTTTGGCTTAGGTTCCTGAGACAGACAGGGCGGGGAGCACAATCAAGCTGAAGGATGCAAATACACTTACCTGACCCTGGCGTGTATGAAAAGGGTGTCAGGAAGTGAGGTCAGGCAGCCGGACTGAGCCGCTGTTCAGGGGAGTTTGAGGTGTAAAAATGGGACCAAATCATAACCAAAATTGAACAAAATGAATAAGAATGATAATAATAATCATAACAACGATAATATAATCCACAGAGAAGAGGATCAGATGAGCCACGATCCAGCCAGAGGAGAGGAGAGGATTGTCTGTTGCCTTCAATCCTCAGCCTTTTTCCTCCAGGGAAATCAACACCAGCAGCATTTCCTGTGGGTATGACAGGAAACATCAATAAGTCCGAGGTACAAACAGGAAACAGCTGGTTATTAACTGGGAGGTGTCCATTAACAAGCCCATTCAACCTATTTCACCCCAAACTTTCTGACTCCCATCGAACAAAACCCCCTCACAGCTCCAGCCATTTCCTCAATACGTCCACGATCCCTGGGCTCCAACAGTCTTCCTGGTAACCGAGAGCAACCAACAGTGATCCTGAGTAAATAAATAAAACACAAAATACATGCTGCTTGACCTGCTGGGTTTTCCCAGCAACTTCTGTTTTTGTTTCTCAGTAAATAAATGTTGGCTGAAGCCTGTGCCAACTCTGCCCTTCACCATCATAAGCCTCAGTGTGCGACTGAGAGCGTCACCAAGAGAGTGTCACTGACAACATTTTTAGAGCGCCTTTCACGTCGGGAGGACGTCCCAAGGCGCTGAACAGTTAGGTCGGGACCCGAGCAGGGGGCGGAAGGGTCGGTGTAGGGGCAGGGGAAGGAGAGTAGGAAAGGGGGGAGAGTTAGGAGGGCAGCGGAAGGCCTGGTCAAAGAGAGATTGAGAGAGAGATTCACTCAGAGAGTATCATGAGAAAGCATCACTGTATCTTTTCCTCTTCTTATTCTCCTTTGCTGCTGCTGCTTCTTCTCCTGGGGGGAAAACAAAAAGACTTGTCGACAATGACCCTCCCACACACAAGCCCTTCCTGCCAGACCAACTGTTCTGCAAACGTAAACGTCTCGCTCGGATACGAGCAGGATACAAGGTTAAGGAGCAAAATGAGAGATGAGGCTCCGGTGTGGTGGGGGTGTAGGTGGGGGAGGGGGGAAGTGAGGGGGGAATGAAACGTGGAGTGAGATCAGGCCTTTGGACCGGGCAGCTCAGCAAACACAAGACCCTTTCTCCTCCAGGATGCCACCTTCTCAGACATGCTGCTGGTTCAACTTCCCTGGAAAGGGTGACAAGCTGAGGGGATCCGCTGGGATCTGAAGCCGCAATTCCTGTTCCCAGGTACAGTCTCCAGCCCCTGAGCTGATGGGCAGAGACACCCCCTGCCCCACTGGGTGAGGAGCCACTGAGTGGGGATCACACCCACTGTGAAACGGACAGAGACTTTTGCTTACCCCTGGAGAGTTCCTCCCTTCTGTCTTCTACTGATGTCTGTGGAGACAGAAATTGCTAGAGATTAGACAGTGTCACTGAAAATCAGCTTCAAAACAGTCTAGAGCTCCATGCACCTCCTGCATATCTCCTGGGGTCACAAACATTTTTACATTACCTGATTTCCTCCTCTTTTTGTTGTTCTTCCTCAAGACAAAGTGAAAGATTCAGCTACTCACTAACAGCCTGGCTTAGTGGAAGGATTCACGCATCTGTCAGAAAGTTGTGGGTTGAAGCCCCACATCAGGACTTAGAATCAGAGAGTTTAAACTGACACATCAGTGCAGTGCTGGGGACTTGAGTGCTGCATTGTCGGAGGCGCTGCATTCTCTAGAAGAGATGCTAATCCGAGCTCCCATCTGCCTTTTCAACTGACGTTATAAATCTTGTGGTACAATTTGAAAATAGAAGGGAATTTTTCTCTCCTGATGCCTTGGCAAACAACGTCCCAGATACAATTGGTCACTCACTCCAATAACAAGAAAATTACATTTGTAAAGCACTTTTCACTTCAGTAGGAAGTCCCGAGGCACTGCCTATTTGTGGGACATCACTGTGCCTAAATTGGCTGCCGCACTTCTCCCAATAGAATAGTCACTATACTTTACAGTATATCCTGTGAAGCGCTTTGAGATGTTCCAAAAACATGATTGTATCAAAGACAAGGATTATGATGCAGACTTATGACAGCGAGGTGACAAGTGACTGGGAATGTACAGATGCTGACGTGATACTGTTGTGTATGTTGGCGATCACCACTGTGTAAGCTGCTATGTAATACCCCTGCTACCCTGTGTCATTAGACAAAAACAGCAACTCACCGGCCTGCTGTCAATCACTGTCTCCGGGATGTCCACCTCTATCACTTTGTTCTCCCCCGTTATCAGCTGTTTTGTGCTTAGCCTAACAAACAACAACAACGTGCCCTCATAAACACCGCGCACAACAGACTCAAGTCTCAAAGAGCTTCACACAAGATCCGAGCAGCTGGGGGAAGGGCAGTGTTTGAGTAGGGTGACCGAAGGAATTGCTTTAATGACTTGTTTCACAAAGAACTGTGAAGGCAGAAAGATAGTGTCCGATGCAATGGAATTTGGGGGGAGTTTGTGTAGAGCGGAATCATACGAAAAACCTTATTCGTTGCTCGCCTCATCCATCTCCACGGATATGCCGTTGACCTGGATAAGAGACAGAAACTGCCAGCTGTGTGTTGGCGGACATGTCTGCCTGAAGACATTGCATGGTTCAGCTGGAGAATGACAAGTGTCCAAACCCGGCCACACTGTAACTCATTGAGTTTCTGGATCTGACACTCACCGGATTGGCTTGATGGTTGTCTTGAGCCTCGTTTGGCCTCAAGAGGGTTAGAGAGTTCTTTATCCTGAAATACAAAGCAGCTATTAATGTTTGCAGACTAACTGTCTTGATTCTAACTATCCTTAACTATCCAGAGACTTGGGATGTCTTCTCCACTGCAGGAGGGTGAGAGAGACACGTTTGCTGTGTGCTTTCGCTGGGAATTATCTAGAGATTGTACTCACACCTCCTGTTTGTGTGAATTTTATCTCAGATCTTAGACATCTCCCCACTCCCAGTCAGCAGCTCAATGACACCTGACTGAGGTTATTTGAGGTTATTTGGGGAAAGAGTTTACAGTATCACTGGAGAATAGGTTTGAGAAGTCTGAATAACGTAATAAAGCAATGTTTCAAATGGAAGGATTATTATAATTGTTATCCAGACTCCTGAAAGTGAGGCATCAGGTGGCAGGGACTGTACGGGTAGGACTTGTTGCTGCGCTGGACGTGACTGTGATGTTACTGGTCGCCACTCTCTATGCTGCTCTGTAATCCACCCGCTCCCTCAACCTGTCAATTACACAGTGATTTGCCAGCCTGCCCTCACTCACGGTATCTAGGAGGTCTATGTCTACATGTTCCTCCTCCTGTTTTGGAACCAGCTCTTCCTGATGTTCCCCGAGCCTAAGAAACAAAAACAACAATTTGCCTATAAAAACGATGCCACTGGAAAAGGAGTCCACTAATCAGCCAATTTCTTACTTGCTACAACAACAACAACTTCAATTTATATAGCGCTCTCCACGCTGGATGGCCTCTGAGAGCACTTCACAATAGCGGATCCAGGGACCAAGCCAGGGGCAGGGGTAGAAAGGTGACCAAAGGCACGGTCGAAGAGAAAAGTCTTCAGCTGGGACCTGAAGCTGAGAAGAGAGGGGGTGAGGCGAAGGTAGTGAGGGAGGGAATTCCAGAGCCTCGGGGCATAGTGGTGAGGCACAGCCACCGAGGGTGGAGCAGAGGATTCGGGGGACATGGAGGAGGCCATACGGAGTGGAGCGAAGGCAATGGGAGCTGGTTTGAGGAGAGAGGAGGTCAGAGAGGTAGGGTGTGCAGAAGAGTGGAGGGATTTGAAAAACAAGGGTGAGGAGGCTGCTTACTGCTAGGTAAACAGACGCATGTGGAGTGAGAAAACTTGACTAATGTTTCACCCTCAGGAATTGAACCCAGGTCCACTTGCTTGTGAGAGGCTATATACACTAATCTACAGGACTCTGAAATATAAATATGGCAATATGCTTTAAATTGGATTTGTTGGCCAGGATAATGAGGGTTAATGGGAGAGTTGGCACCAGCACAGGCACAATGAGTGAAGAGCAAAAAATTGGCATTGGAGGAAATATCATCAGGGCTGATGGGCTGAATGGCCTCCTTCTGTGCTGTGATTTCTGTGATTCTGTAGCCTGACCCCAAACCTCCCTGAACAGCTGTTGATGGAAGATGTTGCACATCCCTACAGAGGAAGAAAGACAAGGAGCTACAGTGGTTATGACAAGTTCATTTAAAATACATCAATTGTATCATGTCATTCACCCAACACAAATCTCAACTCATATAATTTAAACTAATTTACATGACAATGCATTACACTATGTTGCGTTTCTATTAAATTTGTCGTCTTCATTTGTAAGCTCAAAAATTGGAAAAGAAAGGCGATACCAGATGTAATGAAGCATGAGATTTTATGCACAGGCTTGCAAGATAATAATAAAATAATAATCCTTACATTTGATATAACGCATTAACACGTCATTGAGATGTTACAAAGTGGTTCACAGGATACACTGTAAAATGGATTGACTGTATAATTTGGGTTGATTATTCCAAAGGCATAACAACAACAACAAAATTACATTTCTAGAGCGCCTTTCCCACAATCCCTTTGCCTCGCTCCCTCCCGCGCCTCCTTCAAGGCCGGTCTCAAGACACTCCTCTTCAACTGTGCCTTCTGCTGTCCTCCCAACTCTTTCCCTCCCCTCCCCCATACCCTGCCCCTCTCCCTTGCTCGGGTCCCGACCTGTCTGTTCAGCGCCTTGGGACGTCATCCCGATGTGAAAGGCGCTCTATAAGTGTAATTTTGTTGTTGTTTTGTTGTTTCATGTTGAGAGCATGTCCCAAGGTGCTGAACAAGTTGTTTGAAAGATTTGGTCTTTACTCTGATATATTTCTGGTTGTGAAGACATCAACATTTCTGAAGGAAACAGCAAAAGAGGAAGAGGTTGAGGAGGAAGATACTAAGGAGAAAGAGCCATATACATGTACAGTGCAAAGTATTGTACTGTACTGTCAATCTTGTGAGGCTGTTCGAGACATTTCCACATTGTGGTAAGATGCAATATCAAATGCAATTATTATTATTTATTATTAAAACCTCCTCTTTTTCATAACTTTGGGATGGACCTCTCCCCCTCTCCCACACCCTTGTACCCCAAAAAAAATATGGTCGATGGATCAGGCTCTTCACATTGCAAACCTGAATTAAAATTGGCTTTTAGGGCTGCTGAGCTGGCAGACTGGAACTCTGGGTTCTAACTCCAATTTACCTGGTATTTAATAATAATAATGATAATAATAATCCTTCATTTAATACCGCGTCATGGATCTGCCTCAAGGATAGACTGGGCCTCGGTTTAGGGAGCGGATGAGACAATTTCCCAACAGTCAAGGATATATTCCTTTCAGGGAATATATCCCTGACACATGCCCTCATTTGTCAGGGACTATGGGTCAGTGCAAGACTAACAACAACAACAGCACAACAAAATTACACTTGTTTAGCACCTTTCACGTCAGGAGGACATCCCAAGACGCACCTCAACACGCTGCACAAACGTGAGCAGCGGGGAGTTTCTGCACCTGGGATTTTTCGGAAACAAACACGTTGCTATATATATATACCACGGCCAGAGAGAACTTGATTAATTACACCCGAAACATTAAGGCACATTATGGAATGAAAAATGCATAATGAGCTAACCTCTAATCCTATAAACCAACAGCTCAAAGAGACAGTAGGATTAAGAGTTTGCAAATCCAAACACAGATTTGGGGTCAGGATACAGAATCACAGTAAATTCACAAGGTGTAGATAAAAAAAAATTATCATTCAATTGATCATTGCTATTTATGGGACATTGATGTGGGCAAATTGGCTGCCACCCATTTGATCCTGTGAAGCGCTTTGAGATGTCTCGATGAAGTGATGAAGTGTAATAGGCAATACAAGGATTATTATGATTGCCGCAACTCTTTCATTAGAAATGGCTGTTTTGTAGCTGCTATTATGCTTTCTGGTCTATCTATTCTTTCTGAAACAGCCTCAAAGCAAAACATTGAATGCAAACTGTCTCATGCCATTGGGATTGTGTGTTTTTTTCCCTGTGATTTTTAACAAAGTTGCTGGTGAAAAGCACAATTTCAGTCTCAATAGGTTTGAGGAGCAAACTCGAAGTGGGAGAAGTTTCTGTGCACTTTCAGGGAAAACCTTCAAAGTGTACTGCCTCACGTTAACCTGAGGAAAGAAAGGTAATCTTCAGACACTCAAGCTCTTCCATCTTCAAAACAAACGCATATGTTTAAGAGAAAGATTGTATGTAAACATGAGGGAAAAGAGAAGAGAGGGGGATGCGGGAAGGGATGAGGAGGGATGGAGACTTGAATGGAGTATAAACACCGGCATGGACTGGTTGGGGCAGGTGGCTTGATTCAAAGCGGATGGCAGAGGTTTGGATGAGCTGAGGTTCATGAAGCGAGCTCGGAGGCGACAAAGGTGTGGTCGACGGTTTCAGTAACATTTAGGGTGAGGGACGGTGAGATAGTGATGGTAAAGTGAAGGACAAATTTACAGAAACACTATTTCAGTGAGTGAGTTGTAAACCTATGGAACATATTCCCCCAGAGAGTGGGGGAAGCAGAAAATGTAATTTAATTTTCTGCTTCCAACACCATAGTTCTGTACTGTCGATAGATTTCTGCTAGAAAATAATATCTCAGGAGACAGTATATAGTTTGGAACATAAAATGTCAATAACAACAACAACAACTTCGATTCAAGCAATTGCCAGGATGGTGGAAGGTGAACAACAACAATAATAATAGTATTAATTCTTGCATTTGATATAGCGCTTTTTCACATCTTCTAGATGTCTCAAAGCGCTTCACAGAATGTGCTGTAACAACAACAAATATTGCATTTGTATAGCTCCTTTCACGTCGGGAGGACCTCGTAACTAGACGGACCTCAGTCTTGTTTCGCCAGCAAATTCTTATGCTCTTAAAAGTCTTTGTCCAAGACAAATTGTGAGAGGGAAAGGAAAGCTGAGTGGGTGCTAAGATTTCACAGTGGCTCAGTGAGTTTCAGAGAGAAGTTGAGGAGGTCAGAGCTAGAATCACAGAATCATCAACTCCTGCTTCAGATGAGATGTTAAAACAACATCTAGCCTTGACTATTCAGATGGACCTTGAAGATCCCATGGTACTATTCAAAAAGAGAAGGGCGTTTCTGCCTTGCTCTTGTTCAACAATCCTCCAAATGAAATTGAGGGGAAAAACCTTCAATAACTATATTTTACAGTATATCCTGCGTAGTGATTTGAGACATCTGACAGGAAAGGTGCTAAATCGAATGCAAGAAATTTTAATGCGTAACAGCAATCAATTTGGGCTCAGTTATCCCCAAAACAGCCACAGAAGTAAATGATTCACTTTAATGGGGGATATTGTTGTTCAGGACACGAGGAGAAACTCCCTTCTCTTGCTGAGTTGGATCAGGTGGGAGTTAAAAATTGGATTTTTAACTCCCACCTGAACAGGCAGACAGGAATTTGATTTTAACATCTTATCCAAATGTACTCACTGGAAAAGCACTATGAGGTACTGGAGGCACATAAAGAAATGAAATAGGAAGAAAACTGTTATCTCCTGTGCTGCGCTTTATCTGTTCAGCATTCACCTGACAGTCTGGTGAACAGCTGTCACACTCTACACTATTTCTGGCTTTCTCTATTCCAGGCAATGAATTATCTTTAGGAAAGAGGCACCAGGGAGTTAGGTAATTGATTAAAAAACTCTCTTCTCTACTGGGTGGTGGGTCGTCTGGTTTTAATAGATTGCAGTCAGTTAATTCCTCTCCCGTGTAATTAACCAGGGTTTCCCCCATGGACATTTTTTCTTCTTTGTTGTGAGTTTCTGCTTTATCTGTTTGCCTGCAGGTGTTCTTCACTCACATCACATCACCTATTTTGAAAAGTAAGTCTTGTGCGAGTGTTAAGGATTGGTGGGAAGGGGGGGATGGCGATGACCGAATATTAAACTCAGCTGAAACTGAGAGGATGCTGTTGGGGCGAAATCTTGGGCAAGTTTCCTTACTCCACATGAACCAATGTTTATCTAGCAGTAATAATAATAATAATCCTTACATTTGATATGGCAGTTGAGTGCTTTGCAGAATATACAGTGAAGTGTAGTGACTGCACATTTTGTATGCAAAATGCGGCAACGAATTGCACCCAGCTGTTTCCCACAAACAGTTGTGGATTGAGTGACCAAATTATTATTTGTTTTAAGAGGGATTATTACCTCCGGAAAGCGATCTGCCAATTGATTAACAACCAGGTTCCTACTTACTGCTTGGTAAACAGAGGTGTGTGTGTGCTATGGAGTAATGAAATTTAGCTAAATTTAACAACACAGTCCCAGATTTGTGTGTGGCACAATCATGAGAGGCCAAAAGCAAGTTGTTCCATCAGCTTGGCAGGGGTTTAGAATTCATCACCACAAGTCATGTCACGTCCACTGACTCACTGAACCATGGAAATCTACAGCAGAGCAGGAGGCCATTTGACTTACAGGATTAGTATTGGTGTTTGCTTCCCCTATGAAGCCATCTGTCTTAATCCTAATTCCCTGCTCTTCCCGTGTCCTCTCCAATATCCCGTGCCTGTCTAATTCCCTTTTAAATGCTCCAATTACAGTACCTTTGGTCCAACAATCACCCGTGGCAATTCATTCCATACATTGATAACCCTCTGAGTGACAAATAATCGTCCTCACTTCCCCTTTCATGCTCCTATTTCTAATCTTTTTTATAATCCAACACAGTACTGGTAGAGAGAGCACTACATTGGCAGAGATGGGGTTTAGGATGATCTGTCCAACTGACAGTCTGCCTGTTTGGTTGGATGCTAAAATTGATCATTCACATCACGGCTGTTTCTGTAGACCTTTCTTTATGCAAAATTAATTGCAATGTTTGCCCGCAAATACACAGTCACTACCCTGCAATGATCAGCTTTGAGATGTTTCACTGTTGTAGGAGCTATAGATTATTGCTATTATAAACGGCAGAGATAATGTTTACAGCATTGGTAGACTCATTCCTGTGTTAATTAAGAATAATAATCCTTGCATTTGATACAGTACCTTTCCACATCATTGAGACATCTCAATGCGCCTCACAGAATGTATTTGTAAAGTGGATTGACTCCGTAATTTGTGCGTGGAATGCATCAGCCAAATGCGCACAGCATTTATTATCCCCCCAGATAGCGATCCGCCAATCAACCAACAACCAGGTCCCTACTTACTGCAAGGTAAACAGTGGTGTGTCGAGTAAGAAAACTTGCCTAAGGTTTCACCCTGCCATGGAAACAAATCCAGGTCCTCTCGCTTGCGAGGTGAGCGCGCTAACTAATACACTTCCACAATTAGCCCAAGAAATGAAATGGGAGCAAATTGCTCCATTTGTGCCATTCTTCATGTCAGAGTTGTGAGAAAGCCTCTGTTTCCCATACACAAGCACATGGAAAGAATCTGGCAGGAGAAGCGAATGCCTCGGGAGTGAATGTTTTCTTTTGTCCAAGCTTTATCAGAGCTATAAGACTCTTACGAGGCAGGCCGTATAATCAGCTTTGCCTTCCTTATCCTGGATTTACACATCTTGTCCTGGGAGTCAGCAATAGCTATAAATATTGGTTTATCTGTTGTTCCCCTCGGGCCGCAGCCGGTACCTGCCGATGGCTGGTATCTGGAATACCAGAAGCCCCACATTGACTATCTGCATTCTTAATTGGAATTAAAAACTCTTAATGGATTTACACAGTGTTGATTCTTTCTCTCTCTCTCTCTCTCTCGCGTGCGCTTTCTCTCTCTCCCTCTCGCTACTAGTTCTATGTTTGAAGGTTTCCTTCACCTCATACCCATCAGGTGTGATTTCATGTGAAGGAATATGAATATTCTGAAGTCCCTTCTCTGACTGAAGGTCTCGGATCGTCAAGCGTGCTGATCCTGCCCCATTGTTGCCATGGAAAGGTAACTTTCTGGGGAAATCATCTTTATGAGGTGTCCTTTGTACTTTCATTTGTAACTTCAAGGCTGGCAAATAATGCCTTGAATTGTTAACAAACATTGTCTTTCTGCCTGCCGGCCGGCTGGCTAACGAGGATTTCACATATGTCAGACACATGGCTGACTCCCCCAAAATTCTGTCTCTCTTTCTCTCATTCCATCTCGCTCTGTTATTGCTGGTCTCTCCTATTCTCCATTTAATAATAAATCATAATGATTTAATATCATTTAATTTACTATAAAGTATAGTGACTGCATTTTATTGGCAAGCACCTGTCTGCGCACTAATCTGTGTATCTTCTATTGCACTATCGGGGGGAAATAAATAATTTACCCGACATCCCTGATATGATGGGTGGTGGGGGGCAATTTCTTGATAAATGTGTTCATTAGCATTGAAAACACAGCCTGGAATATGTCGACTAAAAGTTGTAGGGTCCTGAAGTATGGTGGTTAGTCCTGTAGCAAGTAAGAGGACCTGGGTTCAATTCCCAGTTTTCTTACTCCACACTGCTCTGTTTACCTGGCAGTAAATAGGAACCCGGTTGTTAATCAATTGGTGAATTGCTTTTCCGGGTTTAATAATCCCTTTTAAAAAAAATTGGTCACTCAATCCACGACTGTTTGAGGGACGCTGCAATTGGCTGCCACATTTCGCCCACCAAATATACAGTGAATTCAATTTACAGTATATGTTGTGAAGTGTTTGGAGACACGATAAAGCACTGTATCACATGCAAGGATTATTATTATTCCCACTTTCTCTGTATTGGATCAGGCGGAGACGTAAGCATACTGGGCACAGCGGGCACAGCGAGCTC
Source organism: Hydrolagus colliei (assembly GCA_035084275.1). NCBI lineage: Eukaryota > Metazoa > Chordata > Chondrichthyes > Chimaeriformes > Chimaeridae > Hydrolagus > Hydrolagus colliei. The sequence continues at coordinate 5,839,990 of CM068763.1, read as the reverse complement.
TATAGCGATGGAGATCTGGTGGGATTTCTAAGCCCTTCTACCAAACGTCAGACAGCAGGAGCCTTTTAATCACCAGATTACAACACCTGCCCTTTCCCTTTGCTCTGAGGGCTCAGGTTCAATAACCCAGCAGCTTTTCGTTTTGAGGTGAAATCTTCAACCGTTGGTGTCAGTGTCAGCCATGCCGCTTTTGGGACACCACCCGTGTCTGGGTGACACCTAGAGGCTGATCCATCAAGGACTGCGAGATGCGAGCGTCTACTTAAATTCCAAAAACATAATAATAAAAAAACAAGTGTTAATCTCCTCGGAGCAGTCCGACAGATGGTCTGATGATGCTGTCTCTCTGACAGTTATGAAAAGCTCTGAATCAAATCTAGTGAGAGGGTCAGTGATCAGGGACAAGCTCCCACTGGTGTGCCACTCACAGCATCAAATTACTGAATAAATGAACTGATGGAAAGTTTGGGATGCGCAAATATCAGAGAAGTATAATTCACTCTTATCTGTAGCTGGCATGTCTCGGTGACATCTGCTGTGTGTGTGTGCGGTGCCCACAGTCTTCTCTTGCTCAGCTCCCGTGTGTCTCATTGTCGGTTGTTCTATATAATAATAACAATAAATGTCCTTGCATTTGGTATAGCATCTGATCACGTCATCGAAATGTCTCAAAGTGCTTCATAGGGTATACTGTGTATTTTATGGGCGAAACCCAGCAGCCAATTGCACACAGCAGCGTTGCACAAATAGTCGTGAATTGAGTGAACATATTTAAAAATAAAATCATTTGAAGGGATTATTGCCTACCGGAAACCGATCCGCCAATTGGCTAACAACCTGAGTTCCTACTTCCTGCTAGGTAAACAACAAACAAGAACAAAATTACACTTACAGAGCGCCAGAGGTCAGGAGAACACTGGAGGTGTAAACAGAGGTGTGTGGAGTAAGGCAACCTGCCAAAGGTTTTGTCCTGCCAGGGAATTGCCGGAATTATTTGAACAAAGAATTGATTTATAAATATAGAAAGAATTTAGCACTTGGAGAGTGAACATTCAATCCAACAGACAGATCAGTAAAAAATAACTTTTGATCTAACCAGACCTAAGCTAAACCTAAGCTCCAATTTGCCCTGCAAAGGGTGATCCAAACCACTGGAGGACGAGCCTTGTTTAATAAGATTTGGGAGCTAAGGCTGTTTACTACATGTCTGTCCATCTATCCCTGTAATTTATCCTGCCTTTATGCTTTTAGAAAGTTACACGGTCAAGACTAACATTGATGCCAAACTGTCCGTGCAGTTTACTGATACAGACTTCTGTTATCTGCCAGGACACAGGTTGTTCAGATCAGCGAGTGTGTGTTTGACAGATAACACCATCACCCCAAGCTCTCTGGCTGGTTCAGTGGGTAAAGCTAGTGCTTGGTGTGGACCCAAGCCACACAGATCCACTGTACAATAAAAATCTGTAGCATAGAATGAGGCCATTCGACCCATTGTGTCTTTGCTGTCTCTGCTGTCTCTTGGAAAGAGTTATCCATGTAATCCCATTCCCTCCCTCCCTCCCTCCCTCCCTCCCTCCCTCCCTCCCTCCCTCCCTCCCTCCCTCCCTCCCTCCCTCCCTCCCTCCCTCCCTCCCTCCCTCCCTCCCTCCCTCCCTCCCTCCCTCCCTCCCTCCCTCCCTCCCTCCCTCCCTCCCTCCCTCCCTCCCTCCCACATTGTTTAAATTTTTCCTTTGCAAAAGATTCTAGGTCATGGGGATTTTTGCTGAAATTCCACCTAATCTCAGCCTGTGTTAAACATTAAGAGCATGTGGAATTGGAGAAAATTCTTAAGTCTGAACGGGGAAACCATTTGGTTCTTTGGAAACCCGTAATTCAACGCAACCTTAAATTTTCCAATGAAATATTCTCTTGAGACCAAGACGAGGTGGAATTTTAGACTTCAAGATCAGTATCTTGAAATGCCTCCATGCCCTTGCATCTCTCTTGCCCTCCAACCTGTCAACTTCCAAACCCATTACGCGTTGCCTCTGCCCAACTGGCTCCGGCCTCCTGCTTGTGGCTGTACCTTTAGCCACTATATCCTGAAACTCGGAAACACTCTCTCTCACTTCCTCTGCCCTGCCCACTGCTTCCCCATATTCAGGTCGCACCTGAAGACCTTCCTTTTCAACTTGGTTTGAGGGATGTACTTGGTCACATCCCCAGGCTTGGTATTGTTCTCCGCCATTTGTCAAGCGCTCTGGGACACTACCCTGAGTGAGGGGTGCTATATAAATACAAGTTGTTGGTGTTGTTTTGTTTGACGAAATGCTGGGGTACATTACCTGCTTTGCCAGCCTGGAACGGAGACATATTTGAGGAAGTTCAGGGTGGCAATTAAATTAAGCAGGAAACTGAGACCAGAGCAAGGGGGAAATGTATGTACTAAATGTCCCCGATTTCATTCTTAATAAAGAATAGTGAATTACCCTCGTCTTTAATAGTCTCCAGGAGTATGTAATCTCTGTAGCCTTAAGGGAAAATATTCCTTGATTAGGTATTCGCACTGGGATTGACTGTCGGAACAATCCAATAATTATGATGTCGCCCTGTGAATGGATTAAATTGAAACAGCACTTATTTGTCACCCAGCTTTTCCTATTTAGCAGGGCTGAGAGAACTAAGTGCATGTGTAATGGGATGTTTTACACTAATCATTGAATAAAACATTTGGAACCCTAGTGACACTTGCTCTCGTCTGTACTGAAATACTAATAATAAATAATAAATAAATAACTAGAATTAAAAAATAATAATAGTAATTCTAGCAATGCATTTGGTACAGTGCCATTTCTGTCAATAGAATATACCCGACTGATTCACAGTGAAGTAGAGTGAATATGCATTTATTGGTAAGCGGGCAGTCAATTTGGGCACAACAATGTCGCACAAAACAGCCGTGAAGTGAGTGACCAATTAAGACCAAGGTATAAACTACTTTCTCTTTTCGAATCTTGCCACAGGATCTTTAATGTCCACCTGAACAGGCAGAAAGGACCTTGGTTTAACATCTCATCCAAGGGACGGCACCTCCAGCATTGCAGCCCTCCTCCACTATGTCAGTTCCAAATCCTGACGTGACCAACATCCTGTTGACTCTGGAGTAAACAAATAGGATATAAAAGGAATATTAATAATAATCCTTACATTTGATATAGCACCTTTTTCTAGATGTCTCAAAGTGCTTTAACAACAACAATAAAATTACATTTATAGAACGCCTTTCATGTCAGGAGAAGTTCCAAGGCACGGAAATACTGTAAAGTGAATTGACTGTATTTATATGGGCCCACACAGTCGTGGATTGAAATGACCAATTTATTATTGTTTTGGGGGGTATTATTATCAGGCCTGCGGAGTAGGAAACTTGCCCAATGATAGGCTTGTATTGCTCACTCATGCTTGAAGTCAAACTTACCATTCGAGATGATGGTCCAATTAGTAGAAGAAAGAAGATAAACGTAGATGCTAGGCCAAGTCATTGATATGGGAACCCAGTCACAAGAGAATCAATTTACTCAGTACACACGCCAGCTAAATCCAGTGATTTCATGGACTTTGAACTGATTATTCGACTTAATAATATTTGAGGAAATTGGTCAGCATTAATATTCAAATGGTATAAATTTATGATGAAATAAAGATATAAGGCTATTGGCTCCCTTAAGGCTCCCACCCTCTGAAACCCTATCCCACATTTCCTTTGCCTCATTCCCGCTCTTGCATCCTTCAAGGTGAGTCTCAAAAACCCTCCTCTTTGACCGAGCTTTCGGCCACCCTTCTACCCTCCCTTCCCTCCATCATCCCCGATCCCAACCCCTAGCTCGGGTCCAAACTCTTGACTGTCCAGAATCTTGGGACATCTTCCAGTTGTGAAAGGAGCAATATAAATTTATATTGTATTGTATCAACTGAGCCGGGCTGACACTTGGCACTTAGAGATTGAATCAACTCTCCACCCAATCATTGAAGGTGAGAGCATTCACCTTGCCACACAGAAACTGGCAAATGCTATTGCTGCATTATGTTATTCCTGTTATTGGGCATGGGCTGAAAACTTAAGGTATCAGTTGGCCCAAGGAGATAACTATATCCCTCGAATAGCTGATATTCCAAAGAGTTATTCTCTCGGTGGTGAATTCTTATAATTGGATTTTCTAAATCAAAGCACACACTGTAAATTTACAGAGAAGCAATAGTAAAGTACAATAATCATGATGAGAGTTATTTTCATTCTTCAAATGCAATGAATAGCAGTCTACACAGGAACTTTCATTACAATCCATGTGCTTAAGATACAAAATCTATCCATTGGCAGTTAGCAATGAAGTCCTTTAGCGTATTGATTATCTTATTGCCCTGCAAAGGAGAGGGTCCAGGTTCGATTCCTGGGCAGGGCAAAACCTTTGGCAAGTTTCCTTACTCCACACGTATGTTTACCTTACAGTAAACAGGAACCTTTTGGTTAGTCAATTGGCATGATCGCTTTGTGGGGGTAATAATCTCTCCACTACCCCTGAAGGTTATTCCTCTTCAGATATTTATCGGGTTCCCTTTTGAAAGCCAATATATATCCTGCTTCAACAACCACACCAGGCGAGGCATTCATCATCTTTAATGGTATCTGTGTAAATCCTCCTAACCTTGCCTTTGCTCCATTGCTAACTATCTTAAATTGATAACCTCTAGGCAACAACAACAACAACAACAACAACATTGCATTTATAGAGCGCCTTTCACATTGGGAGGATGTCCCGAAGCGCTGATCAGTCAGGTTGAGACCCGAGCGGGTAGGGGGGAAGGGCGGGGTAGGTGGAAGGGGAAGGAGAGTAGGAGAGGTTGAAGAGATAGGAGGGGAGCAGAAGGCATGGTCGAAGAGGAAGGTCTTGAGATCGGCCTTGAAGGAGGAAAGAGAGGAAGTGAGGCGAAGGGATTGTGGGATGGAGTTCCACAGTGGGAGAGCAGAGGCTGAAAGCCTGGCCACCAATGGTGGGGCAGTTTGGGTGTTGGACGCCGAGCAGGCCGATGCCTGCTGAGCAGAGGGGACAGGTGGGCTGATAGGTAGACAGCAGGCCGGAGAGATAGGCGAGGGCAAGGCCATGAATGACACTGACTCACTGACCAGTGTAACTAATTATTTTAAAGACTTCTATCAGGTCTCCCCTCAAATTCTCGGTGGCATTCCTCCCTCTCTGTACCTAGGTCAAACCACTCATCCTTGGTATCCACCCTCTCTATGGTCCTTACATCCTTCCTATGATCAGGTTATCAAATCTGAACACAATAGACTGTATAAAGATAGTTATACAATGTACATTTTGTTGAGTTGTTGGCACCTGGTTAGCAAGCACAGCAGGCTGAGAGGAGCTGGAATTAGCTGCTAATTAGTAGAGTGCTTTAAATCATTCTGCCTGAAGTGTAACTTTATCCAATGACTTGTCTGTAAAATGCATGTCTTTTTCCATTGTAAAGCAGAGCAGATCACGATAGAAGATTGTTTGCCAACCTTCAGCAAACCTTCTCTCAAGCATTGACTCCTGCAAGGTTCAGCTCCCCAGATACCTGACATGTGTCTATCCATCCATCTGGTCCAGCTGGTCAGTGTTAAGAGGCTATTTGATGCTCTGTGTGTATGTGTGAATGTGTGTGTGTGTGTACCTTGGATCCTCCCGATGTGAAAGGCATCCTTCTAATGTAACTTTGTTGTTGTGTGTGTGTGGGGGGGTGGGGGGAAGGGGGGCAATCCTGTCCGGACCCTAAATCTCTATACTTTGCACTACTTCCTACGTCCACCTTCCCATGCCTTACCCACCCTCTCTTCCAATTCCAACTGTGAAGAAATGCTGGACTTCCTCAAATCTAAAATTGAGCGGATCCGTTCAGCCAACTCATGCCATCCACCATTACCATTAATACTACCACCCCCCCCCACCCCCATTACCAGGATCCACCCCTACCCAGTCCCCATTACAAACCTTTGACCCTATCCCTCCCTCCGCCCTCTCTGCTCTCATCCAGAAAATGAAACCCGCCACCTGCTCCCGCGACCCTATCCCCACCTCTATCCTCATCTCCCAGCTCCACCTCCTAGCCCCCTCCTAACTGACATCATCAACTTCTCCCTATCCACTGGCACTGTTCCCACCCCTCTAAAAACTTCAGTCATCACACCCATCCTAAAAAACATTCCCTAGACTCATCCCTACTCTCCAGCTACTGCCCCATCTCCAACCTCCCATTCACTCTGGAACAAACCATTGCATCCCAGTTTCACTCCTTTCACTCTTGCCATTCCCTATTTGAACCCCTACAATCCTGTTTCCATTCTGCCCACAGCCCTGGTCAAAGTCTCTAACAACATTTTAAACATGTATGATCAGGGCTCTCTCTGCCTCCTAGTCTTCCTTGACCTCTCTGCTGTATTTGACACTGTCAACCACTCCTTCCTCCTACACCACCTCTCTTCCCAGCTCAATCTTCATTGAACTGCCCTCGCCTGGTTTAACTCCTACCTTTCTCACCATCTCCACTTTGTCGCCACCAATGGCTTCTCTTCCAGCTCCCGCACTGTCCCTGTGGCATCCCCCAGGGCTCTGTCCTTGGCCCACTACTTTTTAATATCTGCATGCTCCTCCTTGGCGATATCATCCGCAGATATGGTGTCAACTTCCACATGTATGCGGATGACACCCAACTCTATCTTTCTGCCTCCATCCTTGATTCCAGGATACTGTTGTCCTGATAGACTGCCTGTCAGACATCAAGTCCTGGATGAGAGGTATCTTTCTACGGTTGAATGTCAACAAGACCGAGGCCCTCCTGATTGGCTCTCCCCAGCGCCTTCACATCAGACACTGGCAGCATCAACCTCCATGGTAATACACTTCACCTCACCAAGCCAGTAAGAATATAGGTATCTTGTTCGATCCTCAACTGTCTTTCCTACCCCACATCCAAGCTATGACACACTCTGCCTTCCCTCACCTCTGCAAAATTGCCCAACTCTGTCACTACCTCACCCATCAGGCCGCTGAAACCATCATTCATGCCTTCATCACATCCAGGCTTGAGAACACCAACTCCCTGCTTGTGGCCTTCACAACTCCTCCCTCCATAGGCATCATCCAGAACTCTGGAGCCTGTGTCCTCTACCACATCAAGCTCCATGACCTCAACTCTACCATTCTTGCTTGACTCCATTGGCTCCCCACCACCAAAAGGATTTAATTGAAGATCCTGGTCCTCACATTCAAAGCATTCCATGGCCTTAGCCTACCCTACCTTTGCAACCTCCCAAACCCCTACCAACCTGCCCATTCCGTGTCTCTCGACCCATCCACCCCACCATCGGTGGGCGAGCCTTCAGGCACTCTGCGCCTAACCTCTGGAATTCAATCCCGCAGAGTCTCCTCCTCGCCCCCTCCTCGCCCCCTCCTCGCCCCCTCCTCGCCCCCTCCTTAGCCCCCTCCCTATACTTCAAGACCCACATCGAGACCCACCTCTTCGACATTCCCATCGGTCATCCCAAATTCCTTCCTTTCCCTGCACCCTCCCCGATCCCGACCCCAGCTCAGGTCTGAAACATTGACTGTCCAGTGCCTGGGACGGCCTCCTAACATGGTAGATGCTGTACAAATGTAAGTTTCTCGTTGTTGTTGCTGTAATTATGGAGTCCCTGAGCATAGTGGCTAGTGAGCTCACCTCGCAAGTGAGAGAACCAGGGTTTGATTCCTAGGCGGGGTGAAAAGTTAGGCAATTTTCTTATTCCACACTATTTTATTTACACAGAAGTAGGTAGGAACCTGGATTTTAGTCAATTAGCAGATCGCTTTCTAGGGGTAATAATCCCTTCCCACCCGCAAAAAATAGATCACTCAATCCAGGTAAACCCCGCTTAACGTTGCTTTGATTAACGTTCATTCGTTATTATGTTGCTGATACATAGGGAACATATATTCATTTAACGTTGCGATGTTCGCCATTACGTTGTTCGCCAACGGATGGAAAGGGGGCAGGATGGTGCTAGGCTTGCCCATCAAGGGAGTGTCGGGCAGTCTGTGAGTGAGCCAGGCCGGCAGCAAGAGAGTGAGGCAAGTTGGCAGTGAGTGAGACCAGCCAGGTGGCAGCGCGTGAGACCAGCTAGCCGGAGGCAAATGACACCAGCAACGAGTGAGACCGGCAATGAATGAGGGAGATGGACAGGCAGGCAGGGAGCAAGTGAGTGAGCCGGGCAGGCAGTCAGGAAGTGAGTGAGTGAGCTGGGCAGGGAGTCAGGGAACAAGTTTAATGGTGTTTTTTTTAGAAAACTTTTACAAAAATGTTCAGAAGATGTCCAGTTTATATATTAATTCTTATGGGAAAAATGTGTTCACTTAACGTTGTTTCGCTTCAAGTTGCACTCTTCAAGAACCAAATTATCATGTTAAACGAGAAATACCTGTACTATTTGTGGGACACGCTGCTATGTGGCAATTGGCTGCCACGCTCGCCCACAAAATCCACAGTGAATCCATTTTACAATTTATCCTGTAAAGCGCTTTGAGGCTTATCTCAATATAATGATGAAGCACTATATCAAATGGAAGGATTATTATTATTGTATAGTGATCAGAATTGGGTACATAGTCCGCGATTGCTAATGCTTAAGTGGAGCACTTAATCTAGTACCACTCCTGAGATGCTAATTCAACAAGGACTGGGATTTATACCTTGGAAATAAGGGGTTTAGTCTAGCCATGACTGCAAGGCATGCCAACTTTGAAAACATGAGATTGATTCTGCTGGAAACGCAGGCTTAAGATGTAGAAATCTAATAGAGATTTTCAAATTATATATGGGTTGGACTGGATAAATTAATATAAAATGGTCTCACAGGCTCAAACAGAGGAATTTTACATTCTGGTGTCTATAGCTAGATGTCACATAATGCCAGCTGAATGTTATTGGAGCCTTAAATGCAGTCATTGCATTTTCTGCTAACAGAAATTTGACTAATGCTAGAGAACATTTGTAGATGAGTCATATTCTCTGAAGACTTGTAGGCTCCTGCAAATAATGTTCCTAAGTACAAAATGAATTTTAATACTCCAGCATATTGGTACGTAAAGTAGCAGCCATAGATAATCTATTAAAATGTACATATTTTGTAAAAATACAATATAAGTTTCCAAGTGACTGCCCACACTCTATTCTAATTAAATTTAATCTCCATTTAAAAACCTGCTCCTGCCTCCATGGATGTGCATAATGCAAAACCAAAGTTCTGAAAGACTTTTGAAAGTAATCTCAACAGCTGATAGCGACTCCACACAGAGTTGACGGTAACAATTCCAGCAGATCATTGTTTGGCACCCTGATACAGTGCCAATAACGTATAAATGTCTTGAAGAGATTTCACAGGAAATTATTGCCAAGTGTTGGTCAAATCAATGACAATGCTCTTTTCATGGGTGTCAACCTGGCACAGCTGGGAGCACAGTTGCCTCTGAATCAGAAATTGTGGGATTAAGCCTCACATCGGGACTCTCAACTCATACAGTCTAAACTGTAGTATTTTGTGTTTAGTCTAAACTGATACTTGGCCTCGCCAAATAAAATTGGTCATTCGCTTCATGGCTGTTTGTGAGACTTTGCTGTATGCAAATTGGCTGCCATGTTCGCCCACAAAAAAGCACACACAGTCACTGCACTCTGCAGGATATCCCACAAAGCTTTGGTGTGTCCTCTTGATGTGTACAGCTCCATGCCACATGTAAGGATTATTAACAATTGTAATTATTATTCCACACGGTGACTCATCGTGTCAGCAAGCGATTTCAAAGTGCTTTGCAAAATATACTATAAAGTGAAGTGTCTACCTTTGTGAGCTTTTTGCAGTGCTTCCCAAAGACTGAAAGGGCAGGAATTTCATTATCTGAGAGGCAGGGAGAGATGACAAGTCTCAGCTACTGAACATGGTGCAGGGGCCGAGAAACACAATACAGGGTATATAATATGCATAATTCATCTCAAACCTCACCAGTGAGGACACCTGCCACATGCTCAGGATGCTGAAGGTTTGAAGTGCAGGCTCGGTGCATAACAATAGGGAAAGGTGAAGGCTTGGAGGCAGATCAGCTCCTTGTGAAACAATTGACTGTAAACCTCACTCGCACAGAAATATAGATATTGCATCTATTAATAACAACAACCACAACATTACATTTGTAAAGCCACTTTCACTAAAGTAAATCATTGAGGTTTTCAAATGCTTTCTGAAGAAATCCAAGCTATTGAAATTCAATGTTTCTTGTTTGTTCCTAATTAATCATTTCAATCCACGACGGTTTGTGGGACACTGCTATGCGCACATGGCTGCTGCGTTTCTCCCTCAAATATTCAATTAGTTCACTTTACCGTTTATTCTGTGAAGTACTTTGAGACATCTGGCAGATATGAAAAGCGCAATATTAAATGCAAGGATTATTCTTATTCTTATTTTCTTCCTTCATATCTTCTCCTGAATAAACTGACTTCAGGAATCTAATGGCTCCCTATCACCAAACAAATCAATTGCAAGATCTTCCCATTCATCTTCAAATCTCTTAATGCATTGCCACTACTCCCCGAAATTCTGAAGCACTCTCTCACTCTATACATCCACTTTGCCCCTTGCTCCCCATTTTCAGGTTGTGCCTAAAGACCTTCCTTTTGACAGTGCCTGTGGTCACATTCACTTTCCCTTAGGCTAGACTCCACCTCTGGGACTCTACCCTGCCCATACCCGACCCTGGCTGTATAATTACAAATTGACTCAATTTGGCTTATTTTGGGTAAGCAATTCCAGAGGTCCCGTGTGCTCATAAGTGGCATTACAAGAGTTGACTTCCAAATAAGGTCTAAATCTAAGACATTTTCCAAACATCTGCATGATATTAAACTCTATGACAAGTGTGCCTAGACTAAGAAACACCAGAAATATTGTGCTTGTGGATTCGAATCATTGATCCTTAGATTTAAGCAGAGTGAGGTGCCTTTAAACCGAGGCTCTTCGAGAGAGAGGTTTAAATCCATAATAGCCTGGAAAAAAGATAAAATATCGATGTCCCTCAATAAAACCTTCAATTACTGCAAGCTGCAAAATCTTTAACACTAAAATCAATTCTAAGAAGGTATTAAAATCTCCGAAGGATTGCAGCAAATTGTAGAAAGCTAACAACAGAAGTTAAGACTGAAAACAATTTGTTCCAAAGCTAAGAGCAATTTAATAGCCCGGAAACAAAATGTTTTTACCTGATCAAAGACCTTCAGAATTTAATAATAAAACTGAACATTAAAAATGAAAATGGTAAAATCCTATAATTAATGCTTGCATTTGATATACGTATTCGCTTTGCACATCAGGAGGACATCACAAAGTGTCTCACGGGATTTACTGTAAAGAGTGGTGACTGCATTTTGTAGGTGAATGCAGCAGCCAATTTTCATACAGAAATGTCCCTTGACATTTTAAATAGTTTGAGAAACCAAGAATCTTATTAATATTTAGAATATGATTCTATTAACCAAGTTTGGATGCGGGGTGATGTTCCATCAGATGCATGTGGAAGATCCGCCTACACAACTTGAAAAGAGAAAAAAGCAAGAGAAATCAGGAAGAAGTTTTTCACGAAAACGGTAGTGGAAATCTGGAACTCTTTCTTCCCCAAGAGGCTGTGGATGCTGGATCAATTCAAATTTTCAAGACTGAGGTGGATAGATTTTGTAGCTAAGGGAATGAAAGGGATATGGAGCAGAGGCAGCTAGATAAATGGAATTGAGATACAGATCAGCCATGATCTAGTAGAATGACAGAATAGGCTTGAGGGGCTGAATGGTTTGCTCCTGTGTCCTACCCGACAACCTTCAAGATTACAGAGTCATTTATCTTGAGGATGTTTGTGTTACCTTACTTGTTTGAAGTCTCCTCTAACCGTACGTTGCTCTTGCAGCTCTGAAAAGGTTGACTTTTCTTGTTGTTAGAGACTTTAGCTTTTCAGCATTCTTCAGTTCCAGGCGATACTCCCGATCCTTTCAAGATGAGTGTCTCTTAATTTGATCTTTTGCTTCATTAACCGCTTTCAGCCTCAGCGAGACGTGTTGTCCTCTCTGCCTTTGGTGCTTTCACTAGTTTTTTTTTTCCCCTTTTCTGCCAAGGTGCTGCCGGTCATACCCATTTACAAAGGTCATCTGACTCAGTTCTGCTGATTAGAGCAGCACATTTGAATAATTTCAATTAATGTCTTGGATGGGTTCACTTATCATCATTTCCAGAACATTCTTCTTCGCCACGGATTGGAACATTCAGTGGCTTGAAATAAATTCAGTTCACAAAGCTTATTGGTCCAAGGGTCTTTCACACCCAGCGGCTGTATATGGGAACTCGCTTATCTCTCTGAGCCAATCTCTTCCTTTCTTGCTCAGTTACGTATCTTTCAATTTTTCTGTTGTCCTATTCATTCTTTCCAAACATAGAGTTTCTCCCAGTGTCCTGGCCAACAGTAGGGGTCGTGCACTTCATGACTGTTTGTGGGACATTGCTTGCCGTGTGCACAAATTGGTTGCTGTTGTCTGCCTGCCTCCAAAAATGCAGTCACCGCACTCGACAACAAATCCTTTGAAGTACTTGGAGGCACTTTGACAATGCAATAAGACACTATATTAAATGGAAGGGTTAATGCAGCTCAATTCAACAGTTGATTTGCACACAACAACCCCCACAAACAGCAATGAAGTGCATGATCAATTTTATTTGTTGACTAGGACACCAGGAGCCTGTCCCTTCTCTTTGTTTTTTCATGATAGTATAAAGCTATTCCCATCTCTGCCTCCCTGTACAACCAGCCCTTTATTTAATTACATGTCCTATACCAATTGCAGTGAGTGTGTTTAGCAGCAAGCATGGAGACTCTCAAAATTACAATCATTTACTGGGAAAATTAAAATAAATATCAAACTTGCCACGATGCCAGAGATTCATTAACTGTCTCTTAAGCTACTCTGACACAAGATTTGGACTCATAGGAACGAAGGAGGTCATTCAACCCATCAAGCCAATCCTGGCAGTTTAATAAATTATGGGAAATCTTTTAATCCCATTTCCCCGCCTCCCATCCATAGCCTTCGTTTCCCAAGTATCTATCCATCTTCCTTTCAGACATCCTAATTGATTCTATCTCTGCAGCCTTCTGGGGCTGTGTATTTCACATTTTCATAATCCTTCTTGTGAGAAAATGTTTGCTGTTCTCCCTTCTAACCATCGTAACCATCATGTTAAGATTTCAATATGCAATTTGACTACATTTTGCTCTATGGAATTCGATGCCAGTGAACCTACAACTTGCTCTATTCCTTGCCTTGTTTAAGGCACATTCCAAAACATACCTCTTTGATCAAGCATTCGGACATCTTTCCCCCCATTCCATCCCCACCCCTAGCTTGGTTGTTCATACAGCTGTGTAAAGTGCTTTGAGACATCCTCCCCATGTGAAAGCCCTATTTAACTATGAATTGTATTGTACAATGATGACCCTTGCTTTGTTATCTTAGCAGCTTCTAGAATAGGCCGATTGAATACATTTTCCTCCATTGAGATTAAGCACACAATAGTTATTCGGTGCCACTGTATATGTTTGTGAAGGAGACATGCTTCTGCTGAAATCATGGCTGAAAAGGGCTATTTTCAGGATGTTTGAGAATGTTCAGTCCTTGAACATATTCAAGACTGAGTTAGATAGATTTCTCATTTATAAAGGGATTAAGGGGTACGGGGATAAGGCAGGTAGCTGGAGTTAGAGTTGAATATCAGCCATGATTGAATGGCAGGGCAGGCTTGATGGGATGAATGGCCTGCTCCTGCTCCTATTTCTTATGTTCTTATGTTAAACCCTATCGCTTTTCCTTCAGCGCCTCAATCTTAAGTATTTCCTCATCCCAACCACTCTTCCATGTAACAGAGGTGTCTGTTTGACTAATTTCCTAGCGCTCTCACCTCTGAGACAGAAGATTGTGGATTCAAGTCCCATGTCAGACACATTACCAGTGCAGTGCAGTGCAGTGTGAGGAAGGAACACGGCATTGTCCAGGATACCATCCTATGGATTGTCCATTAAGTTGAGGTCCCATCTGCGTCTGCATTTGGACTTAAAAGATTCCATAGCACTATTTGAAAAGAGAGGAGGTTTCTTCTGGTATCCTGCCAACAATCATATAGATAAAATTGCTTCACTTCTTGGTTGTTGCTAACCAAAGATTTGCTGCTCTGATCACCCACAAAACACATAGTCACACTTCACAGTAGCAAAAATCTTTAAAGTGCTTTGAGATGCGTCGATGATTTGATAAGACTTTGTATAACAAATGCAAAGAATGATTAGAATCCATCCTGCATGTTGAATACCCTTTGTGTGAAGAGAATCTTCAGGTGTCTGTCCTTAATTATTATTTAATTCTATGTGCTCTTGTGTCCTGTTGGCTTGGTGTATGTGAAAATAGGCTTAATATCCAGTATGTTAAGAAGAGGTGATCTGATGCCATGTTGACTGTCATTTAATAGGTTATTATTATTTTTTTTAAATGCTCTTCTACTTTGCTTCTGATGAAGGATAGCATTACTTTTTCAATTATTCAGGTCAGGCTAATGACTCTGTAACCGCTGGAGGGAGCTTTGCATTTTCTCATTTCTTCTGTCAATAACATTACCAAGTAGTTAGGGCATATCTCCTGTGCACTGTGCCTGGATTTGTAATATATATGGTGCTGTATTTCTGTATTTACCATATACAATGGACTTCAAGTGTCAGAGTCTTATTGGTCAGAGCACATGCTTTGTAAGCGAGAGGACCTGGGCTTGATTCCTTGGCAGGGTGAAAGCTTCGGCAAGTTTCCTTACGCCACATGCCTCTGATACCTAGCAGTAAGAAGGAACCCAATTGGTAGTCAATTGGCAGGATCTTAGTCCATTGGACTAAGTGGCGGATCACTTTCTAAGGGTAATAATCTGACCTTTAAAAATAATAGTAATTTGGTCACTCGATCCGCAGCTGTTTGTAGGACACTGCTGTGCACAATTGGCTGCCGTGTGTTGTCCAGAAAATATACAGTGACATTCACTTAATAGTGTATTCTGTGAAGCACTTTAAGTAAATAGGGTGCACCAAGCGCTGCGACCACATCACTCCTAACCTCGCCTGGCTCCATTGACTCCCCATTTTCCAGGGGATCAAATTCAAGATCCTCATCCTCACTTTCAAGGCCATTCACAGCCTTGACCCTCCTATCTCTCCGACTGCTGTCTCATTATGAACCTGCTCAGCCCCTCCGTTCAGCGGGCTCCGGTCTACTCCATGTCCCCTGCCCGACCCATCCTACCATCAGTGGATGGTAGGGTCCGGTGATATATCGATATATCGCTAAATCCCGATATAATTTTCATATCGATATGCCGATATAGGCATTTCAAAAATATCGATATATCGAAAAAGTCGATATATCAAAAAAATCGGGATGCTCGCGCACTGAACTACAAGACCCAGAATGCTCATCTCTATACACAATGCACAGACCGAGGTGCAAAGCCGCCATATTGTATTCATAGTACTCGAATACAATATACAGGTATGCAAGGGGTGGGTGGGTGAGAGAGACGGCGGGGGTAGGGGCGTGGGAGAGAGGGACGGCGGGGGGGGTGGGGGGAGAGAGGGACGGCAGCAGGTGGGTGGGGTGGAGGAAGAGACGGGGTGAATGTGATAATATATAGATAGATAGAGATCGGGGGGGATGTGAGAGAGGAGAGAGACACAGAGACACAGACAGAAAAACACAGAGATGGAGCGAGTGAGTGTGAGAGACACAGAGAGAGAAAGATATTTACCTCCTGAGGAGATAGGCCCCGAATGCGCACGCACCCCGAACGTCCGCGCCGTGCGAATGCGCAGTACGAAAACCCTGAAAATATAAATATTTTGCTATATCTCGATATGAGCCCATCGATATATCTAAATCGGAAAATTTCCATATCGATGGACCCTAGTGGATGGGCTTTCGGCCTCTCTGGCCCCACACTCTGGAACTCCATTCCACAGTCCCTTCATCTCATTTCCTCCCTTGCCTCCTTCAAGGCTGGTCTCAAGACCTTCCTCTTCGATCGTATCTTCTGCCACTTTCTCAACTCTCTTCTCCCCTCCTAACTCTCTCCCACCCTCCCACTTGCTTGGGTCTCAACCTGATGTCCTCCTGACTTGAAAGGCGCTCTATAAATGTAATTTTATTGTTGTTGTTGCTGCTGTTTTTGTTGTTGCATCCCTCGGTGAAGAGAGTTCATATTCCATTCTAGACACAGTAAAACGTCCTTGCAAGCTTGCTTTGGAGGCCAATAAGTGATGATTGAGACACGTGTCAGATGTCACACATGTGATACTCAGCTGACCAAAAATAAGTGACTGAATTCCAGCTTCTCAGTCGTGCTTCCTACTGGAATATTTTCAATGTTCTTTTTGTTTTTGACATGGCTTGTGCATTAGTAAGCAAGTCAGACAGAACTCTGCAAAACAGTAATTGGAACACGTTTTTTTAGATGTTTCGAGCAACCATGAGTGCTCATCTTTCATTAGAGGATGTGACCTTAATTCTAAATGCTTTTTGCTGCAATTTGTTGCTTAAATTTGTCTTATTGCCCGAAATGTAAGCCCGTTGTAATGACAAAATACTTGCCTTTGCATGCCATTCCATTTAGTCAATAATAATCATCCTTGCATTTGATATAGTGCTTTTCACGTCTTCTTGATGTCTCACAGTGCTTCACAGAATATACTGTGAAGTGAATTGATTGTATATTCATAAGCAAAATGCGGCAGCCAATTGTGCGCAGCAGTGTCCCACAAACAGCCGTGGATTGAAATGATCAATTTATTATTGATTTTTTTGGGAGGGATTATGTTTAGTAGTGTGGAGTAAGGAAACTTACCTAAGGTTTCGCCCTGCCTGGAATTGAACCCAGATCCCTTGCTTGTAAGGAGAGTGCGCTTACCACTGAGCTGGAGGACTCCACTTCAATATTTGTACAAGAAAATCTAGAGACTGTAAGTGCCAGGTTACACAACCGATTAAAAAGGCTTTAAAGAGATTCAATAACAACAACAACAACAACAATTTACATTTATAGAGCGCCTTTCACGTCGGGAGGACGTCCCAAGGCGCTGAGCAAGAGGCGTGTGACCCGAGCTGGGAGGGGAGTGTTTGGGAAGGGGTGAAACACGAAGGGGAGGTAAAAGAGTTCGGGGTGGAACAAAAGGCACGATCGAAGAGGAAAGTCTTCAAATCGGCCTTGAAAGAGGAAAGGGAAGAGGCGAAACGGAAGGATTGAGGGATGGCATTCCATAAGGTGGGAGCGGAGAAACTGAAGGCCCGGCCTCCGATGGTGAGGCGGTTCGGGCGGGGGGCTTGGAGCAGGCCAAGTCCTGTTGAACAGAGGGTCCGGGTGGGCGTGTAGGGGGAGAGTAGATCGGTTAGGTAGGATGGGGCAAGGCCATGTAAGGCCTTGTAGGTGAGGACGAGGATCTTAAACTTGATCCTCTGGAGGATGGGGAGCTAGTGGAGACGGGCGAGGGTGGGGGTTATGTGGTCACGGAGGCGGGTGTGGGATAGTACACGGGCTGCAGAGTTTTGGATGGCCTGCAGCCTATGAATGGAGGAACTGGGGAGGCTCTAGGAGAGAATTTCCGTAATCCAGCCGCGAGGTGATGTACGCATGCACAAGTGTTTCTGCAGCGCGGTGGTTAAGATAGTTGCGGAGCCTGGCAATGTTGCGCAGATGGAAATAGGCGGTGCCGGTCAAGGCACGGATGTGGGGGAGGAAGGAAAGTTTTTGATCGAACATGATGCCGAGGTTCCTGATTGGCTTTGTGAGGTGGAGAGTGCAGCCTTGGATGTTGAGGCTGGCAGCGCCCGATGTGCGGAGGCGCTGGCTTGAGCCAATCAGGAGGGCCTCGGTCTTATTCACGTTCAATTGCAAAAAGTTATCCCTCGTCCACGATGCGATGTCGGACAGACATGCTGTCAGAACATCGATCATCTGGGGGTTGAGGGATGAGGCAAAAAGATACAACTGGGTGTCATCCGCATACATGTGGAAATTTACCCCATGTCTGCGGATGACTTCGCCCAGAGGGAGCGTGTAAAGGGTGAAAAGAAGGGGACCGAGGACAGAGCCCTGAGGGACACCGTGGGAAACTGTGCGGGGGTTTGAAGAAAAGCCATTGGAAGAAACAAAATGTAAATGGTGGGTCAAATAAGAATGGAACCATTCAAGGTGCCTTGAAGGTTGAGGTGGGAGGAAAGACATTGGAGGAGGATGGTGTGATCGACTGTGTCGAACGCAGCAGACAGGTCAAGGAGGACGAGGAGGCAGAGGGAGCCCTGGTCACAGGCGGTTCGGATGTCATTTGTGACCTTAACCAGGGCAGTTTCTGTGCTGTGGATAGGGCGGAAACCTGATTGGAGGGGTTCAAGAAGTGAGTGATTTGAAAGGAAAGAGCGGAGCTGGGAGGCAACCACTCTTTCAAGGACCTTGGATAGAAACGGGAGGTTGGAGATGGGTCGATAACTTGATGGTTGCGACGCATCAAGGGAGGGTTTCTTCAGGATAGACAATACTAACATTTATATAATGCCTGTCACCTCAAGAGGACATCTCAGAGCATTTAATATCATCTTGTTGGGAAACATAGTTGAGGCTAGAAACTTGAAGGGTCGAGGAGGGGGAAAATAACCAAAAAAAACCTTAAATGTTATTTTTCAAGTGTTAATCTAATTTCCTTTTATGCACTATTTCAAAAGTTGTTTGTAGCAGAGAGTTACACATACCCAGCACTTTTTCCAGTTCTCCATTTAATTTGCTGTGCCGATTATCTTAAAGTTGTGCCCTCTCACTATAGACTCACCAAACAGTGGGAAAAAAATCCATAACCTTTTATACTCTTGTATTGTCATGACCCCAGAATCTTCATGACCCCACTCATCTGCATCCCTTAATCTTCTCAGCTCCGATGCAAAAAAGTCCTATCATTTCAATTCTCTCTCCATGACTGAAATACTTGATTCATGGAATCCATGGAAAGATATTGTTATGTGTAGGTATCATATATATGTGGAAGTCTTGTCTGTCTGTGAAACTGGGTTTCTGCATGCATCACACAACCCGGCTGAGCCTTCCTGAAGTTGGATGCTCAAATCTACACATAATTCTCCAACTGTACCCAACTTATGTCTTATACAAGCAGAATGTTACCTCCTACTTTTGAATATTCTCTCCTCATTAACAGCGCACAAAGGATTCTATGTGCTCTTTTCATGGTCTTATTTGCCTGAACATTATTATTAAGCATGTGTAGTAAGGAAACTTGCCCAAGGTTTTGCTCTGCCAGGAATTGAACCCAGTTCTCTCGTTTGCAAGGTGAGTGCTATAACTGCTAAGCTACTAAACCACTTAGAAATTACCTCTACAGAGTGATTCAAACTGTAATAGCATAATAATAGTTATTATGAGTACTGTACATTTAAATCACTCTGTAGAGATAGTTTTTGAGTGGTTTTCAGTTATGGGTCAATAACACTGCCACAATACATACGAATAGATGTTACATTTTATTTCATAATAATAAATAATAATAGCAATAATCCTTATATTTGGTATAGCACCTTCCATATCAAGGCACCTCAAAGCTTTTCACAGGACATACTGTAAGGTGGAGTAACTATCATATTACAGAATCATAAAATCTTACGTGCAGAAAGAAGCCTGTACCTGCTCTTTGCAAAAGCTGCACCATTAGATTCACTCCCCTTCTCTACCCCCATAGCCCTGCAAACTTTGCCATGTACACACCTAATTTCCTTTTGAAAGAATTTACCTTTATGTCATTTTATATATGATGGAAATGAAACACTATTTCAGTGAACATGTAGTAAACATATGGAACATATGGAACAGGTTCCCCAAGGGAGATGGTGGAAACAGAAAGTGTTAGACAGATTTATCTTAGAAAATAATATCTCGATATACAATACAGGAGCTCCTGTGGCTCAGTGGTTAGAGCACTTGTCTTGCAAGCTGGGGAGACCAAGCTGGGGAGACCTGTGTTCGAATCCACGCAGGTCAGGGCGAAACCTTGGGCAAGTTTCCTTACTCCACACGCCTAATAGTAATCCCTCCAAAAAAATCACAATAATAAAATTGGTCATTTCAATCCACGACTGTTTGTGGGACACTGCTGTGCGCAATTGGCTGCCGCGATTCGCCCACAAATATATACAGTCAATTCACTTTACAGTATATTCTGTGAAGCGCTTTGGGACGTTGATAAAATGTGGAAAGCGCTATATCAAATGCAAGGATTATTATTATTAGTAGTTTATAGTTTGGACCACAACATATCAATCGCCTGCCATGATAATGGAAGTCGAACTGGAAAGACATTGGTTTGCTTGTGCCTTGCAAATTCCTATGTTCCTATGTTCTTCAGAAAGCTACCATCTACAAATCACCTTCCACCAGCCTTTTAGTTAGTGCAATCCAGATCATATCACCTCTCTGGGTAAAACAAAATCCTCCTCGTCTCCTGTCTGGTTCTTTTGCCAATTATTTTAAATCTGTGTTGTTCCTAAGATAAGGGCGTATTGCAATTTTTTACTCCATAGTATTTTAAATATCTGACTCTGCTGGTAGCTGACAATCTGGGCGAATAAGGGTTAAGAGTTTGAATAAAGCTGGCAAAATAGAAACACATTGAGTCAGCGCTTTGTTTTTGTTTCTTAGGAAGCAGATTAAGTGCAGCATATAGCAGACAACCAGTGCCCCTGATGAATTATGGATACAATACCTCATTTAGTGCAGCAAAACAGATTGGACTTCAGTGATTTCAAAATGCCTGGTATGAATTATACAGGTGAAGAGATGTTCTGGGAAATGGGTAGAGTGCTGTCCGGCCATTTACAGTATCAGGAGAGACCAGCAAAGCACTACATATATTTCCAGCGACATGTTAAGTTACCATAAATATCCAAGAGCTTCTTGGTCCTTGAATTAGAAGTGACTGAACACTATTTTGCTATGAATAATTATATCTCTGGGACTAGAGGATATTTCTGGTGAACAATTTTTGTCAATGTCGTAAGAAGGGACCATGTTTTCCTGGCTTTGGCCGCCCCAAGTGTGGAAGCGGGCATTCAGCGTCAGAGCACTGAGTTTAAAATAATTGTTGTCTATGATGTTACGCCTTTTAACTAGAGGACAAAAAAACGAAATGCATGTTCCTTAATTATCCCCTGGATGATAAGGCAAGAGGATAGATTTAAGTATTTTTTAGGTATATGTGGCAGCCAATTTGAATACAACAATAGATAAAATCAGTGATTTACCAACTGAGTCTCGAATGCTAGGAGAGATAATGTTAATAAATGATTGCTTAGATTTATATATGAAAGAATTATATTGTAATTCTCAACGCTCAAATAAAAGAATGTTTGTTTCATTTATTCCAACTTCGGTTCAGAGTGGTGCATGCTTTCCTTTCAGATCCCTCAAATCTCTCATCCCTTGCTAACTTTGTAAAGCACTCCATCTGCCACATTCCTTCAACTCTGCTCTATAGCTCATTCCTCATTCCCTCTGTTCCACAATTAATGGCTGAGCTTTCAGTCCATTGAAACTCTCCTGCCACAATTACTATACAATGGGTTGCTAACCCTGCCTTCATAACCCCCATGACAACGTGACAATATTTTTGGTTGAATCCCCAAATACCTTCTCCTTCCTTTCCTACTCAGAGATCCCCATTGTCACTGTGACATACTTTGAGATATTTATCCTTATCTACTATATAAGCACACATTGGGTTTTTTTTCACTGAATCATGCATTTAGGTCACTTTTTGTGATTCATGGAGTTTCTATGTGGGTCAGAAAAATAGCTAATCAAACAAACAAATGAATGTTCCTTAATTATCCCCCAGATAATTAGGGAAGTGAATGGTTTTCAGTCATTTTTAAGATAATGTGGCAGCTAATTTGCATACAGCAAGAACCCTCAAGCAGCCATATAATTAATGTCGAATTTTATATGGAGGATTGTTGGCCAGGACAGAAGAAAAAAATCCCTTCCCTTTTTATATAGTGCCATGACATCCACCCGAACAGGCAGTTTAATGTCACCAGAAGCATGGAAACACACCATTTGGAAACCAAACTAAGCAAAAAAATGTTTCCAAGTGAAAACTGAATTTAAACATTTCCTAAACTTCTGGAGAGAATTAAATTTGGTCAGTATTAGCCTAGCTCAGCGAGTAGCACTCTCACCTCTGACTCTGAAGGCTGTAGATTCAAGCGTCACATCGCGATTTAAAACACATATGGCTCATGCAATCCAATATACTGCTAGTGTGCACTGCATTGTAAGAGGGAAAGCTCTTTGGATGAGATACTTATGGATGAGCCAGGCTAACACTGACCAAATTTAATTCTCTCCAGAAGTTTAGGAAATGTTTAAATTTAGTTTTCACTTGGAAACATCCCAACTGCCTGTTGGGTGGATATTAAACAGTGTTTGATCCATCAGAAGAATGTCGACGATCCCATTTCACTATTCAAAAAGAGAAGGGAGTTTCTTCCCGTGTCCAGGCCAACAATCCCCCCAAGTAAAATTGGCCATTCGCTTCATAGTTGTACGTGAGTCATTGCTGTGCACAAATGGATCGTGACGTTTCCATCTAAAATACACACAGTCCCAACACTTCACACTATATCCTACTGTGAGATGTCTTTACGACGTGATAAGATGATATGACAAAAGGAAGGTTATAATTATTATATTAAGACTAGGACAGTAAGACATAATCATAATAATCTTTGCATTTGATATAGAGCTTTTCACATCTTCTGGCCGTCTCAAAGCGCTTCAAAGAATGTACTGTAAAGTGAATTGACTGTATATATGTGGGCGAAATGCTGCAGTCAATTGCGCACAGCAGTGTCCCACATACATTCGTGGATTCAAATGACCAATTTATTATTGTTTGTTTTGAGGGATTATTATCAGGCACATGGAGTAAGGAAACTTGTCCAAGCTTTCGCCCTGCCTGGAATCGAATTCAGGTCTCACTTGTCATCCCCTATTTGCTCAGGGAACTCAACGTAACTCACGGAGATTGGGGATAGGGGAAATGTTACAATCTGTTTCTAGTTGCTTTGAGCTCTCCCTGGTGCGTTGTGCCAAAGTCAGAGCATTTTTTAAAAATATCATTAACAGGCATCATTAAGTGTTATACCTTAAACTGTCAGATGTAATAATCTGTTTAACAATCCTTGTTATTAATTAAACAAGCAGCGATTAAACATGTGTTCTGACGTGAAAGGTGCTGTACAGGTGTAATTTTGTTGCTGTTGTTGTTCTTCAGTATCCCAAACCTTTTTTCTAATCTCACGTCTATTAGTTTTTGCACATCCTCGGGTCAAGCTTCCGTTGATTGTCTGATTGTAAAGTAACATCTTCGCTGTGTGCCTGCTGCCTCGGGGTGAGTGTTGAGAGTTTTTTTTTACCGTTCTATTTAATTGCCCGAGGACACGTCAAACTACTTGAGGCATGACCTGACAAGTAATAACAACAGTGAACTCGAGGGTGAAGAAACAAGATGTTCCTGAATATTATCCACGGGTCTGAGGGAGATACCACATCATGTACAGCCGTATAGTACTGTGGAGTCCTGCTGCTCAGTGGATACAGCACTCGACCTGCAACCAAGAGGTATGGGTTTGATTCCCGGCAGGATGAAACGTTGGGCAGGTTTCCTTACTCCTCTGTTTATGTAGCAGTAAGTAGAAATCTGGTTGTTAGTCGATTGGCAGGATTAATGTCCCCGCAGTAATATTTCCTTCAAAAAAATTAGGATAATAAATTGGTCACTCAATCCACGACTGTCTGTAGGACACTTCTGTGTGCAATTGGCTGCTGTGTTTCGACCACAAAATATACAGTCAATTCACTTGATAGTATATTCTGTGAGGCGCTTTGAGATGTCTCGAAGACGTGTTAAGGTGCTATATCAAATGCAGGGATCATTATTATCAATTCCCAGCCCATGGCCAGCAGTAATGTTCATCATCCCTCAAACACATAAAACCCAATAAACAATTCCAGTAATCCGTCATTGTTTACATAATGTATGCAAACTCCTCAATTACATTCCTGCCTATGACTCGGGATCTGCTGTTCTGGATGTAAACCTAAATCCTTTGATTAGTTTGCAGTGCACCCTGCAATAATAACAATAAAATCCTTAAATTTGATATTGCACATTATTAAAACATCTCAAGGCACTTTACAGGATATACTGAAAGCTGTTTTTTGTAGACAAACATGTTTCACTCACATTCTTTCCACGAACAGCCATGAGGTGAGGGACACATTTTATCTGGGGGGTTGTTGGCCAGGACACCAGGAACATAGGAACAGGAGTAGGTCAGTTAACCCTTTGAGCCTGTTCCGCCATTTAACTAAATCAAGGCTGACCTCCACAAATCTTTTCTTTCCAATGACCAATGACCGGTTTCTCTCCTTATCCCTTAAATACCCATACCTACCAAAAATTTATCAACCTCACTCCGCAGGTGTGGATGGATCCAGTATCTACGATCTTATGGGGGAGAGAATTCCACATTTCTACCACCCTTTGAGTGAAAACATGCCTCCTGATTTCACTCTTAAATGGCCTGGTTCTAATTTTAAGACTATTTTAAGAATAATTTTGTCAATATATTGTATTCTCCCACCAGAGGAAATAACTTCCCTGTATCTATCCTATCAAATTCCTTTATCTTCTTACATACCTCAATCAAATCCCCCTTCAACTTTCTAAACTCAAGGGTACAATCCAACTTTATACATCCTTGCCTCGTAACTTAACCCTTTCAGGCCTGGTAACATTCTGGTGAACCTGCGCTGCACTCCCTCCAGGGCCAATATATATTTCCTGAGGTGTAAGGCCCCAAACTAAACGCAGTACTCCAGATGGTGTCGGCCTCACACTACATCCAGCTCTATAAAGGAGTAATTATCTTTTCTCTTTCACATTCCCTGAACAGGCAGACAGGATCTCGGTTTAACCTCTCAGAGAGCAATGCTTGCCCAGTATTGTCATGTTAGCTTAGACTTTGAACATAAGAACATAAGAAATGCTAGACGTTAAAAGAGCAAGGTCCATCATGTTCGCCTTCCACCCTCCTGGCGGTCACACTTTGAGCCCACAGTTCTGATACCCAAAGTGAGGCTTGATCCAACAACCTTTTGACCCAACAACAAGAAGTGTTACTACTGAGCCATGCTACTACTTATAAGCCACTCTAAGAATCTGTCATCCTTTATATATGCTACCTGAACTCATGAATTAGCTGATAACTCATTCGATACATTATTTATTCATAAACCAACTAAACCTCCTGATTAAATGTCAACTTGTAAGGCACTCCTGCGATCTGTTAATGACATAGAGTACAAACTCCCCAGCTTCTCAATTAGATACTTTTCGTAACTTGCTAAGTTGAGTGCTAGCCATCATCTGGTGGAAATAATTAGAATAAAAATGTAAGGGTAACCCAGCTTCTCAATCTACACTCAACTCAATCTGTTCTGGGTAACCATTTAGTTTTTGGACTATCAGGTTAGTTTAGACCCTAACCCTGTCGTGTAGATCCAACCCACTTAGTTTAGGCTCTAACTTTTTAGCTTGATTTAAACAGTTCAGTTGAAATCCCAAAGGAATAAGAAGCCATAAAGGATATGGAGTCCTGTAACTCAGTGGTTAGAACACTCATCTTACAAACATGAGACCTGTATTTTGAATCCAGGCAGTTCAGGGTGAAACCTTGGGCAAGTTTCTTTATTCCACATGCCTAATAATAATCCCTCAAAAAAATAACCTATAATAAAAATTTATCATTTCAATCCATGATTATTTGTGGGACACTGCTGTGCACAATTGGCTACCGCATTTTACCCACAAATATACAGTCAATTTACTTTACAGTATATTATGTGAGGCACTTTGAGACGTCCAGAAGATATGAAAAGCACTATATCGAAATGCAACGATTCTTCTTCTTCTTCGTATTATTATTAAATGAAAGCGTTAACACATAAATTCATAGATTCATAGAATTTTACGGCACAAAAGGAGGCCATTCGGCCCATCTAGTCTGTGCTGGCTCTTTGAAAAGAGCGATTCAATCCCACTGCCCTGCCCGCTCCCCATAGCCTAATAGACCTGTTCTCCCTAAATAAAGATCTAATTCCCTTTTAAAAGTTGTTATCGAATCAGCCTCCACCACCTTTTCAGGCAATGCATTCCAGATTTGAACAACTCGCTGAGTGAAAAAATTTCTCCTCAGCTCCCCTCTACTTCGCCTTGAAACTATTTTAAATCTGTGACCACGAGTCACAGATTCGCACGAGTGGAAATAGTTTTTCTCTATTTGCCCTGTCGAAACCCCTCATGATCTTATAAACCTCTATTAGGTCTCCCCTCAATCTTCTCTGCTCCAGAGAGAATAACCTTAGCCATCCTGGGCCATCCTCAACAAGTTCCCAATATTAGTAAGTAGCAATAGTTGGGGACAACAGGAGCAATGCGAAGGAATAAGAATATTGAGTGAATTCAAAGCCTTGATGACACAAACATTAGAATGCCAAGGGAAGTCAGGGAGGCAATAACAGAGAGTTTGACCACAATCTTTCAAACAACCTTGGAGGATTAGCAATGTGGCAATTTTGTTCAAGAAGGAAGAATGAGATAAAGAAGGCAACTGTGGACCATAGATCAGCAATGGGCACACTTTCAGCCATCACATTATGGGATAAACTTTAGAATCTTTAGAAAGCCAATGGGTTAATTAACTACAGCCAGCAAGGATTTCTAAAGAGCAAGTCTTAGTTGACATATTGAATAGAATTCTTTTAGGAATTTGTTGAGTTAATTGATAAAGGGAATGCAGTGGATGTGGATTTTCAAAATAGGTTTGATGAGGTACCTGGTATTAGCTGAAGTGTGGCAGAAATGGAGGAAAGGTCACCACACCAAAGGGCAGAAAACGGAGAATAGAGGGGAAATGAACGTTTCAGACTTGAGGGGCATAAATGGAAGTGTCACGAGGGGTTAGTGATAGGGCCATTCTCTTACGTAATATATATATATATACAAACACATATATATATATAATTACATAGAATGATGCAGCATGGAAATGGGATTTCAATTCAACTAGTTCATGCCTGGTTTATACTCCATAGGCATTTTCACCCTTTTATTCCCCTCTCCTATTCCCTTCTATTTTCTTCCCCTCATGTATGCATCAAGTTTCCTCTTGAAGAGACCCCTATAGCTCAGTGGTTAGAGCACTCTCCTCACAAGTGAGAGTACCTAGGTTTGATTCCCGAGCAGGGTAAAATGTTGGGCAAATTTCCTTTGTCCACACATGTCTGGTTGCAAAGTAAGCAATAGGAACCTGGTTGATTGGCGGGTTGTTTTTCATCGACCTGAAACGTTACTTCACACTCCTCTCTCCATAGATGCTGCCTGACCTACTGAGTGTTATCAGAAACTCCTGTTTTTATTTCAGATTTCCAGCATCCGCAGTATTTTGCCTTTTGTCAGAAAATAAATCTGCCTGGCATCTCAGTCAGCCTCTACAAGCTGGTGGCCTCATCCTGCAAATGTTTGTTAAATTCCTTCATAATCGTGAACACCTCACAACATCACAAGAGAGATTAGGATGAAGGTCCCTGGGCTCATCTGATCTCATCGTTGAACAATACCTTTTACAAGATCAAGTTATTTATTCAATGAATCCAGCATCCTGGCCTCAACAACACTTTCTGGTAACTTGTTTCAGTCATTTATTACACTCTGGGTAAAGAAAAACGTCCTATGTTCTGACCTGAAATTGTTCTTTGCAGTTCTAAACCTATGACTTAGTTTAGTGCATCTTAAACAAATTCTTTTAAACCCTTGACCACCCCTGCCCCCCACACCCAGCCCTACCCAGCATCAGAGTTCCTGGTGTAAGATAGGTCTTCACCTTTTATCCCAGAGTTACACAAAGGGAGATGGCAAAGAAAGAGACCATTTGGCCTAACTAGACCATAACGGTGTTTATACTCCACATAAGCCCCATTTCCTTATTCACCTCTCCTGTAACCCTCTATTGCCCAAATCTGTGTATTTTAGGCAGAAGTTGGCCAGGCATCTTATGCACTATAGTGGAGTCCTGTAGCTCAGTGGTTAGAGGACTTGCATCGCAAGCAAGAGACCTGGGTTTGAATACTAGCAGCATGAAACATTGGGCAAGTGTCCTTACTCCATATATCTCTGTTTATCTAGCAGTAACTAGGATCTTGATTATTCATCAATTGGTGGATCTTGAGGAATAATGCGTCAACATCTAATGGGCAGTTCATATCACAACCTTTCTAGTTGTGATAAAGGGTTGGTAAGTAAATGCATGAGTAGGTGAGTAAGGTAATTAGTAAAAATCCAGTATTGGAACCAATATCAGCAACAAAGGAACATGCTGTTAACTAAGGAAACCATTAGACAGCTGAGCCCTTCTTGGTAGTGACACACACAGTTATCCTGACTCAGTTATTTCCCATATATCTTTGCTGAGGCAATGGCTGCGAGTCTGGGCTGAACAGAGTAATGAGCAAACTCACCTTGAATTTATTTGCACTCAGCACCTCCGCCACAACAATTTATTATTTTCAAAATGATGGCTTGTATTGTCTGGGGAGATGGCTGACCTTTCTGTGACACCGACTATATAATAATAATACTAATAATCCTTGCATTGGATACAGTACTTTTTATGTCTTCTGGATATCTCAAAGGGTTTCAATTGATAACGTGCTACAACAAGTTCAAGGATTATTATTATTATCATCCCATCTCAGACTTCCACTCTCTGCTTGCTCGGAGTAGCTAATAAATACCTGTTGTGTTTGCACATTGCCTGCAAGACTCCAACATGATGTTAGAGAAAGGATAAAACCTAGAATTTGCAACAACAAAAAACGTGTACACTTTGAGTTTAGCTAGCACTCCTTAACTTTTTTTGGTGTACATTCATCTCTGCCATTCTGGGTAGCTGTGGATGTCTGTTACATTGGTGGAGGAACAATACAGATCTATTCAGCCTTTTGTACCAGTTTTGGAGGCATCCAGACACTTCACACACTTAACATCTGTCTCAAGTTACCTGTGCAATGGAAGTGATGATGGTATTTTCAGAAATATTTCAGGCTCCAGTCCAAAATAGCCCCAGAGATCTTGTAAGGCTTCTCTTTGCTATAAAATCAATAATAATAATAATGATAATCATTTTCCTTGCAGTTGATATTATGCCATATCACATTGTTGAAATGTTTCAAGTGCTTCACAGGATCTCCTGTAAAGAGTAACGCCTCCAGGTTGTATTTGTAGGCAAATGCTGCAGTCAATTCGTGCACAGCAATCTCCGAATTTCAGCGATTGCATTGGGGATTTGGGTTATGACAACTAAGCCCCGCGAGGTGATAGACACTCTATCTATGCGATAACCTATGCAATTATAGAGCCAGCATTCAATGTTCTCTGTCAATGATTTAGTTTGTTCAAGGGCTGTCTTGGAATATGAACTATCCATGTGTGAAAATTCTGTGTGATCTTGCATAGCATTGACATTCAGAAGGGATTTGGGCTCTAGACAGCAACAGGGCTGCTCATTGATGTCACTGACCAATACAACTGTAATAGTCTGAACTTTCCTCCACAACAATGCTCACTCTATCAATCAATGCTGAAAGATCTTGATAACATGTCTGCATCCATATAGAACTATGAGATAGTGACATATATAAGATAGCAACGAAGGGCCTGAAAACATGATTCACCCTTCATGGAGAGGACAGTGAGAATGTGAATTTACCATCATTATCAGAGCTGTGGTCCTTTGAATGAGACGTGAAGCCAAAGTCCATTTCATGCCTGTTCAGGTGGATGTTAAAGATTCCCATGGAGCTAAAGTATTCAAAACGAGATGGGAATTTCTCCCAGTGTCCCTTCCTATAATCTCCCACTGAAAATTGGTCATTCCTATAATGGCTGCTTGTAGGACATTGCTTTATGCAAATTGCTTTCACAAAGGCACACCCTCACTAAACTTTCAGGTAAATCGTGTGAAACTCCTTGAGACAACTCGAGGATTTGAATAGGCATTTGAACAAAAACAAGGATTATTATACCTGTTTGGAGAATGAATCAATTGAAGCGTATGAGAGACAGACTGCTGTAGGATTATTGACTATTTAGTTTTACATCATGACAAATGAAGCAATACTACCCTTTGCAGGAATCTCTCTGAAACACTTTGAGGTGTTACAACATGATGAGGTGCTAGACACAACGTAACTTAATGGTTATTTCTTTATTTGTCTGTTTATTACTTTGAATTGGGTCAGATAGATGGAATGGTCTGTTTCTCTGTTTTGTACATTCCTGTGTCAATCCACAGATATTTTTAATCAGTGATATCGAGGGAATGTAATAGCTTTGTGACCTACTTATGTGTTAACTAGACTCGAGTGGCAGCAGTCATGTGCAGATACACCAGGGCTCCATCCGAGTGAAAACATATTGTTTACCTAGGGTGTTGTGTGACTTGGAGAAATCATTTCAGTCAAAAAAACAATTTACCTCTTTTGATTTGAATCTGTCTCTAAAATCCATCAAAACCCACACTGCACAGAAAGGATAGTTCTCCCAAAAAGAACCTCCAGGGATTTAAAATGATCATTTGGAGGAGACGTTCAATAATAATAATAATCCTTGCACCTTATCATGTCATTGAGGTGTCTCAAAGCACTTCACAGAATATATTATAAAGTGAATTGACTGTATATTTTCTAGGCAACACGTGACAGCACAGCAGTGCCTCACAGTCGTACGTATATTCAGTGACCCAATTTTTTTAAAAAGGGATTATTACCCCCAGACAGTGATTCTCTAATCGAATAACATCTGGGTTCCTACTTACTGCTGGGTAAACAGAGGCGTATTGAGAAAGGAAACTTACCCAAGGTTTCTCATTGCCCGGGAATTGAACAGGATCCTCTCACTTATGAGGCATGTGCTCTAACCAATATGCTACATGAGTTACTGATCATCCTGACTCCCAATAAACTCTGTCCTGCATCTGGGACATGGATTAATTAAGATTTACAGTGCAGGATGCCTCTCTGCCATCCTACCTGTACCAGTTTTGTGAAAGTGTTACCTATTCATTAATGTTACCTATTATTATCATTCAGCGCCACTCCCTCGCCTTCTTTTTAAAATGCTTTAGAGGATAATATATGGGCTATTTTGTCAGGCCAATCTTGGCACTATTTAACAAATGGTAATGATGATCCACAGATTTGATATAGCATATTTTGCATCATCAAAGGGCTACACAGGATTTTGCTATGTCAGTTGAATCTGTTTATAATCTTCTTAATTGTGCTTGGGGCATGTCTCCAACTTTATTTGCATCACCAGCCGAGCCTTATGATTCTATGCCCCTAACTTCTGAAACTCCCTCCCTCGAACCCTTCATCTTGCCCTTCTCTGTCTGACCTGTGAGCTGGCAAGGATAAATAGACATGAATTTTGGCAAATCAAAGCCTCATCTTGTGGCTGTGGTGAATGTCCCACTGACACGTCACTTCTCCACGATTGAGCGATTGTTACATTTGCAGGCAGCTCCATGCATTAATTGCACATCCACCAAACGTGGCAATGAAACTGTCAAGGCTTGTTCCTCTTGTCACAGTAATTGAGGTAGAGCTATTGTGCCTGAGTGCAGACAAGCGTTCAACAGAAAAACAGTGACTTGTCGACATACAGTGCCCAGCACACAGGGCAGTATCTCGGAACATTGCATAGGGACAGAGGTAGACGTCGAGCAAGGGAGGATGGGTACAACAACAAACAACAGTACATTGATAGAGCGCCTTACACGTCGGGAGGGCGTCCCAGGTGGGTAGGTGACCTTAGTTGCTGTCGAAGAGGTTGACCTTATTAAACTGGGATTCAAAGATTAATAAAGAGTGTGTAAATTGGAGGGATTGAGACAGGAAGTTAATGGGGTCATCGCTGAAACCATGCTCACCAATGGTAACGCAGAGGGATTTCAAGAGGCAGAACAAACCTGTGTTGGCTGAATGAAAGGGAATGCACAGAGAAATGGGGTATGAGCTGGAAAGAAAGGTAAGGAGGTGTTCGGACGTGAAGGGAATTGCGTCTGGTAAAGATCTTAAAGTCGATCCATTTGGACAAAAGGTATTATATCTGATGTGGAATCACTGAGTTGGGATATTGTAATTGAGGTAGAACAATTGTGAATGGAGTAATGTAATGGAAACATGTAAAAAAACCTCATAGAATCATGGAATTTTACGGCACAAAAAATTCGGCCCATCTAGTTTGTGCCGACTCTTTGAAAAGAGCAAATCAATCCCACTGCCCCACTCTCTCCCCATAACCTAACAGATCTGTTCTCCCTAAATAAAGATCTAATTCTCTTTTAAAAGCTGTTATCAAATCGACCTCCACCACTTTTTCAGGCAATGCTTTCCAGATTCGAACAACCCGCTGAGTGAAAACATTTCTCCTCACCCCCCTCTGCTTCATTTTGAAACTATTTTAAATCTGTGACCATGAGTCACTGATTCGCCCACCAGTGGAAACAGTTTTTCCTTATTCACCCTGTCGAATCCCCTCATGATTTTATAAACCTCTATTAGGTCTCCTCTCAACCTTCTCTGTTCCAAAGAGAATAAACCTAGCCTATCTAGCCTTTCCCCATAACTGAAGTCCCTCAATCCTGGTACCATTCTAGTAAACCTTCTTTGCACCCTTTCCAATGCCTTAACATCCTTTCTATAGTGTGGTGACCAGAATTGGACACAGTACTCCAGCTGAGGCCTAACCAAAGTTTTACAGAGGTTAGTCAGCACTTCCTGACTTTTGTACTCTGTACCCCTATTTATAAAGCCTAATATCCCATTTGCCTTCTTAATGGCTTTGTCTACCTGTCCTGCCACCTTCAAAGAGTTACTACCACAAATCCCCAGGTCTCTCTGTTTCCTCACACCAATTAAAATTGTACTATCTAGCCTATATTGCCTCCCCTCATTTCTTCTCCCAAAATGTATCACCTCACACTTCTCTGCATTAAACGTCATCTGCCATGTGTCTGCCCACTTTACCATTTTATCTATAGCATCCACGATTCTTTGTGGGACGTTGCTGTGCGCAATTGGCTACCACTTTACAGTGCTCTGTGAAGCGCTTTGAGACATATCAACAAAGCGATAAGGCACTATATCGAATGCAAGGATAATTATTGTAGGTTTAACCCATGCTGCACCATATGTGATAATACTTCTGTTGGAACATTACTTGTTGAGTTTGTTAAGTTTGTTCCTACACTAAAACAATCACATGCCTCACTTTAACTTTGCAAAGAAATGATCTGACTTCTGCAATAACATAGAGAATGAGTCAAGTATCTGCTGAAAGCTGAGCCCAGCAAACCCTTTGTTCATTTTTTCAGGAGCTTGTGTGTTCTGTGCATTGGAGGCAATACTACAAGCTGGCACTGGGGCATCAACCTTGACAGAATCTCTAAACCTCTTGGCTGCACTTGGTGTGCAGAGTATTTCCTAAAATAAACTTCAGCATGTGCTAAAATCACACGGGATATCGGTGGATGGGATGTGTTTGTGGACAGTACAGAATATCTCACTCTCTCACACTCTCTGTCACTCTCGGTCTCTCTCGCTCTCTCTTTCACTCTGCCTAAGCCACTCACTTTGTCTCTCTCTGACTCTATCTCCCTCTGTTGATAGGGATAAGTTACTGGCACTGGTCGGTGAGTCAGTGATTGGAGGGCATCAGTTTTAGATAATTAACATAGGATGAGATTAGGATTGTTTTTTACACAGAGAGTTAGTAAAATGTGGATTGTGCTTCTGGATACCTTGACAGAGGCAGAATCCAAAGTAGCTTTCAAGAGGAAGCAAAATATGAATCTAAACAGGAGGTACAGGGGAAAGAGGAACCAAGTAAATGGGACTCAATGGATTGCTCTCTCAAATAGCCAACAGAGCCATGATTGGCTGAATAGTCCACTTCTGTGTTGTAAATTTCTACGTTCTATCTCTTTCAGTCTCTCTCTCACTGTTTCATTTAGTTTCTTTTTTTTATGCTCCGTGTCTTCCTGTCTCACTTTCTCCCTGGCTCTCACCATCATTCTCTGAGTCTCACTCTGGCTCTCTCAATTTCTCTCTGTACCACTGTGCCTTCGTCTCTCACCCTGTCTCTCCCCAACTCTATATCTGTTGATAGAGATAAATTATTCTTATTGTGTCTCCCAGTCTGCCTTTTCCCCTCATTCACATAGGTATCTATGCTGAAATACACTGTGACTACACTCATGGTTTTCAAATCCTAAGGATAAAGACGCTAGCTGTTGAGTTCATTGAGTTGCTACTATGCTTCACTGTCTAATATTTACATGAAAACATGTCGGATGGGTAAAGATAGCCATAATCAGATTGCCTCTGTAATTAATCTTTTCACAGGACTTTTGATTGAATTAGAAATGTCTGATTGTACAACTAATCACACATTCATAAACTGCAGGAGAGGCACATTCAAAGGCACTTAGTAATAAAGAGAGAGAGAGAGAAAATGAGACAGAGAGAGAGAGAGAATACAAAGAAAAAGAGAGGTTGAAACATTGAGAGAAAGTTTAATTAAGCAAGTGGGAGAACCAGGCAGAAAATAGAAAATCTGTGAGAGAGAGAAAGAGAGAATGCTTGAGATTGAGATGGTGAGAGAAAGGCCCTGAGCAAAGGGACATAAACGTGGAAGTAAATGAAAATTAGAGTAAAAGAGACTGAAAGGAGAGAATGGGAAAGGACATGTCAGAACGAGTGAAATGAACCTTTTCTCTCTGTGTTAGGCACATCTGGCTTTGTGAGTCACCAGTGATTATAGAGCTGCAGGTGCCCAGGGCTCAGACACAGGCTGCAATTCTTGTGTTGAATTCTACTGCTGATGAGATATAATCCAATTTACATTCATATTGTGGCTTTCACATCAGGAAGACATCTCAAAGCCCTTTATATAGCTGGGCTTTTGAGTTTGAAAGGGAGGGGGAGGGTGGTTGGAAAGGTGACTGAACGTA
Organism: Hydrolagus colliei; assembly: GCA_035084275.1. Taxonomy (NCBI): domain Eukaryota; kingdom Metazoa; phylum Chordata; class Chondrichthyes; order Chimaeriformes; family Chimaeridae; genus Hydrolagus; species Hydrolagus colliei. The sequence goes on along the minus strand of CM068763.1, from coordinate 5,804,620 downwards.
AGGTCAAGGAGGTGCACCTTGAGGTTCATTTGTCTGGGGGAAGAGAAACGACAACAACAACTTGCATTGATATATTGCCCTCCAAGTCGGGTGGCATCTCAGAGCTCTTTAGAGCAAGGAATTGGCATGAGGATGGGTAGCGTCTTGAAAGAGCAACACTGACACACAAAAATAAACCAAAACTGAATTGTATTGTTCATACAACTATTATACATTTCTGAGTTGCTGAGTTCAACTCTAAGCAAATCACTTAGCAAGAGAGAGAAGATAGAAATTAAACATTACAAAAGATTGATAGTAATCGTTTAAAAATATAATTGATTTTTATTCACTCAATCCATGACTGTTTGTGGGGGCACCGGTGTGCGCAATTGGCTGCAGCATTTCACCTACACAATATACGGTCATTCCACTTTACAGTATATTGTGTGAAGCACTTAGAGACGTCTCAAGGATGTGATCAGGCACTATATCAAGTGCAAGGATTATTATTATTAATATTCTCTGCACGTCTCCAGCTCTTCAAAGGAGGCTTTATTTTCACCAGCTCAAAGATTTGGATTTCTTTCATTCAATATTAGCAGCATTTCTACCAGTGACATTGATTTGAAAGCAAAACCAGAAAAAATACATTAAGAGGTATATTTGAACACTGGGGTTTTTCCAGGAGTACAAACGATCAGAAAGCTATTAAATATTTCATGGTGTGATGGCAGTGGCTTTCAATCCGGGCTCTGTCTAATGTGTAAGGGAATGAGGACTCTTGAAAGATTAATGCTGGTGTCAACTCTGGTCTGATATTGGGAAAATACATTGGACGCACCCCGGGGACCTTCATTTATAGTTACAAACCTCTCCGTTGTTCCTATTTTTTCCGCAATAGATTAAATTTGTGTGGCGCCTTCCACGTCAGGAGGACGTCCCAAGGCACTGGACAGTTAGGGATTTGGACCCAAGCTGGGGGTTGGGATAGGAGGGGTGGGGGGCAGGGAGGTTATGGGTGAAAAGTTTTAAGTTGACATTTTTTCTTGAAGGATATATAATTTACGAAATTTTATAGTTTGCCATTGAAAGCTTCCTGCTGCTTGTCTGGCGAGGAACACCCTACCCAGAGGTTAGAAAACAAAATCCTTTACTCAGAGAATTTTTGAAATGTGAAATTCTATGCCAGAGCCCACAGATTATTTAGAGAGAATTAGATAGATGCCTATAAAGGATATTAAAGAGTAGGGGATTGAGCAGCAGAATGGAATTATGTACCCGTGAGTAAAACCTCGAGCCCAGACCTGATGAGCAAGTGGCTTGTTTCTGTGCTGTTAGATTCTGCACTTTGACAAGTCTATCCATTGCTGGGAAACAGGCCAGTGCCAATAGTGAAAAGGCGCTGAATTAATTAATGTTCTGACATTGACTGGGAGAGTTCAACTGCAAAGGAGGTGTTAGTGAATCTTTGTCTTGGGACGTCCTCCTGATGTGAAAGGCGCACCAAGTGTCATTTTGTTGTAATCGCCAGGGTTCTGTGTGGACTGTTTGAACTGATAAGTAGCCCTTATGCTTCTGAGGCATACTAGACTCATTAAGATCTGGCTGAGACCAGGGTGTCTATTGATGCTGTGGACATAATCCTGTGGAGGAATGATAGGTTGGTGCTATCACTGCCTAGCTGCAAATGGCTTAACACCTTCCTGATATCTATGTATCTGGATGGGTTTGGGCTTTGCTGAGTCTTGGGAGATTCTCTTGATGATTCCGAGCACACACTGCTACTCGATCACTGGGGAAATGTAAGTCTTTATAGAACTTCTGTGTTGCCAGTGATAACAAATAGGACAGAGCTTTATTGGAGAACATCCCGATTTGTTTGAGCTGTTTTGCCATTTGCTCTGTCTCATGCAATATTTCAGATGCGACTAAATCAAGGGATTGAATACACAGCTGAAGAAATCTTACAGGATCGATCAGAGAGGTTTGGATGAATAAAGGCTTCTCAGCTCATTTGATCCCATCCTCCGGAACCCCACTGTCTTCCCATTACAGCTTCAAGCTGTTTTGTTACACAAGCTCAATGTTCTGGCTCAACCACCCTTCAGAGTGATCTGCTCCTGTTAATTGGCTTCTTTGCAGAGAAATACTTCTTGGTGTTTGTTTTAAAGTTATCTTTTACAAACACCGAGCATGTCCTACTGGCTTGGCCCCCTGCATCCTCCCCCACCTCCCTTCCATGTCCCTCAGCCTCACCCCACCGCACCGAACTGCATGTCGATCACCCCAGCCCTCGCCAGGCTCCACTGTTTCCCTGTCTCCTGACAGATTGATTTTAAGATCTTCAACCTCACTAAATCCCGTCTTATCGCTTTGATCTCTCCTACCCCACTTCTCTACTTGCCTTCTACCAACTGAGCTAAATTAGGCTTTCTGCTCAAACGTCAACCTATCTGCACATCCCCCATCCTATTCACATCACTGTTGGTGGCGAATGTTTCAGACCCCATACCCCTAAACCTCTGGGAATTCCCCCTCCTACCTCTAAACCTCAGGCTTTATCTGCCTTCAGGTCCTAAAAACCTGTCTCTTCAACTGCACCTTGGGATGCCTTCCCAAAGTGAAAGGTGCTACATAAACGTAATTTGTTGCTGCTGTTGTTATTGCACCTATGGTCACTTACCCCTTTCCCAATCTCCCTATTCGCTGCTTGGCATCTGACCCCATCACTGTAAAGTACTCCTGTCTACATGAAGGGTACTATGTAATGCAATGTAATGTTATTGGTGTTTCTAACATTAGTTTGTAGGAATTGGTGAGCAACATCATGGCCAACCTCTATAAAAGTGCTCTGGGATGCTACCCTGTGTGAAGATGCTATATAAAGGCAGGTTGTTGTTGTTGAAACAGTATCCCTCTTGTTGTATTTTTAGCATAGGAATGTTAGCTTTAACATCGTCAGCAAAGTGAACACCATTTGATGATATATACATGAGCAACATGAGGGACCATGTGTTTGTGCTGTAAAACGATGGAACAATAGTGAGAATGTAGAATAACATTTACCTTGAAAGCCGGAGTTGCAAAATTGGTGACATTTTCTGTTCTTTCTTTGTATCTTACACTGTTGATATGTTTTCAGTGTTGGGCTAACATTGTCTGTCACAGGACAAAAGCTTAAGGAGACAAACTGCTTGTCAACCATCAACGCATCATTTTGAGTTAAGTATCAGGCTCACATGCTAGTAGAATCAATTGGGATGTTGAAAAGGAAATAACGCAGGATGCTAAAGAATTAAGACGTATGGAAAAATGATTGATAAATTGGATTAAAGGATCTGCTCTGATTCAATAAACTGGTGAAACAATCCCATTGGAATGAATGGCCTCATTTTGTTCAATTCCTGTGTTACTAGGGATATCCATTTATCTTGACCTGGCTTTCGTTTCCTTGAAGTACAGTAGTTGCTTTTGCAGGCCATCTGCCCACTAGTTAAGTTGCAAGAGCCCAGCTTTCCAATAATTCTTTGATTCTACATCATGTTAATTGCTCTAGAGATGTCAGAGGTGTCTGACCCAACCTTGTTTTGAAGGCATCAAGGAAATCTGGAGTGAGTGAGTCAGAGCATCCCATTCCTATTGATTTGTTCTGAAGCCAAATTGGTGAGTAGATTGTTCTGATTGAACTCCTCAGTAATAGCCACTCAGGCACAATAGCTTTGCTGACCTTCACCGTGATTGTCAGTGCTGATTTTGTTCTGCACTCATTGAAGATTGACTTTGTTCTCTTGTGGTTGGGAACAAATGTTTGCTGGTTTCTGCTCAGAAGAGATAGGATTAGTTACCAATTACAACAGTTTAATCTGAGAATGGGTGAGTACGCAGAGATCCGTACATATAAGTAATAATAATGATCCTTGCATTTGAAATAATGCCTTATCACATTGTAAAGATTTCTCAAAGCACTTCACAGAATATAGTGTAGAGTGAATTATTGACTGTGTACTTTGTGGGTGAAACATCTCTTGAATAGGATGTTTCCTAGATAAAGTCCCTAATAATAATAATCCTTGCATTTGATATAGCGCTTTCCACATTTTATCAACGTCCCAAAGCGCTTCACAGAATATACTGTAATGTGAATTGACTGTATATATTTGTGGGCGAATCGCGGCAGCCAATTGCGCACAGCAGTGTCCCACACACAGTCATGGATTGAAATGACCAATTTTATTATTGTGGTTTTTTTGGGAGGGATTATTATTAAGAAGTGTCGTTTTTACGTGCTTCACCTTGTTTGTCCAGTGCCTTGGGATGTCATCCTGATATGAAAGGTGCAATCTCTCTAAATGCAATTTTACTGTTGTTCTTGTTGATGTTCTTGTTGTTAAAATTAAACATTTTCTATTTAATTTTAAATTTCAGTTGAATTTCCAGTGAAGGGTTTTCTTCATCATGACTTATCTGTGTGAACTTGTGAGATGTTTCAGTTCTGTTTTCATTTTATTTCAGCCAGATATCGACTAATTTTCCTCTCTCTCGCTGTCTGACTCAATCTCTCCATAGAAATACTCACCTTGCGTCAATTCAGCTATACCGCTGCCTCTCATTACCTCACCGCTTGTTAACATACCCAATGGAGCTTAAAATTGCATACCAATCAAACCAACAACTCTCCAGTGTTAATCTCTGCTGTATCCCTGCTCATTATCTTCAGTACAGTACTTATCTTGATCAGATGTGCTACTCAGTTCAAAGCAACATCAAAAATGTTCATCCGGAAAATTCTATAAGAAAAATAATAACCTTTGCATTTGATATATTGTCATTCACAGTGGGACGATGCCTCAAAGCTCTTTACAGGATTTTACTATAAAATATAGCGACTGTGTATTTTGTTGGTGATTAATTAGTGTCAAGTGTAGTAGCAAGTGTTTCTAACAGGAATCCTGAACGTGTCGTCCTTTAGATGAAATGTTAAACCGAGATCCCAGGTGGATGTTAAAGATCCCATGGCATTATTTGAAAACAGAAGGGAGTTTTTCCTGGTGTACTGGCTGACAAATACCGCCAATTAAAATTGGTCGCTCACTCCATAGCAGCTTGTGGCACATTGCTGTGAGCAAACTGGTTGCCGTGTTTTCACCCACAAATATTACCTCTCGCGAAGCATTTTGAGATCCTTCAGTGACGTGTTGAGGTGCTATATAAAATGCAAGGATTATTATTAATAATTAGCATTATCTATATCAATCCTCCCTGTTTAGCATCACGTTATTCCCCAAATAGTCCAGTTTCCTGGGATCAAAAGCCTTCTTGGCCATTATATACTTTGTATAACACAAAGTGTTATAACCCACTGTGTAACAATATATCCGTGGTGTCCTGCTGTGCTGATCAGTGATCCCTTCTCCTGTGCTGTTCTCCTTTGTTTTACCTTCTCTCCTGTAATGTGTCCCATCTGTTAGCCACCCTTGGCTACTATTCCATTTGTGATTGTACTCTTCAGATTGCCTCCCTCGAGATCCAGGTTCAACTACGAGGAACAATGATTCCCCTCATCACAGGATCATGCTCATTCAGAAGCTACCAATGAATCTGTCAGCGTTGTAGTACCAGCCCATAGTGAATTGTTGCCTTCCACCTGCTCTTTACTGAACTTATACTGGAGCTGACATTATGAATGATACACATGATACAGGCAACACCAGACTGGAGCGTACACCCTTCGCTTGCATATATCGCTCACTAACTGGATCTGACACTGAGACGCACAAGAACTGTACAGGGTAAACAAGGCACACAGGATGCTGGACTGTATTGGCAAAGTAAAGTTCAGATTGCCTACTTTGTACTCTAGCTACACACTACTCTGGTCAGGCCACACCTTGAGGACTGCATACAGTTCTGGTCACTGTGACATAGAATGGACTGCATACACCCTAGTGGCAGTGAAGAGGAGAGCAACTTGCATTATAACCAGAGGAATATATGAAATTAGACAAACTAGTATCTCTTCAGTCTTGAGAGAAATTGGCTTAGAGGAAACTTCATAAAGACATATACAATTTAAAATAGAATTGAGACAGTAAACCTAGAACAATACTTTAATATGCACTAAGAAGCGGATTCAAACAGGACAAACATATAAGGTTTTTCTAAACCCAGAACAGGTTATTACAGTTGAAGCCAGGACACTGGGACTCATTTAAAACAAACAGCTTGATGCTGTGATCAGCAGGACTGTAGGGTGGGTGTTTTGGAGGGATGCGAACAGATGAGATAAGCGAATAATTTTCTTTATCTGAATGAATCTTGTGATCTTATGGTGTTAATTGTGACCAGATAGAGTGAATCATTCCCCTTTAACCAGTATATTCTGCCAAAGGCATGATGAATATACATGGCCACCTTCTGTGCTATAATATTGTATGATACTCTATAAGAGGCACAACAACAACAAAATTATATTTCTAGAGTGCCTTTCACATCGGGAGGATATCCCAAGGCACAGGAGTTGATCTTACTGCAGTCATCTTACAGTTCGAGTAAGGAGGGAAATGGTTGTTATATGGAGTTCCAGAACCCCTTGATGGCATCTGATTCCTATTGAATATTAGATTTACCCGATAGTAGCATGCGTTCACAGCTTCAGCACATTATTCATCTGGTTTCAATGAGATTTGCATTCAGTGTCAACAGCTCCTTGGGAAACAATATTTCAAAAGCACTTCTAGTTCAATTTCCCTTCACATTGCTTTTGTGCCTAACCTCCTAGGTGCAATCCACCAAGACACTGAATAAGTGCAATAAGTAATCTAAACTACATCCCGGGGTGATGGCAGTTGGTGTATTTTAATAGCCTGAAAATAAATGTTTTGCTTTAAACCAGAGGATCAAAGGCCTGGTATTCCAGCCAGTCATAGATTATTTTGGCTTAACATTTCAGGTAGTGCAGAATTGCAGAAAATTCTTTAATTCAGTCTTAATTTGGGAATTCGTTTTCTGCAGTTCTCGTAAATTACGGCTGAACTTCACATCATTTCATGCCCTCAATTCCTAGGAATTCCTGCAGCATCTGCCATGAACAAATTATATTTACAGGATAAAACTAGAACTCAAACCTTTCTGCAAATGTAGGGTACCTAGCTCTTCACATAGAGGGCAGTGAGAATTTGGCACTTACTGACGGAAAGTTTGGATGAAGTAAATGGAATCAATTCAACAATGTATTGAGGAGAAAAGCACGTTGCATACATAATGGAGAAGGGAATGTTGATGGGTGGTATAGTAGGATTTATTTACGTTTGTTTAGAGTCTTTCACTTTGAGAGAATAGGAGAGGGCATTAGGGGTGGAGACTTATGTGGATTATAAAAACCAGCAGAGTAGTTGGGCCAAATGGATGTTTCTGGAATGTTATTATTCTATGTCCCAGGTAGTAAGTCCATATGGGCCCCATATGGGACAATTTGGGTTGATCCATGCCCATATGGGCCCCACATTGGCTTGCTACCTGGGGTTCCTCTATTTCCTCTTGAGATTCCATGATACTTATTCTTCTCCTCCACCCCCACCCAACATTCATAATGTGTGTGCACCTCGCCTAGTCCTGCCCTGTGTTGGTATTCAACAACAACAACTTTGATTTATACAGCGCTCTCCACGCCGGACAGCGTCTCAGCACCACTGGGAAGTGCTGTAGAGCAGCCATGATAACTAACAAATGCTCCCTGGCGGCTGCATTACTGCAGTCATCGCAGTGACTGAGACCCTGGGGTGTGAAGAAATTACACATCTCACCCCCTGAGGGCGAATCAAACGATCACTTTGAAACTCGATGACACGTGACCATGACTTTTCCTTCCTCTCCTACTTTGTGGATGAAGATGTGGGCAGAGAGGGGGAAGGTGGGGAAAGTAGGTCCAAACTATATTTCCCATGAATCAATGAACCTTGACACAAACGGTGTCCCACAAACAGCCATGAATTGAGTAATCCCTTATTATTTTAAGGGATTATTATCCCCAGAAAGCAACTGACTGACAACCGACTCTTTGCTTACTGTATGTTTGACCCTGAATTGTCCTTTCTCCCCCATATGTGTGCCATAACCAGCACTGCCTTACAACATTGCCCATCTCCATCACTGCCTCACCCCCTCAGGCCGCTGAAACCCTTACACATGCATTTGTCACCTCAAGGATCGACTACGGCAGCTCCCTCCTTGTTGGCCTCCCCGACTCTTCCCTCCATGAGCTGCAGATCATCCAGAACTCTGCAGTGTGTGTCCTGTCCCAAACCAGGCTCCACGACCCCATCACCATCACCCTCACCCAACTCCACTGGCTCCCCATTCCTCAGAGCATCAAATTCAAGATCCTCGTCCTCACTTTCTAGGTCCTCCACTGCCTTGCCCCTCCTATCTCTCTGACCTGCCGACCCCCTATCAACCTACCTGCCCCCTCCGTTCAGCGGGCTCTAGCCTGCTCCATGTCTCCCACCCAATCCGCCCTACCATCGGTGGCTGGGCTTTCAGCCTCTCTGCCACCGCACACTAGAACTCCCTTTGCCTCGCTTTTTTGCTTGCCTTCTTCAAGGCCATTCTCAAGACCCTCCTTTTCAATTGTGCCTTATGCCTTCTCCCATCTCTCTCCCTCGCCTCCCCCTTGGGGAGTAAATTTTCTTTCTCACATGCCTAATAATAATCCCTCCAAAAAACACACAATAAAATTGGTCATTGCAACCCATGACTATTTGTTGGACACAGCTGTGTGCAATTGGCTGCTGTGTTTCGCCCACAAATATTCAGTCAATTCACTTCACAGTATATTCTGTGAAGTGCTTTGAGACATCTAAAAGATGTAAAAAGCACTATGTCAAATGCAAGGATTATTATTATTATTGTTACTCGTGGAATCCTGTAGCTCAATGGTTAGAGCACTCGCCTTATAAGCGAGAGTCCTGGGTTCAATTCCCGGCAGTGTGAAACCTTGGACAAGTTTCCTTACTCCACATGCCTAATAATAATCCCTCCCCAAAAAAACTATAATAATTTGATCATTCAATTCATGAGTGGGACACTGTTGTGTGCAATTGGCTGCCATGTTTTGCCCACAAATATGCAGTTAATTCACTTTACAGTATATTCTGTGAAGCGCTTTGAGACGTCTAGAAGACGTGGAAAGCGCTATATCAAATTCAAGGATTATTGTTATTATTATTATTATTACTGCATGGTAAATAGAGGCCTGTGGAGTAAGGAAATGTACCTAAGGAATTGAATCCAGGTCCTCTTGCTTACGAGGCAAGTGCTCCAACAAATTCGCCATGGGGCTCCTCTCGGCTTCTCTGATAATTTTGATGTAGTGACACAATCAGCAATTTCTGTTTGAATCTTTATCACTGTGCTCAGCAGGCATGAGACACAAACAGTGTTGCATTAGACTAGGTACAGAATACAGTTATAAAAATAATAGTAATAAAATCCTTCTACAGTATTTGATATATTGCTTTATCACATTGTGGCGATGTCTAAAAGCACTTCGCCGGATTTTATTGTGAATAATACACTTGCTATGTTGAAAGGGGATAATAATCTTGGTATTTCATCACAGCGCCTACAACATCTAAATGTCTCAAAGTGTTTCACAGGTAATTACTGTCAATTCTAGTGTATTTGCAGACAAATACAGCAGCTAGTTTGCACACAAGAAATCCCCATAACCAACCATCTAATAAATTATCATTTTATCTGCAGGATTATTGGTTGGGATGCTGGGAAAAAGACTCTCTTCTCTTTTCAAATAGTGTCATGGGATTATTAATGTTCACCTCGGTTTAATGTCCCATCTCAGATGATGGCACCATTGACAATATTGTATCGTGCTTCCCCCCAGTGTTTCACCAAAGTATCAACATGGACTGTGAGCTCAGTTGATAGAGTCTCTGGAGGCATGGATTATTACTTAGGAGTAAAAGATCTATCATGAACAAATAAATTTTCCTTTATCCCTTCCGAGACACAGTGAATCAACAACAAAAGCAAACTACACTCGTACAGCGCCTTTCACGTTGGGAGGACGTCCCAAGGCGCTGAGAGAGCTAAAGGCGCTGTGCACATTTAATTTGTTGTACTTGTTGTCATTCTCTGTTAATGGGACAAGCATTTCTCTGACATACTGATTCTCAGGTCCCTGTTCACGTTAGGGCCCGATGATGACTTTCAACGTTCAGGGGAGTAAACATAAAGGCATTGCATTCACATGGAATCTTTAGGTGGAGCCTAGGTGGAGAATGCGGCCAATGTGTGAATTGTTGTTGTTTCCCTCGCCTGATCACATCTATCTTCTTACCGAGCAAATTGATCACGTGAGCAGTGACGGTTTTGTCTGGTATTATTAAGTGCTTTGATGCACTTGACTAAGTCGTGGCAGGTTGTATAAATAATGGCATGTTGTGCATGCAGTTCTTTGAATTGGAGGATAGATAAAAGAGGAAAGATCGAGAACAGAAGCTCCTGCTTTTTACAGCCCCGCCAAGCTCTCAGCAGGCAGGCCTGTAATGAATGGGAATGTTTCAGGCCCTGCGTGTTACACTATCGCTTTGGTAGTCAAGAGAAATGAGGTATTACGGAACGATTGTGACCCATCAATTCGCTAACGGAAAACAATTGGAAAACTGGCTTTATGAAGGGACGGACATTCCCTTAGCGTCCTCAAAGATTAGGAATGATCAAAACTCCCTGAAAAATAGATCTGATACTCTGCTCTGCGAATAGGGATAGATTTAGATTTATACATCGGGACACTGCTGGGCACAATTGGCTGCCCTGTTTTGCCCACAAAATATAGCCAATCCACTTTACAGTATTTCCTGTGAACCACTTTGAGGTGTCTCGATGACATGATGACACAGTATATTAGATACCCTGTTGTGTGGGGAGGTCGGGGGAAAAAAAAGCATAGTAGTGCCCTGGGACCCTACCATGCACAGGGGATGCTGCATTGTTATTGTTGTATATCAAAAATGCAAGGATTATTATTATGTGTATATATTAAACACATGCAAACACATGCACATATGTATACGAGGTACTCCTACTTTCCGGGACAGCTTCACTCAATGTTTACCCCCTCTCCCGTACCTATCCAGTATGTTGGGACGTCCTCCCGACGTCCTCCCGACGTGAAAGGCGCTATATAAATGTAAATTGTTGTTGTTGTTGTTGTTTCCTACAGCCACAATCCCAAACATAAAATTCCTCTGACACACGTAGCCAAATGGCTGCACACACTCTCTCGTAAACAGAGACAGGGAGGTCCACTGCCTGCTCAATGCTGAACACGATGTTCCTCTCCAGAGGGAAGGGAGGGCACGGCGGAGTGGAATAAATTCAGCAGCTCACCACTGGGAATTCCGTTCAGACAGATTCGGCAGATGTGATATCTGATAAACATTTCTCAGCTGTACTCCAGACTTGACTGTGTTGCGTGACTCACTTCCTTCACCAGATCCTGTCTCTTGTCTTTAAATCTTTGATGGAGGAAATTAAAGTTAAACCTGCTCAGCAAGCACAGATCCAACCTTTCCCTAGCCTGCCGTAGGCTTGAGTTTATGAGGTCAATTTTGCTATGTTTCTTAATGGAATTACTATTAATAAAGGAATCTGAGGAACCAAAGTCTCCTCCCACACCGATTTCAAGATCATTAAACCCACCTGCAAATCAACCCACCATTTTGTTTAGGGACGGATGCCTTACGCTTATTGTAGTGAGAGGAACTGAATGCCAAGATTACAATACAAAATTATGTTTGTACAGTATCATGTTGGGAGGAAATCCCAAGGCGCTTAAAAATAATGGCAACCTGGGAGTCGGAGTCAAGATGGGGTGGGCGGGGGAGAAGAACAGTGACAGAAAGATTGTAGACATTTCCTGACATTCCTGTTTCACACTGGCAGAAGGATTACAACAACAACAACTTTGATTTATATAGCACCCTCCTCGCCGGACGGCGTCTCAGGGCGCTTCACAATAGCGGATCCCGGGACCGAGCCAGGGGCAGGGGTAGAAAGGTGACCAAAGGCGCAGTCGAAGAGATAGGTCTTCAGCTGGGACCTGAAGCTGAGAAAAGAGGGGGCGAGGTGAAGATAGTGAGGAAGGGAATTCCAGAACCTCGGGGCATAGTGGCTAAAGGCTGGCCGCTGAGGGTGGAGCGGAGGATTTAGGGGACATGGAGGAGGCCATACCCAGTTGAGTGAAGGCAATGGGAGTTGGTTTGAGGAGAGAGGAGATCAGAGAGGTATGGGGGGTGCGGAGGAGTGGAGGGGTTTGAAAAAAGTATGAGTATCTTGAAGTCGATCCTCACGGGGATAGGGAGCCAGTGAAGTTTGGCAAGGACTGGGGCTACGCCCCGAGGCTCTGGCACTCCCTTCCTCACCCCCTTTCTCAATCCCTCTCTACCCAGTTTCAGATCACAGCTGAAGACCTTTCTTTTTGACCGCGCTTTTGGTCACCTTTCTAATAATAAATAATAATCCTTGCATTTGATATAGCGCTTTCCACATCTTATCAACGTCCCAAAGCGCTTCACAGAATATACTGTAAAGTGAATTGACTGTATATATTTGTGGGCGAATCGTGGCAGCCAATTGCGCACAGCAGTGTTCCACACACAGTCGTGGATTGAAATGACCAATTTTACTATTGTGGTATTTTTGGAGGGATTATTATTAGGCGAGTGGAGTAAGGAAACTTGCCCAAGGTTTCGCCCTGACCTGCCTGGATTCGAACACAGGTCTCCCCAGCTTGGTCTCCCCAGCTTGACAAGACAAGTGCTCTAACCACTGAGCCACAGGAGCTCCTACCCCTGCCCCTGGCTCGGTCCCGGGATCGACTATTGTGAAGCGCTCTGAGATGCACTTTACAATATATATATTTATATATAAACATAAATATATATTTATATAGTGCCCTCCACACCGGACTTTGAACCGGACTGGTGGGGTTTGAAGTCCGGCGTGCAGGGCGCTATATAAATCGAAGTTGTAGTTGTTGTTTTTGTAATGGGGGAGCAAGGTTTGGTGCGGGTGAGTATGTAGGTGGTAGAGTTTTGGATGAGTTGGATTTGATGGATTGTGGTGGAGGGGAGACCGGCGAGGAGGGCATTTGAATAGTCCAGCCGTGTGGTGACGAAGACGTGGACCAAGGTTTCAGCGGCTTTTGGGGTGAGGTACTGTGGGCAGGGTGGAAACCAGACCAGAGGGTTTCGAAGAGGGAGTGGGAGGAGAGGTGGACGTGGAGTTGGTTTGCAACAACGCATTCCAGTGCTTTTGAAAGGAAAGATGCCCAGATTACCAGAAAGAGTGTGCGAGATCAGGGCGCTGAGGTTCATTTCAAGAACTTTTGAGACACAAACAGATATTTGCAAATTGGCTGCTGTGTTCTCTTACAACAATACTCAGTTGCTCGTTTGATAGTGAATCCTGTGAAGTGCATATTGAGACTTCTACCTGACATGAAAGGTGCTGTCAGAAGTGATGGTAGCACGGACAGTGTCTAATTCACCAGGAGAAAGTGATTGCACAGGGACAGCACAACAGCGTGAGGTGAAGGGGAAACGTTAACTTGCAGTAGATGACAGGACATATATATGCATATCAGGCAGAGTTAGAGCTGTAAATATCTGCAGTAAACAGCCTCACTGACAGAGAAATGCTCGCAATAATGTGTAAATCAATGCTATCAACTGGGAGAAAAAACTGTAATATGCAAATTACAATGAAAATGCCATGAGGGAGAGTTAATATAATGCAGTAAAGGTTCTACTTATACGAGTGGAATGGTTTCCCAGGGAAAATAATTGCAGCGGACATTATAAGTGGGTCAGGATGCAACTGGAGATCTGACATCTTCATGGATTTAGCCTTAGACCATTGTCCTCAAGTGTTATATTCACAACAATATCAAATATTTATTTGCATTTTTAAGTGCTGTAGAAAAAACGGTTTCCTGTGCGAAAAGAAGAGTTTTACAAAATGTTCTGGAGAGAAGGGAATATGGGTAACGGTACTGGGCTGGGCTGAAAGTGTGGTTCAATCAGAATTATCGGCCTGTTCTTGTTCCGCTTGTTTCTGGGCATTTTCTGATGGATAGAACAGTAAATAATCCTTGCATTTGGGGACAGCACCTCTCACATTAGGAGGACATCTTAAAGCAATTCACAGGATTATTAAAAGAGCATAAGAAATGCTAGATGAAAAAGGTACATCTAGTTTGCCTTCCACCTTACCAGAGGTCGCATGCACATATGTCCGAAAATACATATGTACTATATCCCATAATGTTATTTCGTAACAGAAAACGAACCATATGTTTTGGAAAGAATAAACACTAACTGAAATAGTGTTTGCGTAGATTCCTTCTGGATTTAATCCCCTTCAATCGCAAGCTGTGTCCTCTGGTTCTACTAAATTGAAACAGCCTGTCATGATCTATATTGTCTTGCCCCTTTCAGATTCCTGGAAAGTGTAGTAACTGTGTATTTTGTAGGCGATAATAATAATCCTTGCATTTGACATAGCACTTTTCTAGACATCTCAAAGAGCTTCACAGAATATACTGTAAAGTGAATTGCCTATATTTGTGGGTGAAATGCAGCAGCCAATTGTGCACAGCAGTGACCCGCAAACAGTCGTGGATTGAAGCGACAGATTTATTATTCTTTTATTAGAAGGATTATTATCAGGCGTGTGGAGTAAGGAAACTTTCCTAAGGTTTCACCCTGCCAAGGCGGGTGCTCTAACAACAACAACATTATATTTGCATAGCGCCTTTCATGTCAGGAGAACGTCCCAAGGCGCTGGACAGTTACTGCTTCATACCCGAGCTGAGGACAGCTTGTCCTCAGGGGGGGAAGGAGTTGCCGATGGGTCCATTGATGAGGAGAGTCTTGAGGCGAGACTTGAAGGAGACCAGGGAGGGGGCGAGGCGGAGGGACTTCGGGATGGAGTTCCAGAGGTTGGGGGCAGAGTCACTAAAGGCTCTAACCACTGAGCTACAGGACTTCACAATGCCACACTCCCTCACGTTGTATACAATCTGTGTTAACCGAGCGTAAACAGGAGAAAATATTGAACTCCCGATTTTTTGGCACAATCTGAATGAACAATTTGTGCTGTCAAATCAAATGGTTATTTGGACTCTTAAGTATATGCTAATGGTATTTCAAGGTATTTTGTGATGTGCAGTAGGCGATACTTGGAGTTCATTATAAAACGTCCCCTGCATGCTGATACACCCTGGGGTGAAATGCATCATAAGATGTCTTTGTTTCTGTGCCTCCCTCCGACAGGCATATCACTTCTCGCCTTACAGTGGCAAATGGGGTTCCATTCACAGAGCAGTGTTTCTGTGTTACTGGTGGTTAGATCATTGAAACCATGAGCTACGTAGGAAAGTAAGGAAATCAGAAATCAGCTACAAGCATAGAGCTCTAATTTCAAGCAATGATATTACAACAGGCTTGCATTTGAAATAATGCCTTATCACATCATTGAAATGTATCAAATGTTATCTTGAGTATTGTTTTATACCTACATTTTATACTCCACTCTGAGACACTAGCCATGCGAAGAGCACTATATATATGAATGCAAGTTATTTTTTTTGTAGTGTGCCAATTTTTCCTGGGCTATCGCTGGCCAGGACACTAGGAGATTTAACATCCAGCTGATCAGGTAAGGTGGAGCTGGTTTAATGTCTCAGCTAAACGATGACATCTCTAATAATGCATTACTCCCCCAACAGCGCACTAACTGGAACCCGGGCAAAATTTCTGGTTGCCTTATTATAGTAAAGGAATCTTGGCACTGGAGTGGGGACAACAAAAGACAAATGTTCTAAGAGCTGGAATTAGACACATGAGTTACAAGGTGAAACAGCAAAAACTTGGCTTACTCACACTGGAGAAAAGGCTTTGAGGAGATGTTATGAGATATTCAACAACATGCACCCTCCTCACAGAATAACATCTCAAAGTACTTAATATTCAAGATCCTTAAAGAAACTGAACTAAAATATTATCTATAACATAATCACAAATCTATAAGAAGAACACAGATTTGACATCAGCAGAGGGAAATAAGATAATAAAGGTAAAGTGTAGTGACTATATTCTATAGAACAACTCAATGGTCAGTTTTCACATAGCTATGTCCCACAAACAGCCATGATGTGAATTTTATTTGTGAGATTGTCAGCCAGGACACTGGCAGAAACTCCCCTCTCTTATCGAGTAGTGCCATAGGATCTTTTACATCCAACTCAACAGACAGACAAGACCTTGGTTTAATGTTTCATCTGAAGGACAGAATCTCAACAAAGTAGTGTTCCTCCAGCAAGGTATTGTAGTTTCAGCCTCAAAGATGTGAGTTTACAATGTAAAAGTGGGGTTTCAAGTTACAATCTTCTGACTAAAACAAGGTCCTATTGGAGAAACATTGAGTGTATGAAAGTAGATGTCCAGGTGGGCTGAACTAATCTGTTGGGATCCCATTATCAACTTCAGGAAAACTGTCTTTCCACCAATGGAGACTCAATCTCCAATTCACATCTTCTTAACCATTGTAACCCACATAATACGAATTCACGCTACCTCTCCAGGCAGAGCGAGCCTAAGCCTGAGCTTTTCTGTTCACTTGCAGCGACAACAGCTACAACAACTTGTACTTTTATAATGCCCTCCAAACAGGGTAGTGTCTCAGAGCGCTTAACTCTGTGCGGCACCTCTCCGCCCACCCACATACACACCACCAGCTCTAATATCTTTCATCTCATGGCCCTGTTAGTCTAAAGGCACTTCATTTTGTCAATATGATAATGGTGCCTATCAGTTACTTGTTCATTGATTTTTCTCTGTTCTCTTCTTAACACCAGAACTCTTTTATCATAAGTACTTGCTCTCTGTTTAGATAATAGATCATTGCAAAGAGTGAGCATTTTCATCTCATCAGCTTGGACTCATTGCAAATTCAGCTGTTAGTGGGGAGAAGGACACTGTCTGACCTCAGTCTGGAGACAGAGCTATAGACGAGCCTAGCAGCCTGCCAAGCAATTGAATGAGACTTTCATGCGCTTTACCTTTAAGGTTAAAATGCAACAATTAAAATTCAAGGTTTGTTATATATTAAGGCTTGAAGGGTTATGGGAATAGGGCAGTGGGATTGAATGAGCACGTTGCTCTGAGAGTTGGTGGAGAAACTTACCAAGAACTGATAATTTACCAAGAACTTTGAGATATCTTGGAGTCCTGTAGCTCAGTGGTTGCAGCACTCACCTTACAGAGACCTGGGTTCAATTCCGGGCAGGGTGAAACCATGGGCAAGTTTCCTTACACCACATGCCTGATAATAATCCCTCAAAAAAAATTGGTAATTTCAATGCATGACTGTTTATGGAACACTGCTGGGCACAACTGGCTGCCGTGTTTCGCCCATATATATATATATACAGTCAATTCACTTCACAGTATATTCTGTGAAGTGCTTCGTGACATCCAGAAGATCTGAAAAGCACTATATCAAATGCAAGGATTATTATTATTATTCACAAACTGTCAAATCCCAATTAATACAAAGAATGTGAAAGTCTACCAGAGAACCCCAAATCCACAATAATTTAAAAAAACATATGAATATTAATAATCCTTGCATTTGATGTAACACTTCATTACAACTTCGAGGCATCTCAAAGGGCTTCACCGAATATACTGTAAAGTGAATTGACTGTGTATTTTATGGGCGAATCTATGAAGATATAGAAACAGGCAAATAGTAAACCTCTGCATGTTTGTACAAGGGTCTCTATCTGTGAATGGCTTTCTAACTTTGTGTGTGCATCTTTCTCTCTCCCTCTCTCTTCCTCTTGCTGTCTACTGCATTGCATTTTAAAACTCTCTGCTGCTTTCCTGTGATCAGCTGAGACAGCTGGAACTGAGAACCTTGGGGGGGAAAAAGTGTGTGTGCAGCAGTTGTATCCTCACCCAAACCCCAACTCTCACATACTTTCTAGCAGCAATCACAAGATACCAATCAGCAGCTGGAATCCTGGCTGAATTCTCCCAATCCCAGGTCAGAAATGCTGTCCTGGCTGAGATAGGTCAATCAGCAGAGATTGAGGATCGGACCTGGAACCCTAACAGAATAATAATGGTAATCCTTGCATTTGAAATAGCGTTTTTCACATCTTCTAGACGTTTCAAAGTGCTTCACAGAATATACTGCAAAGAGAATTTACTGTATATATGTGGGCGAAACGTGGCAGCCAATTGTGCACAGCAGTATCCTACAAACAGTCGTGGATTGAAATGACCAATTTATTATGTTTGTTTTAAAGGGATTATTATCAGGCGTGTGGAGTAAGGGAATTTACCAAAGGCTTTGCCCTGCCTGGAATCGAACCTAGGTCTCTCGCTTACAAAGCAAGTGCTCTAACCACTGAGCTACAGGACTCCGCAAGCATCTCATCTATGTGGTTCCGTATCTCATAAGCACTGTCATCTGATATTTGCAAAATAGCAATGAAGTGATGCAATCATCTGGATTGTACAGCTCTCCATTTAGACCCCCAATATATAACACCCAATTTAAAATGATAGAGGTTTAAAAATAGGAAAAGATTCAATAAGGTGGATGTTAGTAGCCTGTTTCCACTTGCTGGTGAGTTCAAAACAAAAGAGGCATAAATATAAAATGCAGTAGATCTAAAAATAGTTTAGGAGGAACCTCATTTAATAATAATAATAATCCTTGAATTTCTTATGGTGCTTTTCATTTCTAAACATCTCAAAGTGCTTCACAGAATATACTGTAAATTGAATTGACTATATTTGTGGGCGAAACGTGTCAGCCAATTGCTCACATTTATGGTTGGAATGTGGCATTCACTGCAGAATTTGTTGCTAAAGCAGAAAGCATTTTTTAAGAAGAAACTTGTACGCAAGAGAGAAAAGAATAGTGGAGTATCAACACGAGGATTGAATAGCTGAGACGAATAGCCTCTTTCTGTGCTGTAATGTTCTGTGTAAATCTATGTAAATTCCCAACTTGCCTATTTTCTCCAGTTATCTTTAGTAACTGAGTGTTTGGGAGAGTTCCATTAGTCTCACATGTATTTTCAATGACATTTCCATAATTGGAAATATTGGATAAAAGGAATGGATTGTTCTCGATTGAGATCTTCTCATAACGGGATTGATAATTTAAACATGTGAAGGTGCATTGTACTGAGTGGCTATCTGTTAAATCTTTGGAACATGCTGAGTCACTTGGATGCACATGGGATAATAAGCCGTGGGTAACAGTCTTTCAACAAAGCAGTTTTAATTTAACGTTCCCCAAACGTTGGATTTCAGATGTCACTTAATTTCTGGCCAGCCTGATTTGTAAGTGTGTGAATTTCACTTAATTGAATCCTTAGAACTCGCTAATCATTTGCTGTGTTGGGTAATTTGGTAATTAAGACGCGGACACATTTGAGATGCGCTGTTTCTCCAATTCTCATATCACAATGTCCTCCTCCCTGAACCGCTTGAATAATCAGATCAATTTCCACCTGGAATATCTCTGATTAAAGATGCTGCTAATTACTATTTTCATCATTTGCCTCTTTGATGCTAACTTTGATATTTGCATCATTAAAATACTTTAGGCTGCTTTGGCTGAAACCCACAGAATGTCCCCTCTTGCACACCCACTTTACATGCTCAGATATTGAGGCCATTGGTTCCGGATGGAATTTTCACGGGCTCATGTCCACTTCTGCCAGTTCTGCAATGTGCGTTTCAGCAACTGATCACAAAGAGAATGACATCAATTAGTAGTCCATGGTTGGTTTACATTCCACAGGAGTCTTTTAACCCCACCCCCCTGCCTCCTTTCAGCGCTTTGGGACGTCCTCCCAACGTGAAAGGTGCTTTATAAATGTAATTTTGTTGTTGTCCTCACCCTTGTCTTCAAATCCCTCCACTCCTCTGCACCCTCCTACCTCTCTGACCTCCTCTCTCCTCAAACCAGCTTGCGCTGCCTTCGCTGCACCAGGTCTGGCCTCTTCCATGTCCCTCCACTCCATCCTCGGCAGCCATGCCTTCAGCCACTATGCCCCGAGGCTCTGGAATTCCCTTCCTCACTCCCTTCGCCTCGCCCCCTCTTTTCTCAGCTTCGGGTCCCAGCTGAAGACCTTTCTCTTCGACCGCGCCTTTGGTCACCTTTCTACCCCTGCCCCTGGCTCAGTCCCGGGATCCGCTATCGTGAAGCGCTCTGAGACGCCGTCCGGCGTGGAGGGCGCAATATTAATTGAAGTTGTTGTTGTAATTTTGTTGTTGTTGTTTCCCTTTTCCTACAACCCTCTGATTCCCTGGTCCCTCATGTATACACAGAGCATTCTCTTACATATGTTGATGCTTTCTGCTTGAAGCACAGCTGTTGCCAGTGAATTCCACATTCTTACCAACCCCCGCGTATAAGTAAACTGGCTTTTCCATCCGTTACTGGCTACCTTATATTCATGCCCCCTTTTTTTAGTCTCACCAACAAGTGGAAACAGTTTATTAGCATCCACCTTATCAGATCCTTCTATAATTCTAACCACCCCAATCAGATCTGCTCCCAGTTACCTCTGCCAATCTGGTCGATTGGTGGAACTTGCAGGAGCAAACTAGCTGTTGAGGGTTGTGATTCTTGCCACATGGCTCCTGTTAATTCTGTAAACCTGTAATGGTGAACCACCTGGATAAGCAGTGAGAATCTTGGCAGGGTTTTGCATGGTTTCAGTCGGTTAAGGTCCAGCATTTACTCCAGCCCACATAAGGTCCCCCAACCAGCTCCTGAACTCTTCGGGATTAGATGAGCAAGGCATTCACTCTGCGGAAGAAAATGATCGCTTCATGCCAGACTAATACACGTCGGTTGTTTGGTTTGGAGACTCTTAAACACAGCAAAGGTTTTCCACATGTGTCAAACATCTGTCGGACCGAAACAAATGTACGTCACATATGTACAACCAAAGCAGTGAAAATACTGGCACACGTGATAACCTGAAGTATGGAGAGCGACTTTCACTTGAAGTGTGTGTCAATTCACTACTTTATTTGCTGAAAGGCAATCTTGAAATAAGTTAAAGGATGTTTTTCTATGAATAAGCTTGTAAATGCATTAGTGGATCTGGATGGAATATATTATACATAATTTATAGTGCTGGCTCGCACACACACCACACAGCTCCCAGCACAGGCACAAGATTAAAGGTTGCGGAAGAAAGAAATTAATTTCCTGTAACATTTTCATTTGATAAAGTGTTTGCAATATTAACCGATATTAACTGTGGTATTAATCAGGCTGAAATCATATAAACGGATCTTTGTATGCAAATGGGGAACAAAAACCTAACAGCTCCCTTGGGGAAATCAGTGCGTAAACGTGTTGTAGTGAGCGATGGGCTGTTCTGCTCCCAGCTGTGATTTCTGAGGACATTGTCTTTGCCCGACGATCATTATCTCAGAGTGTGAGATCCAACAGCATTTTGGAAAATTCTTACATTCAGCCTTAGTTTCGAAACCATTAAAAAAAAAAGTAGAAAAATGGTTTCGAAACAAAACCTGCACTTGAGTACCTTCCAACATTCAGCACAATGTTACATATTCATATAAAGGCAAGAGACTTGCCTGGCTTGAATTTCAGCTCTAGGCTCAGCTGATCTTAGCCAGGAGCAAAGTCACAATCCTATAATCACTCTTAGCACTGCTGTGGGGTGGGGGAGTGGGGGAGGAGGAAGGAGTCAAAGAGGAGCGGGAGAGTGGGAATTAGACTGAATGGTTCCTCAGACAAGCTTTCTTTTCCATTATATTATTCAAGCATCGTTATAGCTGTATTTCAAATTTCAAATAAGAACAGAGGGAGATTATGACACTGTTTTAAGGAGATTGTAGAGTACATCAGGAGGTAACCCAGGCTGTGCTCTGCTGAACGGAGGGGGCGAGGAGGTTTGCAGAGGAACAGCAGTTCGGAGAGGTGGGGTGGGGGGGGGGGGGGGGCAAGACAGTGAATGGCCTTGAAGGTGAGGACGAGGATCTTGAATTCAATCCTCTGGGGATGGGGAGCCAATGGAGCCAGGATGGGAGTGATGCTGTTATGGAGCCTGGTGCAGGGATAGCTTCTAATATAGAAGAGTTAGAGACAATCCTATAGAAACCTACAAGATTATTAAGGGCCTTGACAGAGTAGATGCTGTGAGACTGTTTCCCCTGGTTGGAGAATCTAAAACTAGGGATCATAGTCTGAGGATCAAAGGTCAGGCTTTTAAAACTGAGTTGAGAAAACATTTCTTCACTCAGGGGGTAGTAGATTTATGGAATTCTCTACTCCAGAAGGCTGTGGATGCTCAGTCATTGAAAATATTCAACACTGAGATTGATAGTTTTTTTTAAAAAGCTAAAGGCAATAAAGAATATGGGGATACGGCAGGTAAATGGAATTAGGATAGAAGATCAGCCATGAACTTATTAAATAATGGGGCAGGCTCGAGGGGCCGAATGGCCTAAGGCTGCTCCCACTTCTTATGTTCTTATGTAATGTTTCATTCAAAAGACCTAAGCTCCCCCAGCACTGCACTGATGTATTAGCCAGGACTCAGAGACAGAGATCCATGGATGGAGATGGAATGGATGGAAGATTCTCCTGGATACATTGGACAAACTGTAAGACGATGAACACATTGCTCTTAATGAGAATATTTAACATGATGGGAGAAATCAAATGGCTTGGGTTGGAAATTCCATGTGGTTGCACAACCCAAGAAGGGGAACATTCCCAATGGAGCAAGAAAGCTGTAAAATCTTCCAGAAAGGTGGGAATCCTTGACGGAGACAGTACCTGGATAGTTGAACCAGCGAGCGTTCAGTTCAACTTGCGAACGAGTCATGAAACTCTTCATAAAAGAAGCAAAAGGAATCAATTAGTTAATTCACTGCTTTTATCTTTTTTTTCTGGAAAAAAACGAGCATCTATCGAATGGTTTAAGTCAATCCGCAAATAATTTATTTTCAGGCAGTGAATTATTTATTTCAGCGGTGCCTAAAAACTCAGGTTTTATTTCAGACACGATTGTTTGTTTATGCCTTTGGCCGTGAATCAGTCCTGCAGCAAATCCGATCGATTATTTATCGATTCATCCTGTCACTGAGGTAATTATAACTAATTATTTATTCGCTTCAGTTGTAAGCTTCATGAAGCGTATTGATTATTTATTAAATTATCTGTTTAAGGCTCAGCTGATAAATTAAGCTGCTACACAGTCAATGACACTGGACTGAGTCTGAGAGCTTCAAGAATCAAATTCATCGAATAGGTAACAAAACATGAACCTGCAGTTATACAGCACATGTTGTGAGAAAGATATCATCTCAAAATGTGTCCTTATTCTTGTAAAGAATCCGAAAACTTTGGCAGGGAGGTGGGAGCAGTGGAACTAAATGTTTGTAGGACACTGAGATGCACAATTGTCTGCCCATAGTTCTGCAAACTTGTCACATCCAAATAATTATCTACTTCTATCTTAAAAGCTGTTAGAGGGTGGTTAGAATGTGGCACACATTGGCTGTAAATATGCTTAAAAGGAAATTTAAACTGCTGAGTGGGGGATTGAACTTTCAAGGTCCTCCTGTCCTCCTTCTCTGACCTGCTCACCCTCTATCAACCTGTCTGCTCCCTTCATTTAGCAGGCACCGGCCTGCTCCATATCTCCTGCCTGATCTGCCCTACCATCGGTGGCCGGGCTTTCGGCCTCTCTGCCCCTATGCTCGGAACTCCATCCGATAATCCCTTTGCTTTGCTCCCTCCCTTGCCCCCTTCAAAACCAGTCTGAAGAACTTCCTTTTTGACCGTGCCTTCAGCTGCCATCTTACCTCTCTGCTCTCCCCTCCTCCCACTACGCTCGGTCCGGAACTACTGATCGTCCAGCGCCTTGGGACGTCGTCCTGACAGGGAAGGTGCTCTACAAATGCTGTTGTTGTTAAAGAGGTATGCAGAAATGTTGGGAAGAACAGGATTGAAAAATCTGTTATTATCCTAATAAACTGGGGAACAGTTTCAATGGGCTGAAATGGCCTTCTCCCGTTCCTATAAGTACAATGAGAATGTTCATGCTGTTCCTACGCCTTTGTCAGTGTGTGCATTGCTGCCTTATCTGTATCAAAAGGATCACTTCCAACCTGCTCCTCACATGTCATTTTTGAAGTAAAAAAGTGCCTTTGATGCAAACTTCTAATCTCAGTGGAAAATGAATCCTAAATTGAGAGTTCCCTGGTCTTTCAACTTTCATTTAATCAGATCAGAGAGTTTGTTCATCGCTCACTTTTCCTGTTGCATGTAGCAAGGTGCTCCCTTTTTTAAAAAAATAATTAGATTGGAATCTAGCTTTCATGCTGAGCTCCTTACGTATGCTGCAATCATTACCATATCAGAGAAACACAGCAGTCGGTCACAATGCGATGCATCTGTTCCCCAGCCTTCACAAACATCCTCTTCGTCAGAATATAATCATAATCCTTGCATTTTACATAGCATCTAGTCATGTCGTTGAACATTTAAAAGCTTCACAGGATTTACTGTAAAGTATCATGACCGTATAGATGTACATAAAATGTAGTAGCCATTTTATCCCACAAATGATCATGAAGCGAATGGACAATTTTATCTGGGAGATTGTTAGCCAGGATCTTGTTGTGTGAAAGTTGATACACAAGTTCACATTTTGCAGCGTATTGTGACAAAGCCATTTTACAAATTCACAGAAGGGAAACCTAGGAGGAACATCTTTGCAGTCTGTCCATTTCCTTTATAATAACACAAACTAATCCTGAACCAATCTTGCGATCAAGTGAACTCCTGATTTATATATTTTGCTTTTCGGTGTGAATCCATTCACCCACAAAACACGCAGTACTACACATTACAATATATCCTGTGAAGAACTTTAAAAACCTGAAAGGTACTACATCAAAAATAAGGATTATTTATTGTTGTAATCCCAGTTTCTGGACACTCCACTTTTTCCTGTGTATTCTTGACAGTCTCCCCACTTGTTCATTTTCATTTACCACAATGTACCAAGACATAAATATCGCTCTGTAGCTGAGGATTCTCTAACAAAACCTGTCAGGCTTGTGCATAGGATCTCGCCAGATGACTAAAAGACCTCGGGGATAACTGAGAATATCTATTTTAGGAGTTTCCTCTGCTGAACAGGGAAGACAAAGAGCCATCAGATCGAATTAATTAAGATTATGAAAGGGTTTGGATGCGGATACATTTTTCTACTGGGTACCAATTCAAGATAAAGAGGTGCCTCACAAACCAATCAATAATTACATTTATATAGCGTTTTTCACATCGCGAGGATGTCCCAAGGTGCCAAACAGTCAGATCGGGACCAGAGCAGTGGGGAGGGTCGGGGTAGGGGAAAGGAGAGTAGGAAAATTGACTGTATATTTGTGGACGAAACGCGGCAGCCAAATTGCACACACAGTGTCCCACAAACAGTCGTGGAAGTCGTGGAAAGGGAGGAAAGAGGGTAAGGGGAGGGTTCGGAGTAGGGGTAAGAAGAGCAGGAAAACTAATTGTATACAAAAACAGATGATTCAAGATGATTAAGGCATATATATATATATATATATATATTCTAAAATGATATGGAATGAAACAGGGATTTGGGATCAGAGCCGTTTATTCTATGGGGAGAAAATAACTATAATAACAATCCTTGCATTTGATATGCATTATCACATCTTCGAGACACCTCAACGCACTTCATAGAATATACTGTGAGTTGACTGTATATAGGTATTCCTCGCTTAACATCGTAGTTTGGTTCTTGAAAAGTGCAACTTTAAGCGAAACAACATTAAGTAAGCAAACACATTTTTCTCTTAAGAATTAATGTATGAACTGGAGTTAGGTTCGTTTGGACATTTTTCTTCAAAATTTTCTAAAACAAAATTATGCTTGCTCCCTGACTGACTGTCCGGCTCACTTACCCACTCCTGACTGCCTGCTCGGTTCACTCACTCGCGAGTGCCTGCCTCGCTCTCTCGCTGCCGGCCTGACTCACTCCCAGCCTGCCCGGCATTCTCTTGACGGGTAGGCCCTAGCGCCATCGTGCCCCCTTTCCACCCACCGGCGAACAATGTAAACGTCGCAACGTTAAATTAATATACGTTCCCTATGTATCAGCAACGTAATAACGAAAGAACGCTAACTGAGGCAACGTTAAGCGGGGTTTACCTGTATTTTGTGGGCAAGAGCAGTGTCCCACAAAAACAGTTGTGGGTTGAGTGCTGAGTGCTTATTTTCTTCTATTTTTTTTTGAAGGGTTTATTACCCTGGGGAAAAGCGATCTGCCAATCACCTAACAACCAGCTTCCTACTTATTGCTAGATGAACAGAGGCATGTGTAAGGAAACTTGCTTAAGGTTTTGCTTTGTCTGGGACTCGAAC
This sequence comes from Hydrolagus colliei, assembly GCA_035084275.1. Lineage (NCBI taxonomy): Eukaryota > Metazoa > Chordata > Chondrichthyes > Chimaeriformes > Chimaeridae > Hydrolagus > Hydrolagus colliei. Next base: position 5,778,091 of record CM068763.1, on the reverse strand, counting down.
CCGGGTTCTGTCATCTGTGCAGTGAGCGTGCTAACCACTACGCTGCAGGACTGATGAGCCAAATAGCTGTGATTTCTATACTTGACTGAATATCAGCACAAGCAGACATTGGAGGCCTTTAGGAGAAGGAAGAGGAAACAGACAATGTCCCATTGCATTCCAGAGAGGAGAGAGAGAGAGAGAGAAACTCAAGCCAACCTTTTACTGCTTCCCAGTGGGTTCCCGAGTCTTGCCCATGGACACACACAGCAGCACACATCTCGGTAGCAACATTTATGAAATTTGGAACACAGAGAGTGGGCTGACTGCTCCAGCAATGAAATAGTGAAAGTGCTGGACTGGCTCGCGGTTGGAAAACTGAACGTAATAAATAAAGGCATTCATATCTCCAGGGATCCAGATGGATAGTTTACCATCTCAAACAGCTACCGGCCACAAATAAAGGGGATTATTAAAATGTGTGAGAGATGCTGATGCGTTTGACTTCTGTTGTTATAGGGAATCAAGCAGATAAAGTGCCTAGCAGCTCCCTCAGTGATGTTATCCTCCAGAGAGGAACTCTTCGAGGTACACAAAGCTTATGAGTCTGATTATATGTCATGTTTGAACAAATTTAACATATTATTGCTCCAGGAATTCGATTCACTTTACAATATATTCGGTGAAGCTCTTTGAGACCTGGTAGGGCGTCGTGTCAAATGCAAGTATTATTATTATTATTGTTGTTGTTGTTGCTGTTGTTATGATGTCTTATTATTATGTTATTACTATTATTATCCCTCCTTCTCTTTGGTTTCCTGTAATAACGCGACTGCTGCAGGGATCTCCTGTTCACAGATGATTCAACATAGAGTAACCTGTGTTAATCCAAAAAGGGGCAGTTCGGAGATTTTACTGAGGATGTGGGAAGGCAAATTATAGATCCGGAGGCAATAAAGTGACTGATCTAAGTGATAGAACCGGGCACATGTGCAGCACTGAGCTGCATGCCAAACACAACATGTCGCTAATATTTATTACGGTTATTGCTATTCCACAAACAAACTGCAATGCGCATAAATTTCAATTACACCCACATTGGAAGCTACAGAACATTATGAGTGTCTATTATGTCTATTATAAGTGCTGCAGAGCAGGATATTGCACTGCCTGCCACAGATTCTGCTTAACCATTTATTCCACCAAAAATATTTATCCCACCCAAACTATTAAAAGGGCTCCTTACTCCTTACAAATTAATTAAGAACTCTTATCAATTGCTGAAGTCAAGTATTCGGTAAGCATCTTCGTACATATTACCTCAAATTTGTAAGGTAATATTCTGTCCCACATTCCCATGATTGGTTACATCTACAAGACGTTTATTATAAATAGTTCAAATGCCCTCTTCCCTGGCCTCCCCAACCACGCCATGCACGGGATCCAGCTGATCTCAAACTCTGCCACCTGCATACTTACCTGCACTAAACTCCATGCCCCCATCACACCAGTTCTAGCTCAGGCTCCCCTGGCTCCCTGTTGCCAAATGGATTGGTTTCAAGATCCTTACACTTCTTTTCAATCGCTTTATGCCCTGGCACCTCCCGACCTCTCCAACCTCCTTAACCCCCAACCCACAACCCATTGCCTCCACTTGACTGGCTCCGGCCTCCCGCATGTCCCTATGCCACAAAACGATGGAACACAGAATGTGCCTAAACACCTTCCTCTCTACCGTCACCTCCCCTTCCCACTGGCTCTGTGTCAAGCTCCGCCACTATCAAGCGCTCCAGAACACCATCCATTGTGAGGGATGCTACGTAATTGCACACTGTGGCAGATGCTGCCGGCTGTCCGACAGAACCCACCCTGATGGCCCATCCCCCACTCTTGCCACACAATCCATCGGTCCCCTTCCCGGAGGGGCCAACTTCTCCTCCCTCATCTATATCTCCACCCTCCCTGTCAACCCTCCCCCTCAACTCGCACAATTCTCCACCACCAACTGTCCCCTCCACATTGATCTGCAAGATGTCAGCTCCCTGTCTAACAAGACGCTCACCATCCATGAAAACATTGACATCCTCATCCTGACTGAAACCTGGGCTACCCCAGGTGACACCTTCCCCCTGATTGAGGCCACACCACCCAGCTACACATTTGACCAAACCCCACAGCCCAATCACCATGGTGGAGGTGTGGCTCTCATCTCCCAGTCCACCCTTGGCCTTTCTCTTTAATCCTCTGGAACCTTCGCCTCCTTTGAACACCTTGCTCTCGACCACCCTTCCAGTCTCTCCCTCAAAATCCTCCTTGTCTATTGTGCCCCCAAGCCCTCCCCCACTTTCCTCTCAAACATCTCCACCTTCCTGTCTTCTCTCTCCTTTTGCTCTGAACGTCTCCTCATCCTAGGCAATTTCAACCTTCACTTCACCCCCTCCTGCTCTACCTCCAGTGACTTCTCCTCCTTCCTCACCTCCCTTAATCTCTTCCTCCATATCCACTCCGCCACCCACATCAATGGCCACCTGCTTGATCTGGTGATCACCTGGGGCCTCACTGGTTTGGAGATCACCATCACTGATCAAGCCACCTCGGACCAAGAAGTTCATCTCCCTTAACACCTCCATACACCTTCCCCTTACTCAATCTCATGGAAAAAATTCTCCTCCCTCTCCCTCTCTGCTGCCCTTGAGTCTTCTGAAATCTTATCGCTCTAGCCCTCACTTAACTGACCTACCCTCCTCGCTATCTTTGCTCAACAACTCCGTCTCCTCCATCCTTGACTCCTTTGCCCCACTCACCTTCCGATCTGCCTCTTATTCCCGTAAATCCACCTGGTACATCAGCCATCTCCGAACCCTCAAGGCACAAGCGCGAACTGCCGAACGTGAATCCATCCCTCCTTCCCACCCTCTCGCTTCACACCTTTGACCCTATCTCTCCCCCCATCCTCTCTGCTATCATCCGAAAAATTAAACCCACCACCTGCTCCCTCGACATAAGCTCCTAGTCCTCTCCTAACTGACATCATCAACCTCTCCCTATTCACTCTAAAAACAGCTGTCATCACCATCATCCTGAAAAAACCTTCGCTACATTATCCCTACTCCCTACATCCCTACTCTCCAGCTACCAACCCATCTCCAAGCTCCCATTCCTCTCTAAGGCCCGGGAACGAGTCAATGCTTCTCAGCTTCGTTCCTTTCTCTCTCACCATTCCCTCTTTGAACCCCTGCAATCTGGCTTCCGTACTGCACATAGCATGGAGACAGCCCTAGTCAAAGTCTCTAATGATATTCTAAAAAACAACAGAACAACAACAAATTACACTTATAAATCGCCTTTCACGTCGGGAGGACGTCCCAAGGCGCTGCACAGGAGGCGTGTGACCCGAGCTGGGAGGGGAGTGTTCGGGAAGGGGTAAGAAACGTAGGGGAGGTCGAAGAATTAGGTGGGGAACAGAAGGCACGGTCGAAAAAGAAAGTCTTCAAACCGGCCTTGAAAGAGGAAAGGGAGGAAACAAGGCGGAGGGATTGGGGGATGGAATTCCATAGGGTGGGAGCAGAAAAACTGAAGGTCTGGCCTCCGATGGTGGGGCGGTTCGGACGGGGGGCTTAGAGCAAGCCAAGTCCTGTTGAACATCTGTGATCAGGGTTCTCCCTGCCTCCTTGCCCACCTTGACGTCTCTGCTGCCTTCAACACTGTCGATCACTCCATCCTCCTACACTGCCTCTCCTCCCAGTTGAATCTTCATGGACCTATTCTCACTTGGTTCGATTCCTACCTTTCTCACCTTCTCCAATTTGTCTCCACCAATGACTTCCAGCCCCTACCCTGTCACCTGTGGTGTCCCCCCTTGCTATTCTTAATTCCTCCGTCCATAGGTTGCAGATAATCCAGAATTCTGCGGCCCATGTCCTCTACCGCTCCAAGCTTTCTAACCCCATCTCTCCCATCCTCGCCCGACTCCATTGGCTCCCCATCACCCAGAGGATCCAATTTAAGATCCTGATCCTCACATTCAAAGCGCTCCACGGTCTCACCCACCCTACCTCTCTGACCTCCTAACCCCTTACCAATCTGCCCGCTTCCTTCACTGAGCAGGCTCCGGCCTGCTCCATGTCCCCTGACCCACCCATCATTGGCAGACGAGTCTTCAGCCACTCTGACCCCACCCTCTGGAACTCCATCCCGCAGTCCCTTTTCCCCTTCCCTCTCTCTTCCCTCTTCCTGATCTTGCCCCCACCCATCTTTCCCTCCCTCTCTTCCTTACCCCCCTTTCTCCCCCCTCTTCCTCCCTAACCATAACCCATCCCACCTTTCCCTCCCTCTCCCCCCTTACCCTCTTTTCCCCCTTTCTCCCCTGGCCCCATTTTCGCGATTGTTTGTGGGGACATTGCTGTGCACAATTTGGCTGCTGCGTTTCGCCCACAAGTATACAGTCAACTTTCCTGCTTTTCTTCCCCCTGCCTCGACCCCTCCCCTTTTGCTTCTTTACCCCCTTTTGCCCCTAGTCCCACTTCCATGACTGATTGTGGGACACTGCTGTGCGCTATTTGGCTGCCGCGTTTCGCCCACTAATATACAGTTACTTTTCCTACTATTCTTCATCCTGCCCTGATCCTTCCCACCCTGCTCTTGTCCTACCTGACTGTACAGCGCCTTGGGACGTCCTCTCGACGTGAAAGGCGCTATATAAATGTAAGTTTTGTTTCATAGAATCATAGAATCATAGAATTTTACGGCACAAAAGGAGGCCATTCGGCCCATCTAGTCTGTGCCGGCTCTTTGAAAAGAGCGATTCAATCCCATTGCCCTGCCCGCTCCCCATAGCCTAATAGACCCGTTCTTCCTAAATAAAGATCTAATTCCCTTTTAAAAGTTGTTATCGAATCAGCCTCCACCACCTTTTCAGGCAATGCATTCCAGATTCGAACAACTCGCTGAGTGAAAAAATTTCTCCTCAGCTCCCCTCTACTGCGCCTTGAAACTATTTTAAATCTGTGACCACGAGTCACAGATTCACCCACGAGTGGAAATAGTTTTTCTCTATTTGCCCTGTCGAAACCCCTCATGATCTTATAAACCTCTATTAGGTCTCCCCTCAATCTTCTCTGCTCCAGAGAGAATAACCCTAGCCTATCTAGCCTCTCCTCATAGCTGAAGTCCCTCAATCCTGGCACCATCCTAGTAAATCTTCGTTGTACCCTTTCCAATGCCTTCACATCCTTTCTGTAGTGTGGTGACCAGAATTGAACACAGTATTCCAGCTGAGGCCTCACCAAAGTCCTATAGAGGTTAGTCAGCACTTCCTGACTTTTGTACTCTATACCCCTATTTATAAAGCCTAGTATCCCATATGCCTTCTTAACAGCCTTGTCTACCTGTCCTGCCACCTTCAACGAGTCACTAACACAAATCCCCAGGTCTCTCTGTTCCTTCACACCATTTAAAATTGTACTATCTAGCCTATATTGCCTCCCTTCATTTCTTCTCCCAAAATGCATCACCTCACACTTCTCTGCATTAAACTTCATCTGCCATGTGTCTGCCCACTTTACCAATTTGTCTATATCCTCTTGCAGATGGCTACTATCCTCCTCACTGTTTACTATTCTCCCTAACTTAGTGTCATCTGCAAACTTGGAAACTGTACTCCGTACACCCAAGTCCAGATCATTGATGTAGATTACAAACAGCAATGGTCCCAAAACCGATCCCTGTGGCACACCACTGCTCACTTCCCTCCAATCTGAAAAACAGCCGCTCACTACAACTCTCTGCTTTCTGTCTCGCAGCCAGTTGTGGATCCACGCTGCCACTGTCCCTTTTACGCCATGGGCCTTTAATTTCTTAATAAGTCTCTCATGTGGCACTTTGTCAAATGCCTTTTGAAAGTCCATGTAAACTACATCAACTGCGCTACCATTATCCACCCATTCCGTTACCTCATCAAAAAATTCTATCAGATTTGTAAGGCAAGATTTGCCTTTAACAAATCCATGTTGACTGTCCTTTATTAGCCTATATCTTTCTAAGTGAAGATCTACCTTGTCCCTGATTATGGACTCTAGAATTTTGCCCACTACCGACGTTAGACTGACTGGTCTGTAGTTACCAGGCTTGTCCTTCTGCCCCTTTTTATACAAGGGAGTAACATTAGCTATCCTCCAGTCCTCTGGCACGACCCCTGTGTCCAAGGAAGATTGAAAGATCGTGGCCAGAGTCCCTGCTATTTGCTCCCGTGCCTCACTTAGTAACCTAGGGTGCATCCCATCCGGACCAGGTGACTTATCCACCTTGAGCGACGTCAACCTTTTTAGCACTTCCTCTCTGGTTATAATTATTCTATCCATTTCTCCTACCCTCTCCTCTAATACCATGGCATTGGCTGTATCATTTTCTTTTGTGAAGACAGAGGCGAAGTACTCATTCAGTACATCAGCCATGCCCTCTGCCTCCACAATGAGATTTCCTCCTAGGTCCCTAATTGGCCCCACCCTCTCCTTGACCAACCTTTTACTCTTAATATGTTGGTAAAAAACCTTAGGGTTCCCCTTAATCTTACTCGCTAATTGTTTTTCATGCAGTCTCTTTGCCCCTCTAACTTCCTTTTTTAGTTCTATCCTACACTTCCTATATTCTGCTTGGTTCCCTTCTGAATTTTGAGCCTGACACGTATCATAAGCCTCTTTTTTTTGTTTGATTTTGGCCCCGATTTCCTTAGTCATCCAGGGAGGTTTGGATGCCTTACATTTCACCTTTGTGGGAATGCTTTTGACCTGTGCCTGAACTATCTCCTCTTTGAACGCTGCCCACTGCTCGTTAGTTGTCTTACCTGCCAATTTTTCTTTCCAATCCACCTTGGCTAGGTCCCACCTCAACTCATTGAAATTAGCCCTTTTCCAGTTGAGTGTCCTCACCTGTGATCGTTCCTTATCCCTTTCCATAATTATTCTGAATCTAACGATATTGTGGTCACTATTCCCTAGATGCTCACCTACAGAAACCTGTTGAACTTGCCCTACCTCATTTCCCAAAACTAGATCCAGCAATGCTTCTTTCCTCGTTGGACTGGAAACATACTGATCAAGAAAGTTGTCCTGCACACACTTCAGGAATTCTTCTCCCTCCTTGCCCTTTACTCTACTATTCTGCCAGTCTATGTTGGGATAGTTGAAGTCACCCATTATCACTACTCTATTAGCTCTGCATTTCTCCGTGATACGCTTGCAGATCTGCTTGTCTATCTCCTCCCCACTATTTGGTGGTCTATAGTATACCCCTAACAGTGTAACTGCACCTTTTTTATTCCTCAATTCTAACCAGATAGATTCGGTTTTTAGTCCTTCTTCCACCTCGTTCCTTTCTAAGGCAGTCACTGAGTCCTTAACTAAAATTGCCACCCCGCCCCCTTTTCTCCCTTCTCTATCCCTCCTGAATACATTATAACCAGGAATGTTCAACTCCCATTCCTGCCCATGCTGGAGCCAAGTCTCTGTTACTGCTATAACATCATATCGCCTCGCAGCAACCTGAGCCTGCAGCTCACCAATTTTATTTCTCAAACTTCGTGCATTTACATACATGCACTCTAAGGCACAAATTACTTCCTCTGCATTTTTCTCCCGTCTTCCCTTTTCCCCTGTCCTCCTTATTACCCCTCCTGTATTTGAACTACTGATCAGTTTCCCACCCTCACCCCCCGGGATTAGTTTAAAGCCCCCCCCAGTTGTTTGTTTTTTGTTTGCCTCACCCCCTCCCCTCCGCCTCAACACCCTCCTCTTCGACGGTCCCATCAGTCACCTCAAATCCCCCCATTTCCCTCCATCCTCCCCTTCCCCGACCCCAGCTCAGGAACAATGACTGTCCAGTGCCTTGGGATGTTCCCCTGATGTGAAAGGGACTATAAAAGTGTAATTCTGTTGTTGTTGTTGCTGCTGTTGAACAATAATAGAAAATGATCATTTTCACCCTTCAAACTGCATACATTGGTAAGATATTACCAGCCAATTGTCACAATAAATGACAAAAGATACCTGAGAAATAGTTAAACTGAGAGACGGGATACAAGAGAGGGAATTACTGAAGGTAAGAGAGTCAAAAAGACAGTGATAAAGAGAGCGAGGGGGAGGATATCAGGGAGAACGCTAAATACATATAACATGTCAGGATGGCCGAAACATCTAAGGTGCTGCGTTCAGGTAGTCTCCTCTGGAGGCATGGGTTCGAATCCCATTCCTGACAGCACTTTTAGAAGCGACTTAAGATTTTAAAAGCGTTTGATAATGTTAACATACATCGGCTGTTTCCACTGGTTTGAGAGTCAGTAACCAATGGACACGAATATAAGATAGTGACAAGTAGATCTTAAAGAGAATTTAGGAGAGTAGTGAGATTGTTAAACCCGCTGCTCGAAGAGGTGGTTGAATCAGATATTGGAGGTGCATTTAACAACAAAAACAACAAAATTACACTTGTATGGTGCCTTTCACGTCAGGAAGTGGAAACTAGACCTTCACCTGAGAGGGGAATAGAAGGGTGTGGGAGAGGGGGTAAGGAATGGGTGAAGATTTGCATGGAGGATATAAACCACTACAGACTGGTTGGGTGGAGTGGCCTGCTTCCATGCTGTACATTCTTTGTAAATCGTTGTAAATCTTCGAGCGAAGACACTTTGTGAGATAGTTGCAGAGAGAGAGAAGGGAGAGAGTTAAAACAGAGTGAGGATACCAACAACAATTTAACAACCATTTACATTTATAGAGCGCCTTTCACGTCGGGAGGACGTACCAGGGGGAGAATTATATATGGGGACTTTTATTTATGTAATAAATGCAAGTTGTCGTTGAGAGAGTTATGGATACTCAAGAGGATAGCCGGCGGGATTGAGCTAGTACATGTCAAACTCTACAAGGTCGAGGTGACTTTCGACGAGACAATTACAAATAATTGGTCTGAAAGCAATGGGAATGAAAGAAATCTTATAATCTGAAAAGAATCATGCTGTGCCATACCTGAAACAGATTAATGACTCTCTGCTCTGGTGGGTGCAGTAACAGTGTGAACAATCAGATCGTTTACTCCAACACGGAGAGTTCATTGCAGACTGGAGCACAAAATATTTATTGAAATTCCATGTGTGTCAAATAACGTTTCTTATACGCTTTATTAACTGTTTCGGAGCAGCCTGGGACTAGGGAAAGCAAATTGTGGATATCTACAACTATAATAACAACTTGCATTTATATAGTGTCCTTCACATAGGCTCATTTCTTGCCACACTTTATAGTCATAGGTTTGAACACTGAGCAGGGAGAGAGGGTAAGGGATAGGTGACCATAGGTATGGTCGAAGAGGTAGGTGGGCAAGGTTGGACTCGGGGCAAGACAGATGAGGGAGGGGGTTCCAGAGGTTAGGTGGATAGAAATGAAAGCTTAGCCAGTGACAGAGGCACTGAGAGACAGGGGGAAGCAAAGAGTGGGCATCTTGAGAACAATCCAGATTGGATTAAGATACTCTGATCAGAGTATAAGAATTAAGGATGCTCTTAATTTAATGTATCTTTCATATCTGCAATTGGTCTTTCATCTTATCTCTGGAAATCCCTCTGACTCGCTCCATCCCTCATCCTTCAATGTTGATTTCAAGACCTACCTCTGTGATCTCCGCTTTTGGTCATCTTTCCCCTCCCACCTCACCCCAGCTCCCACCCCATCTTGGGTGCCCAGCAAGGGTCGTCAATCTCCTTAAGATATCTCCCTAACATGAATGGGCACTATAAAAATGTAAAAATGTGTTATTATTGCATTAGTTTAGGACATGGGGGTAAAAACATCTGTATTGTATCCTGGTTGCCTCCATGGAGAGGAAAAGCTGGCTCCCTTATTCCCTCCCATACCATTCTATTCCCTGCTCCTTCATGTGTATACTGTATTTTATATAACATGTTTCATGTCTCAAAGCATTTCACGGGATATAATGTATTGTGACTGTGTTTTTTGGGGGATGAATTTGACCTTCCATTTGCTTACAGCAGCATCCAATAAACAGCCATGAAGTGAATGATGATTTTATCATTTGGATTGCTTGTCAGGACACCAGAACAAACTCCAGTCTCTTTTCCAAAAGAAGCATAGGATCTTTATCATCTACTTAAGGACAGCTATAAGGAATAAATCGATTGTTCTTTTGACTCTAACTCTCTGAAAACGATGTCTGCAATGGGCCGAGATGTGCTCAGTGATTGAGTTTGTCATTTTGAGCTTTAGCGTGAGTGCTGGTAGCTAGTGAGGAGAGCCGGGATTGAGTGATTAGAGTGGCCTTGTCTCCTGCATATTTCATGACATTGGAATTTGATGCTTCATTTCAACTGTAACTAAGTTGCTAAGTGCTCTTGAAATGGATCTTACATCTATTTACTGCTTTGAGCTTTGACCGGATCGAGGGGACACACAACTCCCCACTCAGCTAACTGAAACTCATCCTGGGACATCAGAAACTCCATGTAGTCTTAGCCTACGGGTTAATTTTATCTTGAAATTTATAACCTGGCAGAACTGTGGACAATTCACAGCGTTCATATTCATTCAGAAGTTGTTTGTTCAGAGTCTTTTTTTGAAGAAGCAAATGCCTGAATTCCGCCTAGACTTAGCCTGTCACACGATTCCGTCGTAAAATGAAAGTTCATGCAGACCTTCGGGGGAAATTCTTAAACTCTTAATTTCTTTATAACAACTAAAGAAAAGTGACTTCCAGTTTATATCTAAATTGGAGAATTTACCATATTTTAAATAGAAATTCTGTTAATCAATACAGAAATATTTTGTTTGGAATGTAGGGTATCCTTCAATTATTGTCACTCAATGCGATGTTTAATATGAAACCAAATACAGTACCGGTACTTTAGTGTGAATTTAATCCGAAGATCAGTATAATAGGAACCCGGTTGTTGTCAATTGGCGGATCGCTTTTCTGGTGTGTAGTAATTCCTTAAAAAACAATTATTGGCCAGTGAATCTATGACCGTTTGTAGGACATTGGTGTATGCAATTCTCTGTTTCTTTTCACCCACAAATATTTTCAATATATTCTGTGAAGCGCTTTGAGACATGATAAGATGTTATATCAAATGCAAGGATTATTGTCATTGTCATCGTCCTTATTATTAATAATAATACTATTAATATTATTAATAATATAACAATATATTATTTTGATGATAATAATATCGAAGACGTGATATGATGTTATATCAAATGCAAGGATTATTGTCATCGTCATTGTCCCTATTATTAATAATAATACTATTAATATTATTATTAATAATAGCATTAATATACAATCAGCGGCCAGTATGCTGCCTACTGGTGGCCATTTTGATTTGGGAGTTCTGTTGCTATCCTTTTTTTTAATTAGAAATGATAGGCACGTGTGAGGCTGTTTGATATCATTTTGTTTAAATGTTGTTTTCTGGTCTAAGTCTGTTGAGGAGCAGTGAAACACACACACTCCCTGGCTCAGAAAAAATATTCTCTGATCAGATCGAGGTCTTTAAGTGATGCAGCCCTATTATTTTACACACTTTTTAAAAAAAACCCCAGCAATTTTACCCTGTTACTAATTGAGAAATGTAACTAATTTAAAAAATATTACATGATAATTCCTATTAATGCTTTATGTCACAGTACATTGGCTGCTTTGTACCATCTAGTTGACGAAGACAGGTGTCCATCCATTCAGACCAGAATAGCAATCAAATTATTAATGTAATAATAATGCTTGCATCTGAAACAGCATCTTCTACATCAGGAGGATTCTCCAAAGGATTGTTCTGGTGACCATACATAATGGGTTGCTGCAAACCAGTTTAGCACTATAGATTGCGCAGTTCTGCACCAGAAATACCTTTCAGTTAGTTTGGCACACAAGAATCCCTGGATAAACGGGTTACAGTCCTCAACAATGGGAGAAAGAGAGACAAGGGATGGTTTGAACTCCCATTGAATACCACGGGGATTTCACATGTTTGCAGATAACGAGGCTCGTTGATTCAATACCTGAAAGTAAACGAGATGAGCACAGAACATAGGACTTGCTGGGGGAAGTCACCTGGGATGGCTTCTGATCATTGCAAAAGTGCAGTCATGTTTGGTCTGACTAGGACAAATCTGACCCTACTTTTCGCCCAAGACACCGATGACAGGATCAGATGCACCGGGAAGAGAGGACGAAATGAGCAAGTCAGTCTTGAGAACACCAACACACACATCTTCAAACTGACAATGGCTTTAACATACTTTGGTCTCCTCGCAAGTGAAAAAAACAAAGTTGACTTTCTTCTTCCTTCCCAAATGAAGAGCCAGGCTAATGGTTTCCTTGGTGGGTTGGCTGTGACTGGAAATTAGCTCGGTGGGTAATCATCGAACTCAAACTGCCTTGAGCGCTCTCTCACACAACGTATTATTATTGCGTCCCCTGAGGACCCATTCAGTTGTAAATTTCTAAAGCTGAGAACGGACGCGCTTAATGCCGTTCATGTATCATCTTGAAAAGTCTTCACTGCAAACATCATAGACTGAGTGTCGGGCTTGGCTTATCTTGCAGCACTCTCATCACTGATCAGAAAGGTCAAGCCATACTCGGAGCTCAATCATAATCTAGACACATTGCATTGTTGGAGGTGCTGCCCTCTGAATGAGACAATAAACTGAGGTTAGTTAAGGGTTAGATGTGCTTTTGATGATCTCTCCTGAGCTGCAGTGATTTGCTTGATGTCACAGGTAGGAGAGTCCATGGCCAAATTCTCCGATCATCTGTAAGTTTATAGACCAGCGGAGAATTTGATTTCTTACGCTAGTGTGACCTTATTAAGGTGCAATCATAGCATCACCATGTTATCTTGGTTGCTGGTCGTTTCAAATGGAAACAGCCCAGAGTACAAGCTACCTTGAGCCACTGTCTTCAAAGAACTCAATCTCACTACCTGCGGCCAAAGATAGAAGAAAATTGGATTTTCATAGCATGGTATTGCATTGAAAAGCCCTTCACAGGTAATCATGGTCAAGTGTGGTGACTGTTTATTATGGGCAAATGCAACAGTTGTTTTGATAATCCCTTCAGTAGCCATGAAGTGAATGATTAATTTACCTGGAGATTTGGTAGACAGGATACTGGGTGAAATTCACTTACTTTTTTGAACAGTGATTTTTAAAGTCTACCTGAGGATAGACAAACAGCCTCCACTTTAACATCTCTTCGAATGTACTCTGACAAAGTGGTGCTCCCTCCCACTGTAATAATGGAGTGTAAGCACGAGTTCCGATGTGGGGTTTGAACTCACAAACTTTGGGAACAAAACATGCTGCACTGAGCAATACCAGTGGATCAAGCATCTATTTCCCCCAATAAATTCGGTTATATGGACAAGCCAGGCTGAGATTATTAGCTTGTATTAATACCACTTTCTCAGACAGCAGCATATCTATATTATTAAGTGAAGTCTCTTAGCACCCAGCACAAAGTTGCCTCAACTCACGACACAGGTGAGAAAGCAGCCTGCAGCTCCTTGACCCGTCATCAGTTGAGCAGAGAGAAACCGAGCTGGGAATGGGGGCTGAGAGGGATAGCAAAATGTGAAGGTGTTACCAAGTACAATCTGTCCATGTTCAGGAATATCAGCCATTCCTCTTGCTCTTCAACTGACTGTCTCCTCAGTAGAAAATGATTTATTGTGACATTAGTTGCAGTGATACAGTGGGCAAATCGGTTCTGGCTTGGTTCAACTGATCGGAAGAAGCTGTGTATAATTTATGAGAGCTGGAGTTAGACTTTCTACATTGTTCCCATCACCTGGACAGTGAAGGTTACAGCTTGTTGCAAAAAGATCCTACAAGATCCGGCAGATATTGCGCATGGATTCGGGGTTACCCACAAATTGCACCACTTGATAATAATAATAATCCTTGCATTTCAGGAGAACGTCTCAAAACACTTCACAAAACTGACTTTGAATTTAACAGGTGAACACGGCACACAATTTGGGCACAACAATGCGCCACAAACAACCACCATGTGAAAGATCAACAAGAACATGTTCTATTGATAGAGAGCCCTTCATGCAGAGCAGTGTCTCAGAGTGGTTGAATTTTGTTGAATTTTATTTGGGGGATTGTTGGCCTGTACACCAGGAGAAACTCACTTCTCTGTTCGTATTCTATCTGGCACCGAGTCTGCAAATACAAGCTAATTATGTACAGCAGGCATCCCATCCCAAGTTGGTCCCCTGAGGCATCCAGCACAAACCCCCTTTTCACCCTTGTTTCCCTCATGAAACCCTTTCTTTATTTGGTTATTACACACATCCACAACTTTAATAATAATAATCCTTGCATTTGATATTGCGCTTTTCCCATCTTATTGATGTCTCAAAGCGCTTCACAGAATATACTGTAAAGTGAATTGACTGTATATTTGTGGGCGAAACACGGCACCTGTTTGTGGGATGCACACAGCAGCGTCCCACAAACAGTCGTGGATTGAAATGAATAATTTTTTTTATTATTATGTTTGTTTTTGGAGGGATTATTTTTAGGCATGTGGAGTAAGGAAACTTGCACAAAGTTTTGCCCCTGATCTGCCTAGATTCTAACGCAAGATCTCATGCTTGTAAGGCGAGTGCTCTAACCACTGAGCTGCAGTAGCTTAATATTCACTGATAACAATTTGTGAAGAACTCTTCACAAGGCGTTTGAAATGGCTTTGTCACATGGCTTCCCACTGTGAAATTAGAAAGTCGGATTCCTCACAAAAGCCTTGGCGATTTGTCAGGTGAGGTAAGGGGTCAGAGAAGTTCTCAGTGATTGTGTCTCGGAGAAGACTGAACCACTTGGTGGTTACTTTTATTTTTACATCAATCTTGTTCTCTCGCAGTACATGCCAGTGCTGTGCCCTGCCATTGCCAAGACACCATGAGAATCACACACGGTGTCTGAACCCTTGTGTTCCAGCATGCGACACACAAAATAGTGATTCCCGCCTCTGCCTATGCCCCCGTCGCTTGGGCGAAGATTGATTTTTTTGTTTTCGCTGCAAAGCTGATATAAAACTGACCCTTACTGTCTTCCTCAGGCGTGAGTGTTCTGTGCATTGAGCTGATAAATACTGCACAAAATACTCAATGACAGGAGTCACCAGGGAAGCCGTTACAGACGAGATCGATCAAGCACAATCACAAGGTCATTCAATTTCAGCAGTGATTCCCAGCCCTTCATCTGCAACCTTCACATACATGGTTTCACTTGTATTTGACACACTTGTCATTTCCAAAGCACTTCACCCTCTCTTCCCGCCCTTCTCCCCCCCCCACCCGCCCCACACCCATCTACTCACAGTCCCATTGCACGGTCAGGCTGAAATTAATTCGCTGTTTCGTCATGTGAGTGCAAGATCAGAATATGGAATTTTCAATCAGATTAGCTCACAGTACACAAGGTGGTCAATCAGCTCACTAAGCCTTGCTCAGGCCCCCACTCCAAACACCACCATTGATCCCATTTCTCCAAACCTTTTAGATCTTCGTGCTTGAACTTATCTACTTCCTTCGAAATTGCATACATGGTTCAGGTTCCAACTTTGAATAATATCCTTAAATGCTTATACTGTGGCACTGAAAGATACAATATTGCTGGTTATGTCTGTAGCTCTCCACGCTGCAGGTAATCTTCTTCAATCCTATTCCCTTACTTTTCACTCTTTGTGTTTGTCCTAGTGCTAGATGTCCCGCTGGAGGTAACATTCACACATTAAATATATAGTCAGTCACTCCACTTTACAGTACACACTGTGAAACACATTGAGACATCTCATTGACATGATAAGGAGTTATATTCAATGGATATAATGCCTTATTCTTCTTATTATTATTCATAATATATCTTACGAAGTGTTATGTGTTGTTTATCTGACATGAAACAAGCTATGCTATATTTAAGGTTTATTATTTAACTTCTCCAAATCCATTACCCTGCTTTTCTCCCATTGTGACTGGGCTGGTGCTAGCTTCTCTTACTGGACACAGTTGTTTTAAACGCATTCTCTGCCCTTTCCCTCTTATCAGGCTTGTGGGTCTGGTTCCTGAGCCTGGTGGCTCTGCTCTACTCCAAGGCACTGCTATTGACAGACCAAATATTGGCTCATTGGGAGTACTTAGAGAGAGACAAGAGGCAGGGATCCTTCTTAATACGCTCCTGTTAACTCTGCAAGCTCAAACCCTAACAGCTGCAGTGGTCCTTGCTGAACAAGCTTGCTGGGTAGTATCCGCAATGGCAAACTATGCAGTTTGGGGTGGTTAAGCTTAAAAAAACCACTCAATTACTTGATTGGCAATATGGCCGCTGACCTCCAAGGAGGTTCAATTTGGAGACAGAGCATGATCTTTGCACTTATTTTACTATCATTCACAGCTCAGTTAAAGTGTGACTGTCCCCTGGAAGATTAATCTGTGAACAGGCTGTGCCAACAGAGAGACTAGAAAATGAGCAGCAGATGCCCAGGACAACTGGAGACTCTGAGAGCACAGATCTGTCATTCTGGGGAGTCAGAAAAATCCCTTGAATTATTCTCAAACGGTGTACAGCAGCAGTAGGTAGCTCAGAGGGTTTGGCACCTGCTCCAGGGCAAAGGAAAGATAAATTAGCCAGGAAAGACAACCTCTACTGCCATTTTGATTAAAGCTTCTTTTATAATCATGAGTTTTGACAGAATAGTTATCTACTGTAGAGGGGACAGCAACTTGACTGCCATATGCCTCTAGGAAGTTCCCACCACTGAACTCTAGCCTGCACTGAATTAAAATGGGATTTTCTCATATTCACCTGCCCACTGAGGGTCGTACATTTACAGACCAGCAGATTTTGCCCTCTGCTTTTTTGTGCTATTATTACATTGTTATAGACTAATGGCCGATTCAATCAGATCTGAGTCCCAAGACAGGTATGCAGCTCGCACTTAATCGAACCTCAATTAATTTTTTCGCACTGTCTGCACACACAGTTATTATCTGAATGTTTGCTGAATTCTCTCAATGTTCAGCTTCTGGGGAAACACAAATATTATGGATAATATTATTCTCCAAGTAAAGTTACCTCAAAATCAATCTCAAATTCGATATGCGTGTCCTCACATTCAAATCGCTTCTCGGCCTTGCTCCTCCTTACTTCTTTGACGTACTGAAACCCTTCTATCTTTTGCCAATGCTGGCCAAATTCATATCCCCACTTCATTCCCCTTCACCATCAGTGGGTGAGCTATCAGTCAGCTAAATGTTCCCAGATACCTGGCAGAAAGTGGACTATACATTTATGCAAATTGGAATTATTAAGAGCAATTTAGAAAGAGCAACCCTAAATCTTGGCTCTTTCCGATTTGCACTTAACACTTCGACAGATATTTTAAAAACTACAGTATTTAGTATTTAAAAGTATTCAGTGAATTTTGAAAGCGTCAAGGTTTGGGGTGCTCAGAGCGTGCATTGGGGTACTATTTGGAGACCAGCGAAACCCAAATAACTTGCCATTGTGAACACAATCTATCAAGCTTCCTGCTTTTTCAATACCCTCCTCTTGACCATGCCTTAGGTCACCTTCCTACCCCTACCCTCCACTCCCTCCACCCCTCCAGATCCCAACCACCAGCTCAGATGTGGATCCCTGATTCTTCAGCGCCTTGGGACATCCTCCTAATGTGAAAGGCACTATACTAATGTTATTTGCTATTGTCGTTTTTGCTGTTCATCCAGACAGGACCACCCTACCTATCAGTTTGTAGGATTAGCAGTAGCTGAGTGGGAAGAATCTCTACCCTTAATGAAAACAAATGTGTGGAACTCTGCTTTCTGTACTTGTACTTGTACTTGTGTGAAATAAATAATTAGCATTCCTCTGCCCACCCCCCCCTCTCCCTCCCACACACACTCAGTTCACGGCAGGAACGATTTTAGTGAAAACTATATTTTCTTATCAAAGTCACATTTCCACCTCAGTTGAGCTGCTGTATGAAATTACTCATTGCACTGTATCAGCAGCTATGGACCAACAGTTTGACAGAATTCCTAATTAAATTTATCTTGTCTCTTTTATTGGAAACGGATTCCTAGTGACGACAGCATGAAACTGATAATAATTCAACGGTAATTGCCCATAATGTGGCAGCTTCCCTTAGAGAGAGACACTTGATGTGGGGAACGGCGTTGCCAGACTGTGGGCAGTGACCTCAATTAGAAAATGGGTCCAACTTGTTAGGGCTTTACTGTGTATCTAACTGGTTCTGTTGTACGTGACCCCTGTTCTTTGTCTCTCCTGTATGCAGATTAAAAGGGGAAAGCTTCAATATTATCATACAATTCAAACGTTTGCTGTCAACTTTTCTCCCTTTCTCTCCTGAAGAATTTCAGTTGATTTTCTTCCAAATGGTATATATGTGTGAGTGTGTAACTGAGATGTTACCCCTACGTGAAGAACTTATTGTAAGTGCAAGTTGGTGTTGTTATGTGGTTGGAGAGGGGGCTTTTTCAGGAGCTTGTTGAACTACAGTTGGCATCACATTAATCCACTCGCACACATCTCGAGTGCAATAATAATAATTTGGTAACTCAGTTCATGATTGTTTGTGGGACACTGCTGTGAACAAATGGCTGCCGTGTTTCGCCCATAAATATGTAGTTAATTCACTTTACAGTATATTCTGTGAAGCGCTTTGAGATGTCTAGAAGACATGAAAAGCACTATATCAAATGCAAGGATTATTATTATGTCTACAACCACCCAGACAAAAACTCAGTAGGTATCCTAGCTAGCTTGATGCTGATCCTTACCTTCTAACTGGGTCTTGGGACAGTGATGAGGAGTAGAAGACATTCTTGATCTTTACCTTTCCAAGTTCAAGATATTTTGGTCAATTATCCTGCTTCACACCCATCCTCCTCTCCTGGTTGACACAGTAGCTACTCATCACACTGGTCAGATAGGTGTAGAGTGTGGAGGCAGGTGTGGGTGGTGGGAGGGAAGTACCACACTTCAGCAAGCTGTATAAAACACCACGGTGTGAAAACACAAACACTGAACCAGAAAGATTGAAAAAAACACCATTTTGCACACACACATTGATATACACGCTCTTACGTGATTGTGCATACCCACATGTTTGCAAGTACAAGCACTATTGTGCACACAAGCACCACACAGCCAAATACACATGCTCAATGGAATGTATAAATTTACATTTATATAGTGCCTTTCACATTGGGAGGCCATCCCAAAGCTCCTCCCACACATATTCACACGGTCATGCGTACAAATACTAACACAAACACTTGCCCAAGGAATCATCGAAGAAGGGCAAACCTGGTTTGTAAAAATCACACCACCATTACACCTCTACTCGAATTCTCCTTCAGATGCCAGATTCAATGTTGAAACCACACACGGTGAACAACCGCAAGTCTAGTCTGTGGAGAAATGCTGGCCAGCGGGTTATACTAGTCATTATATTGTGTCAAAAATAATAATTGTGGTAAATTCAATGCATCAAGGAACATTTGAGCTGATTTGCAGCTACAGTCCTGAAAATGCTGATGACACAGCTGCTTGTTGTGGTGACAAATTGACCGCATTGTTTTATATTGCAGAAGACAGTGATGTTATCGAATTACAATTCATTGCAGCAAACAGTCATGTATAATTAATTTCGAAGATTAAATCTTCTTAAAAAATACAGTACGGAATCTTTTTGATAAGGTCGGAGGATACTAAACTGCCTCATGGAGATGTAGTTGCTCGTCTAAATGTGACCCTGTCAACAGCAGTTTGCTTGGTAATAAATAAAGCTTAAGACCATTGCTGTGGCTTTTATCTGTTTATTATAATTTGGTGCACTGGAAACCTTGTTCGCTACAGTCCCACTCACAGCTTGCAAGAATCGTGGTTAACCCTTTTGGAACTGGTTTTAAAAATAGTAATGTAAAAAGGGGTGTGTGTACAAATAATGTGGCTGTCAGTCAGCATTTCTGGATTGATTGATTGATTGATTGATAAGTCACTACTGCAATCTACTTCTGAGTGCCTCAAAAACTGAATCCTATTGCGATTCACTTAATCGCTTCTTCATATTGGGAAATCTTCATCTTGTCCCCCACCCAATCTTGCCTCTGAGACAAGACCCATGTTGGCTGCCATTTGCTAGACTATTTTTCTACAAATAATCTTCTACTTCCTTTCTGATGATAGACTCCTAATTACTGAAGATGAGGTTTACGATTGGACTGCAAGAAAGCGTTGAATAGAAAAGTGCTAGTCATCTGATCAGGTCCTCTCCTTCCATAGACCAAGTATAATGTGGACTGATATTGTAGGTGAATATTAAAGAAATCAATGGTATAGATCACTTGTTTTAACAATCAGAACATGTTACACCCAAACTCTCACCAAAGTATTTCAATGTCTGATAAAAGGTGAATATCTCCAGGGAATGTGGCTCAGGCAACAATGCTTTCTTACGTTTCTCTCTGAAGCCTCAAAATAATTGAGAGCTTTCAGGATGTCAATCTAGCAGTGACTGCCAAAGTTATACAGCTCTGACTGGCTGTACTGCATGAATTGGCACACTGCTAACCAGATCAAACCCATAGGCCCTGGTCCGGTTAATACCTCTACACTTACCTTGAGCACCTTTGATCCAATTCTTCACCAGTTATTCTTTGGCTACCACTTGAAGCCATTAATCTTCATGAATTGAGGTAGATTTAAAGAGCAGTGGGACACCTGTGGACTCCTTTAGTTTAGTAGTTGGAGCACTTGGCCTTACAAGTGAGAGACCTGGGTTCAATTCCAGGCAGGGAGGAACCTTGGGCAAGTTTCCTTACTCCACACGCCTAATAATAATTCTTCAAAAAAAACAATAATAAATTGGTTATTTCAATCATGACTGTTTGTGGGACACTACTATGCGCAATTGGGTGTCGCGTTTCGCCCACAAATATACAATCAATTCATTTTACAGAATATTCTGTGAAGTGCTTTGAGATGTCTAGAAGACGTGAAAACTGCTATATCAAATGCAAGGATTATTATTACTGAGAAGATGAAGAAGCCTCCAGAAACCCGCATACTACTGTCACCCCTCATCTGTTTTTCCATCTATTTCATGTGAAGCACTTTGGAATTTTATTCTGATGTGAAAGGCGCTATAACAAACACAATATTATTATTCTGATTATTCTCAAACCCACTTCCCAATGTAATTCCTCTTAAATTTTCTTTTAAAATCTACGAGTGGATATGTTATATTTATGGCCACTTTGTTGAAGACTCAACAATAAGTGGAAACAACCTTTTTATGTCCAGTTTATTGAGCCCTTTCATAATTATAAACATCTCTATCAAGTCCCTTCTCAACCAACACATCTCCAGAGAGAAAATCTCTATTAATAATAATAATCCTTGCATTTCATCTAGCGCCTTATCATGTCATTGAGACATCTCAAAGTGCTTCACAGAATATACTATAAAGTGAATTGACTATATTCACTATAAAGTGAATTGACTATATTCACTATAAAGTGAATTGACTATATTCTGTGAAGCGTTTTGAGACATCTGAAGATGTGAAAAGCGCTATATCAAATGCAAGGATTATTATTATTATCGACAAGATGAAGAAGGCCCACAGCCCATTTGACCTCAGCCTTCAGAAACACTGCTGTGAGCAATTGGCTGCAGTATTTCACCCACAAATATACAGTCAATTCACTTTGCAGTATATTCTGTGAAGCTCTTTGACACATCAATAAGAAGTGAAAAGCGCTACATCAAATGCAAGGATTATTATTATTATTATATTTTGTGGGCGAAACACAACAACCAATTGTGTATAGCAGGGTCCCACAAACTGTCATGGATTGAGTGACCAAATTCTTATTGCTCTAACGGTGTCCAGTTTGCACTAAAGTGAATGTTAGTTTTGTTTTGAAAAAATCTATCCTATTTTCCACATCAAGTCTCCTTAAGAAAGCAGAAATCAATTTGTGTTTTTTTTAACCATATTAAGCGATCTTACCACGTTCCACTTTGTGAAGCCTTCATTTACGATCAGTTAGCAGCCCGAAGGCATGAGGTTGGTACTAAAGTGTATTATCATTCAAATCCTTACACACCAAATCATCTCTATTGGGATTCAGTGCAGGGTATTTTTGCATAATGTTGTTTTATAAGCTGTTAAATGCTGACAAGCAGCTCTTCGCTTGTTTTTATTTGCAGTTTTATTTTACAGTGTGACCAGTTTAGATGTAATGAAGTTTGTTATTTTAACCTCCCCAAGTTCTACCAACAGCAGATTTCTATTGAAATTTCACTCATCATGGAACCAGTTCCAAGGAATAAAGCCTCATATCGCTTTCCATCTCTCTCCATATACAGTATATATATTATGTATATATCTTTCTGTCATTTGGGTGGGAAAGTTTGTTTTCTTGTTCCTTCTGGTGGCTGTCCATCACTGTCAGTAACTTCCGTCACTGCAAAAGTAACATTAAAGGAGCCCAATATAAATATGTTCAGTGAAAGCGTTTAATAAATAAATCTTTTATTGCACTCTCAGGAGATTGTAGCAAGTCATCCGAGGGACTAGGCTTTATGGAGCCGCTTTAGATTGCTTAGGGTGTACCAGCGATTGCGCAATTACCAGAACATGGCATTGCAATATCTCTTTTGAATGTCGGAATCAAATAAAGAAATCAATATATTCAATAAACAAAAGGCAAAATACTGCGGATGCTGGAAGTCTGAAAAAAAAACAGAAATCGGTGGGAATACTCAGTTGGTCTGGCAGTATCTATGGAAAAAGGAAAATGAGTTAACATCATCAACCTGAAACATTAACTCACTTTTCTCTCCATAGATGCTGCCTGACCTACTGTGTTGTTTTGTTTTACACCAATATGCTCAATGTTACCCCACAGATTTGATGTGCTATGAAAGCTTGCATATTTCCACCAGTCTTGTTGTTGATGGGGGTGAATTTTCACTCATGTGTTAATAATAATGCTTAGATTTAATACAGCTCAGATGCATCAGGAGGTCATCTTAAAGTGTAATATTCTTTATAGGTTGAATGGAGCAGCCAATCTAATTAACAACAAAATTACATTTATAGAGCGTCTTTCACACCAGGAGGACATCCCAAGCTGCTGAACAGTCAGGGGTCGAAACCTGAGCATGGGGGGGGGGGGGGGGAGGGGGGGGCGGGGAAGGGGAAGGAGAGGGAGAGAGGTTGGAGGGCAGCTGAAGGCATGATCGAAAAGGAGGATCTTGAGATTGGCCTTGAAGGAGACAAGGGAGGAAGTGAGTTGAAGGCGCTGTGGGATGGAGTTCTAGAGTGTGGGGGTAGAGAGCCTGAAAACCCAGCCGCCGATGGTAGGATGGGAGACATGGAGCAGACGGAGCCCACTGAATGCAGGGGGCAGGCAGTTTGGTAGAGTCAGCTGGTTAGAGAGATAGGAGGGGACAAGACCATGGATGGTCTTGAAACTGAGGATGAGGATCTTGAATTTGATCCTCTGGGGGATGGGGAGTCAATGGTGCCTGGTAATGGTGGGAGTGATGGGTTCACGGAGCCTGGTGAGCTGGAGGACACGAGCTGCAGAGTTCTGGATAATCTGCAGTTTGAGAAGTGAAGAGCTGGGAAGGCCGATGAGAAGGGAGTTTCCGAAGTCAAGCCTTGATGTGACGAATGCATGGGTGAGGGTTTCAACAGCCTGAGGGGAGAGGCAGTGGCAGAGCCTGGCAATGTTATGGGAGGTGGTGGAAGGTCATGGCGCGGACGTGGGGGAGAAAGGACTTTTCAGGGTCAAACAATTCATCCAGGTTGCTGACTGGCTTCATGAGATGGAGTGTGCAGCTGTGGATACTGATGCTGCCAGCGTATGAGGTGTGGAAATGAGTCAATCAGGAGGGTTTGAGTCTTGCTGATGTTCAGCTGAGGAAAGATGTCCCTTGTCCAGGACTTGATATCAGACAGACAGGCAGTCAGGATGCTGGTAGACGTGGGTTGAGGGTGGAAGCGGAGAGACAGAGTTGTCTGTCATCTGCATACATGTGGAATTAACTAGCTAACTAATTAACATGGCACAGATTGTAATTTTTTTCCAATGGTGTTATATGAAGTAGACTAATATTGAATGGTACAGAATAGTCCTGTGTGGAACAGACCAATAAGGAAGTGAGGAATAATGCAGTCCTAAACGGTATTAAATGATAAGATCCAGGAAGATACTGCAGTAAAATTTGTAATGTACCATAATTTGACTCTGGAGTAAATTAACTCTGGCAGTAAATTATTGCTGCAATATGTAGTGTTCAGAATGAACTTAACATTCTTCATAAAAGACTATGTAATATGGTCTAACATTCTACTCTAAAGACTGTGTAAAGTGCCTTAGGGTGTTCTCCTGATGTGAAAGTTGCTACCTAAAAATATAAATTTGCAATGTATTGTAATACAAACAAATGGCCACTAGGCAGCAGTATCTCTACCTGATCCCCACACCCCCAATGCTTCCTCCCTAATTACATGGACACCAGGTCTGTCCTCCCAATCAATAGCCCCTGCACTTATTTAACATCGCGCTAATCATTCTTTCAGCCACCTCCCATGCCTGGCCTGTGCTCTTGTCGTAGCCTTCAAATCCCCATCAGCTTTTCTCTGACAACCACAGGTTAGTCACTCTTCCCCTGCACCCTTGATTGCTAATGTGACCTTTTCATACAGGCTCAGCCGTGGGAATTTCTTAGCACTTTGCAGTTGCAATCCTTATATAGTGTGTGCAGTAGACACAATGTTCACATAATTATTTGCCTGTGAATTACACTGTATGTCCTTTCACCAAACCTCTGGATCTTGTTCAACCATTGACTTCAATGCAAAAGATCCTCATCATCCACACTGATTTCTTTTTCCAAGTCTTTCACTCTCTCCAATTATCCTCAGCTGATTTCTTATGCCAGGTACTTTCTATCATGATTCATTGGACACCTTAAGTAGTCTTATTGGACTGCCAATACCCTGTCCTTTCCATTTATCTCACAAAGCCTTCCCCAGGTCACATTTCCAATGGGCAATTTTCCAAGCTTTATAGGAAAGCAGCGTCGGCCTCTTAACTTCTCTTTCAATCTCTCCCCCGTTCAGGGCATCCTTAATTGAAATCATATAATCATAGAATTTTGCAGCACAAAAGGAGGCTATTCGGCCCATCGTGTCTATGTCGGCTCTTTGAAAAAAGCTATTTGAAGTCAATCCTATTCCCTGCTTCTCTCCCCATAACACCGCAAACCCATCCAAGCGCTTTGAGATGTCTAGAAAATGTGAAAAGTGCTATATCAAATGCAAGGATCATTGTTAGTATTATCCTCTCCAAATAACTATCCACGTCTCTTTTAAAAGTTGCTATCGAATCGGCCTCCACCACCCTTTCAGGCAATGAATTCCAGAGTTGAACAACTCACTGCGTGAAAACAATTCTCCTCAGCTCCCCTCTGTTTCTTTTAGAAACTATTTTAAATCTGTGACCTCAGGTCACTGACACACCCACCAGTGGAAACAGTTTTTCCCTGTTTTCCCTATCGAATCCATTCATGATTTTGAAAACCTCTATTAGGTCTCCACATAACCTTCTCTGCTCCAATGAGAATAATCGTAGCCTCTCTAGCCTTTCCTCATAACCAAAGTCTCTCATTCCTGCATCCTCTTAAATCTCCTCTGCACACTTTCCAATACCTTAACATCCTTTCTGAAGTGTGGTGCCCAGAACTGAACACAGTACTCTAGCTGAGGCCTAACCAGCCTTTTATACAGGTTAATCATAACTTTCTGACTTGTACTCTATGCCCTTATTTATAAAGCCTAGTATCCTGTATGCTTTTTTAACAGCCTTATCTACCTGTCCTGCCACCTTCAACAATTTATTTACATGAACCCCCAGGTTTCTCTGTTTCTTCATCCATCCACCCTTAAGATTGTATTATCCAGCCAACATTGCCTCTCCTCATTCTTCCTCTCCAAATCCATCACCTCACATTTCTCCACATTAAACTTCATCTGCCACTTGTCTGTGCCTTGGGACATACTCCCGACGTGAAAAGTGCTCTATAAATCTAATTTTGTTGTTGTTGTCTGCCCATTTTACCATTCTGTCGATGTCCTCTTGCAGTTTGCTACTATCCTCCTCACCATTTACTACTTTTCCTAACGTTGTATCATCTGCAAACTTGGAAATTGTACTCCCTATAGCCAAGTCCAGATCATATATATATATTAAAAAGAGCAGTGGTCCCAATACAGATCCCTGGGGGATGCCACTGAACACTTCTCTCCAGTCAGAAAAACAACTGTTCGCCACAAATCTCTGCTTTCTGTCTCCTAGCCACATTTCTGGATCCATGCTGCCACTGGCCCTTTAATATTTTCCTTACAAGTCTCTTATATGGCACGTTGTCAGATGCCTTTTGAAAGTTCATATAAACTCAATTCAAATGGACATCCTAGTCTTCCCAGTGTTGTATCCAAAGTTGGTTGAAAGCCAGCACCATGCCATGATATATATATATCTCTATAAGAAATGTATAATCACATCAATAAATTGCTAAAAACTGTTTTTGAACTCATCTTTCAAAACGTTTGATGTGTTAGAACTCCTCTAATTGAGGAATATCGCAGAGAAATGGGATTTGCCATCACTCCTGGGTTTAGATTGATACTGGCGATTACTTGTTCATTCACGTCATGCTGTTTGTGAGACATTGCTGTGTGCAAACTGGCTGCCGTGTTGGCTTAAAAATCTACTTTGCAGTCAATCCTGTGAGAGCTTTGAGATGTCCTCCCAATTTGAAGGGCTCTGATCCAAATGTAAGGATTATTTTTAATTATCGAAATACATGAGGTACCATTATCATAATCGCCATAACCTGCCTTTCATGTTGAGGTACAGTGTTGATCTGCCACGTTCCTGCTCTCACGACGGCTTTAATTCCTATCCTAGAGACAAATTTCCCTGCAATTCGAAGAATGTTTTTCCTTGAATTTGAATTAATTTGTACATCATGTTTCCGAGTTAAAATTAATTATCGTTCAATTCACAATTTGCAACAAATTAATCTCCTTAAGGCACCTGGCCTAACCTGTGGGTCTTTGATAGAGAAGAATAAGTGACAAGCTTGAATTTCTTTGCATAATATCTGAATGTTAATATATTAATATCAATATTTTAAAACATTTTTATGAGGAATCCATTTGTCTTTTTTCCTTTTTAATTCTTCGCTGAAATACCTCACGGCAAAGTTATTGAGTACTCTTCCCATGTTGGCTGAGTTGCTAAAGGAATGTTAAATGATTTTGGAGAGACTGAACCAAACCAAGTAATCAACTGACTTTTTTTTGCATATATCATGTAACATTCCACCTCAGAGCAGTGTCTCTAATTCTTAAGGGAAATACAAAGCTGTTTTAATTTATAATGATAATCTTTGCATTTGATATGATGACTCTTGAAAAGTCTAACTCATTTGACCTTTAGAGTGAGTATCATTTTTAATTAATATTACGGATGATTGAAGAAGCTATCTGCCATTCTGATCAGTGGCTGCGTTCGAGCCTGTGAGCCCTAAAACAGGATGAGTGCAGCCCTAAGGCTTGGCTTAATCATGTGAGCTGAGACCTCAAAAGCCTATTAATTTACTGGTGTAACAGGTTCCATGTACTAAACATTCTTGATGTACTAAATATGGAGTCCTGTAGCTCTGTGTACCTCCTGCTTTACCTCCATCTCCCAACTTGCTGTGGCTCCTACTGTATCTCTGTGTTTTGGGGACAGATTGGCTTCATCAAATCAGTATTGAAGTCATAGGTGTCAGCCTAGCTCAGTTGTTAGCTCTCCTGCCTCTTTATCAGAAGGTCATGGGTTCCAGCCCCACTTTGGGGTTTCATGCTCACATTATCTGGTTTGAGGCTCCACTGTAGTATTAGTTGTGCCACTCTCTGGTAGGATGTTAAAATGAGGTCCTGTCTGTTTGTTCAGGTGGAAGTTGAAAATCCCATGGGAATATTGAAATACAGAAGGTAGTTTTTACTGGTATTCTGGCCACTCAAATAAAATTGATCCTTCGATCCATGGGTGCTTGTGGGACACAGCTGTGCAAAATTGGCACAGTTTATTGATTGATTGGGGAACACCTTGATGCTTTGAGACATCTCTGAAATACAAAATCACTGGATCACATGGAAAGGTTATTATCATTAATATTCCGATACTCAAGAACCAATAAGAGGATAGAAAAACAACAACAGCTTACATTTATATAGCGCCGTTCACGTGGGGTAGTGTACCAGAACGCTTGAGGGTAAGCAAGAATCCAAGAGGTTGATGATTAAAATCCTGGAACTAACTTTGCAACGTTTGTTAGTGGGATAAATTCTTCGATCCGTTGACCAACACTTATTTGTAACTAATTGTGATCCATAATTTGTGGCAAACTATTTTTCTTACCCTTCGGATGAGACGATAAACCAAGGTTGCGAATTGCCTGTCCAGGCAGGGGGTGAGGATCGCATGGCACGATTTGAAACAAAGGAATTTCTCTCTCCCAGTGTCCTGGCTAACAATTCCATTGGTAAAATGAGTCACCACTCCATGGCTGTTTGTGGGATATTCTTGTGCACAGGTGGCTGCCACATTTCGTCTACAAAATACACAGTCAAACCACTTTACAGTATATCCTGAGAAGCAAATTGAGATGTCTTAATAATGTGATCAAGCATATATCAAATACAAGGATTATTATTTTTACGATATTTTATTCGGTTTGTTTTCAAAATGGTGTTTTCACTGTCAGAACTTGTCAGAACCTAATTCTTTACACAGATAATTTTAATAATCTTTACATTTGTTATAGTGCCTATTAGGGTCCGGCAATATATCGATATATCGCTAAAACCCGATATAATTTTCATATCGATACGCCGATATAGGCATTTTAAAAATATCGATATATCGAAAAATCAATATATCGAGGGAAAAAATCGGAATGCGCGTACACTGAACTACAAGACCCAGAATGCTCATCTCTATACACAATGCGCAGACTGAGGTGCAAAGCCGCCATATTGCATTCATAGTCCTCGAATACAATATACAGGTATGCAAGGGGTGGGGTGCGGAGAGAGACGGCGGGGGGGGGTCAGAGAGAGGGACGGCGGCGGGGGTGGGTGGGAGGAGAGAGTGACGGCAGCGGGGGGGGGGGGGGGGAGAGACGGGTGGATGTGATAATATACAGATAGATAGAAATGGGGGAGATGTGAGAGAGGACAGAGACACAGACAGAAAAACACAGAGATGGAGGGAGTGAGTATGAGAGACACAGAGAGAGAAATATATTTACCTCCTGAGGAGATAGGCGCGCGCACCCCGATTGCGCGCGCATCCCAAATGCGCATGCCGCGTGCGCATGCACAGTACGAAAACTCCGAAAATATCGATATTTTGGTATATCTCGATATGAGCCCATCGATATATCGAAATCAGAAAATTTCCATATCGACGGACCCTAGTGACTATCATGTCAGGAGGACATCTCCAAGTGCTTCCCAGGATTGAGTGTGAAGTCCAGTGATGGTATTTTTGTGGGCAAATTTGTTTCTAATAAAGTTGCAATATGGCCACATTCACTGTGTATGTTTTGTTTGTTTGCCTCAAGATCCCATTCCTCTATCACCTGACGTTGCACTTGCCTTATAGTTTATGAAGTAACAAATCGTATATCAACTGTACAAAAATAAGATAATCTATTTAGAATTGAAATAGATTTGAACAAAGGGCGGATCAGTGGCAGCTAAAGTTTAATGGAGAACTCTTTAACGCATCAAAATGAATCAACTCATTTTACAGTAATTTCTGCCGAGGGCAGATTGCGTTTGCAGGCAAAATGCAGGGCCACTTTCATCAGCAGAGACCTACAAACAGCGATAAAGTACTTGACTGAATAAGCTGGAGGATTGTTAGCCTGGCATCGAAACGTTCACTTGAACATGCAATTAAAATTGTCATGATTTGGTTTAACAGCTGCTGAAATCAGAGATTTGACCTTTTCCTTTTTGTTCTTTTGACAGAAACACTGTTGAACGTCGTTGATTTAGGAATGTGTGACACCCACACTGATGAGTGCATACCCAACAAAGCAACCCATGGACGCACAGCTCAGTCTTTGGTGTGGACTAGAGTCTGACTGTACCTATTACATTCATACCCCAGTAAAACTGCGCTTAGTTCTTTCACCTCAGTAATTCTGCTGCAGTTTCCTAGTCTGAAATGGTGTCAATGCTAATGGTAAAGTGTGCCATTATTTTCAGGTGAGTTACTTAAAATAGCTTGATTCACAATTCCATCACAACTCTTATTGTGAGATTCATATTCGAGTTTGATGTAGCACTTATACTATCGACATCTGTTTCACAGAGTTTCCTGTAAATTGTAATGGCTGTGTATTTTATAGGCCAACACAGTTGCTAATGTAAGCACAGCAATGTCACACAAACAGCCATCAAGTGAGTGATCAATTTTATCTGGGGGAATTGTTGGCCAGGACACAGAAGAACATTTTCTCTCTTTTCGAATAATGCCAGTGGAATTTTTAACATCCACCTGACAGAGAGGATCTCAGTATAACTGAAAGATAGTACCTCTGACAGTTCAGCGCTTCACCAGAACTCGAGCCTCAGCCTAGATTGTGAGCTCAAAGTACCGATCTTGGGCTTGATCCACAAACAATTGAGCCAGACAAACACCTCAATCAACATTAAAAACAAAGATGACCACTGTCTATATTCTGACAACCAATTTATGGAGAAGAGTGTGAATGAGCGTACCATGTTCTGCTTGTATGTGTGTGTGAGAATATTGAGGTGGCAGCTAATCAATGACAGCACATTCACCAATCTGCCTCAGAAACAGATGGTTCTGGGATCGAGGCCAGTATTGGTACTTTTTACTCACAGGTTAGGTTAATGCTCCAGAGTAGAACTGAGGGGTGAGCAGCTAAACCAAGGAACTAAGGCATTCGATTCAATAATTTAGTGCACCGATATCCCCACATAATGTCCACAAGTGTGTATAGAGAATCATACGATGCTGGGAGTTTCAGTGGTTGTATAAAAGTACCAACTCTGGTTTTCAGGCACGGATGGATTTTATGTGTTCTGAAGAGCCTCCTCTAAGATGTTACAGAACAAGGCTGAAGAGCCCAGTTTATCCCGTCCTTGATTATGAGGCAGCCCTCAGAACACCGGCATTTTAGGGGATATTTGTTTTGCCTCTGGATGTTTCGAGTTGAACAAACAGGCTGATGTTTACCACACTATAATTCCATTCACATCACAATGCTATGCTACAGTATCCGCTTGTCTTGTTCTGTCAATCCTAAGTGAAAGACTTCATCAGATTTTAATATCCCAGCGCATTGGACTTTACACAGCCTCAGGCAAAAGAGCTGCTGAATATTCACCTTCCCAATCAGCTCATTCAGTGCCTCCTCACTCACAGACCTGCTGCTATCTCTTATCCCCAGGGTATAACCTGCCCTGGTGGATAAACAGGAAATGTTTCAGAGTAAATAACGAGTAAACAAATAGTGATTGAGTTTTATATGTTTGTTTTATTTTTCTCAAGCACTGTAATTACTGTGAAATAACAGCCAATGAATGAATTTGTCCAATTTGTTATTGTCTCCACAAAATAAGGATGGATCTAAGTCTTGATATCCATTCGATCTTTGCTGGAGGACTTTAACAGCCCAAGATGACGGGTGAGTGGGGTGGGGTGAGGGAGGTTGGAGGGTTGAGGGAGATCAGATGGATGGTGGATCAGAGAGAGTTTCAGTGACAGAGGGGCAGGACATTCACAAGATCACAATCAATAAAAAAAAGTCAATCCACTTTACAGTATATCCTGTGAAGGGCTTTGAAATATCTCAAAGACACTATATCAAAATGCAAGTGTTATTATTAGATTAGTTCATAGGTTCTTTGACCCATTTGATCTCATTGTTCAAGATCACCCCTCTCCCCTCTTCTCAAGTTATATTGACCTCAACCATCCTTACTGACAACCAGGTCCAGTCACCTAGATATAAACAAATACTTTCTGGTGAGTGTCCTGAAACTGCCCCTTGCAATCCTAAATCTATGTCCCGCTTGCAAGCACTTTGAGACACTGCCCAGGGTGGAGGCTGCTATATAAATGCAAGTCGTTATTGTTGCCTCTGTGTTGTTCTGCTTTTACAGTTGATACACTGCTCCCTGGAGAGTGGGTTTAAGTGTTAGCCCAATGTAGATTCGAGTTGTTTCTACACTCTATAGAGGGTTTGTAACTGAATCAGTGGAAACCTGTTTTGATTTTGTATTATTATTATTGTTATCATTATTATATTACAGGTTAATGGAGACCACTATTAAAACTGTAGGAGAAAGAGGCAGGATGTTGTCACATTTCTGTAATTCAGGTTTCATAGTGGAGTCCTGTAGCTCAGTGGTTAGAGCACTCGCCTTACAAGCGTGAGACCTGTGTTTTGAATCCAGACAGTTCAGGGCAAACCCTTGGGCAACTTTCCTTACTCCACGTGCCTAATAATTATCTGTCCCTCCATAAAAACCTAAAATAAATTGGTCATTTTCAAACCACAACTGTTTGAGGGACATTGCTGTGCGTAATTGGCTGCCGCATTTTTAAGAACATAAGAATTAGGAGCAGGAGTAGGCCATTCGGCCCTTCGAGCCTGCTCCGCCATTCAATAAAATCATGGCTGATCTTCTCACCTAACTCTGATTACCTGCCCTATCCCCATATCCCCTAATCCCTCTATTTTTCAAAAATCTATCATTCTCAGCCTTGAAAATGTTCAAGGACTGAGCATCTACAGCCTTCTGGGGTCGTGAATTCCATAAATTCACTACCCTCTGAGTGAAGAAATGTTTCCTCAACTCTGTTCTAAAAGGCTGACCCTTAATTTTAAGACTGTGACCCCTGGTTATAGATTCTCCTACCAGGGGAAACAGTCCCTCAGTGTCTACTTTATCCAGCCCTTTAAGAATCTTATATGTTTCAATAAGATCCCCCCTAATTCTTCTGTATTCTGGAGAGCACAGCCCTAGTTTATTCAACCCTATCCTCATAGGTCAGTCCCCTCATCCCAGGAACCAACCTAGTGAATCTACGCTGCACCCTCTCTAAGGCAAGTATGTCCTTTTTTAAATAAGGAGCCCCAAACTGCACACAATACTCTAGGTGCGGTCTCACCAGGGCCCTATACAGTTGCAGCAAGACTTCCCTACTCTTATACTCTAAACCTTTTGAAATGAACGCTAGCATGCCGTTCGCCTTCTTAGTTGCTTGCTGCACCTGCAAACTAACTTTTTGGGACTGGTGTACAAGGACACCCAAATCCCTTTGAATACTAACACTATCTAACTTTTCCCCCTCTAGAAAATAATCTATTCTTTTATTCTTGCTACCTAGGTGAATAATTTCACACTTGCTAACATTGAATTCCATCTGGCACCTACTTGCCCGCTCCCCTAACCTATCTACATCTTGTTGCAATCTTTTTGCATCATCCTCAAAGCTCACTCTGCTACCTAGTTTAGTGTCATCCACGAATTTAGATACGTTACATTCAATGTTCTCATCTAGATCATTGATGTAAATAGTAAATAGCTGAGGCCCAAGCACTGATCCTTGTGGCACTCCACTAGTTACATCCTGCCAAATCGTGAATGACCCGTTTATCACTACTCTCTGCTTTCTACCCGATAGCCACTCTTCTATCCATGTTAATATTTTCCCATTAATCCCATGGACCTTAATCTTGAGTAACAGCCTTTTGTGTGGCACCTTGTCAAATGCCTTCCTAAAATCCAAATATACCACATCTACTGGTTCCCCCTTATCCAACCTGCTGGATACATCCACAAAAAATTCTAAAAGATTAGTCAAGCATGACTTCCCTTTTGTAAAGCCATGTTGTCTCTGCCTAATCTTTTTATGGTCTTCAAGGTATCCCATAACTACTTCTTTTATTAAGGACTCAAGAATTTTCCCTACAACTGACGTCAGACTAACTGGTCTATAGTTTCCCATATTTTCTCTCCCACCCTTCTTAAATAGTGGAGTTACGTTTGCAATCTTCCAATCAATGGGGACTTTTCCAGTATCCACAGAATTTTGGAAGATTATAGACAAGCCATCCACTATCTCAGTAGCCACCTCCTTTAAAACTCTAGGATGCAGGCCATCCGGTCCAGGGGATTTATCAGTTTTAAGACCCGACAATTTACCTATTATCATCTCTGTACTAATATTAATCTCCCTAAGTTGCTTGCTAGCATTGTCTTCTTGATTCCCCTCTATTTTTGGTATGTTTCCAATGTCTTCTACCGTGAAGACTAGAAAAATACTTGTTTAATGACTTGTTTAATGCCATGTCTTTGTCCCCTATTATAATTCTTCCAGTCTCTGTCTGTAATGGACCCACATTCACCCTATATAGCCTTTTCCTCTTTATATATTTGTAAAAACTCTTGGAGTCTGTTTTTTTTTGTTGTTTGCTAGTTTTTTGCCCACAAATATACAGTCAATTCACTTTACAGTATATTCTGTGAAGTGCTTTGAGACGTCTAGAAGACGTGAAAAGTACTATATCAAATGCAAGGATTATTATTATTATAGATATCTGTAACTTCAAGCATTAGGTCATCAATCTCTGATCAGCCTGACTTAGTTTGTCAGCATCTCACCTCTGGCACTGCCTGATTATATGGGTTCAAGCTGTTTATCTGGACTTTGAGATCACAGACTACATTCAGTAAGGTTTCTGAAGTGCTTTGAGACCTTTTTATAAAGCACTATAATAAGGGGCTTCTATTCTTTCCAATCAAGCTTTGGAACATCGTGGTCCGGGCAGATTCACTTAACATCCATATGGTGTTCACAATTGTAGAGATTTTATTGCAGTGACCAATTTTGGGGGGAAGGAATTAATAATCAGAAGGGGGAATGGAAACCCATCGTACAAATATCCTCAGACCTTCTGTACTGTTCTGATCAGATGAGCCACTAAGTCAGTTTTTACAGTTAGTGAATGAGCGAGTGTGTTTCAGGAAAGTATTGTGTTGATGCTGGACTCCGCAGCCGAGTCACACATGATCAGAAGGATTGTGTTTGATGACAGTCAGAACAAAGCGTAAAGTTTACAATGCTTTCTGAGGATTGCCTGTGTTAACACAAAGAACGTGTTAACAAAATACTGCAAACTTTACCCAAGAAACTTTTCTCCTTCTGCCAGGAATGAAACTCTGAATAAATTAATCAGAGAGAAGAGACATCTGTATTCTGAAGACGTTTTATTGGTTCTGCAAAACACTTAGAAAATCATATTCTTTGTGTTCTGTGCCTCCTAAATCCGGCAGTTCACATTGGAATCTCAAATTCCCAAGTAATTTTCCTGATAGATTACTCTATTTCCCGTTTGTGGTATTAATTACTTTGTTTTTTTATATTAAACTTTGTGTTTCTTTGCAGATGACAGCGCCTGGGATAAGACCATTGCAACAATCTGCATTAATCTTCATTTATTTTATCAACTGTGTCAAGAAATTAATCGTTCAATACATTATGTGAATGCACAACACACAGCTCATCTAGATCAGATCACTGTACTCATCTAAGGCTAATGGGGTCGAGGATATGTTGATGCCTTCAAGACACATTGATATGTCAACAGACCAGTTAACACATTGGAATGCTGCTTAGCTCTTGCCCTCAACACCTACTCTCTTCTAGGGAGAATACAGTGTTTATAGACTTGGATTTTATTCTCGAAGGTGGAAATACCTATGCCTATTAGCTGAACCAATTGGAATTTGCACCTTTTGATCTCCATGGAAGAGTTCGAAAGACTAAACTGTTTGGATAGTAATTGATCATTTGAAGTGTCAAAACTGACTGTTATAACCTGGTCCCACTGATCTATCTCTCAGAGTTTGGCAGCTACTTTCTGTTACAGGGGATGTATGTTTAGGTGCCAGCCTGGCTCAGTCGGTAACAATCTCAACCATTGTGTCATAAAACAGCAACAACATGCATTTAAATAGCGCCTTTCACCCGCGGTAGCATCTCAGAGTTCTTAATAGGGATTTACAAACCGAAGTAGGCTGTTTCACCATTTTGTTAGATCTGTACCTGAACTCCAAATGCGC
Organism: Hydrolagus colliei; assembly: GCA_035084275.1. NCBI lineage: Eukaryota > Metazoa > Chordata > Chondrichthyes > Chimaeriformes > Chimaeridae > Hydrolagus > Hydrolagus colliei. The sequence goes on along the minus strand of CM068763.1, from coordinate 5,741,764 downwards.
AACTTATCTGAGAAACAGAGGGAAGGTGAAGAGAAATGCTTCACGAGTTGTTCGGATCTGGAATCCATTGCCTGAAAGAATGCCGAAGCCGATTCGATAACAACTTTTAAGAGAGAAGCAGATTGATTTTTGGGGAAAGAGCAGCAGAGTGGGATTGATTTGGATAGTTCCTTTCAAACAGCCGGTACAAACAATATGGGCTGAGTGGCCTCCTTCTGTGCTTTATAATCCTATGATTCTATGATTCCCTTGATACCCTTACCTAACAAAAATTTATGCCTGAAGATTGTGAGTTTAATCATAATAATAACATTAATAATCCTTGCATATGATTCTAGATGTCTCAAAGCGTTTCACAGAATATACTGTGAAGTGGATTGACTATATATTTGTGGGCGAAACACAGCAGCCAATTGTACACAGCAGTGTCCCCACAAACAGTCGTGGATTGAAATGACCAATTTATTTCAGGATTTTTTTTGGACGGATATTATTAGGCGTGTGGAGTAAGGAAACTTGTCCAAGGTTTCACCCTGACCTGTCTGGATTCGAAACACAGGGCTAAGCCCTACTCCAGGATATTGAGTTTGCTGATCCTCGACTGCAGTGCTGGGCAGTGAGCTATAACGAACCAATCAACCAATCCTTACATTTATATAGCGCCTTTCACATAGAGAAGACGTCCCAAGGCGCTGTATGGTTAGGTAGGGACAAGAGAAGGTGGGGAGGGGTCGGGGGCAGGACGAAGAAGAGTAGGAAAGTTGACTGTACATTTGTGGGCAAAACGTAGCAGCCAAATTGCGCACAGCAGTGTCCCACAAACAGTCATGGAAGTGGGATTAAGGTAAATGGGGGGGAAAAGATGTCAAGGGGAGGGCAAGGGGAAGGAGAGCAGGAGAGCCGACTGTATATTTGTGGGCAAAACGCGGCAGCCGAATTGCGCACAGCCATGTCCCACAAACAGTCACAGAAATGGGGTCAGGAGAGAAAGGGGGAAAAGAGGGCAAGGGGGGAGAGGGAGGGAGAGGGAGGGAAAGGTGGTGTAGAGCAAGGTCAGGAAGGAAGAGGGGGGAGAAATGGGGGGGGCAACGGAGAGAGGGAGGAAAAGGTGGGTGGGGGGCAAAAACAGGGAGAAAGGGGGCAAGAGGGAAGAGGGAGAGAAGGGGAAAAGGGGTGAGAGAAAGTGGGGAAAGGGAATGCGGGAAGAAGAAGGGGGGGGGAGAAAGGCCAGGGGCGGGTGGGGGGAATCAAACAACAACAATAAACAACAAAATCAACAACAGTAAATAACAAAAGCAACAATATTAACAATAAAAACAATACCAATCAACGACTAACAATAGTCCAGCAGCCGCTCCTTCTCCCCGCCGCCCGCCTGGACCATCTTCAAAACGGTGGGAAAGAGGGCCCAGTGTGGTGACAGGCACAGATAATATGTGTGAACAGCGCTCAGCTCACTCGGAGAGGAAGCTATTGGTATTCTCATTATTGAGACTCACACCCGGCCTCATCTGTCGTCCCGAGGAGATTCCATCCATTCTAATGAAATATTAAATTGAAGTCATGTCTGTCTCTTCAAAGTGATGTTGAAGATCCCATGGCATTTTTCCCCAAGTGAATAGTAAAACTCCCCGTACGTTTTTTCCTGTGTCCTGGCCAACAATTCCCCTCATTCGCTTCAGACCTTGGTATTGACTGCCGCATTGACTGCCAATAAATACACGGTCACTTCACCTCACAGTAAATCCTAAAGCACTTTGTTATTGTGATAAGGTGCTGTAAACAAACGCACGTTCACCTGAATGTACTTCCTTTACTGCCTTGTTTTAGAACCGCTACACAACAAAAACTGGCATTTATATATCGCCCCTCATGCAACGTAGCATCCCAGAGACCTTGACAGCATCGGAGGCACTGCGCTGATATGGTGAGAGAGGGGAGGGGAGCAGTGGCTGCAAGCATTGTTGAAGAGACAGATCTTCAGGTGCGACTTCAAGATGGGCAAGAAGCAGGCATGGTGGAGGGATTGAGGGAGTGCGTTCCAGAATTTCAGGCACAGTGGCTAAAGTGATGGCCACCGATTGTGGAACGGAGAGCACAAAACACAAGCAGGAGGCTCGAGCCAATATGCATTTGCTTTCAGCACTTTGTCAGAACTGCTGTCTTGAAATAGTCTGAGAGCAGTTCCCAGCTGACTGAGTGAGGAAGCTATTGCCATTCTCTGACCTGGCCTCACCACTATTCCTCTAACCTGCCTTTTAACCCATGAACATCAAAGAATAGACGCTGCTGTGAGGATTGGAACAGTGTTTAAATAACTGTGACCAATTACTTACTTTAAGGCTTTTAATGCCTTAGTTATTAATGACCTCTGCATCAGCTCCTCAGCCAAGGGGTTGTTGATAATTTAAATACCCTGTGCTTTGTGCTGAGTAGATTGGCTAACGGCACAAGTTTGGAGAAACTCAGCTGCCATTGGAAAGGTTCAGATGTGCCAATAGGATTAGCTCTATGATGTGCCCTTTGCCTGTACGCTATATCCTGGAGCTCTTGTAGCTTAGTGGTTAGATTACTTGTCTTGCAAACTGGAGAGACCAAGCTGGGGAGACCTGTGTTTGAATCCAGGCAGAACAGGGCAAAATCTTGAGCAAGTTTCCTTACTCCACACGCCTAATACTAATCCGTCCCCAAATAAAATTGGTCATTTCAATCCACGACTGTTTATGGGACACTGCTGTGGGCAATTGGCTGCCGCGATTCGCCCACAAATATACAGTCCATTCACTTTATAGTTTATTCTGTGAAGCACTTTGAGACGCTGCTAAAATGTGAAAAGCGCTACGTCAAATGCAAGGATTATTATTATTATCCATCGGTGAGAAGAGAGAACAAAAACACTGTCCCAAATATCAGAGAGAGGCAAAGAGAGAGTGAAAATGAAAGAGAACATTATCCTCAATAATAATAATCACCCTTGCACTTGATATAGTGCCTTAACACGTCTTCGAGACATCTTAAAGTGCTTCACAGCATACACTGTAAATTGTAGTGACTGCGTATTTTGTGGGCAAAATAGTAGCTAACAGTAGTAGCTAGCAAAATAGTAAAAACAGTAGCTAATTGCACACAGCAGTATCTCACAAACAGTGGATTGAGTGTCCCAATTATTTTTTTAAAATTGAAGGGATTACTATCCCCAGAAAGTGATACACAATAATATTAATAGTAATAATATTATCGCCAATATCAGAGAGAGACAGAGTAGAGTCCCCATTGTGCTATCTCAGTCTCAGTTCCTGTTTCTCTGATCGGTTTATTAGCTACATGTACTAAAGCAGTACAAACAGTCTTTTTGTCACACCTGGTATAAATCATTTCCATAAATAAATGTGTTTTGACAGAGTAGGGATCAGTTTGCTTATGATTAGCATTTTATTCTAGTCACTCGGCACTGATGGAGCCAATAGGCTTTTTTCATTGATCTAGAGCTGGGCATAACTAATGCCCAGGATTCAGCTACCTAGTGTGTGTAGTCCCATGTAATTACCTCCGTCATTTCCTCAGCACACGCCAACAATCCGCGCCCTTGTGTTCTGGTCCCAGAGTACGAGATAATCACCTCAGATATCTCACGGTTTTAATGTGCTTTGCTCACACACGGGACCCTCCACTTGCATAATTCAGCGGCTTCTGATGCTCCCAAAGCTATCCCCAACTTGTTCTGAACAGCCAGCAAAAAAAGCTAAACGACTTCCAGTCAAATTTCCCTGCACGTATAAAGGATGCCCTCTGAGACCAACTGATGCCGATTTACATTAGATCTGGAGCTTGCTGGAGATGCATGTGGAGGAGAACCACATCTGCTTGCTCTCTATTTAGACTAACCCACGTACACAGGATCCCAGCTACCAGAGAAACACAGAATCATACAGTGTCAACCTGGCTCAGCAGGTATCACTCTCGCCTCTGAGTTAGAAAGTTGTGGGTTCAAGTCCCACATGGGGAATTTCAGTACCCAGTCTAGTTTGTCACACCAATATAGTACTGTAGAGCGTACTGCATTGTCGGATGTGCCATCTTTCATGCGAGACAATAATCCAAGTGAATGGAGTTCCTCTCGATGTCCTGGCAACTATCACCCAGATAAAATTGGTCATTCAGCTCATGGCTGTTTGTGGGAGATTGCTGTGAACATAAGAATTAGGAGCAGGAGTAGGCCATTCGGCCCCTCGAGCCCGCCCTGCCATTCAATAAGATTGTGGCTGATCTATTCTAACTCCACGTTAGAATAGATCGCCTTATCCCCATATCCCTTAATCCCTTTGTCCACATTTGCTTATAAATAGTCATTACACTTACACAGTGAATCCTGTGAAGAGCTTTGAGATATTTTTATCACATTGTTCGACACACACTAATATTGAACCTTTACAGCAAATGACAAAGGAAACGTTTGTTTTTTCAGTCAGATTTCAGAGGTTCAGATCAGAGATCCTACCCTGACATCCAAACCCAGAGAACATTATTTGCAGGTTGGTGAGAGCCAAGGCTCGAAGACTCCAGGATGTGCGTTGGATTTTAGCCAGCTTGAACTTGTATAGCTTGCATTGAGTCTAGCAGGCTTTTCTTTGCTTGTCCAGCTAGGACCACCCTTGGGTTTTTGCTTTCAGGGTTAACAGGAACCAGTGGGGAGGCATCTTGCACCAATGATTAATCCGCCTTTTCATGTCCTGCTGATGAGCCAGGCTGGCTAGTTTGTCATCAACAATGTACTGTGGATCCACCTAGACTAGGAACCAGGCTACCAACAAGAGGATCGACTCCATTCCATATGTTCATTATCAAACACGTCACTTTGGAGCCAGTTTGGAGCCACTCCAAAGAGGGGAGCTGCTGTAGCTCAGTGGTTAGAGCACTCGCCTTACAATTTGTGAGACCCGTGTTCGAATCCAGACAGGTCAGGGTGAAATCTTGGGCAAGTTTCCTTTCTCCGCACGCCTAATAATAATCCATCCAAAAAAACAAACACAATAATAAATAATGGTCATTTTCAATCCACGACTGTTTGTGGGACACTGCTATGCGCAATTGGCTGCTGCGTTTGCCCACAAATATATAGTCAATTCACTTTACAGTATATTCTGTGAAGCGCTTTGAGACGTCGGTAAGATGTGAAAAGCACTATATCAATACAAGGATTATTATTATTATAGGAGACCTCTAACCTCACGCCCCTTCCCATAGAATGAGAAAACAAGGTCAAGAGGCCACAAAGCATGTACTTTTTGCATCACTCAAAGTTCCAGGATAGGAATCAGATGGAAAATATCTAACAGTTAAGAGCAGCAGGACATGTCTTGTTACTACTAACAAGGAGAGAATTATTGTCTACGTATTGAGGCTTCCATAGAATCCTAGAAAGTTTACAGTTCAAAGGAGTCCATTCACTCCATTGAGTGAGTGCTTTGCTCACTCACTATTCTAATCCCTTTCTCCTGCTCTTTCTTCATTACTGGTGTAGAACTAACCCCCAACACCGGCATATTCTAATCCCATTCACATGCTCTTTTCCTGCCATGGTTGTGCTTATCCTCGCTCACTTCATCAACGCTATGTATTGTAACCTCGCTTCTTTGCTCTTTCCACATACCCTTTAACATTGTTTCCCATCCAGCAGACATCCGAGAACTAAAAGGCTTCGTGACCTGTATCATGTTCAAGCCATCATGAGTTGGTTATTAATCAGGAAGTTGCCGTGTGCACCACATAATTATGCCTCTACGCCTTTCATTTCCGACAAGACCTTGAAACAAAATCAGTGTTTGTAAAGAAGCGAAATGAGAACGCGATTTGATTCCTTGCTGAGCTCAAACTTGTACAACTGTTGGGCAGAGTAATCCCCTGTAATCTTCTCTCCAAGCTCTGTAGTCGTGGAAAGGGTTTAATTAATGAAGTGTAAAACTGGATAAATATTAATGATTGTCCCGAGAGAAAGCTTCTGAGCTGCTATACTTGAATACGGCGATTAGGTTTAATCATACATGGGTATGATTACGCATTGCTGTTTACACGAATCCCAAACAAAGCATTCACTTTTAACAAGTTTCAAATAAATTAACTCTGACCTTTCTGAGCAAATGCAGGCAGAGTAATTCTTACAAATACTATTATGATGACCGTCAAGGCTTCATGTTAGTTTTGAAGTGTTCGTGTCTCAGGTCTCTGATGATTTCATAGACACTGTGACGGACAACCGCAAATTATACAGTCAATACACTTGATTGTATTTCCCCATATCTATCCCCATATACTTTAATCTCAGTGGTTAGAGCACTTGCTCCATCTCAGTGTTTAGACCACTCGCCTTGTAAGCAAGAGGCCTGGGTTTGATTCCAGGCAGGGCGAAACCTTGGGCAAGTTTCCTTACTCCAAGCGTCTGATAATAATCCCTCAAGAAAACAAAACACTAATAAATAGGTCATTTCAATCAATGGCTGTTTGTGGAAGACTACTGTGTGCAATTGGCTGCTGCATTTCACCCACAAACATATAGTCAATTCACTTTACAGTATATTCTGTGAAGCGCTTTCAGGCATCTAGAAGACGTGATAAGGCGCTATATCGAATGCAAGGTTTTTTATTATTATTATTATTGATGGTAATTCCTGTGAAGTTCTTGGAAACTTTCCCCCACTCCCCCACCCCCAGCCCACTCTTTCAAATGCAAGTATTGTATTATTATTGTTATAAGAGCTTCCTCTGAGTTGTACAATATGTTAGGACGCAGGACGCTTTCCGTGTGTAATAATCTTAATTAATAAATTTTTCCAAAAATGCAGTCACTCAATCCCTGACTGTTTGTGAGACATTCTGTGCGCAATTGGCTGACACATTTTGCCCCACAAAGTACCCAGTCAATTCACTTTCCACTAAATTTTGTGAAAGGTTTTGAGTTTGAGACGTCTCAACACTACGATAAGGCACTAGATCGTATGGATTATTATGGTATTATTGTGGTACAAGATGAGAATGACTAGCTTTTAATTGTCGTGTACATACGGGAGCTGACCAGACACGAGACAAACATTACAAAGTGAGGGGTTCCTTCCCTCCCTCCCTCCCTCCCTCCCTCCCTCCCTCCCTCCCTCCCTCCCTCCCTCCCTCCCTCCCTCCCTCCCTCCCTCCCTCCCTCCCTCCCTCCCTCCCTCCCTCCCTCCCTCCCTCCCTCCCTCCCTCCCTCCCTCCCTCCCTCCCTCCCTCCCTCCTTCCTTCCCTCCCTCCCTCCTTCCCTCCCTCCCTCCCTCCCTCCCTACCTACCTACCTAATCATGCCTGAAGCCCTTTTTGATGGTGCTTTGTCTTCCTGACTCGGGGTTAGACTCTACCACTATCAAGCGCTCTGGGACGCTACCAGGCCTGAAGGGCTCAATATCAAAGCACCTTGTTGTCATAATTCCCATTCCCTGGGTGTGTGCTGATTGTGAACAGGGCAAAGAGAGAAAATACCGCAATGATCTCTCTTGATTTAGCAGCAAAAACTTGAAGCTGCTGTTAGCTATACTGTGCCTGAGAACTGCTTGCTGTGTGAGCTGAAGGCAAGAGGCATTCACTGAGGGCAAAATCACTCAGAGCCGAGCTACCATGGTTACAGAACTGCTATTTAAGTCAATCCATTTCATTCAAACTGTACAAAGCTTTTCCTGACAAGAAGCCTGTGTGAAGCAAATCGAATGAAGGACGCACTGTCTCGCCTGCATTCGCCAGAGTTTCTACATGGTCCTTATCTTTTTGGAGCAAATATAAGATTTGCAAAGAATTGTGGAAGATTCTGCAATTGAGTCTTAGATTTGAAGCCTTTTAAGTGCTGCGGAAAAAAACCCAACAGTTTTCAGATGGTGTCTCGACCTTCCACAATTTTGCAGGGGCTAACATTTTTAAGGCAAATGTGATTCACAGGCTAAGGCTAGGTGGAATTTCAGATCCCATACGGTTTATGAAGCTGAAGTCTATTTTCAGTAAAAACAGGCAATCAGTTACTGAGCAGAACTCCAATCCTCTCACTGTGTGAATGAGATACAGCTTTAACCAAGGCTTGCAATATCTCACATGCCTTTAAGGGAAAAAGCAAACAGAAACTCACAAACATCTAATGCTTCCAAGTAGTTTATTTTCAATATTATATTCATAGTAATAATCATAATAATAATCCTTGCATTTGATTCTAGTGCCTTTCAAATTGGGACAATGTCACAATGCAGGTTTTCTGATGAGTGTGTTTTGGGGGCAAACACAGGAGCCAATTTACACACAAACAGCCACAATTTAAACGGCCAATTTTGTCTGCGATATTATTAGCCAGAAACCAAGATAAGTTCCTTTCTCTCTTTTTTTGAAAGGTACCATCAGATCTTTAACATCCACCTGAACAGGCAGACAGAGCCTCCGTTTATCCAAAGGATAAGACAGCATCTACAATAATACAGCAAACCCCCAAGGCTGTATTGGAGTTTCAGACGAGACTGTGAGTTCAAAGTCCTAATGTTGGATTTGGGCCCACAACTTGTGACTCCTGTCTGAACCAGGCTGACACCTGTACATCATCAACAATATCTCTATAAGTTGCTTATGTAGAGACATTTAATGGTAGTGAAGTTTTACTGCCAATGTACAATTTCCTACCATGTATAATCGATGTCCTGAAGCAAATGCAGGAAATGATTTTTCTTCTGGCTTCAACAGGGAATGTTTTACCGTAAGGATGTTTTCAATTCATGGGCTAACTTGAAAAACTTACCCTTTAGACCTTGACAAATTATTCCTCCCCATCCCTTCCTCTGAGAGCTCAGTGCCAGTACTAAGCAGCATTTCGGAGAAGTGACAAATAATGATATACCAAGGCTGTGGAGTCCTGTAGCATATTAGTTAGAGCACTAGTCTCGCAAGTGAGAGGACTCTGGTTCAATTCCCAGGCAGGGTGAAAACTCAGGCAAGTTTCCTTACTCCATACACCTCCACATATCTTATCTAACAATAAGTAGAAACCCAGTTATTAGTTGATCAGTTAGACTGTTTCACCATAATCCACTTCAAAAAACATTATAGTAATAATTTGGTCACTCAATCAATGTTCTAGTTGTAGGACACTACTACGAGCAATTGCCTATTGGGTTTCAACAATAACAACAGCAAAATTACATTTGTAGAGTGTCTTTCATGTAGGGAGGACATCCCAAGGCACTGACCAGTCAGAGGTCTAGACCCGTGCATGCAGGGGGGTGGTGGGGTGGGGGCAGGGTCGGGATGAGGGAAGGCAGAGAGGTATGAGGGTGGCTGAAAGCACAGTCAAAAAAGAGGATCTTGACTCTCACCTTCAAGGAGGCAAGGGAGGAAGCAAGGCGAAGGGATTGTGGTGTTTTGTCCACAAGATTTGCATTCAATTCACTTTAATAATAATAACAACAACAATAATAAGAAGAAGAAGAATAGAGTATATTCTGTGAAGGCTGAAATAGAAGGCCCTCCCCTCTGTTTATTAATTGACATTAAAATTTAAGATTATAATTTACATTTATATAGTGCCTTTCATGGCTGCAAATTTCTGGATGGTCCACAGCTTGTGAATGGACGAGTCTGGTGAGCAGGACACTAGAGTAATTGAAACAAAAACAGAGAGAGCTGGGAAAACCTAGGAAGTCAGGCAGCATCTATGGAGAAAGGAAAGTGAGTCAACGTTTCGTGAGTCAACCCTTCGTCTCTCTGTTTTTGTTCCAGATTTCCAGCATGTGCAGTATTTTGTGTTTTGTTCACTAGAGTAATTAAGCCTGGATATGTTGAAGCACCTGGGGACGTCCTCCTGATATCAAAGGTACTTTACAAATATAATTTTGTTGTTGTTGTTATCGTTGTTAGTGTTGTAGGGATGCAGCCTGCAATGGGAGCCTGATAGGTGGTCAAGCTGCATGGATTAACATTGCCAGAACTCGGTTTCCAGTCTCACAACAGAAGAAAGAACACTTTGGCAAAAGTCCCAATGAGTATCCGTGATGGAAGAGGTGGAAGAGAGAAAATCAAAAGGCAACATAAATATAACTCTAAGAGAAAATCAACACAAAGCATCCGATCTATCGCTGATCACAGCATTTCAACATATTGTCTTTTCCTGTGCCTGCTGCAAGCATAAACTTGTAGCCACAGTAATTGAATCACAAGGGTGAGTACACTGTGTGTGGGGGGAGAAAAAAAAATGCTCTGGGATTTTCAATTGATTCAAAAGATTCCGTTCATCAGGGCGTGCAGTGCAGAGTAAAAGCTACAGTCTGGCAACATGAAGTAAGGGTGCTGACTGCTGGAAAATGGGTTTTATTGAGCCTTTGATTGCGCAAGACGATTATAAGTCTCTGAGGAAAGATCAGTGCTTAATCCCTTATCGGATCCGTAGTTAGGAGATTTATATTAGTTAGGCCTGTGTCTCTGACACTCTTCGTTTATTAGAACACAGAATTCAATAAGCCGGGTCTAAAGCTGGCAGGGTAAATTGTGTCGTGCTGGATGAATATCTTGATGAAAGCTCCGGTTGGTTCATCGCCAGAGACCATAGTAGAGGTTGCTAGTTACAGTGTGGACTGCTCACAGTCATCATAGCTCTGCTTCACACAAAGATCATCTCAGAAATCTCAGTCACATCATTCTCTCTCAGGTTCTGAGTGCTTTGCTCTACGTATCCAGACTTTCCTGCTTCCAGCCATCGCAGAATCAAACAAAGCCATGGATGAAACCCTGTTGATCCCCTCTTTCAGAGCAGTACCTCTGCCTGGCTTCCTGGTAACCTGTTTCAGTTGTCGATTCCCGTCAAGCCTGAAGAAGTATGTCGGGTGTCCGCTATCGCCTTGTTTGTTGAGATCCTAACCATGTGCACAGTTCTTTGCAGTGTTTGAAACAACAACAAAATTACACTTGTATAGCATCTTCCACATCAGGAGTATGTCCCAAGGCGCTGGACAATCATTGTTTCAGACCCAAGTGTCAGGGTTGGAGTCAGGGACGGGGAGGGTGGAGGGAGATTTGGGGTGACCAATGGGACCGTGAAAAAGGAGGGTCTTGAGGCAGGATTTGAAAGAGGCCAGGGAGGGGGTGAGGTGGAGGGACTATAATGGAGTTCCAGAGGTTGGGGACAGAAGGTTCGCCCGCCAATGGTGGGCGGGTGGATCGGGGGCATGGAGCAGGCTGAAGCCTGCAGAATGGAGGGAGCAGGCAGGTTGGTAGGGGTTAGGAGGTCACAGGTGTAGGATTGGGGGAGGCTGTGGATAGCTTTCAATGGGAGGACCAGGATCTTGAATTGGATCCTCTGGGTGATGGGGAGCCAATGGAGTCGGGCGAGGATGGGGGAGATGGGGTTACAAAGCTTAAAGCTGAAAGGATTGCTCTAAGAATAAAATAATAATCCTAATATTTGCTATAGTGCCTTTCACTTGGGGAGGATTTGCGCCTTGGGACGTCCTCCCGACGTGAAAGGTGCTTTATAAGTGTAATTTGTTGTTGTTGTTGAGGATGTCCTTAAGTACTTCACGGGATTTGCTACAAAGTGCAGTGACTGTGTGTTTTGTGGGCAATGGCAGCCAGCTTGGACAGAGAAACGTCCCACAAGCAGCTCTGAAGTTAATGACTACTTTTATTTAGGGGATTGTTGGCCAGGACACAGGGAGAAATTCATTTCTCTTTTCTGGTACTTTCTCAGCACATTTTCTCATTTCTTTTCACCATTCAGAGGGTCAGAAGTAAAGTAGAATTGCTGCAGCGACAGACAGAATTACTATAGCAAATGACCTACTAGTCCGTTCATGTCAGATGTTTCTGACAGAGTTGACAAGGTTATGGGCTTACAAGGGTGAACCTGATTGAGGCCTTCAAGATCCTTGAGAGTATATTTTATGGGTAAATAATAACAGATTATATTTTTTGGGTTAGAGAATCAGCGACAGGAATAGACACACTTACGATAATAATAATTCTTGCATTTGATAGCGCTTTCCACGTATTCTAGATGTCTCAAAGCGCTTCACAGATTATACTGTAAAGTGAATTGACTGTATATTTGTGGGCAAAACGCAGTAGCCAATTGTTCACAGAAGTGTACCACAAACAGTCATGGATTGAAATGATCAATTTATTATTGTGTTTTTTTTGAGAGATTATTATCAGGCATGTGGAGTAAGGAAACTTGCCCAAGGTTTCGCACCTTGGGACGTCCTCCCGACGTGAAAGGCGCTCTATAAATGTAATTTGTTGTTAATTTGCCTGGATTCAAACACAGGTCTTATGTTGATAATCACTAAAAAAAAATTAAAGGAAAGATTAGAAAAAAAATCTTCACACTGGGGTTTTCTATAGTTATTGAAAGAAACTTGCAGAAATTGAGTTTCAAAATTAAGAATTTGTGGAGTCTTGCAGAGTCCTGTAGTACAGTGATTAGTGTGTTCACCTCACAAATGAGAGGACCCGGTTCAATTCCCAGGCTACCTAGCACTAAGTTTACCTCGCACTAAGTAGGAAACCATTTTTTAGTCATTTGGTGAATCACTTTCTAAGGATAATGATTCCTTTGAATCAAAAAAAATTTGGACTCTCAGTCCACAACTGTTTGTGGGACACTTGCTGGGCGTAATTGACTGCCGAGGTTCACCCGCAAAATACAGTCAATTCACTTTACAGCGTTAAGTGGTTTGCAATGTCTCAATGATGTAATCAGGTAGTATATCAAATGCAATGATTATTATTATTATTGTTGATTCAAAGTCGTCAAGTGCTGTTCTATCCATCCTTTGTCTCAGGCAGGTTTAGAGAAATGAAAAGATTGGCACCTGGATATAAAGTGCTTTAGACTTTTCAATTTAACCTCAGAAAGTCTGACTGTTGCTTGTATATTTATAGCTTATAACAGCTTTATGAAATCCCATTGTAATAAGTTTTTTGATTAGATTGCAGATACATACTCACTGTCATTAATACTGCTGATTTTATGACATTGATAGGGGGAAAAATAAATTACTGGAGGGGCCTGGACATTCTAGGGAGTGAGGAATTGGTGTTATGTGAGTGGCGTTTCAGGTGAGGGCTAAGGGGGATAAAAAAAATGTCCATTTCGAAATAAGGAAATTCCAAACTGAATTAAAATGAGAATTATTTAAGAGCACTCTTTGATTGAAATGAAATCTTGTAGGATTTAGTTTTCCCCAATCTCTTTTGCAGACAATGATCTCATGGTGGATATCAGGTAAGTAGTTTGGGGACATTGCCTTGAAATGTGAACCCCACTACTCCCTTGTGGGTAGATGTCTGTTCCTGCCCAGACCTGCACTACACTAGTATTTGTAACATTGTACACTACTATGTTATACATTACTACTCGCTGCCTCCTCTCGACTTGCTCTGCCTTCACTTTGCCAAGACCCTCTGCTCCACAATCGGCTGTACTTCCAGCCACTATGTCTTGAAGCTGCACAACTATCTCCCTCATATAGGGGCTTACCATATCTTTGAGATGTCCCAAAATGCTTCACAGCGACCAACATCATGGCTGAAAAGTCTCCAAGATTTTCTGTGACATACAGCAAAAGATAAGGCGAGCACTCTTGGCACTCTGAACCCACTCACATTGCAATGTTAGCAAACATTATCTCAATGGGGCATTCAAAATATGGTCTTCTTTGTCAGATTTAAACTGACCCCTGACTTTCATCAAACATTGGATATTTTTACATTGGTTTTTCAATAATCATGATCAGAATACATCAAGGTTATCAGTACAGGTGTGATGAGCAGATACTCTGTTGAAACAGAGTCCAGATGTTACTGGGAATCCATGTTACCCAAAGATAGGGATCCCATTGAGCCTGGATCCCATGATACTAAATGGTACCATATGGCACAAGCATGTCTTCCTGAGCTATTACATTGCATCCTGTTTAACCTTAGTATCTTAGAGCTAGAGATCACACAGAATATGTGGCATGTGGAGTTATCTCTTGAGCCTTAAATGTGAATACACGTTCCTCATTAAATCATACAGCAATTCCATTAAGCTTTGTATATCTCTGATCATTCAGGTTGTGTTTTACGGCTGGGGCCATTGGAGTGTAAAGTGGGACAGAGTTGAGGGCAGAAATCAAATAGCAAAGGGGCTCTAACAGGTAACAGTATGCACTTACTAAATCCTGCACTTCTCAAAGTATTTTATTTGTTCTTCTGAGACTTTATATCTCTCATATCCTTATATACCAATCAATCCCTTTTTTGGCAGATCGTTTTCTCAGGGATAATAAAACATATCTGGTCATTCAATCCACGACAGTTTGTGGGACACTGCTCTCTGCAATTGGCTGCGACAGTTCACGCACAACGTACACTGTCAATCCACTTTATAAGATATTTTGTGAAGCGCTTTGAGGTATCTCAACCACGTAATAAAACGCTATGTCAAATGTAAGGATTATCATTATTATTGTAATCTGAAAGTCATTAAAATGGAGGATTGCAGTCTGTCTTTCATTGTAGCTGCAGTTGACATTACCTTAACCCCCTATATTTTCCTTCATAACCCCCTATATTCTCGCTGCTCCATCCTCACAACTGTAGTCTGTGCCAGCCATATCATGACTTGACCTATGCCGCATGTTCCTGCACTGACAGCAATCAGAGAGAAGTGGCTTTCATCTCTCACACTGGATTAAATTAAAACTCTGTTCTGGAGTGCAGTGCACTTCCATTCTGCCATCACAATAACTGAACCTTGGTGTTGGATCCCAGAATTTGGCCTCTGGGTGGACGTTTCAGCACATCTTAAAGGCCATACAAGGTTAAGACATCTTACTAAACCTTCTCTCTGCCTTTTACATCACCCTCTGGCCTTTAACCTAGGCTGAGTTGTCTCTGGTTGGGTTCTAGTTGTTCCCAGGAGGTGGGATTCATGTATTTCTTCCAAATAATAACAATAATAATAATAACAATATCCACTCACTCTCTGGCATGTCCCTACCTCTCCAAATCCTCACTCTCCAATCCACCACATCCACTCATTTAGCATCAACCTCCTTCTCATCCCTCACACCCTACACCCCACTATTGTCCTTTCAGCCACTATGCCCCCAAACTCTGGAACATTCTCTCTCAATCCCTCTGCCTTGCTCCCTCCCTCCCCCTTTTCAAATTCCTTCCTCTTGCACCTTCCTCTTGCGCTATGCTTATGGCGACCTCCCCTCAGCCCACCTCCCCTCGGCCCGCCTCCCCATGCCCCCAAACACCCCCAACCCCAAGGCTTGGAGTCAGGCTCCGCCACTGTTCAGTGCTCTGAGATGCTACCAGATGTGGAGGGCACTATATAAGTGTCCATTGTTGTTGAATATGATATAGTGACTTTCACTTTAGAAGAATGTTTCAACAACTCAAAATTACATACGTAGAGTGCCTTTCACATCAGGAGGACGTCCCTGGGCATTTCAAGGATTTACTGTGAAGTGACTTTGCACTTTGTAGGCAGTCAACAAACTATGATACGGATGACCATTTTGTATCTATGAGATGGTTGTCCAGGACATTGGGAGAAACTGCTTCTCCTTTTGAATAACATATGGGATGCTTAACATCCACTTGAAGCACGTCATTTCGATGCATTGTCCAACGATGAAGTCTCTGATAATGCAGCCCAGCACTCCCCCAGTACTGTACCAGTGTGTCAGCCTGGGCTGTGAGACGAAGTCCGATGTAGGGCCTTAAACCAATAATCTTCTGACCCAGAGGTAAGATCAAAAGCTATTTGTAACACCTCTGTTTTCGGCTTTTAAATCTCTCCACATTGCTGGGAGGTGAGGTGTTGGTGGGGGGATGGTTGGATACCTCTCGCACGTGGAAACACACAATGCTTAAGAGTATCCAAAGCAAAGTGAGAGTTCCATGTATGCCGCCTACACATGGAAATTTCTGTTCGAAATGTGTTTGAAATGCAATGTGCTCTGTCTTCCTGGAGGAACGTATTTCCAGAGAGTATTAAACACAAGTTGGAGTTTAACCAGCTACAACCACACAGCTTCCATTGAAAGTGCTTTCATCATGTTGTGCCACTGTTAAGTGCTGCAAATGTATGGTGTTATATAAAGGCAAGTTATTGTTGTCTGGTAAGCCTCACACTGCTTGTCTAGTTAGGGGTATCTGTCAGGGCTTCAGGCTTTCACGGCTAACGGGAGCTGAGTGGGAAGAATCTCTGCCCCCAGTACAGGTGTGAAGAGGGCAGAAAAACAAGATTAAATAAACTCTGAAGGAGAGTACCATGACTGATGGTCTCATCCAAATGGCTATCCAACGTTTAAGCACCTTTGTGTGGAGCCTCATGTTTTGAGATTGACTCTCCTTTCTCAGGACTTCAGTGACTGCATTAGGTTTTTGGACTCCTGAATAGAACAGTTCACTGGAACACTCTTGCTGTATCCCTCTGCCTTGTCCCTTCCTTCCCCAGCTTCAAGTCGTGCCTGAAGACAATCTTATTTGACAGTGCCTATGGTCACTCCCTTTCCCCAGGTTGGCGTCCCGTTCCACCTGTGTCAAGCAGTTTGGGACCTTATTCTGCATAAGGGGCACGATATAAATGCAAATTGTTTTTCAGTGTTCTGTAGCTAACAGAAGAAAAAGTAAAGTAACAGAAAGAACAGGAAATTAGGAGCGTAATACATTTTATTCAAGCATCAAAAAAAGCATTCGTAGATGGATCAGCAGCTGGGAACAGGGACGTTACATAGAACAGTTGTTCCATTATCGTGATTAATGTGAATAATTCAGGATGTCTGCAAAAGGGACATTTGTGTGCCATGCTGATTGGACAATGAGCTGTGCGCAGAGGGAAGTTCTCTCTTTGAGAAAGAGCCTGTTGAACAATAGGAAGGACATTTTGTCCTACAATGTTCAGAGCGGGTTGAACAATGCACTTTGCTTTCTTGCAAGGGACTGTGTTAACTGGACCTGTCTGGTGTGACTTAGCAACTGAGCAGTTTGCAACAAATATGAGTCCATCATTCTATTTTATCGTTCAGTGAAATCTCCCTCCATCTTTCACCTGGAAGTGTGCTGATCCCTCTACACCTATTCTGTCCATATGCTGTCTCCTCACCTTTTCCCCAGACTCATATTTTATTTTATAGAAATACATGATGTTGTTCAGTAGTGTCAGCAGGTTACTCGACTGTAGAGAGCGTGATTTCTCCCTGTGCAATATAGGTGCACAGTAACTAGACAGTCCACCAGGAGAAAATATCCTGGCTGTTTTTTGTCCTCTCTAACCTTTGGAAGGCTGGAGGCCAATAAAGCTTCTACTACAGCTCTAATGGTGTGCTGGGGAGTGTTGTTTTGATTATGTGATTTTATGGTTGGATGTGCCACCTTCTGATATTAAATTGAAGTTCTGTTCACCTGCTCAGAAAGATGTTAAGGATCCCGTGGCACTATTTAACAAGAGAAGGGAGTTCCACTGGTGTAATGGCCAACAATGCCCCCAAAAAACAGAAAATGTACTTTTTCTTTATGGCTGTTTGTGGGACATTGCATGAATTGTCTGCCGTTATTGAAACACCTCAAACGCCTACGTGAAGCAGTTTGAGGTGTTTCAATAACGCAATGAAGAGCTGTATCAAATGTAGGACTATTAACTTTCTGGTGCACCAACATCTTCCAATTTCCTCCTATTGAACAGAATATTGCACTGGATCAAAACCTTTCCTATTTTTCTCCCACTGCAAAATATTTACTCATCCAAGCATGTATGCCTCAAAAGAACTTTGAAACCCACTCAATACAATAAGCTTCCAAGACGCACAATATAGAAAAAGCTGTTCGCTTTAGAAGCGTAATCATTATGATGAAGAAATGTGTTTTGCTCAGTGTTTTCTGGGAGACATTACGTCCACAAAATTGCTGGATGAATGATTAATGGGCTGTGGGACTCAGATTTAAAATTGGCTATTTTTACTTTCAGTTTATAGAAATCCTGATTCAAGCGTAACATTCCTTGACTAACTGATTGTGTGTTTGTAAGAATTCAGCAGCATGTAAAATAATGTGAAAAAAAACATAATCCTTGCACTCGATACAGCCCGTTTCATGTCAGCAGAATGTCTCAAAGAGCTTCACAGGCTTTAACGTAATATGTAGTGACTGATTTGTTGGCAAATGCGGCAGCCGTTTTGTGCACAGCAACAACAACAATATTGTGCATTTATATAGCGCCCTCCACCCTAGATAGTGTCTCAGAGTGCTTCACAATAGTGGAGCCTGGGGCTGAGCTAAGGGGAGGGAGGGAGGTGACTGTATGGTCAAACAGAAAGTTCTTTAGGCGCAACCTGAAGATGGAAAAGAAGGGTGTGAGACGAAGGGATTGACGGAGAGAGTTTCGGAGTGTAGCGGCTGAAAGCACTGCTGATAGCAGCAATGTCTGACAAACAGTCATAAAGTGAACAACCAATTTTATCTAGGAGATTGTGATCAGCATCCAACAAGAAACTCATTCCTCTCTTTTCGAGTACCACTCAAAATACCATACCCCCACCACACCAGTCCATGCCAGACAACATTGGCTCCCAGTTACCAAATGGATTGATTTCAAGATTGTCTCACTCATTTTCAAATCGGTTTATGCCCTCGCACTTACCTGCTACCTCTCTGACCAGCTTACCCACCAATCCACCACAAGGTGACTTCACTTGGCTGGCTCCGGCCTCCTGTTTGTCTCTCGTTCCCTCCTTCCTCTCCAGCATAGGTGGTGATGCCTTCAGCTACTACGCCCAAAAACGATAGAGCTGTCACTCAATACGTCTGCCTTGCCTCCTCACTCACCATCTCCAATTCCCATCTAGAGACCTTCCTTTTTGATCATGCTTACGGTCACCTCCTCACTCTCTCTCAACCTAATTAATTGTCAGACTCCACTGCAGTCAAGTGTCTGCTACCCTGCTTGATAGGTATTACATAAATGTAAGTTGTTGTTTCCATAGGGTCTTTAATGTTCACCTGAACAGGCAAAGTGGATGAAGTACATCTAAAAGAATAATAATCCTTGCATTTGATATAGCGCTTTTTATATTTGCTGGATATCTCAAAGTGCTTCGCAGAGTATACTGTAAAGTGAATTGACTGTATATTTGTGGGTGCAATGTGGCAGCCAATGGCACACAGCACTGTCCCCAAAACAACAACAAAATTACATTTGTATCATGCCTGTCATGTCGGGGGGACATCCCAAGGCGCTCGACAGTCAGTGTTTCAGAAGTGAGCTGGGGTTCGGGATCAGGGAGGGTGGAGGGAAAGGATAGGAGGGGGCCTCAATGGGTTGATGCTGCCAGTGCCTGAGGTTGAAGGCACTAGCGTGAGACAATCTGGAGGGCCTCAGTCTTGTTGACGTTCAACTCTAGAAACAAACAGTTATGGATTGAAGCGACCAATTTATTTTTTTTCTTCTTGAGCAATTATGATCAAGCATGTGGAGTGAGGAAACCTACCCAAAGTTCGCCCTCCCTGGAATTGAACCCAGGTCTCCCATTTGCAAGGTGAGTGCTCTAACCATTGAACTCCAGGACTCCAGGTTGTATTGTATCTTGCGAGATTGCACTCACCAGCAACGTTGCAGTTATAATGTTTTATGTCAAAATATCTCTAAGTGCTTTGCAATTAATTGATGGAAATTGCAGTGACTCTGTGTAGTAAACATGGCAGCCATTGTACCAGCAAAGTGCCATAAACAGCACTTATTGTTTGGGTAAATGGTCAATTAATCTGGAGGTTTGTTGGCCAAAACATTGTCTAGATCTGCTCTCTCATCTCAAATAATGTAACGGGATTATTGATAACATCCTAAATAAGTAGATAGGCCATTGGGTTAACTCTTATCCAAAATAATGGCATTGCATCTCTCCCAGGAACACCAGTCTAGACTATGAATTTGTATTCTGATAAATGCAATTTGAACTCACCACCTTCTGACACAGGGGCAGAGTGCTTCCTACTGAGTCAAATTGGCAGTGTTCAGGATTTGAACAAGCTTTGGCTTTACAGAGAGTTAATAGGAACCAAGAGGGGAAATTATTTGACATTGAAAGAGGAAAACACAAATGTGTTGTGGTAACCTAGCAATGGAAGAAAAAGCTTTGCGATCTGTATATCTCAGATAAATCTCCTTTGAAAAAAGGCACTCGCTCTCCAATGATTTGGTCAAGGAATAGATTAATGTCAACATTATTGCAGGTGAACCCTGTCTAGATGATTGCGAAACTGGGAGAAGCAGGAGGACCGTTCTGTGACCCAGTATCGGAGAATATCCTTTTCTCATCACAGAAACTTTGACTGTGTTGACACTCAAACTCACAATCTGACTTCAATTTACCTCAGAAATTATGTGTCTAGGGCTTGGAGAAGGAATACTGGAAACGAATGAGCTCACTAAAGGTCAGAGACACTCTACACATTATCTGACCATATAATAAGCTTCAAAATGAGTTCTGCTGAGAACAGCTGGCAGCTCAGAGCTGCCTCTGAAATGGATGCATTTTGTTGATCAACGTTTTCTCTGCAAAACATCCTTCTTGCCCGAAGTTTTTATTTATGATAAAAGGTTCTTGACATAGATTTTGATTTAGGAGAAGATGAGTAGACCTTGCTCACAAGGCAGTCCACAGCTGCTTGTTTTGTGACTTTGTTCAGTCTTACACTGAAGTCTCTGTAACATCAGCAAAGTTCTATTTTTAACATAAATGTTATTAATAATACAATAACTTGCAGCCATCACATCACAAGGTCTAGAAAAGCTTTACAAAAGAAGATTGATTGGAAATGAAGTGACACTTGTAATCTAAGCAAACACTGCTGCTAATCTGTGCCAGTTAGGTTTCATGAACAACAATGAAGCGCAAATCCGATTTAATTAGATTTGGTGGTAAATTGGGATGAAGATGGGAAAATCAGCTAGGAAAATAGAGGAGAAAGAGTCCCAAGTTTCCTTGAAATAACAGTGACATGGTGGCCACTTTACATCTACCTAAATCATAAGGTAGACAGATCTTAAAATTAATAACACATGCACAAAAAAAATTGTCATGTGTTCCTATGGCGACTAGATTTGCCATTAATGGTGACAGATTACCAAGCAACCTGTCATTCTCACAGCCTGGGTTATTTATCTGTGTCTGCTCTGTTCTGCTTAAAGTTATAAATTACTGCTTTTCGCCATGGTTTTAATGGGATTATCTTGTCTCCGATTTCAGAATCTTCTTCTTTGGATCCTCAACAAGAAAAACAACAACAACAAATTACATTTACACAGCACTTTTCAGGTCCCAAGGCACTAGACAATCAGTGATTTGAACCCAAGCAGGGGGTTGGGATCAGGAGGGGTGGAGGCTGGTGAGGGTAAGGGCAAGAAGGTCACTTTCCTCACTCTATCAGCAGTTTTGCAGCCAACAAGATGGGAAGACAATCTGCTCCATGCGGCATTGCATTGCTGCTGCTGTGGGGTGGTTTGTGTGAATGGTCAGCCATGCTCCATCGCCTTAATGTTTTCTACCTCTCTCTGGAGAACCATTTAGCTCCTATTATCGACTATCTCAGTGACAGTCAGAGGGAAATGTTGCCAATTCACGAGTATTCCAATCACTCCATGATTTCATGGTGTACTGGTCTACAATCCCCCAATTTGGATACTCACGCCATTTCTGTCTGTGGGACACTGCTGTGTGCAATTGGCTGCTGCGCTTCACCCACAAAACTTTACAGTGAATCATGTGAAGGGCTTTGTGACATCATGATAAGGCACAATATTAAATGCAAAGATTAATGATAGTGTACAATAAATTGAGCCAATAAACTGTTCCTGATGGCCCTTCTAAAGTGAAAGCGCTCTGAGATTCAGTACGGTGTGGAGGGCGCTTATATAAATTGAAGTTGTTGTTATTGAAAGGCGCTATAGAAGTGTAATTTTGTTGTTTTGCCTCGCTCTCTCCCTTGCCTCCTTCAAGGTGCATCTCCAAACTTGATCCAGAAGATTGACCCAGCCCGCGTAAGCCGGCACCCTCACATTGGTGCTACTTTTATGATACAACAACAGCTGTTGCCTCAGTTTGATGATTATTTTACTGCAATGCTAAACCTGCTATTTTATCAATGTTAGAAATAACCAATGACCCTTATCTGATCAATACCACTCAGCATTCACCACACTCACATGCCTTTCTAAGACAGCTCTTTAATCTGCACACATGATCCCAAACTCTTTCAGGGTGAGACACAGATGGATGGAAGCCTCGCGATGAGGACGCATTCAAACTAAATTTAAAATGAGAGGCTTTATCTGTTATGGGAGCAAATACAGAGTTGAGACCTGGTCTCTGGTGATGAAGTGGAGTCCTGTAGCTCAGTGGCTAGAGCAACAACAACAACAACAATGATTTATATAGCGCCCTCCACACCGGATGGCGTCTCAGAGCGCTTCACAATAGCGGACTGAGCCAGAGGCAGGGGCAGAAAGGTGACCAAAGGCACAGTCGAAGAGAAAGGTCTTCAGCTGGGAACTCGCTTTGCAACTGAGAAACCTGGGTTCAATTCCAGGCAGGGCGAAACCTTAGGTAAATTTCCTTACTCCACACGCCCAATAATAACCCCTTTAAAAAAAAATTGGTCGATTCAAACCACGACTGTTTGGCTGCCGTATTTGCCCACAAATATATGGTCAATTCACTCTGTGAAGTGCTTTGAGACGTCCAGAAGATGTGATAAGGCGCTATTTCAAATGCAAGGATTATCATTATTATAAACTGCCTGCTCAGGTTATCCAGTTAGCGAGCAAACATATAGCTTTCAGTTCAGTAGTGTGGTTATAATTAGAATAATAATAACCTTTGCATTTGATGCAACATTTTATCACTTCTTCGAGATGTCTCCAAGTGCTCCACATAATATACCATAAAGTGAATTAACTGTATATTTTGTGGACCTTTTGTTATGTCTTCACACCTCTCTCTGACTCTGTGATCTTCTCAGACCTAATAGTTCTTCTTACCATCTATTATTTGTCAAACTCAGCCATTTGTGTCCTACCCCAATCCTACCCCATATGTGGCCAGGCTTTCAATTCCTCTGGCTCATGCCCTCTCTACCTATCATTAAAGGCTACCTAGAAATCTTTTAGAGTATCAACG
This sequence comes from Hydrolagus colliei, assembly GCA_035084275.1. NCBI lineage: Eukaryota > Metazoa > Chordata > Chondrichthyes > Chimaeriformes > Chimaeridae > Hydrolagus > Hydrolagus colliei. The sequence continues at coordinate 5,718,546 of CM068763.1, read as the reverse complement.
TGAGGAGGCAAAGTTCAACTTCATCCTTCATAATCATGGTCAGACCATACTTGGAGTACTGTGTCCAGGTTTTGGTCACCTCACTACAAGAAGCATATAACAGTGATCGACCCAGTACAGAGTAAGTTTGCTAGGATGATGTGAGGGCTAACAGGTTATTTCTATCAGGATATACTGGATAGGTTACACCTTTCTTTCATTAGAGAAGAGATGCTCAATCGGGGATCTGATAGAGGTGTTTATATTTATAAAAGGGTTCAATAAGGTTAGCATAAATAGGCTGTTCTCAATTTTTGAATCCACAACAAGTACAAGATAGAAACTCAGAGGTCTTAAAGAGAATTTAGGAGGAGCTTCTTCATGCAAAGAGTAGTAAGAATAGGAAACTCACTGCTTCAAGTGGTGAATAGTATAGATGGATTTCAACTGAAGCTAGATATGCACATGAGAGAAATGGGAATAGAAGGGTAAGTTGGAGGGAGTAACTGTATGGAGAATCTTGTGGGGCATAATAATAATATTAATCCTTGCATTTGATATAGAGCCTTATCACATCTTCTAGACATCTCAAAGCCCTTCACAGAATATATTGTAAAGTGAATTGACCATATATTTGTGGGTGAAATGCAGCAGCCGATTGTGCATAGCAATGCCCCACAAACAGTCATGGATTGAAATGACCAATTTTCTTTTAGGGATTATTATCAGGTGTGTGGAGCGAGGAAACTTGCCCAAGGTTTTGCACTGTCGGGAATCGAATCCTGATCTCTCGCTTGCAAGGCAAGTGCTCCAACCACTGAGCTACAGAACTCCACTGGCGCAGACTAGTTGGGCTGAATGACCTGCACCATCTAAGTAAATCTTTGACTGTGTCTATGGACTATCGTGTTCTCTAACCCTCTGCTCTCTCTAAAGACCTAAAACATTAATTCAAGCCACTAGGTAAATATACTTTGTTGTTATCCAGGCAGATGGATTATTATCCAAACTGCAGACCAGTCAGAACTCTGCAACTCATGTCTTCTCCCTCAGCAGGCATGTTACTGTTTGGTCACCCTCCTCCTCCTATCTTCTCTGCCTTCCATACCCCTTCCCCCCCTGTCCTGATCCCAACCCCCTGCTCGGGTCCAAATCCCTGACTGTCCCAGCAGGATGTTCTCCTGATTTGAAGGCGCTATACAAATATAATTTGCTGTTAAGCATTCCAGGCTGAAGTTTGATGCTGGTCGTTAAGGCTGGTCTGTACCATGTAGACTGACAATTTTCTCAGCCAAATCCCAGCATCCAAAAAGTTGAGTATGACTCTTCTACTGACAGTGATTTCCCTCCTGTGGTCAATGTGTTACATCACTGAGCTTGTCTGTGAATTAATAGAATCATTTGTATTGATGGTGCTGTGCTGCTAGGTGATTTACAGAGCAGATTTCAATGTAGAGAATTATTTGCGTGAAGGAATTCAATCTGAACAATAAAAAATTGATGTCTCTGGGTTTGTACGATGGTTCAGTGACACGTGGAAAGATCGTCGCCTAAGTGAATTAGCTAATGGTATTTGGGGGATTTCAGGAATGTCAAACAAAGCATGCTTGAGAAACCTCGGGTGTTGTTTCAGGTTTATTAATTGCTGGTACCCAAAGGCTCCAACTAACACTAGTATTGTAGTATTGACACTGGTACCCACTGGAGTGCTGGGAATCCTATTCCAACTACCAGTAAGATAGCTCCAGGGTGTTGATTTTTTGGCAGAGTGAGTAATGCTAGACTCATTCCAGAAGCAGCTGTAACTCTGTATCCTCCTCTCGCACTCCATTCATGAGCTCCACACCTACAGTGTACACAAGATGAGTTTTTTTCATTACCTTTTGTGCACCATATGGCAGAGAATGGCGTGCAGCTGTAGCAAGACCACAAACCACACCAATTTAACCCTGGTAATTGATGGAGGATGGAAGGGAAGAACATGAATGATGAAATTCCACCTAGTCTTTGTCTGACAGGCCATTTTGTTTCAAAATTTAAGGTACTGCACATTTGCGGAAAACTTAAATACAGTTTTATTTTTGTAAGTCGGGTTTCTACAGTTTTTATATAGAATCATTTTTCAAATCATGCCTGAAATGACAATTTTCCTCCATCTGCCTTCTCTTAAATAGACAAAAACAACAAAATAGGCTTACTGGCTAATACAGGCAGATGGAATTTCAACAGTATCTGGTGTCAAAATATTTTTACAGGCAAAACCAGCAATTAGTTTGCACATATCAAAATAATATAGTGCATTATCATGTTGTTGAGACATCTCATAACTCTTCACAGGATTTAATGTAAAGTATTGCTTCATTTGTAGGCAAATGAAGCAACCAATTTGCCCACATCAATTTGTCTGGGGGATGGTGGGCGAGGAGACTGGGAGAGAGATTCCTTTCTGTTTTTTTTTAATACTGCCACTGTATTCAAAGAATAGCACCTCCGACAATGCAGCACTACTCCCAGCAAGTAACCGCAGACACTGGATGCCATCCATCCAAGAAAGAGTGCTGTGGACGGACCAAGAGCGAGAACCTTGGATGTTTTTTCTCTCCCTGACCTGTGAATATTACCTTTCCATGCAGCCATGGTTGAGACAAGGAAACTCAGTATGGTCCAAGATTCAAGAGAGCTCCTGGTCCTTAAGTCATAGCTTTATCCATGACACTAGCACGGCTGCCCTAAAACAATCCTGATTTTCTAGATATACAGTATAAAATCTAAATACTTGGTCAAAGTTACAAAAATAATCCATGTATTTGATAAAGCACCTGATCACATCATTGAGATGTCTCAAAGTGCTACACAGAATAAACTGTAAAGTAGATTGATTGTCTATTTTGTCGGTGAAACATGGCAGCCAATTGTGCACAACAGTGTCCCGCAAACAGTCGTAGATTGAATGATTTTTTTAATGAGGGATTATTACCTCTGGAAAGCGATCTGCCAATCGATTAACAACAGGATTCCTACCCATTTTTAGGTAAATAGGAGGGTGTGGAGTAAGGAAATTGCCTATTTTTTTCCTTACCTAGGAATCAAACCCAAGTCCTCTAACTTTGCGAGGCAAGTGCTTCAGCCGCTATGCTACTAGTTTAATTTTTTTCCCCGAGGATCAATTGAGAGAGATGGTGAAGAATGTGATGAAGAAAAACTCTATGTATATTTTCAACTGATAATGTTTGCCTTAAGATGCAAGACATAGAACAAAATAAAAACTATAATTTTCTCTTACAAAGGACACATTTTACAGCTGAAAGAAGCCAGAGATAAGTCGATGTCAGCAATGCTGTATCGAAGACAGCTGCTTGTTTTGATGAGTTGAGATTAAACCAACCAAAAATGTTAAGACTCCCCTGGGTGAGCTCTACTATTCGTAACCAAAATAAAAGTGCCTTTCAGGCATCAAGCAAGAAAATATTGCAATGTTAAAGACTGAGACCTGCTGTGCAAATCAAACCAAAATAGATTTCAGTGCTAAGCAAAGTGCGAAGACGGCAAGCAATCAGAAACAACGCTGGTGAAACAAGACTGTTTTCCGATCGGTTGCAGTTTCCATTTGATCAATTGTGTTGTTCGTCAGGGAAGAGGTGAAATTATCCCTTCACAATCCGTCTTTGTTCAGGAACCAATTGCCTGGAACTGCGGCTTTCGTTCTTTTCAAAATTGGTTGTGACCTGAATTGAGAGATGTTAATGGAAAGTACCGAGTTACTAAAGCTGAGGTTGGCCTCGGTGGTCATTGTCTACTAGGCAGGAATCAAAACCTCTTTCAAACATAGAGCACTCAGCTTGCATTAAGGATGACATTCAGAATGAGACAAAGCACTCTCTTTACTTCAAACTATATATTTTTTACTCCTGTTCTTCCTATTTGGCATGATGGGCTGTATATAAATGCAAGTAGTTATTGTTGCTGTTTCTTACCAATTACCTTGAACACAAACCATCCCCTCACCCCCACCCCCGAAATGTCTTTCAAGCAGAGAGTAGTCAGGGAAGATGTTAAAATCCTAATGGATTCAAACAACAACAATTTGCATTTGTATAAAGCTTTTTAAGCATGGTAACATCCCAGAGTGCTTGACAGTGTCAGAGCAGGACGGCAAGCTGGGGCAAGAGGGGAGGTGACTGTAGAAACAGTTGACTGGGAAGTCTTCAAGTGTGACAGGAAGATAGCGAAGATTGGCTTGAGAAAGAGAAGGGAAATGACATAGTAAACATATTAAATCACTAATGCATGGACGTTTTTACCAGGGAGAACACTTACAAACATTCCCCCAGGGGCCAGCAAACACTGTTTGAGCTAGAGAATTTTAATATAAGTGAGGATGAGATTACGGCTCAACTTAAAACCAAACACATCCCCTGGGTTGGATGAACTGTGCCCAGATGCTTTAGCGAGACAATGCAGGAGATTTGTGCAGCACTGACAGATTATGAGGGATTCATTCAGGATTGAGGAGATTCCAATAACATTAATAATAATCATAACCCTTGCATATGATATGGAGTCTTATCATATCATCAAAATGCTTCAAAGCACTTCACGGAATATACTCTAAAGTGAATTTACTACATTTTGTGGGCAAAACACTGCAGTCCATTGAGCAGAGCCGTCCCATAAACATGTGTGGATTGAGAGACCAATAAAACAAATTTTTAGAAACGATTATTATTAGCTTAGCTACTGCTGTTAATGGGTTAGAAGCATTCAGATCTTGTTCCCATATTCAAGAAAAGCCACAAAACTAAACCAGGCAACCATAGACCCACCAGCCTGACATCAACCATTGGAAAAAAGGACAATAATCAAACAGGAAATGGAAGGTTACCTGTGTGAAAATAATCTAACAATTGACAGCTATCGCTGTTCAGACCCAGTTACATTTGTAGATTATACCAAGGTATACAACATGTGATCCAAAAACAGGAAGCTCAAGTGCCCCATGGTTAGGATAGAACAACAATAAAATTACACATGTAAAGCGCCTTTCATGTCAGGATGTCCAAAGTCCCTGGACAGTCAATGTTTCAGACCTGAGCTGGGGTCTGGATCGGGAGGGTAGAGGGAAAGGAAGGGATTTGGGATGACCAATGGGACTGTCAAAGAGGAGGGTCTTGAGGCAAGACTTGCAGGAGGCTAGGGAGGGAGCAAGGCAGAGGGACTGTGGGATGGAATACCAGAGGTTGGGGGCAGAGTTGTGAGGTGAGGGAAGGCAGAGCAAATTGGCTTGGATGTGGGGGAGGTAAAACAGTTTAAGATTGAACAAGGCACCTAGGTTGCTGACTGGCTTGGTGAGGTTGAGTGTGCAACCATGGAGGTTGATGCTGCCAGGGCCTGATGTGGGAAGGTGCTGGCATGAACCAATCCGGAGGGCCTTGGTCTTCTTGACATTCAACTGTAGAACATTAGCTAACATCCAGAACTTGATGTCTGACAGGCAGTCTGTCAGGACAGCAGTGGTCCTGGAGTGGAGGGCAGAGGCAGAAAGATACAGTTGGGTGCCATCTGCATGCATATGGAAGTTGATCCCATGTCTTCGAATGATGCTGCCAAGGGGGAGTATGTCAATATTAAAAACTATGGGGCCAAGGACAGAGCCCTGAGGGAAACCACAGGTGACAATGTGGGTACTGGAAGAGAAGCTGTTGGTGGCAACACAGTGTAGACGGTGAGAAAGATAAGAGTCGAACCTGGTGAGGGCAGGTCCGTGAAGATTGAGCTGGGAGGAGAGGCAGTGTAGGAGGATGGAGTGATCGACAATGTCGAAGGCAGCAGAGAGGTCAAGGAGCACAAGGAGGCAGATGTTTAAAATGGCTTTAGAGACTTTGACCAGGGCTGTGTTCTTTTCTATGGGCAGCACTAGTGTGTACTTCAAATGAATTTGAAAAGTATAAATGGCGTTCCTGGTGTCTGATGGTCTCCAAAGTAAAAACTGCAGCAGTAAATTGTAAATGTGATTATGAAATACCAAAAGATCACTGGTACAGTGCTGTTGGAATGAAGGTACTTGATTGGACCGAGTCAAGGGGCATGGCAATAGAACATGGGAATTACTCATGGTTCAAAAGTTAACGTTGGTCACTTTGTACTCGTATTAAATGGATAAGATAGTGTGGTGTTGTGGCATTAACAGAAAAGATAGGGCTGTGCCACCAGATAGTCAGGAGTACAACCTATCGAAGAGCAATGATCCACATTCCAGTCTAACTTCCCTGGGCAGTACAGTATTGCTCTCTGCAGACTGGTGATGATTCACAGTCGAATGCTCTGCTTCCATTGATCTTTACAAAGTTTTTACCCAGAGAATGCCTAAGAATCACTTAACATTAATAATAATAATCCTTGCATTTGATATAGTGCTTTTCACATCTTATCGATGTCCCAAAGTACTTCACAGAATATACTGTAAAGTGAATTGACTGTATATTTGTGGGCGAATCGCGGCAGCCAAGTGCGCACAGCAGTGTCCCACAAACAGTCGTGGATTGAAATGACCAATATTGTTGTTGTGTTTTTTTTTTTTGATGGATATCAACACTCCTGTTGATTTTTTAAAAAGCAGAACAAAGCAAGACTGTTATTCATCAATGCTGTCAACTCCCACTTCATGTGCCAGTGACATGCAATTGAATAGGAACTCAATGCATTGAAGCTCCTGAATGCTAAAGCAAACACACAAAACACTATCTTGTCTGGATAGTTCCAAATGCTTGAGATGGATGGACTTATTGTGCTATGAAATACAAAACTACAAAACTGTCAGCCAGCAGAAGCTCATCCAACCTGTCATTCTACAAGATATTGTTCAGGAATGTGATTGATATTTTCCTCTCTCTCCCTCACCTTTTCAGTTGTGGATGCTTACAAGCTGCAAGCAAGTAACTTCATCAGCATTAAATTCACGGTGTAAAACCTATGGGATGGGACATTTAATCAACAAACAGACCTGACAGATTGGAAGGTGATTGAATATCTGATATAAACTCAACCACTCACATTGTCACTCTAGATATCTATCCCCCCAGTCCTACACTATACTTCTTTCAGCCACTATGCCTTGAAACTCTGGAACACTCTTCACTCAATGATATTACACTGCATGAGGTGTAATATATATAACTGCAATTTGTTGTTGCTCTTCTTTTTTCCCCAATGCTTGACATATTTGGGCATTGCTGCACCTCCTGCAGCCCTTTCTGTGCTATCATTTAGGACTGAGCCTTCTGCAATCACTCCTCTACCCTCTGAAATTCCCTTTCTCTATTCCTCCGAATCATGTCCTCCATATCTGTCTTAAAATCCCATCTGAAGAACCACATCATCGACCATGTCTACAGTCATCTCCCTCACCTCTCCTTCTTTGCTTATTGTCCAACTCCATTACTGCAAAATGCTCCGAGACATTATTCTCCATGAAGGGTAACATATAAACACAACTTCTGGAGAAAATAAAAAACTTTCCTTTTTACAATGCCTATCGGGTCTCAAAGCACTTGCAGTAAATACTGTAACTTGGAATAATTTTATTTTTGCGGACAAACACACCAGCAAATTCTCACGCTGCAAAATCCCACAAACATAATATGAGGTAAATGATAGAAAGGATTGTTGGCTGGGACACGAGGAAAATTAAGCATGTCATGAAATCCTGTGGCCAGAACTTCTGAAAAAGCAGCTCTCCCCCAGTATTTCACTGGAGTATTAGTCTAGACTAGACTAATTTTTCATAGTCTAGACTCTAGAAAGACTATGAGCTCAAATCCTTATGAGAGGCTTGAACTCCCAACCTGGTTTGGAGGGAAGAGTGCTAGCAATGAGTCAGCTTGATGTGTGATAAAATCACATGGGATTTGTGTGATGAGAAGGTGGGATTTATCAGTTGAGACACCTTCAGTTTTACAATACTTTTTTTATATGGTTTATTTGATTTATGAAAGTACGTACAGTGTGTCACAATGTGCAGTGTTTTACTTCCGAAGAATCGCTCACAGAGCAAGGGTAACTATTTTATAGAAGTTTCATAAAACAGCTTTCAGACCCCTACACTGTGCAGGTAAAAGAGAGATTAAAATAAAAGCTTTATATAACATAATCAACCGCACAGAAGGATCAAAGCAAAGGAAATTCTTTGAGGACACTACATGCACGACTTAAAGCAATAGTGTGACACAGGTGTCTGCTCTTACCCAAAGCTGGTGTAACAAAACATACATTCTTTCATTGGAAAAATTCAGTAATTGAATCTTTGACTGCTTCCTACAAGATACCTCTTTGACACATCAAGAGATGTTCTGACAGGTTTTACATTTTAACTCAAAAGACACAAAGAAGAAAGTCTTATTGAAAATTCTGGCTTCACAATATGAATTGAGAAATTCAAATACAAATGCGAAGCTTCCATCAGTCCAATGTTCTCTCATTCTTTATTGTGTTAACCTAAAATAATACAAATTTTCAACAAAGAAGAAGGCGATTGGTCTCATTGTGTTTGCGTTGGGTCTTTGAAAGACTTGAATGAATCTCCGACTCTGTATTAGGAGGAGCTTTCTTTCCAACAATGATGAGGTTAATTGAATCAAATGCATTCATACTAACTATCAGTTGAAATTTTGCATAATTTATGAATGGCAACGAGTCACTTTGTGAACTTTCACCAGCGTACAACATAAAGCCTACAGAGGAAACATAGGAGGAAGACAACTGAGTACTTGTATTTTCCATAGCTTAATAATTCATGCTCGGTCTGAAATACATCTTTGAGATGGTCAGCTAGTTTTCAGAACTTCAGTTCCTGAGATGAGTTTACATTGTCAGGACTTTTGAGCTCATAGTTTCGGCTGATACACAAAAGCAGTGAAGCCTGTGGTATCCTTTAGATACGATGTTAAACCGAAGACCCATCTGCTTGTTCAGGCGGACGCTAAAGATGATAAGACAACTTCAAAAAGAGAAGCAAGTTTCTCCTGGTATCCTGGACAACAACCTTCATAATAAATTGTGGGCAAAACAGCTGCCAAACACACAGCCACCAGACTTGACAACAATCACCTGAGAAGCACTTTGAAACACCGTGACACTTTGACTTTATATTAATGCAAGGAGTATTGTGGTCAGACTGGTGCTCCACTATCAAGAGGACGGCCCAATCTCTGGATGGGTCAGACAATATTTGCAATATGTAATAATAGTAATATCTTTGCATTTAATCTACTGCTTCATCCCATCCTTAAGTGTCACTAACATATCCTTAAGTGCCTTGCAACTCCTACAGACGTGAAATGAGTCATACAAAAGGAATTTGTTGCTGTTGTCTCAAAAGGCTTCATATGAGTTATTACAAATTGAAGTGACAGCATTTCCAAAGATTCACAAAGAATGTACAGCATGGAAACAGATCACTTAGCCCAACCAGTCTGTGTTGGTGTTTATTTTCCATTCTGCCTCCCCATGCCCTCTATTCCCCTCACCCCCATGTGGAAGTCTAGCTTTTTCTTGACTGCATCTACACGATCTGATTCAACCAACGTTTCAGGCAGCGAGTTCCACAATTTAAATACCCTCTGCGTGAAGTCGTTGCTCCTAAATTCTCTTTGATTAGAATAAGCAGTCTTCCAATGGATAATTATCTACTGGTTTCAGACACTTTGGCACCATGGTTTACTCTGCTGGAGCTTTTGAAAATGGTTTGACTGCCATCATTGTTGCAGGTTGAGCGAGTGAGTGAGCGAGGGAGCGTGACACAAGATTCTATGAATCAGCGCAGCAACTGCATCAGAATGTCAGCTGCATGAGGCCAATTTCTACTTGTTTGATGCTCAAATCTGCTTCTCTCTGTAATCAGAAGTCTGGCGACGCTCAGACCAAAATATTATCATCTGAAATTCTTCCACTTCATAAGACACATGATGTAACAATCATATTGAATCTATGAATTACCTCCCTTTGGGTTGAAATTCATGTAAGCATTACATAGTGACTTTGGCCAATTGCAATTATAAATAAATCACATTGACACCTGGTGTCACCAAAGCCATTCCACATAACATAGAGAAGTGGAACATATTTGGGGAGGACACATTTACACGGCTATGCGGAGAGAGCAGGGGAAGTGGAATTAGTATGGATAATTTGGATCTTACAAGAGCCTGGCACAGGCACGAATGGGCCAAATGGCCTCCTTCTGTGCCTTGGGACGTTCTCCTTATGTGAAAGGCACTCCATAAATGTAATTTTGTCGATGTTGGTGTTGTTCTGTGACACAGATCAAACCAGAAGTAGTACAAAGCAGATCACACAAACCAAAATTTCCGCCCATTAGAATACTGGCCGGGTCTTGCCAACTGAATACCCTCCACAATTAGGCAAGCGGTTGTTGTCCCCTCAAGTAGACGTGCGGATTCTATCCCAGACACGGGGAGATTTTCATGTGTGGGTGGCATTACGTAGAACTGTCAGGCTGGTTTGTCTATTTTAAAGCAGAGAGATGGGTTGCCTCATGTATCAGACATCGACTGAGCAACTGAAAAACAATATGTACAGCACAGCAGGAGCACATTCAGCTCATTGTGTCAGTGCTGGAGTAAACTCTCCCATTGGTACCATCAACCTGAATCCTAGCCCACCACTATTGTTGATAGTTTTACTATAAGGTTATTTTTCTTAGATTATTTATTGCATGTTGTTGTGGACCCACTTGTCAATCCCATTTGAAATGTTACATATTTGCACGAAGTCCCTTGTGCGTTGCTTTCTCTCAAGATTGAAGATACTCGGATAGTCTAGCTTGTCTAATCATTGCTCATATCTTGTTGCCTCTAGGGCCCGTGACATTATTTGACATATCCTTCTGATAAGTTACTTGATTATTCACAAAAAAGCTGTCTGTGGTGAAACATTTCACATTTTGTTAATCCTACAGGAAAACAACTTCTTCCAACCTCATCCTTTTTCCTGTTGTGATAATCCTCAATTTGTCTTCTCTTATTACTGATGCACCGATCATTTGAGTTTTAATAATAATCCTTGCATTTGATATAGCACCTTATTGTATCTTCGATGTCTCAAAGGGCTTCACAGTATATATTGTATATGTAAGACTGTATATTTTGAGTCTTCAGTTATCTGGGCAAATTATTCATAATTTGGAAACCTCCATTGGATTTCCCTTAACTTTCTCTATTCCAAGGAAAACAGTCCAAATTTATCAAATATTTCCAAAGTGTCACTTCATCCAAACCAATTTTGTGGTCTTGTGAAATAAAATTATATTATTTCATATCTGCTATCATCCTAGTGGATCTCCCTGGTACCCTATCTATGGCTATGATGCCTTTAATATAATAATTTTTAAAAGCTTGAATTTAATATAATGCCTATCACCTCATAAAGACACCTCAAAGCCCTTCACATTTTTAGTGTGAAATATAGGTTCTACTTATTTGTTGGCAAACACAATAGGCAATTGTGCATGTGGCACTGTTCCACATAGAGCTTTCATAGTGACTTATCAGAAGGATAAGTTGAATAATGTCATGGACCCTACAGGCTATAGAGGAGATGTCCCTGTTGTTAGAGTGATGAATTATGAGCAATGATTAGACAAGCTATAGGTTTTAATCTTGAGAGAAGACAATCCAAAAGAGACTTAATCAAAAGGTATAAAATATTAAATGGGATTGGAAAGGTAAATGCAGATTGATATTTTAGACACAGCAAGACAGAAGAACAAGAGGTTTAGAGTTGCAAAAAGCCAATTTCAAGACAGACACCAGGATGGTGGTCACATATTAGAACAGGTTGCCAGCAAATGTGCTACAGGCCAACAACAACAACAACAAAATTGCACTTATATAGCGCCTTTCACGTCGGGAGGACATCCCAAAGTGCTGAACAGTCTGGTCGGGACCCAAGTGGCGGGGGTGGGGGAGGGGGGGTTGGGGGGGAGGAGAGTCAAAGTAGAGGGAAGGAGAAGGAGAGGGGGAAGAGTTAATGGGGCAGCCAAAGGCACGGTCGAAGACCGTGCCTTTGAAGAGGACAAAGTACTCATTTAGAAAGCAGCTGGATGCTGTGATGGGGTGAGTACTGTGGAAGGTTAAGATCAGATGGGCCAAACAACCTTCTTCATCCCAACCAATCTCGTGGTCTTGTGAAATCAGATGACTATAACAGTGTAACCAAAACTGGATGCAATATCGAAACCACCTAACCAGACCTATTCTACAAATGTTATCAAGCAGATTATAGTTGTTCACAATCAGTGAACATTAGACCCAAAAAGTTAGGAGGAATAGGATAAAGAGAGCACTGGTTCAGTCAGTAGTGACTGGATTTACTTGGTAAAAGTGATAGGAAAAGGTGCGTCTATTTGATGGCTGAGATTGCTGCTTTGACAGTGCAGACAACTTAATACACCAGATGAATGATAGAATCTAGCAGAAGGATAGAGAAAGATCACTCCAGTTCAGTGCATGAAGTCTTTGCTTTGTTTCCGAACGGTAGATCACTGATCAATGCCAACTGCAGAACAGCAATAAAATAACGATGAGTTAAAACATAAAAGCATTCTGGTTTATCAATTGAGTGTAGAAATTACTTGAAGAATACTGTCAGATTGATCCTGTGTGTGGCAGTATAACACTGAGCACTTAGAACACTTATCTTTCCTTAGATAACAGCAGTGTGCAATTCACATTTCACCCACAAAACACAGGCAATTCACTTTACAGTATATTTCCTGTGAAGCGTTTTGAGACGTCTAAATAATGTGATAAGGCGCTATATCAAATGCAAAGATTATTATTATTATCATTGATAGGCTGGAAATCATTTAGCTTGTAACCATCCTTCAGATGAGACATTAAACCAAGTCTGCCTATTGAAGTGGGTTTTAAAAATCCAATGGTACTGCTTGTAAAGAGAAGCGGATATCTCCCCCATCCTGACCAACATTCAACCTGAATAAAACATTCACTTTATGGCTATTATTAGTGACTGTGTTAGTCAGCAAAATATACCATCACTACACTTTACAGTAAAGTTATGTTTTGAGATGTCCTCCTGGCATGAAAAGTGGTGTATCCAATGTAAGTTTTATTGTAATTATTGGGGCAAATTCAAAATATTCCACATCCTGTTAAATCCTGCTGGAATTTAACCTCATTGTTGAAAGAGTCACTTGTTTAACTTTCACTACTGTGGTATGAAATGTGATTATTTCTAATGGGAATTCTTAATAAGGAGTCTCAAGTTATTAATGTGCCTGCTTCCGGCAAGCAGAATTATGTCATGGTGAGTTTAGGAAACTACTCCATCACGATCTGCTTCAAGGCACTGTCTGTTCCCCACCCAGTGTTAGTGATTAGGGCACGCATTAAACCAGGGACTAGAGAAGGCACACATTCAACATCAAGGATGAGGGCACACTAAACAATAGGGACATGGTCATGCACCCATCAATGACACAACAATAGCAACAAACCTTTACATTTAGATAGCATCTTTCATGTCTGGAAGCATATCCCAAAGTCCTGACAGTACAAGATTAGCACCCGAGCTGGGGGAGCCGAGGGTGGGGGGATGGAGGGGGGAAAGGTGATTGAAGGTGCAGTCTTTGAAACTTCTCAAAGTGCTTCATAGAATATACAGGAAAGTGAATAGACTATTTGGGGTATTTTGGGGGTGAGACACAACATTCAATTGCATACACCAGTGTCCCACAAGCTGGTATGGATTAGATTGTTTTTTTTAAATATATATATGTCTCTTGATGGGAATACTACCCCCGGAAAAATGTCAATTGACTAACAACCGGGTTCCTATTGACTACTAAGTAAGATATGTGGAGTAAAAAAAACTTACCTTACTTTCTCTCTGCCCAAAAATTGATCACTGCTTCTCTACCTTGCGAGGTAAGCAGTCTAACCTCTAAGCTACAGGACTTTACCTGAAGGAAGAGAGGAAAGGGGGGTTAGTTGAAGGGACTCCAGGATGGAGTTCCGGAGTGGGGAACAAATAGGCTGAAAGCCTGGCCACCGATAGTAGAAGAGGGTAGAGTTGGGGGACATCAAGTAAGATGGTGCCAACTGAGCAGAGGGAGAAGGAAATTTTGTAAGGTTTGAGGTCACAGATATTGGATGGGGTAAGACCATGGAGGAATTTAATGTTGAGGACAACAATCTTGAACTCAATCCGCTGGGAAAATGGGGATCCAGGTTAGCACGGTGAGGTGGGAAGGGGTGTGGAGAATACTAAGCTTATGGTACAGGAAAGGACACAAGCTGAGTTCTGGATAGGGTACAGGCAAAATAAAGGAAGGTGGTCTGGCGAACAGACAGGTTGCATAGTCAAACCTGGATATGATGAATGTGTGGATTAGGGTATCTGTAGCTCAAAGATCAGAACAGACAAAATGCCAGGGGCTAGAAAACACACCTAAGAACGGGGACAAGAGCACACACCCGACATCAGACCACCACTCAGTAGTAGTGACAAGCTCAGTATTAATGCTCTGGATAAGCAGACTCATTACATAGTCTACACCAGTTTAAAACCATTACATCAAATTATATGCACCAGGCTTCTTTACAAGGTTCAACTGGATACATAGTCAAAGTCAGTCAATTTGCTTTCCATAAATGTTTTATCGAGTTCACTAATGCTCTGATTCTGAAGGAGCTTTCCCTTCACCGTTCTGTCACTTGATAAGCAACAGAGAATGTACCCAGGTAGCAAGCCCATGTGGGGCCCACAAGGGCATGACGCGGTCCATATGGGCATGGATCAACCCATATGTATCCCATATGGGGCCCATATGGGTTAGTCCATATGGGGATCTACTTGGGCTAGCTCATATGGGTATCATATGGGAAAATCCTGGGCAAGCCCATGTGGGCAGAATATGGGCTGGCCCATATGGGAATCATATAGGAAAACCCTGGGCAAGCCCATGCATGGAGTGGCCCATATGGGTTTCATATGGGAAAACCTGGGAAAACCCATATGGGCAGAAGATATGGAAGGCTTTCAACAGTCAATTCACTTGATTCACTTTGCAGCATAGAGTATGTTGGAGGTCACAGGGTGTGTGTGAGAACTGGGACCAGTCAATCAGTCAGGCTGTGGTTGCCATGGCAATGGCTGATGATGTCAGCAGGTGGGCGGGGCTCCTGGTCCCTGCGCCTTTTGGGCAGAAACCCCGCAGTTGAATCCATGCAGGTCAGCGCAAAGGCATGCAAGACCTATTGTTAAGCAAGTATCTTTTTGTGAGAGTACATGACATAACTTAAAAGGTGTCACTTGGCCATGCACAATGTACATTTTGGCAAGGGAGGAAGTTCTCAGCCCATTTGAACACAAACAGCACAACACATCCAAAACATTACCCCTGCTATTAAAAACATACACATTATTCTATTAATTTCTATCTTTCATTCTTTCGACTTTTATCCAATCAAATTGTTCGTTAAATTCTCTTTTGGGTTACTAGAAAATATATAAATGGTATATGGTCAAAAAGTTGATTGCACTTATCATCCAATCACAGTTGCTATATATGCCACAAAATGCAAGAATAACGGATCTTAAGATTATTAAATCACTGTAAACCATAGCATTTTATTGAGATTTCTCATGTGTTCCCATGTGAGTAGGATGCTAGTCAGCATCACATTAGCGATATAGGGTGATTATTTTTCAATTTCATAAATGAACCCTATAATGCCCATATGGGATAGCCCATATTTCACCCATATTTTCCCCAGATTTGCCCAGATGGGCCCCAGATCTAACCCATATGGGTTATCTGGGCTGGCCCGTATGGGTCCCATATGAATCTTGGGTGCAGAATCCTGTGGGGCCCATATGGGACCCATATGGCCCCCACATGGGCTTGCTACCTGGATACAGCCACCAGTGATCACACAGGGTTTGCTTGCATTCCGCCAGGTACGGCAAGAGATAGTATATTGTGGTAGAAAGCCCACCAAATGGCCGAACCACAAATAATTTTATTTGTGGAACACTGTGATGCTAATGGTAACACATCAAATGTTCCAATGGTTTCCCAATTCATTTTACTTCCATTCTCCTTCTTTGAAAGAGTCAACTCACATCGTAGTTTTATGGGATAATCAAGATTTTCTCTGAGGATGTTGCTGGAGATGAGGAGGTTCAATATAATAATATTTCCAACATTTTGATACAGTGCCTTATCAAGTTTCGAGATATCTCAACAACAATTTACATTTATATGCACTCCACATGCAGGGTAGAGTTACAGAGCATGTAAAAGCATCTCAAAATGCTTCAATTAATATTCCGTGAAGTGAATTAACAGTATATTTTCTGGACAAAACCCAGCAGCCACAGCAGCGTCCCTCTAACAGTCATGGATTGCATGACCAAATGATTTGTTTTTTTAAGGGATTACCCTCAGAATTACGAAGAGTGATCTCAGAAGTTAAATTCTTTTGACACCACAGCAGGGAGGGTTAAGTGGTGACCTGATAAAGGGTCTTCAAGATGTTGGAGGTTGTACTGAAATAATAGTATTAGATTATTTCCAATTGTTGGAGAGTCAGTCATAAGAAAGCATAGGTTTCAAATAATCAATAATAACCAAAGAATTAAAGGTTAGAAAAATTGAGAATTCTTTTCCACTTATCATTTATGAAATAAAATTTATTTTTAGACGTAAATTAGAGTTAGATAGATGCTCACAAAAGACGTATAGTTTATGGTATGGAGAGAAACCGGGATAGTAGGATTATACTAAATGGTTCATGCAGAGACAAACACCAGCACAGACATGTTGGGCTAAAATATGTGTGTCTGTGCTGTAATATTCTATGTGTCTTATGGTCGCAGTGATAAATGTTTGAATTGACACTGAAATTGTCTGTAGTGGAACTGATGCTCTTATCACAGTTATATTTCACCCACAAAATATACAGTGAATCCACTTTATAGAATATTCTTTGAAGCACTTTGCAGCACCTCGACAATATGATAAGGCACTATATCAAATGCAATGATTATTATTCTATATAGCGTCCCATTGATTTTGTATACAAAGTACAGTACTTAAGTACACAATGAGGCCATTTATCCTATTGAACCTTTTTTCAATTTATGATTTCATGGCAGATCTTTTAATCCAATGTCCCTGCTTTTCCCCATATCCTTGGTTTTTAAAAGAGAGCTAGACATTTATTTGGGGAGGACTTGTTTGCGAGGTTATGTGGAGAGAGCTGGGGAGTGGGATTAAATTGCTCTTTATATAATAATAATAATAATATTTAAAGAGCCAGCACGGACTCGATAGGCCAAACGGCCTCCTTTTGTGCCATAAGATTCTATGATTCCCTTATCTCCCAAAGAAAGGTATTCTCCCATTTTAAACCTCCAAAATAATTCTGTCATTACAGCTTTCCAGAGAAGTGTACCATGTTATTTCACCCCGCTATGCAAAGAAATGTTTATTCTGATCTCACTGCTAACTCTCCTTGACCTTGTTTTAAATTTGCTTGGATCACTCAATCAGAGGGATGAAAGAAACACACTGTGTATGTGTCTTTTTCATTGTATCTCTCTCGGTCTCTGTGACACTCCTCTCTGTGTCTCTGTCTCTGGGTTCTTGGCTCAGCTCAGAAGTCAGCTAATCGCTGCCGCTGTCTGGCTGACACGCATCTATCTGGTGAGCTCCCTTTATTAATATTCATTCATTATCATCCATTTTTCTAATAGAGACTAACTGCTTTCCTGAATTGACTTCCCCAAAAAAGGGCGCTGGCCCTTTAACCGCTTCGCGCTACTGCTCGGTTTGAGAAGCTGATGTTAATTGTGAAACAAGGTGACGCAATTGGAAACCAATCATGTGGCAGGCACCTCACACAGCCGGAGGAGAAGGGTAGTGGCAGAAATTAGCCTTTGAGCAGAGACGCTCTGCTTTGCGGAGCTTGCTATGTAATCAGCTCCCCAATGACGTCTAATTATTTGAATTAGGCAATTAGTCATGTACAATGTAATATATTCCACTGAAAAACAACCGAGCTTCAAGACACCATCTGTCTTCAGAGGAGCCCCCATGTTTTATTGAACAGTTGTATTATTTAAGGAATAAATTTGTTCCTCCAAATGTCGACTTTCCCTGAGGTGTGATATTTGGCATCTTCTCTGATCACTGGGGAAATGTTGGTCTTTCCCCACTTCAACTACCTTAATGAAACCAATTCTTCCTTCACTTGATTAGCTTCTCTCTCTATTACTCTCCAGTGTTGGTGTTTGCTCTGCTCCCACCCACTGCAAGCTGTGTTTGTCAAGTGTCAGCTTGGAGCAGTTGGCAACTCTTGCTTGTGAGTTAGAAGGTTGTGGGTTCACGATCCATGTCATGTCTTCATTTCACAGTCCGGGGCACATTACACTGATGACACATCTGTCTGCTTTGATGAAATGTAAAGAATAGATGTCACTATTAAAAAAAAAGGAGTTTCTGGCTGACAATGCTTCAGATAATTAGTTAATTCCATTCTTTGCTATTTGTAGATTTGCTGCGGGAAATTTGCAGCACGTACTTCCTGGCTGCGTGATGGCAGCATTTACCTACTATAAGTCATCTATATAAATGCTAATATTAACATGATTATTATTATGATTACTACTTGCTGGGGAGCAACAAACAGTGAGTATAAATGGTGTTGAGCTAAGGCCTGCGCTTGGCTACTCTTCTCTCTCCCAATAACACTAAACAACAGAATCAAAGTCTTCTATCTGCATGTTGGGCAATGTAATGCTTGATAACGATCCTAGCATTCTGCTCAATTGTCTTTGAGGGTCAGGGAGAGGTATCACACAGCGTTACAATCTCAGCATTAACATCTCTGAGCTTTTGTCCTCTGACTATTAACCTCCCTCAGCAAATTAAACAGAGTTTGGCCCACTGTCACGCACCCAGCACTAACATCCCTTACCTTGATGAGCATAGAAATTCATTGCGCAACCTGTAACCTTGAACGACCCACAGAATGTCTGAACGTAGCAATATTATCATAATGTGTTACTGTCTTAGTGCCACCACAACCAGAAATGTTTCTGTGAAACATAATATGAGCTGTCAGTTCAGTTGGTTGGTAAAACACTGTCTGGAGAGAAGCTGAGTAATTAGACTCAGTAGGTCCTGGGTTCAATCCCAACCGTATTCGCTGATCTAAGACAGTAGTGAAGGCTGAAATTAACATGGTTGCCCTGGCCTCACCATGGAACTCAGGAATTGCAAGAGTCTGGGTTCAAATCTTACTGCCCTCTTCATCCTTTTTTCCCCATTCTTGAAATTACTAAATTCATGTTATATTTAAGCTTTTAAAAATTGCCTTCAGTGAGGAGTGGTTGCAGGTTCGCTACATTTCTCTCTGAATTGTCCTATCCAGTCCTTCCAGATCAGAAGCAGCACATCTTAGATATAGAGTTTAAGCTGTTTATACATTGACCTATTAAGCCACCCCAGGTTACACACAGCATGGTAATCCTTTCATTGGATTTGCAACACCGCCTTAACGCGTTGTCAAAGCGCTTCATGGAATATACTGTAAAGTAAAGTGACTGCTTGTTTTGTGGGTGAAATTTGCAGCAATCTTAAGTCAAATTTCACATTTGACTTAAATTTGCCTCAAAGTGCTTCAAACGATATACTAAAGTGTGGTGACTGTATGCTGTGGATAATACTGTGGGGTTAAGTACTGTACTATGTGGTTACCAAAATCAGCCAGTTTTCCAGCCACTGGTCGTGAGATAGTGCCTTCAGGAGAGAGGGGAAGAAAATTGGAGCCAATTTGTATTTAAAAATGAAAGAGCTGATTTTGATAAAATTAAATGTGTATCTGCATGGTCAGCTTGGTTCATTAGGGAACAATATTGAATCTAAGTTAGAAGGCAGCGAGTTCGAGCCTTGACTGTGACTTGAGGTCAGAGTCCAGGCTGATTGGAGTGCTGCATTGTCAGCCGTTCTGTCGTTCGGTTGATATATTAAAACTGAAGCCCTATCCGCATGTTCATATGGATGTTAATGATTCGTTTTCACTTTTCAGACACAGGGAATTTTCCTTATGTATGCATATGGGTCTGCCCATATGAAGCTTCATCCACAAAACAATACAGCCAACTCACTTTTTGCAGGATAGCGCTCAAAGACAAAATAAGGTGCTATATCAAATGCAAGGAATTTATTATTGTTATTATTGTAGATTTGGAGTAATCTCACTCTTAAGAATGTGTCAGACCACATCCTGCCGACCCCAAAAAAACTCATACCATTCAAAAAGAGAAGGGAGAAGGGGAAGCCCTGATAATACGGTCGAAAGAGATGCGGTTTATGTTCCAGGATCTTAGCGGTTTGAGTCTTGGGGATGGGCAGGAGCAGAGAGGTGCCAACGGGCATAAAATTAGAAAATTAAGTGACTTTTTTTTAAACAAAAGCAAAGGAGGTTCCCCAGCAACATGATAGATAAATGTTCCAACAGCAAATTATTAAAAAATGAAGTGAGAATTTCAGCACTAGAACAAAACCAACCATGTGAACACCCTTCTTGGCACCTGCATCAACTCATCTGTACTTTCATTAAAATGTTCAACCACTTGAATTTTGATTCATAATTTGGGGGAATAATGGCCGGGGGGGGGGGGGGGGGGGAGGGGGGGATTTTTTTGCTTCTGCTTTAAAAGCTTTTATTTTAAAATAAATTATTCATGGTTAGAAATGAAGATTTATTTTTAAAGGAAAACTCATAGAGGAGATTTTAAGGACTGAATGTGTCATAACATCAAGAGATAGAGAACAAATGTTGGAGTTGAAATGCTTTACTTTTTTTTTACTTATCTTCAATATTTATTCTTAGCCTTTTTCTTGTTTCATCGGTATACTTTATTCAGAATTTTTTGGTCATCCAGTTTTACTTCCTCTTGCTCCATGGTAGCCACTTTATCAAAGGCCTTTTGGAAATCTAGGTACACCTTATCATACAGCTTTTTAAACTCAAATTGGGATACTCTCTTTAAATACGGGCTAGTGTTAATAATATTGGTTAGACAAAAAACATTGGCTAGTGTTAATATTAGTTAACATTGATATTAATATTGGTTAGACAAAATCTAACTCTTCTCAAGCCATCTTGACTATCACATATTGGGTTAATTATACAACAATTTTTCATTTTGATTACAACAGGATTAAATTAAATATTGTTTCCAATTTATCACGTGAAGAATGGAAGACAGAAAGCCACATCTTACAAGCACACAGTTCATGTTGGGCTGGCATACAATGACAACAGTGTATGCTGCCCTACTTGCACTGGGACACTGCACCGCGTGAATATCCCTATATAAAGGCAAGTTGTTGTTACTCAATGAAGTCAGAGGAATTGAAAATGCAAAATGGAAAAGGTTCTAATTCAGATCCTGGAACAGTGATCCTTGTGTATTTACTGGAGGATAGAACATTATTAGTGGATTCAATAGAAATGTTTAAAATGATGAAAGGGTTTGAGAGGGTAAATAATGGTAGATTATTTCCACTGTTGTATGGAGAGATATGAAGACAAGATCATTACCGGACACACAATGAGAGTTAGTAGAAGGCAATTTCTTACACAAAGGCTTAATGGGATCTGGAACATGTTACCATAAGTTTGCTTTGAAGGCAAGCCAACTGGAATTAGACGAATACTCGAAGATGGAATGCATGAAAGGGAATGGGAATAGAAATGAGAAATTAAATTTGAGTATAGCAGAGAGATGGTTATCTACACTAATTGAGACATCCTCCCAACACAAAACAAAACCCACATCAAGTGCAAGGATTGTCATTTAATAATCATGCTTCATTTCCAAGGAGAACATGTTAGTAAACAGTCAATGATTAAAGGCTGGTTATAATAATATAAATAATAATAATCCTTGCATTTGATATAGCGCTTTTCACATCTTCCAAACGTCTCAAAGAGCTTCACAGAATATACTGTAAAGTGAATTGACTGTATACGTGTGGGCGAAATGCAGCAGGCAATGTGGCAGCAGTGTGCCACAAACAATCATGGATTGAAATGACCAATTTTATTATTGCTTGTTTTTTTGGAGGGATTATTATTAGGCAGGTGGAGTAAGGAACCTTGCTCAACGTTTTGCCCTGACCTTCCTGGATTCGAACACAAGTCTCACGCTTGTAAGGCGAGTGCTCTAACCACTGAGCTACAGGACTCCACAGTCCTGGAGGTGGTAGTTGGACTATTGCTCAGCCTACAAGAAGGGTATAGCAGTGATGGGAAAAGTACAGCAGAGGTTTACCAGGATGATACCTGGATGATTCCAGGGTTGACTGGTTACTGCACTGAGGATAGACTGGATGGGTTAGGCCTTTTTCACAAGGGTCGATTAACAACAATTCTTGCATTTTGATACAGCATTTTTCATGTCTTCTAGACATCTCAAAGTGTTTCACAGAAAATACTGTTAAAAAGTGATTTGATTGTGCATAAACATGGCAACCAATAGTGCACAACGGTGTCTCCCAAACAGTCATGGATTGAAGTGACCAAGCTATTTTTTTTCTTGAGAAATTATTATCAGGCATGTGGAGTAAGGAAACTGGCCCAAAGCTTTGTCCTGACGTCAATTGCGAGGCGAAGGCTCTCATCCCTGAGCTATGGGACTTGACTGTAGATTCAATAAGATTCAATAAGATTTGCATAAATAGGCTTTCCCACTTGTTGGCAAGTCTTTAACCTGGTGATGCAAATATAAGCATAAGTCTCTGAGGATTTTAAAAGAGAATTTAGGAGGAACTGCTTCATGCAGAGAATTGTGAGAATTACCTTTGTTTGTCAGCTGGGTATTTGACACATATACATATCCATTACCATGCTTAAAACCCACGGTTGTTAAAATGTGGAACCCACTATCTGAAGCAGAAACTGAAACAGATAGCATTTCAATGGAAACTATATACTTGAGGAAGAAAGCAATTGAAGACTATGGTAAGGAATAGGGAGTGGGGGGAAGTTTATGTGAAATATAAAACCGGCATACACTAGTTGGACCAAATGTCCTGTTTTCGTGCTGTACATTTTACGTAAATTTGGTAACAACAACAACCAAATAACATTGGTCTCAGATCGGGGATCAGGACTTGAGCGTGGTTTGGGTCAGGGTTGGAATGAGGGAGGCCAGAGAGGTAGGAAGCTGAAGGCCACAGTTGAAAAGGAGGATCTTGAGTCATGTCTTGAAGGAGGCAAGGGAGGGACCAAGGCGAAGGCAATGTGGGATGGCGTTCTGTAGCGGTGATTAGAACACTTGCCTTACAAGCATGAGACTTGTGTTCGAATCCAGGCAGGTCAGGGCGAAACCTTGGGCAAGTTTCCTTACTCCACACGCCTAATAATAATCCCTCCAAAAAAAACACAATACTGTAATAAAATTGGTCATTTCAATCCACAACTGTTTGTTGGACACAACTATGCACAATTGGCTACCGCAATTGGCTGCAGGTCAGAGAGGTAAGAGGGAGCAAGGCCGTAGAGGGCTTTGAAAGTGAGGATAAGGATCTTGAATTTGATCCTTGAGGGATGGGGGTAACATAACACTCCAAGTTCCTGTCTGCCTGTTCAGGTGGATGTTAAAGATCCCATGTTTGAAAAGAAGCTGTCCTTTTTTCCCCCAGATGAAATTAGTTACACACTTCATGGCTGTTTGTGGCTCAATGCTGTTTACCTGCAAATCTACAGTCACAGAATTTGACAGTAAATCCTGCGAAGCATTTGGAGATGTATTGAGACAAGGTGATAAATCGTTATGTCATATGATTTATTACAACAAAAGTGCTGGCGAGATCTTTCTGTCTTTTTCACTTTCTGTTTCTCTATCTCTTTTTAATTCTATTCCTGTAAGAGTGTTGCATAAGATTAACCTTTGCGAGATTGATGTCTGCACCTCATGAAAATTGTGTTGTGTGAAGTTACCCGGCCATCACCAATATGGTTGCTAAGAGATGCTGAGAATGACTAAAATATGTTTTTAGCAACAATGTTCAGCTTCACAGATCAGGTTTTGTTTCATTTCTATTGGAGCCCCATCACCAACTCCACACCAGAGTCCCATGTGAATAACTGGACATGCAGCTTTTTGGTGTGTAGATAACCGGCACTTAACTAGAAATAGTTTCAGTAGAGAAGCAGGCACAGCACAGAAACAATGGGGAGACTTAGGTAATTCCAGTGGGGAACCGGCTTAGTATGGATACGATTGGGAAAATTGAATTTGAGTAAATGTTCAGTGGGGAGAGAGAGAGAAGCAAATATTTATTTTATGATAAGGTCCCAGTGCTATTTCTGGCCCACCTTCTTTTCATCATGTTGTCCTATGAGGTTCAATGTGCTTGTCTGTTTATGGACTCCATGTAGAATGCTTATTGACTTGGGATTCAGTGCTGTTCCTTCTCTTGTCTTGCACTCTGGCCCAAAGAGATAAGGGAATTCCCCTGGACTCTCTGCCCCGCTATTGGCGGCCATACTTCCAGCTATGAAGCCCTGAAAATGTGGGAGTCTTTCCTTCAATCCCTCTGCCTTGCCCCACTTCTCGCCATTTTTAAGTTGTGCTTGAAGATCCTCCTCTTCTACCATGTCTATGATTATCTTCCTCCTCCCCCTGGCTCGACATTGGACTCTACCATCACTAAGTGCTCCGAGACGTCATCCGACATGAAGGGTGCTATATAAATGCTGTGGTTGTCTATCAGAAATCTGGGCAATCTAACCTGAAGAAACATTAGTGAAATAAAACTCTTCCGTAGATCCTCAGTATTTCTTGTTCCTCTTCCTTCAGGTGGCAGAGAGTGACCCTCGAGCAGGACATTGAAGGGAATTGTAGTCTAGGTCCAAGAGTCATAACAACTGGAATCCCAGCAACTGGTAATTGTGTATCAATAGAGAGGGAAACATATCTCTGGCCCTTGGTTCACTTGATAACTGGAGTCCTGTAGCTCAGTGGTTAGAGCACTCACCTTGCAAGTGAAAAACCTGGATTTAATTCTCGCAAAACAAAAACCTTGTGCAAGTTTCCTTACTCCACACACCTGATAGTAATCCTTCAAGAAAGAAAAAACAATAATAAATTGTTCACTTCAATCCACGACTGTTTGGGAGATGCTGTTGTAATTGGCTGCCGCGTTGCACCCACAAATATACAGTCAATTCAGTTTACTCTATTCTGTGAAGCATTTTGAAATGCATGAAAGATGTGAAAAGCGCTATATCAAATGCAAGGATTATTATTGATATCATTATTATAACTGGGTATAGTGCAGGAAGAACATGACAAGATAGATATCACAACAAATAGCAAGGTTTCATGCCATTGTAATAAACCATGTGCTTCGCAACATCTCAGTCAGTCCAGACACAGATAGTAACAACTTGTGTGAAGTTACTTCAACGCTGTTTTACAGAGACACAATGAGAGATAAGAGATAGGAGGCACAGTCAAGTCATTGTTTTTGGAGGAGTTTCGAAATTAGTGAAGGAGCGAGCTGAGAAGTTTAGGGAGATGAGTCCAGAGTAGGGGCAAAGTGGCTGAAATGTGTTCATCAATAATGGGTTGTCATAGGTGGAAAACATGAAGTAGGCATGAAGGAGTGAGCAGGCTAGAAGGACATCTACTGAGAACTTGCCAAAGAGTCTTCAGGACACATTTGTGTCAGAATGGATTTCCCTGATGAAACCGACTGCCAGTGAACATGGTTACTATGGGAAGCCCATCAGTCAGGGGAATGCTAGCTGGTGCTGACCTTAGTTCTCAAGCTTTATTTATTTAGATATTATCTGAAAGTATCACTGTGAAACATTTTTGTTTATTAATCTGTATATTAGCGCCTTGGGACGTCGTCACAACGTGAAAGACACTCTGTTGTTGTTGGTACAGAAAGTGCTGCTAACATTACTTCCTGTACGCTACATGTGACTGTTACATGCAGGAAGCACCTCTGACATCACTTCCCATTGCAATAAGTAACATTGGTAATCCTTGATTTGATATGGTGCTTTTCACGTTTTCTAGATGTCTCATAACGCTTCACAGAATATGCTATGAAGTGAATTGACTGTATATTTGTGGGCGAAACGTGGCAGCCAATTGCACACAGCAGTGTCCCACAAAAGGTCGTGGATTGAAATAACCAATTTATTATTGTTTTTTAGGGATTATTATTAGATGTGTGGAGTAAGGAAATTTGCCCAAGGTTTTGCCTTCCCTAGAATTGTGACCCAGGTCCCTCACTTGTAAGGCGAGTGTTCTAACCACTGAGCTACAGGACTCAGTGTGTCAGGACTCAGGACTCACATTACTGAGTCCTGATACACCGACACATTTTGGGGGATTGTCCATTTTTTGTTCAGTTCGATCAGTTGTCACCGTATTCAAAAGGGCTCATTCTCCCAATGCAACAATTCAGTCTCTTCGTGCAGCTCATTGATTTAAATGAGAATCGAGGGGGAGGAACATCAGTCAAAAGCTTGACAGGAATACAATTTACATTCTCTTTTTGTCCCTGGTTCTCAGGGCGAGTCTATTGTTGGCTGCACTGCAGGCAACAGTGCATTATCAGTTATCTCTTCAATAACTGGCCACACAGAGCAGGCTTCCCAGGATCAACACAGAACAGCCTACCTTCTGCTTCTCTGAAATGTTTTGCCTCTGTCAGTCGTTTAACTCACAAACCCGAGGCCACATCCAGCAGGAGCAGCAGCAACAACAACTTGCCTTTAAATAGCCCTGCTCACACTGGCGGCATCTCAGAGCAATTGAGAATGAACGGATAGATAATTTAAGTAACACGGCGAGAGTGCCATTACTTTCCCTGGTTCTGACCGGATAATTAGTGGTTCCAATAGTTTATAATGACACTCTAAGCTTTGAGTTAACATTCAAACTGCCTTGTAACATTATCAGTCACAATGCTGCCTTTTGCCAGCAATGAAGTCACTGCAATCTATATTTAAAGACGTTTCTTCTCTTTCTCTATTCTGGCGGAGCAGCGGAAATCTAGTCACATAAGCAGCTTGTTTATGGAGGAGGAGTGGAGGGCTCTTGATGATAATTTGTTACTATGGTAAAATATTTAGCAGGACATGTTGTCATACACAGGAGAGGAGAACTGTGACAAGTGGGGGTGGGGTGAAGGCGAGAGGGTGGGCAGTGTGATTGTACCATTAATTCAGTAATTTTGTGTACTGCCATAAGAATTTTTTTATTTTTATCATAAATATTAATAACGGCTGAGATTTTGAGATTTCTTTCATTAAGTTGCTCATGAAGCATTTCCTGACAGATATTGGCTCCTGCTGAAGTCAACAACAACAGAACAACGTTTATACATGTCAAGAGAACATCTCAGTGTTTCACAGAGATGACAGGGAGCCTGAGCATTGGTTAAGGCCTGCGTCCACCTCCCTAACCGCCCAACCATCGGCGGCCGGGCTTTCAGCCACTCTGCTCCCACACTGTGGAACTCCATCCCGCAGCCCCTCTACCTTGCTTCCTCTCTTTCTTCCTTCAAGGCCGGTCTCAAGACCTTCCTCTTTGACCGCGCCTTTGGCTCCCCCCTACTAACTCTCCCCTTCCCTTTACCCTTCCCCTTCCCCTGCCCATCTGCCACCCCACTCGGGTCCCGACCTGACTGTTCAGAGCTTCAGGACGTCCTCCCAACGTGAAAGGCACTATATAAGTGCAATTTTGTTGTTGTTTTTGTAGTTAAGGGGAGTCCTGTTCCAACTGGGTTCCAAGGAATTGTTGAGAGTCTGGATTTTCTTCAGTTGTGGTGAATTGTAGTCCTGTAGTGTAGTGGTTAGAGCACTCGCCTAGCAAGCAAGAGGACCTGGGTTCGATTCCCAGACAAAACCATCGGCAAGTACCATAGGTATTCCACACAACTCTGCCTCTCTAGCAGAATGTAGGAACCTGGTTGTAAGCTGAATGATGAACCACTTTTCCGTGAGTAATAATTCCTTCAAAATAAAAATAAATTTAAAAAAAAAAAAAATTTAGTCACTCAATCCACAACTGTTTGTGGGACACTTTTGTGCGCCATTGGTTGCTGTGTTTTGCCCACAAAATGTACAATTCAGTTTACAGTATATTCTGTGAGTGCTTTATGATGTTTCAAATTCGTGATAAGGCTCTATATCAAAGCAATATTACCCCCTCTGCTCTTCACCTCACCCATCCACATCTAAATAAACAAAATTATAGAAAGATGTGTAGGGTAATGGAATATGTTCCAGTTTACAGTGATCTACTATGAGAAACATATCAACCAAAAGCTCTATGAATATGTAAAGTAAAGATGGATGAGGCAAGGCACTGGACTCATTTAAGAAACAATTTAATGATATCTTGGGTTGTTGTGTAATGGGAACACAGTGGGGTTGATATTCAAGAAAGATAAGAGCAAATAAGCCATATGGCAATTTCCTTCTGTTACCTTGTGAAAAAGCCTTACTTCAGAAGCCTCACAAACCTGAGGTCACTAATTTGTTATTGGGTCACGGTTTGGTACAGTGTATGTGACTAAAAAGGTGGTGGTGTATCTATCATTAATAATATTAATCCTTTCATTTTTATAGCACCTTTTTACATCTTTGAGACAACAACAACAAAACTACATTTGTATAGTGCCTTTCACGTCGGGAAGATGGCCCAAGATCCTGGACAATCAGTGTTTTGGTCGCCTCCAAAGTGCTTTGCAGAATATATTGCAGAGTGAATTTACTGTATATTTTGTGAGCAAAAAATTAAGAGGTCACGGGTTTCCTAAATGCCTCGTTTAATAGGACGGAGCAGTGATTCATACCAACAGGCATCTCGTAGTGTCCCGATTAACAGACTGGATGGGCATTAATGTGCTCAGATTTCAGCCTGGCTCATGATTCCATATGCACACAAATGAAACCGAGTGTGTCTGCAATAGGCCAGCAATTACTACAGACCGTAGTCTGAATATAACCTTGCCAACTCACAATTACTTCATATTAATGTGATATTTATGAAAACGTCATTTGACTTTTAAATGGAATATTGCAAGGCATTTTCCCAGCAATTATAAGTGACATTATGCAAATGTTAAACTTTGCCCGATGAGAGGCAGAGCAGGATAAGTGGTATATTCCAGGATACAGATTGTACAAGATATTGCTCTAATGCTTCCACACAGCTAATGAGATGCCAGGAACAAGGGCAGAACGAAAGATGAGACTGATTTGCTCACTACCATTAATTGCCTTTTCAAACCCAGAACCTTGAAACGTGAAGCAATGGCTCCACAGAAGAGAAACTTGATTGGCTGGCATTGCCGCAGTGTAGGATGCTGAGCGGATTACAACAATAATAATAACATTGGTAATAAAGATAATGACAGTAATAATAATGAGAATAGTAATATCCATTATCATCATCATCAAAATCAACTTCCTTACAGTTGATACAGCATCGTATAACAATTATTATTGTAGTTGTTATTACACACAAGGTGTACAGTACAGGTACAGTACACGTGAGCTAGTGTACACACCATTTTATGGGGGAGTGGGTTGGTGAGAGGGAGGATTGACCCATTATTCCTCTCTTCCTCCCATCTGCCCACACGTCTGAAAAGAATGTGGGGGTTGTCGACAGATAGACAACAAATAAGAGCGAAAAATCTGAGCCCATTCACTGCTCTTCCAATCTGCAAATGGGGACACCATAGGATGGTGTGTATAATTCATTGCTCTATCGTGTTAAAGGAGGCATTGAAGAAACTCCTGATCTCTTTAAAGAGACACTACAGCTTTGTTTATTGGCTAGTTTTGTTACTTTTGGAAGCCATTAACAACAAAACCAAATGTAACACCTACACACTTACTTAAGAATAACAAGCCATCATCAACTGGGTTCAAGATTTCCGGAGACAGTACAATATGAAATTACATTTGTACATTTAATGGAGGTGAACAAATCAGTTTCATCTTTCACATCGTCCCAAGGCAATGGACAATCAGTGATGAGGACCCAAGCAGGGAGGGCAGAGGGGGCAGGGGCAGTAGAATAGTGGCCTAAGGCAGCCGCCAAAACCTTGGTCCAGGCCTTTGTCACCTCTCGGCTGGACTATTGCAATGCCCTTCTTGCCGGTCTCCCCTCCACCACAATCCACAAAATCCAGCTAATCCAAAACTCTGCCGCCTGCACACTCCCCCGCTATAAGCTTCGCTCCCCCATTACCCCAGTCCTTGCCAGACTTCACTGGCTCCCTACCCCAGTCCTTGCCAGACTTCACTGGTTCCCTATCCCAGTCCTTGCCAGACTTCACTGGTTCCCTATCCCAGAGAGGATCGACTTCAAGATCTTCACCCTGGTTTTCAAATCCCTCCACTCCTCTGCACCCCCCCTATCTCTCTGATCTCTTCTCCCCCCAACCCAGCACCCGCTGCCTTCGCTCCTCCGGGGCTGGCCTCCTCTATGTCCCCCGAGTCCTCCGCTCCACCCTCGGTGGCCGTGCCTTTAGGCACTACACCCCAAGGCTCTGGAACTCCCTTCCTCACTCGTTTTGCCTCGTCCCCTCTCTTTCCAGTTTCAGGTCACAGTTGAAGACCTTTCTCTTCGACCGAGCTTTTGGTCACCTTCCTGCCCCTGCCTCTGGCTCGGTCCCGGGATCCGCTATTGTGAAGCGCTCTGAGACGCCGTCTGGCGTGGAGGGTGCTATATAAATCAAAGTTGTTGTTGTTGTTGTTGTTGTCAAAGAGGAATGTCTTAAGATTGTGCCTTGAAGGAGGAAAGCAAGCGAGCAGCTCGAAGAGACTGTGAACTGATTTGCACTGCACCAGGGTGGTGGTGGGGGATGGGGTTGGGGGTTACGGAGAGCCGAAGAGGGTGGAAAATGAGTCACGTAATAATATTGCCAGTGAAAACGTCATTTGATAATAAAATAATTATAACAACCCTTGAGTTTCATACAGAACCTTTCACGTCGGGAGGACGTCTCAAAGTGTTCCCCAGGAATTATTGTAAAGTATGTGCCTTGTAGGTGGCAATGTTTCAAACTTATTCCTTTTGATAGTCCTGATAGACTGGGTTGGCGGCATTTTTTTATTGTGTGTGACGGAGGCACTTACTGAAAGGGTTAACAATTGCCACGGTTGCGAATAAGCTTCCTGCGAGCCTCGGATCAATAGGCAAAACACCAGTGAGGCAGAGTAATGAGCAACTAAATGCAAACTGTACTAAAGCATTCTTTTTTTTTGCAAAGATATCAATGTAAGCTCAGCTTTGAGTTTTCTAAGTAAGACAAACAGTGCTGCTCATTGGCACTGAATATCAAACAGCACCTCTTTTCAGAGAGCGGAGGGCATGTCTATTTGATGAATTCCTCAGCACAACAGCCAAGTAGCTCAATTAGTGCGTGGGACACATTCCTTTCACATCCATATTAAACTAAATAATTAAACAGAGGAAAAACAGCTGAGGCAGGCTTCGGTCGAACACAAGTAACAATTCCGCTCATCCCTTGCAACCCAGTGAGAGGAGTTCTGCATTAACAAACTGACAAAAGCATATGTGAATGACAAGGGCAGTGCATTTCTGTCTGCTCTTAAACCCTCGTCCTCAACAGTGCTGCTTCACTGAGCTAAGATTAGTGCAGACGGACACAGCGTTAGGGAAATGAAGCCTCAAACTTAACTGTCACAGAGCGGGTCGACTTCAAGATCCTCACTCTTGTGTTTAAATCCTTCCACTCCTCCGGTCCCCCCTACCTCTCTCCTCACAGCAGTACCCGCTGCCTCCGCTCTACTGGGTCTGGCCTGCTTCTTGACCCCCGAATCCTCTGCGCCACCATCAGCAGCTATGCTTTCAGTCACTACACCCCCAAATTCTGGAACTCCCATGGTCAATCCCCCAACCTCACCCACTCCTTTTCCATTTTCAGGTCAACTTACCCCCTCCCCCTAGCTCCACTATTGTTAAGCGCTCTGAGACACCATATGACATGGAGGGCGCTATATAAATTGAAATTGTTGTTGTTGATGTTGAAAGAGCTCTGGTAGATTTGTGATTTTAAAACTTTATTCGTTCATGATTAGGATCATGGTGGTAATCCCATGTTCCAGTTCCTTGAGACGTCGTCCTGACGTGAAAGGCACTTTACAAATGTAATGTTGTGGTTGATGTTGGTTTTCCATATCTCTGAATATCCTTACTTCCCAAGAATCTACCTATCACCCTCCCTCCCAATCGATTCTGCATCAACGCTATATGGGGCAGTACGTGCCACATTCTCCAAATCCTCTGTGTGAAGAAATATTTTCTGATCTTGGGATATTTGTGGAGTCCTGTATCTCAGTGATGAGAGCACTCACCTCACAAACGTGAGACCTGGGTTCAATTCCCGGCAGAGTGAAACGTTAGGCAAGTTTCTTTACTCCACATGCCTGATAATAAACTCCCAAGAAAAAAAACAGTAATAAATTGGTCACTTCAAAACCACGACTGATTGTGGGACACTGCTGTGTGCAATTGGCTGCCACATTTTGCCACAAATATACAGTCAATTCACTTGACATTATATTCTGTGAAATGCTTTGAGACATCTAGAAGACGTGAAAAGCACTATATCAACTGCAGGCGATTAATTGAATTGCCTTAGATATTGGCTCATATTTCGATGTTGCTGTCAGGCGGCAACATGGATTAAACGTTCAGCTGTGTGTGTGTGTAAATGTAGAAGAGAGAAGGACTGAGTGGGAGTAAGAGAGAGTGGGGATTAGGAGCAGAGGCATTTGGAGAGGGGGTGACTAGAGTCAGGAGAGGCAGCCAAACAGGCACGTTGAAGTGTGTGTGTGTGTTCGTGGTGTGTGTGTGTGTCTGTGTGTGGATGGAGACAAGAAATTCTACAATGGCTAATAGCTTTACCAACCTTGGCAGTGAATCGGATGTGCTCCTCCACCACACTTTATGGATCAACAGAGAATCATTTCCTGGATGTCCCTCGAGTGCTTTGTCAGTACATTGATGCACACACAAGAACATTACTTGTCCAGACATAAATATGTCCAATTTTTCAGGCTCTGGTGCAGAAATAGATGTAAGGTTGTGAGATATCAACACAAAATCCAGTTGTGCATAAATGGCATAGTTTAGTCAAACATTGTATGTCTAATAACCCTTTGCATATCTTCACACATGCACTGATTTCTTGGGGCTCCATGCTTGCTTTTGTATAACGTAGGGTTAATTAAATAATGAGACTTAGTCATTGAAATAATACATGCATAGACAGACAGAGACAGATAGAAAGTCAAAGAGACTTGGAGAGAGAAGCAGAGTAAAAGAGAGAATAAATGTTAGGGAGAGAATCAGCGAGGTCCAGAGAGAGAGAGAGAGAGAGAGAGTGTGAGGAGAATCGCCGCAGTGTGGTCCTCTCATGGCAGTTTACTTTCTGTTGGAATAATATTTTGGTGAGCAGTAATATTTTGTGTGATGTTCAATTATCCACACTATTTGGTTGTTCACCATGGGGGCAGTTCCCAATCAGTGCAGATAATCATCTCTCTGATGTAACAGACTTTGTTAAAGATTCCGATGACATCTAGTGGCGGAGCACCAGCAATGTATTTAATAATAACATACCTTGCATTTGATATAGCACCTTATCGTGTCGTTGGGACGTCTCAAAGTGCTTCACAGGATATACTGTAAAGTGGATTGACTGCATATTTTGTGGGTGAAACTTCCTTTGCATGGCAGACTATTCAAACTCAACGCATCACAGCATCATAAGAAATAAAAAAAAGAAGTCTCAGCAGCAGGTCAAACATCATCTATGAAGAGAGAAACATGAATTAAAGTGTCAGGTCGATAACCTTTCACCAAATCTGTTCACAAAAAGAAGGCTGTTCCTGAATATCCACCCTTCCCTCTTCCAATCACATCATTCCCTTCTGTGGCAGCCTTGGTTGTTCAGTTCCTGAACCAAATGGGTCTGCACCTCTCCAGGGAACTGCAAACGTCTAACGATAAGAGCAGCCAGGCTGGCTCATAGGAAGAACATGAAATGGAAGATCGATCTTTGGAAGTAAGTTTCTTCCCAGTTATCTCCTATTTCAATGCCTTGGGACGTCCGCCCATTATGAAAGGCGCTTTACAAATATAATGTTGTTATTGATGTTGTTAACCCAGCAAATCAAAGTCCTAAATGTAGAGTTGTCCTGGAAGCAGAGAGAAACCTGCCATACAGTCTCTCAATGGAAAACTGTTTGAAATACTGATCCATTTGGTAATGTGCTCGCCTGTTTTTTCCCCCGTGATTGATAAATGATGTATAGGGAAAGCAAGCATTAGATCACATCTAGTGTTTAACAATGACAAAGAAACCTGTGATTTTGTTACTTTTATAAATGACTCTCTATTCTGCATAGTGAAATAACAATGTAAATACATGCAGGAAAGGCATTCAATCCTCAAGTAAAAGTGAAGCAATTTACAGCCCTGTCCATGGTGCTGGTGCTCTGACTAATCAATCAGTTTAACACATTTCCACACCCTTTCCCCAAATCCTGTTATAATTCTGCTATTCAGAAATCCATTCAGTTCCTTCTTAAAATATATAACGATTCTATCCCAACCATGCTTCCGAGTTGTGCAGAATTCTTGTTGTATCTGAACTGTGATAGTGTCAGCCTAGCTCAGGTGGCAGCTCCCTCACTTCCGAGTCAGAAGGTTCAAGCCCCACATCAGGACTTTGAGTTCACTGCCAAGGCTGACACTTCAGAGTATTGCTGCACTACAGAGGTGCAAAGCTTCAGATGAGGCGTTAAACCAAGGCCCTGTCTGCCTTTTCATACAGACATTAAAGTTCCCGTGATACTGTTCAAAAAGAGAAAGTTTAACATTGTGTCCAGTAACAGTAGTTATGATTATGGTATTGATATGATTATTATTATAGTGGGAGTATGGTGGGCCAAGAAGTAGGTGTAGAGATTAGGAGGGATTTAAATAAACAGTGCATTTGTGGAGTTTATCAGAGGGTGTCTTTACATATAACATCAGGGGAAGAGAATCATTCCTTCACTCTATCCAGCAGCTCGGCTGTAATTAAACAGGAAGTGCCTTATTGTGCCTTATCACGATATAATAATAATAATTATGTGCATTTGATATAGCGCTTTTCACATCTTATCGACATCTCAAAGCACTTCACAGAATATGCTGTAAAGTGAATTGACTGTATATTTGGGGGCGAAATGCGGCAACCAATTGGGCACAGCAGTGTCCCCACAAATGGTCGTGGATTGAAATGACCAATTTTATGATTGTGGTTTTTGCTGAGATGTCTCATAGAGCGTGACATGGTATAGCTTAAAATGGTTTGACCATGTAAGAAAATTCACTCCATAAATACCCTCAACAGTAATCCTCAGTGATATTTTGCTACTTATTTTTTGCTGAATAAATGGTAACCACAAAGGCCTTCTCTGGAATAGGTTAGAGTGCTGGATAATTGCTAGTGTCAATTTCAAACATAAATCAGATATTTACATGTAAATAATTAACAGTACAAGTTTATTTTTAATTGCTGAAAGTGGGGAGGATTGGTCTCTCACTCTGAGGGAATGGTTTAGATAATCATCGGAACTTCAGCAGGATACAGGACTGGTAAATGAACACAGTGCTTGGGATCAGAAAGGACTCATCAAAGTAATTAGCCCAGGGCTGATTCAGTGTCAACAAATGAATAGGAGAATAAGCCTTACACCAACTGATATTTGTAATGACATATCTGCAAAAATGGACCTTTACCTTCATTTATTTCCTTAAGATCTCAGAATGGAGATGGAGGGGAAAGGACAAGTGTTACCCCGACATTAATCTATCAGAAAACAAGGTAGCAATTTGACTCTTTTAGTAGCTCCCTCATCTCAAGATCAAAAGCTTGTGGATTCAAACCATATGTTGGGAATTTAGCTTGCAGGCTAGGCTGACAGTCCAGTGCTGTACTGGGGAAAGCCTGCATTGCTCAAGGTGTTGTCCCTTGGTTAAGACATTGAACTAAGATCCTGTTTAGATAAAGACTACAAAGACTCTCATTAATACCTTTGCCTCATCTGGTAATAAGTAATAATAATAATATCCCTTGCATTTAATATAGAGCCTTCTCACAACTTTTAGATATTTCAAAGCTCGTCACTGAATATACTGGAAGGTGGATTGGCTGTGTATTTTTGTAGGCGAACACAGCTGCCAATTTGTACACAGCAATGACAGCTATGAAGTGAAATACCAATTTTATCTGTGGGACTGTTGGCCAGGACACTGAGAAGAACTCCCTTCTCTTTTTGAAGAGTGCCATGTCATCACCAAAGTCCACCTCCACAGGCAGATAGTACCTCACTTTAAATGTCTTGTCAGAAAGACGGCATCTCCGAGAATGCATTCTTCTCCCAGCACTGAACTGGAATATCAGTCAAAACTATTAACTCAAACAACAACAACAAAATTACATTTATAACAACAACAACAACAAATTACATTTATAGAGCGCCTTTCACATCGGGAGGACGTCCCAAGGC
Source organism: Hydrolagus colliei (assembly GCA_035084275.1). Classification (NCBI taxonomy): domain Eukaryota; kingdom Metazoa; phylum Chordata; class Chondrichthyes; order Chimaeriformes; family Chimaeridae; genus Hydrolagus; species Hydrolagus colliei. The sequence goes on along the minus strand of CM068763.1, from coordinate 5,681,881 downwards.
GCTGCACAGGAGGCGTGTGACCCGAGCTGAGAGTGGAGTGTTTGGGAAGGGGTGAAACACGAAGGGGAGGTCGAAAAATTCAGGGTAGAACAAAAGGCACGGTCGAAGAGGAAAGTCTTCAAACCGGCCTTGAAAGAGGAAAGGGAAGAAACGAGATGGAGGGATTGAGGGATGGCATTCCATAGGGTGGAGCAGAGAAACCGAAGGCCCGGCCTCCGAGGCCTTCAGTTTATAGAGGGCCTTACACATCGGGAGGACATCCCAAGGCCCTGAACAGTTAGGCAGGGACCCGAGCAGGGAGGGGTGGAGGGTCGGGGGAGGGGAAAGGAGAATAGGAGAGGGGGGAGAGTTAGGAGGGGAGCATAAGGCACGGTTGAAAAGGAAGGTCTTGAGACCGACCTTTAAGGAAGAAAGGGAGGAAATGAGGCAAAGGGATTGCGGGATGGAGTTCCAGAGAGTGGGAGCAGAAAGGTTGAAAGCCCGACCACCAATAGTAGGGAGGTTCTGGCGGGGGACATGGAGTAGGCCAGAGCCCGTGAACGGAGGGGATGGGCAGGCTAGTAGTGAGACAGCAAGTCAGAGAGAAAGGCCGCGGCAACGCCATAAATGCCCTTGAAAGTGAGGACGAGAATCTTGAATTCGACACTCTGGGGGATGGGGAGTCAGTGGAGATGGGCAAGGGTGGGAGTGATGTGGTTGCAAAGTCTAGTGCGGGAGAGTACATGAGCTGCAGAGTTCTGAATAATCTGCAACTTGTGAAGGGAGGATCTGGGAAGGCCGACGAGGAGAGAGTTCCCGTAGTCAAGCCTAGATGTGATGAATGTGTGGATGAGTGTTTCAGCAGCATGGGGGGTGAGGTAATGGCGGAGTCTAGCAATGTTGCGGATGTGGTGGAAGGCTGTATCAGTCATGGCGCGGATTTGGGGAAAGAACTATTAACTATTAACTAGGAGGAAGTATTAACTCAAAGTCCCAACATGGAATTTAATCCACAACTTTCCAACTCGGAGGTAAGTAAACCAGTAATAAGTAAAGAGAGGCTGTAGATCTCTCTCCTAACCCCAACTCCACGTTACAATGATTCAACGATTCACTGAACTTAAATGAACAAATAAATTGGTTGATGCATCATTCTTTGAATTGGCACAACTCTGAAGGTAGCTTCAGGTACAGCCATTCTGATAGATTTGTGGTGGGGGTTGGGGCGTTATCAACAATGTGATTATTATCGCAGGTTTGCAATTTTCCTGCTGAGTCTCTATAATTTAATGTTTCCCACAGTAAAGATGTCAGGAAAAGATTGCTCATTTGAGTGATTGTTATATAATAGACCTCATGGCTGGTTAATCCCATTATAAAGTTATAGAGAACAGACAGCTATTCTTAGCGATTGGCGGGTTAGATCTCATTGAGCTGGGCTGGTGTGAGTGAGTGCTGGATCAATATCCTCCTGCCCTTGTTACATCTCAGCAGATACTGATGGGATAAAGCTTCCCTTTGTATGTGAGAGAGGCTGGTTCGTCTGCCTTCGGACCAGTTGTAGTCAATATTTGCTCAGGGCAGTTTACTGCTCTCAAATCCAATTTTTCTATGCTCCCAACGTGAAAGGCACTATACAAATGTAATTTGGCATCTTTGCATTGTTATACTAGTACCAATAAATTCATGTGAGGTCGACAAGAACTTGGTTAATGGCCATGGGTTTTCATAACCAAGGTTTTAGTCAAAAGATTTTGACTTTGATTTCACTTAGCTGTACACATGGCAAACAGAAATGTAACTCGACAGTTTTTGCCAATGGCTTGTTCAGCAAAGCCACTGTGTCTTGTGGAGCCACATAGATTGAAGAATTGAAAAGTTCCACTCCTCAGTTCTGTGCTAGGTTCTCTTGGAAAACTTTATGTTTTTAATTGCTCATCATCATCAAGTTTAACACCATCTAAAGCTTAACATAAATTATTGGTAACTGAAGTGACTTTAGTTTAAACCTGGTATTTGATTTAATGGTTTCACATTGTGCGGCTGACACAAAACGCCTCACGGGATTTTTTGTAAAATGCAGAAACTTTGTGTTTTGAAGGCAAACACAAAAACCCAACAATTTTCACACACAAATACCCCACAAACAGAAATATATTTGGGGAATTGTTTTACAAAAACACCATTAGAAACTCTCTTTCCTTTTTGAATAGTGCCCTGGGACCTTTAACATCCACCCGAACAGGCAGATGGGATCTTGGTTTAACTTCTCATCTAAAGGATAAAAGCTCTGAAAATGCAACATACCAGCATAGACCCATCATTGCATTGCAGTATCGGCCTATTCTGTGATTTCAATGACCCAATGTGGGGCTTGAACCCTGGTCAGAATGCTACCAACTTAGCCTGGTTGACCCCTTAGGCCAGTGGTTTTCAAACGGTGGGGCATGCCCACCTTGGGGGGCATACCGTTGGCTAGGGGGCGCGGAGCTTTAGAGTCTCGAGCCCCCGAGTGTGTGGGGAGCCAAGACGGAGTCGAGGACCCAAGTGTGTGGAGCCAAGTGTGAAGGAGGGGGGCACTGCTATTCAAAGTTTGGAAGCCATTGCCCCAATGTGAGTTATTCAAACCTGTTGCGGGCGGAAGTAATGTCACGGAGGAGGAACTCGGTGGGAAAATCAAAGCCCAAAATGTCAGCACCTCCTCCTGCTCATCATGGCTGTATTTATATAGCATAATACAGTAATCTAATAATAATAATCCTTGCATTTGATATAGCGCTTTTCACATCTTATCAATGTCTCAAAGCGCTTCACAGAATATACTGTAAAGTGAATTGACTGTATATTTATGGGTGAAATGCGCCAGCCAATTACGCACAGCAGTGTCCCACAAACAGTCGTGGATTGAAATGACCAATTTATTATTCCTGTATTGTGTTTTTTTTTGGCGGGATTATTATTAGGCATGTAATAATAGCAGGGGATGAAGCTTGTCACTGCCTTTGATGGTTATTGGCGATCAATAACCTATGTTAAAGGGAGCAAACAAGGGCTGAATGACAAATGGGCTTGATTGGAGTTTGTGATAATTGGGCACCAGCTCTTAGGGATAATTGAGCACAAATATAAAGTTGGGGCAAAAAACATAAACAGAAGTTGCTGGGAAAACTCAGCAGCTCAGGTAGCATCTATGAAGAAAGGAAAAGTGAGCCAACGTTCGGGTCAACGACCCTTCGTCAGCACTGGGCTATGTTGGGAGGGAGGGGCTTTTAAGGATTAACAAGGCGGGAGAGAGGCAGTACAAGGAAGACAAAGGGGAAAATGGGGTAGAGGGCAGGAAGATGATGGGTTAAAGAAGTGTTAATGCTGTGAAACATGTTGGGGTTTGCAATAAAATTGCAGAGAAGAGGCGCAGTAGAGGGGAGCTGAGGAGAAATTTTTTCACTCAGCGAGTTGTTCGAATCTGGAATGCATTGCCTGAAAAGGTGGTGGAGGCTGATTCGATAACAACTTTTAAAAGGGAATTAGATCTTTATTTAGGGAGAACGGGTCTATTAGGCTATGGGGAGCGGGCAGGGCAGTGGGATTGAATCGCTCTTTTCAAAGAGCCGGCACAGACTAGATGGGCCGAATGGCCTCCTTTTGTGCTGTAAAATTCTATGATTCTATTCTATGAAGAGGTGTTAATAGCTTTAAAACAAACAAAGAGGGGCTGAAATTGCCAAAGAACAGGCAGATCAGATGGTCGCAGAAGAGGGGGGAGGTGAGCTGTTATGGCCTCAAATTATTGAAATCAGTATTAACCCTAAACTGATGGCTGTAAGGTCCCTAGCAGACAGATAAGCTGCTGTTCCTTGAGCTTGCATGCAGTTCATTCGAACAGCATAGGAGACCGTGGATGGAGAGGTCAGACTGGGAGTGGGAAGGAGAGTTACAATGGCATGAAACCGGTAAGTCAGAGTTATATTTCCTGACAGAACGGAGGTGTTCGGCAAATTGGTCACCCAACCGCGGTTGGTCGGCTCCACCTCTGGCCTACCCGACTCGGCAGGAACCGGTGAAGCCCCGGGGAGGGGTGGAGCCGAGGACCTAAGCATGCAGAGCTGAGAAGCCAAGGACCCGAGTGTGTGGAGCCGAGTGTGAAGGGTGGGGCGGGGGGCGCAACGGAAACATTGCTGAGTTAGATGGGGCGCCACCATTCAAAGTTTGGAAACCACTGCCTTAGGCAAAGGAGCAGTTATTTTCCATATAGCCGGAGTTCACAAGCAACAATGTGAGTAACCAGTTTATCTGGTGAACTATCGGCATGTGGTGATGAAGGGTTCTGACGAAGGGTCATGGACCCTAAACATTTAACTCACTTTCCTGTTTCCGTGGATGCTGCCTGACCTGCTGAATTTTCCTAGCAACTTCGGTTGTTGTTTCAGATTTCCAGCATCTGGATTTTGTTTTTTTGTTTATTGGCACGTGGTTCTCAGCCTTTGGAGTTAATTCCACTGAGGTACAGTGGAGTCTTCACAAGCAAAATACTTGGGTTTAATTTCTGGCAGGGCGAAACATTAGAATGTCAACAAGGATAATAATACTACTACTACTACCAATAATAATCCTTACTTTTGATAGCACTTTTCATGTCTTCTAGACATCTCAAAGAGCTTCACAGAATACACTGTAAAGTGAACTGACTGTATGTTTGTGGCCGAAACACGGTAGCCAATTGCACACAGCAGTGTCCCACAAACAGTCGTGATTGTTGTTATTATTGTGGTTTTTTTGGAGGGATCATTTTTTAGGCATATTCGAACACATAAGACATGACTTGATTCCTCTGCTTTACCTCTGAAATCACAAAGCAGGCATTACTCATCGGCTGGGCTCGTTCAATGAAGAAGAGCGCAGTGCAATGAGTCACCACGTCAGGGGAGGTCAGGTATTCAGAGGTTGAAACTCGCACTGCCGGTTGCTGGCTGAGACGTGTATGCTAAGATGTCCATCATAGTGACATAAACAAAATCCAAATCTAAAATGGAGTGGGTTAAAATATCGACCACCTGACAATTGACAACAAATGTCAATCCATCAATCACTGTGCTTTTTTTTATCAATGGGCTGAGTGAATAATGACAAGGAAGTGTCTGCAATCTATGTGGACAATGAGGCTGGCTTGAGATGGACAGATACTAAATCATCTCCACGGGATATGTGACCCGGGCACTTAAGCTAGTGAAGGTCATCTGAATTATAAAGAATCTTGCTCTTTTCCCCAACCCGAAAAAAACATTTTTTAAAAAAAAATGTCTTCTTGTTGTTTTTTATTTTCCTGAGCTGCCTGGGCTGCTCTGTGGACTGTGAAAGAGGAAGCGACAAGCATTCATCTCCGATGTGGGCGACCTTTCAGTTTGTTTTTCATTCTCTCAGCACACTGTGCTTGTGCGTGCTCCAGCTTCACTGGCACAGCGCACGGAACAAAGACTTTCATTGTGTAAAACCTCACATGGCAGCTTTGCGGCAATCGTTAAAAGGTTGAGCCTTTTGCAGTGGGAAGCCGTGAAGCTGGTGTTATCTGTATTGTGTATACTACTGCTCCTGCCCGCTAACCTATTGATCCATCCACACAGCGCTCGCAGAAATACTTTCCACACACTCATTTGCAAACCCATCAATGGCAAAAGCATTTTCTCTCTCTTAACTTTTCCAATACTCACAAGTTCGCAACAACAACAACTCGGACTTATATTGTGCCCTATATAAGTGCCCTATATGCAGAGTAGCATCTCAGAGTGCTTATCTGTGGTGGATGCTGACGCCAGATTGGCTTAGATGAAGAAGAAGGTCAGCCTGGCTGCAGTGGTTGCAATCTCACCTCTGCGTCAAAAGGTTGTAGGTTCAAGCCCCATTTCGGAACTTGAACACACATAACTTAAGATGACACTGCAAGGCAGAGATGGATGGGGGGGTGGGGGGTATTTCATTGTCAGAGGTCCCGTCCTTTGGATGAGACATTAAAGTAAGATCTCGTCTGCCTGTTCATGTGGATGTGTCCTGGTGTCCTGGCCAACAAATTTTCCCAAATAAAATTGGTCATTCACTTCATGGCTATATGTTGTGCATACACTAGCTGCTGCTATTTGCTCACAAAATACACAATCACTCCACTTCAGAGTGTATCATATGTAGCACTTTCAGATGTGCTGCCGACATGATAAAGTTCAATATTAACTACAAGCATTATTATCGTTATTATTTATGGCTAAATTTACTGCCAATTCATGCATAGCAAAGTCCCACAAACAACCATGACAAATCGATTTATCTGGGGGTCTGTTGGCCAGGACACTAGAACTCTTGGCAGTGTGTTTTCAAAAAATATATATGTATAATTTTTAAAAAACAATCTTGGCCCAAAGGGTTGTGAAAATGTGGATTATTCTGCCAAGAAGGTCAGAGAGTCTGTCTGGTTGTGTCTCCAACTACTCTCTTTTCCTGTATCTGTAATGTTCTGTGCACCTCTATATGTCTCCAAAATACGTGTCAGCTTGGATGTCAGCCTGGCTCAGTTGGTAGCATTCTTGCTTCTGAGTCAGATAAGATTGTGGGCTCAAGTTGCATTTTGCAGATCATAGTCTTGGCTGATAGTGCTTTAGTTACTGGTGGAGCACTGTGACGAGGTGTTAAACCGAGGTCCTGCCTGCTGTTGAGTTGGACATCGAAAACGCCTTGGAACTATTTGAAAAGAGAAGGGAATTTCATCTGGTATGCTGGCCAAGAATTCTGAAAAAATGTTTTGGTTATTCATGGTTATTTGCGCAATATTTCTCTGTGCAAATTGGCTGCTGTATTTGCCTACAAAATACACACATTACAGTAAAATCTTGTGAAGCGCATTGAGATGTCCTCCTGACATGAAAGGCATTATATCAAATGTAAGGATTGTTATTATAGCTACTGTACTACCTCTTCCTGAGTCTGCAATGTGCTGCGTGTGTCTCGCTGTCAATGTCTCTGACAAATGTACTCTCTCTCTTCCGCTAACTGCAATGTGCCGTGGCCACTGCAGTAACTATTTCCTGGCTCTTCCACAGCACAGCCTTTGATGGGAGCTTGAGTTGTAAGGTTGTGGGAATCCTGGCAGTGAAACGAGTGTCTCTACCTCACATTGAGTCACTTGGCAACTTATCTTGACACTTTCAGACCTTCATTCATTAGCAAAGTGTTAGTGCTGCCAACAGGAAGAGCCTTCAACACATCTGCTCTCACTTGGGTACAAAAGATTGGAAAGTGGCAGCAGAGAGCAAACAACAGCCAGCTCCCTGCAGCTTGTTGGAGGAAACTGCTCCCTTGTTAGAATACGTTTTATTATTACATTGCTTGGATTTTCCTAAAATAAGCATTACTCACCTAATAATAATCCGTCCAAAAAAAACGCAGTAATAAAAAAATTGGTCATTTTCAATCCACAACTGTTTGTGGGACAATGCTGTGCACAATTGGCTGTCACATTTTCACTCATAAAATATACAGTCAATTCACTTAACAGTATATTCTGTGAAGCACTTTGAGACGTCGAGATATAGTGAAAAGCACTATATCAAATGTAAGGATTATTATTATTATTGTTGCTCTATCTGTCAAGCATTTTTAAAATCTCTCTCTACAGTACCTTTTGTAATCTAATTTAACCTTATTCTCGTGTCCTTGCCCTCCTGCTCTTACGATTCCTGAGTTTTCAACCATTATGCCACCAATCTTTAGGACTCTTTCCACAAATCCTTTAACCTTCCCTGTTTTCAAAACCAGATTAAGAAACGTATCTCTTCAATCATGTGTTTTGTCAACATGCTTATGTTAATTCCCCTCCTCTTCTCACTGCTTGCTCACTAGCTTTGAGAGAATAATCACCCCCTCACTAGCTTTGAGAGAATAATCTTATTTGAATGTCGCCACATTAGTGCAAGCTGCAGTTGTTTACTCTTTGTTGGTACCCACGAAGAATGAGAATGAAACGAAAGTGTTACCAAAGAACAACTTGTCCAATCTTTTCATGGGATTTAGCCCTGTTTACATGACGAGGAAGGGTGGCTAAAGGCTGTGAGACACCAGAACTCATTTAAGTGACAACTTGATGCTGTAATGGCAAGATAATAGGGCTGGTGTTCTGGAAAGGGATAATTCAGATATTAGATTATGAACAGTCTGATAGTATTTTAAAACCACTGTGTGTTTGTCTGTGTGTCTGTTTAAAACAAACGGACTCAGTCTGCCACAGCCTGGGGCAATGCAGTATATATCTAGAAGTGAATTGCTTTTTATGCTAAGGTGTGAATGGCTTTGAATTGAGCTGTTCGCTTGTCATTGCCTGGAAGACAATGACAACAAGTTCTTCCACTCTGCAAAGTGAATCAATCCTTTGAAGCTTTCCGGATAACACTTAGATCAAAGAATTTTGTGAGGAAATGGCCCAAACTGCTTATCTGAAGAACTGCAGGTCTGAAGGAGAATAACAACAAGAAAAAGAGAGAGAGAGACAGAGAAAGAACATCTCTGATTGTTTTCTGTGTAGAAAAACGTCTCAAGCAAAACAGACGAAGCAAAACAAATCTGACGAAGGGTTGTAGACCCGAAACGTTGACTCTTTTTCCTTTCTTCATGGATGCTGCTTGACCTGCTGAGATTACCCAGCAACTTTTGTTTTTGTTTAAACAATACAGAATTGACCGTAAAGCTTTCAGTTTTTGCTCTCTTGCCAAAATATATAGCTTTCTACTTCTAAAGTTTTGTATGCATCACAATTGATAAGATTCATCAACAGCAACAACATCAAAATTACACTTGTATAGCGCCTTTCACGTCAGGAGGACATCCCAAGGATTTGGAATTAAAAGTTTGTTCAGTACAGTAGTTAGAAAATAAATCAATAATAAATAAAGAATGTTTGCATTTGATACAATCCCGAGACGTTTCAAAGGGCCTCACAGAATATACTGTAAAGTGTATATTTTGTGGGTGAAAAGCAATGTGTGATTGCTAATATATTTTGGGGTTTAGTGCATGAAGATGAAAGAGTAATTCTGTTGGCCCACGTCAGGCTGAATATGATCTACATAATCAACACAAGCAGCGGAATAAGCTCAGGAGGATGAAGCTGGGTTCAGCTGAGATTTGTACTAATTGAGAAAGCAGTGACAGAGAGGGCACACAATAAAGATAAGCCAGACATTCGTAAATCGGTGTCAAAGTAAACAGTGTGACTTTTTCCACTGGTTATGTAATATCTACAATCAATTACAGGAAGATATGACCTTTATGGAAGATATGCTTAATGTGTTGGGACAGAGACTAGAATCAATCTCGTCTCGCGGAGGGCGATAGGATTTGGAACGCACACTGTTCTAGAGTTATAGTTGAGAAATCGAATGAGGGATTTGACAGGGAGATGCCCCCAGGTCAGGTAGATTTGGACAGGCCCTGACACAACAACAAATTGTATATTTTATAGCACTTTTCACATTGGGACACAGTTCAAGTGGCACAGGTTTAAACTCCGAGGGGAGAGTGGAAAAGTAGCAGCTCAATAACAACATGTCATACTCCTTATGCAATGCGTGTTAGAGGGTTTGCAGGCACCTGGGTTCGCCGTTGGTGTCCTCAACCCCTTTTACATGCATGTGACTCATAATCCCTCCCTGCTCTAAACCCTACCATCCTTGAGGCCACAAGCATCTTTGTTCCCTGTCCCTCCTGGACGAAGGCTTCCTTCCTTCAGTCCCAGATAGAGAGATTGAGAGAGGGGCTTTGATCACCCCTATTAAATCAGCCCAGGCTCTGCCCCACCTCCCACATACTGTACATCACAAAGGCCTTCCTCATTCCCAGTGTCCATTACTATTCTGTACCTGGGATTTCAAAACTTTCATGTTGTTAATGAGAGAATGGTAGGATTGTATTACAGTAGCCCCTGCTTTAGCGGGACAGCTCGGGAGACGATTAAATGTCCCATTTAAGCGAGGCTCCTGTTTAGGCGATGCCAAGCAGCAGGCGCATTATTCACCCAATACAAAGTTCAGTACGTGGGCACATGCATTCTACACATACGAGAATCATAACACAACACGAACAAACACGGATAAAGTACACGCGGAAATCACAAAGGAATCAACAATGTTATTTTTTCGGTATTAAAAAAACAAACCTACTGTTATTCCTTCTTTAAAGCAATACATTTTGATGAGAAAAAGGCATAACGATGAATCATTACTGCCACTTTGGCTACGTAACCAATGCATTGAAGATAAGTACAAGATACAGTTCACTTTGGATGTTAACAGGAATTTAAACAGCGATATGATCTGATCAAAATGCTAGATGCATCGTCTATAGAAATTGTGTAGGCGAAACTTCAGCTTCTTTTCTGATCTGTGTGTAAACAACAAGAATTTCATGCGTTGAAAATATGATTTTTTTAAAAAGTGGAAAGAACAAATGATGCTTGAATGAATGATAATTGCATAACTGCATAAAATATACCGTGATGCATACAAGACAATTTCAAGGAACGTATCGTCAATGCTTAAAAATTCTTTAAGCACTAACATTACGTATGGCTGGTAAGGTGTTACATAGAAGAAATATGTTACGGCAAGCGAGAATATCGGTGACTAGCAAGAAATATCTGCACAATTGGACCCATTTTGTCTCATTTTTTCAAAGTTTTGAGGGGTAGGGTAGAACTGAAAATCTGTGTTGACAACAAATGTCCCGTCAAGGCGATGTGCAGTCTCACTTATCCGATGCAAATAACACGCATAAAAACAGTCACATGGTGTTTAGTCCCAATTAAGCGATGATCCTGCTTAAGCGGTTCCCGATTACGTGGTGGCGTCTGTATAATATAATAATAATTACATCCACAAAACACAGTCACTAGACTTTACAGTGTATCATGTGAAGCGCTTTGAGACGTCTTGATGTTGTGATAAGGCACTATATTGAATGCAAGCAATTCTATTATTAGTACAGTAATATTATTATAATTTGCTCATTTGATATAACGACTTATGTCTCAAAGTGCATCACAGAATATATTCTAAAGTGAATTTACTATATATTTTGTGGAGAAAAAGCAGTATCCAATTGTGCAACACATTGTCCCACAAACTCGTGGATTGAGTGACCATTTTTTTCAGGAAGGATAAGATTTAGTGGATTGAAAAGGCCATTAAGTGCCTTCTTCATTCAAACTTCTCTATTGATCTTGTGAAGCAGGAGTATTAAAGCATTTAGTGTGGCAAATGAGGGGAGGCCATTTGCCACCATAGGCCATCGATCCAACCCAGAGCAAGCAACACAAATCTGGATCCTTCAGAACATGGTCATGCTTCACACCAGCGCAGCGGAACTCCCTTCTCACATGATGTACTTCTGGATTAGGATACCCACTGGGATCCTGGCTGGATTTCTAAAGGGATTCTAGGTTTATAACACCAAGAACACCCTGCAACTCTATATGTTGACTCGAGCGTTAGATCTACATTGAAGGGCAAATTGTCTACAAACACTCACAGCTTTTACTTTCTCTCAGCCACCCACTCACTCACCCACCCACCCACCCACTAGGGTGCATCAAACGCCCCTTCCGTCAGAGAGTTTTCTGTCCCTAGTCTAACAAGTTTCCGTTTGTGTAGAAAACACCACCAGTACAATCGTAGATAATTTGAAGCTGGTTTAGGTGGGCCACCTTGCACTTGAAATGTTTAACTGCAAGGTTGCCGAATTCGGCAGGCTTAACCCTTTAGTTACCAGCAAAATATTGTTCTATGTGATTTGTGTATAAAGCTGGTGCATTATTGCGCCTTTGGTACTGAAAGGGTTAAAAAGTAAAATACAAAACCATACCAATTAAGTCAATTAAAAGTTACTCAATTGTCAAAATATGATTTCTACACCTAATATTGATAGTTAAAAGTCATAATTAAAACTCTATATTTTAAATATGATCATTCAAAACAATATTTTTACAGAAAAATGACTAAAATGCCAGATATATAATTAGAGCCTTGAATACAGTGTTGGTGCCAAACTGATGTCTGATAATGACATTGTTCTTGCATTCCAAATAATTTCAATATTTAAAGCAATTTGCAGTCTACAATAATATAATAGGACTCAAATAAAACAATCTCACAATTGGAATTCACCTTTGTGGTTTTGTGTTTCCCATTAGTAGTACTTCAAAATATCTTCCCACAATCTTAGAATTCTTAGAAATGGGGATTTTCTATTGATTCTAAGGTCATGCAATCTAAAGAAATCCCCATTCCCCTAGAAGTGGGAATTTCCATTGCATAATTATGTTGCTAAAATTAGTCCATGAGCAAGGTGCATGTAATCTGGAGACATCTATATTTTCATCATCATCTGTGTAGCATCATTTGACTATAGTCTCAGAGATCAGTTGTAGGCTTACATTCTTTTGCACATTGGTGTATTTTATTGATCTCAACCATGGCTGATAAAGCAGAAACTGGACCTCCATCAACTCCCGAGTCAGACTCTAAAGCAAGTACAGGGATATTAATCCAACGGTTTCAGACAGCGCACTTTCGGCATTCACTCGTCATCAGTGGTACCTGAGTTCTGAAATGGTACCCATCGCTCTCTTCAGTAACAAAGTACCAACAGAACAGCGACATGCACTAGCTCTTCGTCTCCTTGCCGCAAAGCCAGATGGTGACTTTGTCACTCCAAGAGACCGTTATGGAACTGGGTTTGGAAAGCCCGAATTTCCTTCAGACATCTCAGAATCTACAACACCTGCTGACTTAGTATCCAGGGATTCATGGTTCACAATGAACATTCTAGAGATAAATCATGAGTTCCCAACTGAGCCTGTTGAAGCATGGCCAGAGTCTGCTGCCAATCAAGCCTCCCTAGCTAATGTTGATGCATTTAAAGTCATCAATGACTGTGCTGAGCGGGGATTGAAATTAAGTTCAGACGTTTTGCATCAAGAAGTGAGGGTTACTACCAAAATGTTCTTCAAGTTGTTGAAGAAGACAGGCGGTCTCTCCCAAATCTGCGAAAACGCAAGGCAAAGGCTGACAGCTAAATAAACAAAACTGAACATTGTATTGAAGGAGAACAGATCTTTTCCCACATGCATATCTCCAGATCCGACAACATCGATGTTGTCTTTATGTACAAAGTGTACCATACATGTAAGTTGACATAGATGTTAATGTAATATAGATGAAAATTGCATAAAAATGTTGGTAAAGTGGTCAAGAATCCTATCAGTTCTGCTAAACTTTTGCCATTTGTTGTTTATTTACTTCCACTTATTGATTCCATGGCAAGTAGCTATGAAAATTTTTAATATTTAAAAATTGGGTCTCTGAACCTGCTGAATTTGGCAGGTTTGCAACTCAAATATTCAAACGTCCGGTGGCCCACATAAACAAATGTGAAGTTTGCTGAAATGTTGCAGAAGTTATTTGTTTTACAAAATAGAAAATAGTTAATCTAGGGACAAGTCAAAAACAAACACTTTTAAGAATCATGAGGCATTTGATGCACCCTACCACCCACCCACCCACCCACCCACTCACCCACTCACTCACTCACTCACTCACAGTATGCCTGCTTTCATTAAACACTTTTCGGGTGATCGTTGAAACCTAGTCCTCCAATCTATCAAACGCCATATCAGCCCGCTGACCCAAGCTGTTTTATTCTAGTTCCTCGCACATGAAATAATAAAAGCTGCTTTAACAAGATAAAAAGGGCAATCAACACCTGTGGAACCATTTTTTAGTGAAAGGAAAAATGAATGAATGTTTCCCAGAGAGTAGGAGAGTAAATTGGCAGAGAAATAAAAGTGGGAATTAAAATCTTGCAACACAACCCATCAATACAGCCTGATAGGGTGAAAGGCGGATATTTTTAATTTCTTTATTCATCTCCAGGGAACAGAAATCATGCAGTATGGCTTCTGTTCGTGTTATTTACAAGCCTTTACTTTACTCTCTTGTGAATTATGGTTCTCAGCTCGATTCAGTCTCACTCACTCACTCGCTCATTCACTCACTCACTCACACACTATGTTTGCTTTCATTCCGCACATTTTGGCAATCGATAAAACCTAGACTTGATTGTTCTCCGATGTCAAGCACCGTGTCAGCCTGCTGACCTAAGGTGTATCCTTCTTGTACCTTGTCATATCCTTGCCATATAGACATCAACTGCATGTCTAACACCTAGATGATTGACTGCAGTAATATTCCCAGGACATAAATACTGTAAGTTATAGAAGCCAGTCGTTTATAAATAACTCCACAAATTGATTTCCCAATTACAATCAAATGCTGTTTTCCTTCCACCACAGAGGTTAATTTTGGTTTTACTGCAGTTGGGTGTCGATACCTCTCACAGTAATTGTGATAAAATGCTCTTATTATATACCTTTCGCACAGTCAATATTAACCAGACGTAAATATGTGATCTTTGGCAGCCTGGGTACTTGATCGCTTGGAACAGACACACAGGAATTCAACGGTACTGAAAAAGGTCAATGTAGTCCAAAATAGTAGTGTTATCCTGTCTCTCATATTCTCAACCTACTTAGTTGGTAAATAGCTATCTAATTCCCTCTTAATTTTGCTGTCAGTTTTCTACAACAACCTCCTACAACCTGGAACAAGTTGTTAAATAGAGTAACAACTTAGACCAATACATTGTTCCGGAAGGATGAAAATCTCTCTGAAGTCTGAGAGCCCCAGCTTGTCTAAGCAATGCATATAGGTCATTCCTCCAACATTAGACATTATCTTCATTGCTATGCTCTGCTTCTGGTCTGGACAACCTCCTCTCCCATGTCTCAGTGATTAAAACTGTACACATTACTATGGCTTACAGTACCATCACGCCATTCTCATCACCACCTAGTGATGAGAGAATGTTTAATCCTCTTTCTTCCATACGGGAATTGGCTAATACTGTCAGAAGTCAGGAAAAAGGGAGTTTACAAAGGAATCTGTTGGTTGAAATTCTGATGGATTTACGCTGAATGACTTGAGAGGATTTTTAAAGTAACAAAGTGAACATGGTTATGGGAAAGTTAACTTTGCCCAATTCTGGTACTTGAATAACAACAACAAAATTACATTTTATAGTGAGCAGTTGTTGAGCAGGGTTAGTGCATGAGATGGGCCAGACGGAGAGGAGTTCGGAGGACTCCAAGGCAGTGAAGAGAGTTTGAGGAGGGGATCTTCTTCCATGGGGGGTAGAAGATGGTGATAGGTTTGGGGGTAGACGGGAGAGGGTTAGAGGAGTTGAAAGAAATGAAATGGTGGTCGGAGATGGCCTTGTCAGAGATGGTGACATTCGAGACGCTGATGCCTCGGTGATCACCAGGTGAGCGGGTGGCTGTGAACATGGGTGGCGGATATGGAGGGAGAGGTTGAGAGAGGAGAGGAGGGAGGAGAATTCTGAGGAGGTGGAGCAGGAGGGGGTGAAGTGGAGGTTAAAGTCACTGAGGATGATGAGGCGATCGGAGGAGGCACAGAGGGAGGCAAAGAAAGTGGAGAGGTCAGAGGTGAAGGTTGGGGAGGGTTTTGGGGGGCGGTAAACAAGGAGGATTTTGAGGGAGAGATGGGAGGAATGGGAGAGGGTGAGGTGTTCGAAAGAGGGGAAGGAACCAGAGGAGTAGGGGATAAGGCAAGTGGCGCCCTAGAGATGAGGGCCACGCTACCGCCATGCCGGTTGAGACGAGGGATGTGGTGGGAGATGTAGCCAGGTAGTGTGGCCTGTGTGAGGGTGATCCAGGTTTCAGTGAGGTCAACGTTCTCATCGAGGATGGGATTGTTGATGGCCGGGGTCTTGTTACAGACATTGTGGAGGCCAACGCGGAGGGAGCAGTTGGCAGAGGGATGTGAGGGGGGGACAGGATTGGGCAGCAGGGGTGGAGGGGATGGAGAGGAGAGGTTAGCCCCCTGGATCTGTGTCTGACGTGGCTGGCGGCGGTGGTGATGGGGAATGGGGCAGTCGGTGTATCTGCTGCTGGACAGCCAACACCGAGTGCCATGGTGAGCCCGTGGAGGATTCCCAGGCTGGAGCAGAGGGAGGCTGTGGGAGGGTCGAGTGGGGATAGGAGGCGGGGAGGGCAGAGAGAGAGCAGGGCAGAGCGGGAGAGTTGCAGAGGAGGCTGGTGGGGGGAGGGTGTGACCTAGGCAGGGGCGGAAGTGGGCGGAAGGACAGGGTGGGAGTAGCGGATAGAGGGGTTTGGGAGGACAGACATTTAGGGTGGTGGGGGAGGCTCGGGTCGGGGCAGCAGCCAAAGTGCACATGCAGGGAGCCGAGAGCGAGGGATGAGCAGGGAGGCATCATCCCAGAGGATGTGTGGCCATGGTTAGGGGATAACTAGCCAAGTCAGCCCTACCATTGTCACCTATCCTGTATGAGGAGGGGCTAATGATCTATTGTTAGGGGTGCTAGTGTTTTAATTGCTAATGCGCTGTTAAGTGCTGACAAGGTGTTAATGCTGATGCGCTGTTAATGGTGGGTGGTGGTGGTGGTGGGAAGGGTGGGATGGGGGTGTTACGCAGGTTAGATTTTTTTGTTTGTGACTCCCCACCGACGTCACTTTTTTAGTATTCGCAAGTAGCTTTTTTACCCCAGCCCCTCAATCACCCACTCGCTCACTCCAATTCGAGGCAATGGATGGGGGAAGCAGAGGGACTATCGGATGGAGTTGCAGAGGGTAGGGGCAGAGTGGCCGACACCAGAGACCATAGAGGGGAGGGAGGAGCCAAGTTGGTAGGGGGTTAGGAGGTTGAAGAGGGTTAGGGGGAACTAGGCTATGGAGGGCCTTGAAGGTGAGGATCAGGTCTCTGGAGATGTCAGAATGAAATACTTAAAGTGCTGTTGATCATAAAACAACATGGCTGTTAATAGCTTCCGCAAAGTATCCATAGGATATATTGTGAAGTACTGTAGCATAGTGTTTAGAGCAATTACCTCGCAAGTGAGAAGACCTGGGTTTGATACCTAGGCAGGGCAAACCCTTAGACAAGTTTCCTTATTGCAAATGTGTCTGTTTAGTTAGCTAGCAGTAAATAAGATACTGGTTGTTGGTTAATTGGCTGATCACTTTTCTGGGGGTAATAATTCTTCGAACAAAAATTGCCACCCAATCCATGACTGTTTGTGGGACACTGTCGTGCCCAATTGGTTGCTGAGCTTCTCCCACAAAATATGCAGTCAATTTACTTTACAGTATATTCTGTGAAGAGCTTTGAGATAATAATAATAATGATAAACCTTGCATTTGATATGGCGCTTTTCATGTCCTCTAGACATCTCAAAACTTCACAGAATATACTGTAAAGTGAATTGATTGTATATTTGTGGGCAAAATGCTTGAATGTCTTGAAGATGTGATGAGGCGCTACATCAAATGCAAGGATCAGTATATTCTTCTTATTATTATCATCTTCAATGTGTCTCAAAGCACTTCACAGTATTTCATTGTGAACTATGGTGACTGTGTTTTTGTGGGTGAACCCAACAGTTAATTTGTGCACAGCAATGACGTCCTACAAACAGCCATGAAGTGAATGACCAATTTCAGTCGGAGGATTGTGGACCAGGACATGGGAGGGAGAAGCTCCCTCCTTGTTTCAAATAGTGTAATCAACTCAATCCTAATTATCAACTACTTTGTAGGCAGGCTCAAGATGCCGAGTGGCCTACTCCTGCTTCTACTTCTCATGTACTTATCACTGTCTGGAGAGGGAGGAAGATCCCTCAGGTACGTATGACTGCTTTCTCAATCTCTAAACTATACCTCGGTCAGCAAGCAATCAACCATTGGAAGCATTATATGCAGTGAAATAACCACTTAAACAAGAGGGTCAGAAGTCGCAAATAGACAGATGCTCCCTTGCCAATTGCATCTGCTCAGTAAATATTCAGATTGCATTGACGTTTAATTATGTTTTGACAACATGATGCACCGAAGCTAAATAATTTGCTAATTTCTTTGCTGGAGGCTTGAGAACAGCCCCACCGGGCTCTGAAAGAGGAACTTGTAACGAGACAGCTCTCCAATAAATTACCTGAGCGATCAATAAGCACTCACTGAGGCAAAAGAAGCTGGTTTGGCGTTTTATAGGAGTGACGCTGCATGAATAGTCCATTTGTCTTTGTAGAACAGATGGGAATCTTCAGCGCGCTTCACTGTAGTAAATGGAATTATATTAACCCGCTATGACATTTCTACAACCTTGTCAGTGAACCAGAATCTTCCTTCATCTTCGCGCAGAGAGCTCGGCTGGGTAACGGCACGGATGCACCCAATAATTGAAGCTGTTCAAGGTCGTGAGCAAATTGGGTTGTACACCAATTAAAGGGATACTCTTTCTGACTGCGTTTTTTTATTTAAAGGGGTAATTGCTGCCGTTATGAATTTAGCAGTTCTGTAGCGTATTGGTTAGAGCACTCAAATGCTCGAACAAATAACCTGCAGGACTCTTTAAACACTCCTGACTTCCCCGGCTTTTCAAATGGCCACTTTGCCGATCTCTCCAGCTCCATCATGTATACTATCCAGCTGATCAAAAACTCTGGCGCCTGGAAGATCACCAGCACTAAATTCCATGCCACCATCACACCAGTTCTAGCCAGGTTCCGCTGGTCACCGAATGGATCGATTACAAGATATTCATATTCGTTTTCAAAATCTTCATGCCTTGACATCTCCCTACCTCTCCAATGTACATATCAACAACCCGCGACCACATCACGCCTACCCTTGCCCGGCTCCATTGGCTACCCATTCCCCAGAGGACCAAATTCAAGATCCTGATCCTCACTTTCAAGGATTTGCCCCTCCCCTGCCCCCACACCCCCACCTCTCTGACCTGCTGTCCCCCTATGAACTTCCCCATCCACTCCGTTCAGTGGGCTCCGGTCTGCTTCATGTTCCCCACCCGACCAGCCCTACCATTGGCAGATGGGCTTTCAGTCTCTCTGCCCCACACACTGGAACTCCATCCAACAGTCCCTTCGTCTCGCTCCCTCCCTTGTCTCCTTCAAGGCCGGTCTCAAGACCCTCCTCTTCAATCATGCCTTCTGCTTCCCTCTTGCTCCCCTCCTAACTCTCTCCCACCCCTCCACTCTACCCAGCCCCTCTCTCTTGCTTGGGTCATGACCTGTCAGCACCTTGGGACTTCCTATAGGCACTCTACAAATGTAATTTTTTTTATTGTTGTTGTTGTTGTTGTCCACTATGTCTTGAAACTCTGGAACACTCTTCCTCTATCCTCTGCCTTGGCCCTTTCTTCCCATCATCAGATCATGCCTGAAGAGCTTCCTATTTGACCGTGCCTATAGTTATTTCCCCTCCATCGGCTTGGCGTTGTGCTCTGCCACCGTCAAGCGCTTTAGGATGTTATGAGGGGTGCCATATATATGCAAGTAGTTGTTGCCGTAGCATTTGTCTCATAAATGCTACAGCAATAAAATGTTCAGTTGGCAAAACCTTGGGCAAGTTTCCTTACCTCATATGTCTAATAATAATCCATTCCCCCCCCAAAACCCACAATAATAAAAATGGGTAATTTCATTCCACGACTGTTTGAGGCTCACTGCTGTGTGCAATTGTCTGCCGCATTTCACCCACAAATGTACAGTCAATTCACTTTACAGTATATTTTGTGAAGCGCTTTATGATGTTGATAAGATGTGAAAAGCACTCTATCAAATGCAAGGAATATTATTATTATTATTATTATTAATAAACAAGCATTTGATTCATAGTGAGGGCTTAGTTTCCGTACTCCTAGCAGCCGGTAAACAGGAACCTGGCTGTTAGTCGTTTGGCGGATTGCTTTCCAAAGGTAATTCCTTTAAAAAGGGATTATAATAGTATTAAATTGGTCATTCAAACCATGACTGTTTATGGAACACTGGTTTTTGCAAGTGTTTGCTGCATTTCACCTACAAAATACACAGTCAATCCACTATGGAAAACCATATGATCATCCCAGGTGCCTAGAGGATATGTTTAGGCAAACCAATGGCTTCCATGTCTATTTGTGGACCCAATAGCCATGGTTTGCAAGAGAGAGTGTCTTGTCACTCACTTGGGCCATTTTGTACTGGTGGTTTCTGAATTGCAATGTTTTGGACACTAAGTAAATATAGTACAGTGACAATGGTAGAGTCAGTGAGGAAGTCGAGAGTCAACATACATCAAATGCTTGAGAGATGTGAAAATGACATGCAAGGGCTCAAATGTCTCTCCGTATTACAATTGAACTGAATATTTGATCCATGTTTCAGCACTCCAGTGACCCCAACATTGAGAGCTTCTCATAAGCCAAATCTGCAATGTCTCACAAATTAAAATCAATCCCTTTTTGTCTTTGAAACCCCTTCCTTGTGTAATTGAATAAGAAATTGTAGACATTTGATGCATTGCCTATTTGAAGGTTCATTGACCCTCAGAGATGCACAATAGCATTCTGCATCGCATCAATAAATACTGATCATTCCACTCTTTAATGAGCTCACAATTGAAGAAGCATCGTTTCTCTGCTTGAGGCAACAAATATCTTCAAGTATCTCTGCCTTGTGTGAGATGTTCATCAGACTTCAATTATAATTCACTTAGCTAAACAACCACACTTTAAAATTTTCACTACAGGATATACTTGACCCGCAAAATTAAATATGGGAATTAATAATTATGAATTTTGTTAAAAAGTTTTATATCTAACAACCGTGAGTCTTTACTTGACTTATAGTTGACAGATCAGTTGGCTGATCTCTCTGAAAGTGAAGGTCAACACAAAGGTTGGAAAGAGAATGAGAAATCAAGGAATAAATATTGAAGGAGGGAGGTGCAGTGTGTCTAGAGAAAGAATGAGTAGGAGCAGGCAACTATGGGGTGAATCTTATTATTCTCGTGACTTGGGAGCCTAAGGCATGTCAGCCTGGCTCAGTTGCTGGCACTATCATCTCGGAATCAGAAGGTTGTGGGTTTAAACCCCACATCAGAATTTGGAACTCACAGAATCTAAACTGTAAATCCAAGGCAACAATAAATTCATACAAGATGCTGCCTCGGAGCGCTTAGACATTTGCTGTGTTGCCTGTTCAATACAATGTTGGGATCATGCTGTATTGTCAGAGATGCCATGCTTCAGTTAAAAATCTAAGTGCCTCACTTTATCCCCTGAGAAACTCCAAAATTCTACAATAGGAAGATCGTAGGGATGGGTACCTGAACATCTCAGGTAATCTGGTGTATTTTATTCTTGCTATCTGAGTAATAATAATAATAATGTGTGCATTTGAAATAGCCCCTTATCACATTTTTGAGATGCATCACCCGATACACTAATATTTGTATATTTAGGCCCGTATTCAGCTTGGACTGAAAATAAATAAATAATCACTACATTTAATTTTCGCTAATTTTCACTAAGTGGATTGACTGTGTACAATCTACACAGCCAAGTGAAATTGTCCTGTTATTATGTTTGTAATAATGGGACATTCCTGTAAAAAATGTGGAAAATGGCAAGTCCAGCTAATAAAAGGGACCCATTGTCAGGATGCTTCCACTGTAACATTCCTCTAGCGAATTTGTAGGGACGACTGTAGAAATAGTTACACATTAGGTTTAATTGGTAAGACAGCTTCCTCTGTTAAAAATCATCAAAAATTTACAAAACAAAACCCCAAAAGCAAATCTGGCCTGGTCTGTTCATGGCTCCTTCTGAATGACTGCAGTGTGCCGTGGGGAGACTGCAGTTTTAATGAGAGACTTTGAAATCAAAGCAGGAACCTTTATGGACATGCACACCCTGAGTTTAATTAAGCAACGAGAAAGGCCGAGTTCATTGTGATGAAAGTAAATATTCTATTTGAAACCAGGAGCACTCTTGGCCTCAGCGACATCAATCAATCGCACTTCTCTGCAATGAAAGCATTGTCTTGCTCAGGAATTAGCACCTTGCACTTTGGACAATGGATTTCTCTTGTACAGCTCAGGCAGAGGGTTAAAGTGTATTTTCTGACTCAACTTTTGCGATTTGTTGCAAGCTTTGTAAGTAATTGAACTCATAGGTTGTTTCTGTACTTGTCCCTATCATCAGTTCGCTTCAAGGGAGCATAAACTCAAAAGTCATGTTATTGGCTTGGCTCGATAAAAAGTCATGGAGTCAGAAGACCGTTGCCCGAAGCCTAAGTCACAATTTGAGATCCTATCCAGGCTGACTCTCCAAATACTAAGATGAGGGTTCTCCTATGCAACAACAACTACAATAAAACTTGCATTTATATAGCACCCTCCCTGTCGGACGGCGTCTCATAGTGCTTCACAGTGGCGGAGCCCGAGGCCAAGTCAGCGGGAGGAGGAAGGTGACCATAAGCGCGATTGAAGGGAAAGATCTTCAGGTGTGACCTGAAGATGGGAAAGGAAGGGGTGAGGAAGCAAAGGGGTTGAGGGAGCTTGTTCCAAAGTTTCAGGACGTAGTGGCTAAAAGCTAAGCAGTTATCAATCCGAGACACTATCCAACGTGAAGGTGCCATATAAATGTAAGTTGTTGTACAATGCAATGCTCATGTTGGTAGGAAATTGCTGGGGTAAGTGTTTGTCTACAGAAGAAGATGCCTTTGACAGTTATTACTTGTGCTGCTCTTCAATGTGATACGGTGGTATAAAAATACAAACTCTTTGCATCTGTAACATTCCTTTCATTTTCATGGTTTATTTAAGAAAAGATTCCAAACTCATTAAAAAGAAATGGTAGCACAGTAGATTTAGGTGTTGTTCTTTCTCCTCTATGACCTGTGTTTGAATCTATCAGTAATAATAATACTTATATTGGATAAAGCGCCATATCATGTCTTCGAGACGTCTCAAAGCACTTCACTGATCATTGACTATGCAATCTTCGACTCCCACTTCCCAACTAATAAGGAAATTTATTTCCATAAAGGAGTCCACAAACTAGCAAATGAAATTGGAATGTAGTTCACCGTAACTCCAATCCAGCTCATGTCACTTTTTAAATGTTACGTTTATGGTTTGCCTTTGATTCTGCAGAAAAGTATGTCTGCGGAACACAAAGCCTCCCTAACCACACACAGAGCCATTTCTCCCCACAGACACAGCCTCCCTCATACTCACGCATCCCCACACACACAACCTCCCCACCCCACAGCGCTGCCCCCCACACTTATAGCCTGAAAGTTTCCAGCTCCTAAATTAAACACTGTCAGCGCTCTGTGAATGTGAATCTCTTGAAATGATAGAATCTTCTAACATTGCATAAAACATATCAAATGATTTTTCCTCACAACATTGCATCTTCCAATTTGGTGGCCGGTCTCTATCCTATATATTTGTGACTGGTATGTATCCTATTTACAGATTTTTTAAAAACAAAAATTGATTACCGTAAATACCCGCGTATAAGGCGCACTTTTTTGCACGTCGGAAGATCTTGAAAGTTGGGGGTGCGCCCTATACGCAGGTACAAGAAATGTTGAGCCTCGGAAATACAGTAAACAGGAGGGGCGGCCGGCGCGCTGTCAGCCGGGGTTTGGTCAGTGTGTCCGGCGGGGGTTGGGGGGAGCGGGTGATAGAGCTTCGGCCTCGGCCGCCCGGACAGCGGCAGCAGCAGCGGACTTCAGTGCTGTGCCTGCTGCCTGCCTTCTGCCTAACTCAGTCTGCCTGCCTCCCTCCCTCTCCTGCCTTCCTGCCTTCCTCCCTCCCTCCCTCCCTGCCTCCCTGCCTGCCTCCCTCCCTCCCTCCCTGCCTGTCTCCCTGTCTCCCTCCCTGGCTGCCTGGCTCCCTCTCTCCCTCCCTGCCTGCCTCCCTCTCTCCCTCCCTCTCTCCCTTTCTCTCTCCTTCCCTGCCTGCCTGCCTCCCTCTCTCCCTCCCTCCCTACCTGTCTCTCCTGCCTCCCTCCCTTCTGCCAGCAATATCATCGAAAATGCTTCCGTTTTTTTTCACCAAGAAAAGGTCAAAAGTGGGGGGTGCGCCTTATACGCGAATGCGCCTTATACGCGGGTATTTACGGTATTTCCTGTACTCTATTTTCTATGTTTATGACTGGTATGTAAACTGTAGATTTTCTCAGTTCTGTGTATCTAAAAATAAATACAAAATAAACATTGGTCACTCAATCGAGAACCCTGCTGTGTGCAATTGACTGCTACGTTTCACCCACAAAATGTACAATCAATTCACTTTACAGTGGATTCTCTGAAGCGTCCTGAGAGCTCTCGATCACATAATTGGGTGCTACATCCAATGCAAGGATTATTATCTTCTTTATCTTCACTGCTCTATCTCTATGTTAGAGATATCACAGGGGGCCAAATATGAAAGGAACATCACTGACTTTCTGACAAGTGACCCATCTCTCACCTGCCATGTGACTAATGCATTTTTCCTATTTTTCTCCCAAATTTCCCAAGCAACATTTGATGTGGGACCTGGATCTTCAAAGTCCTCAAAACAGGATTCATTATAATCCTCCTCATAATGATAATCCTTGCATTTGATATAGCACCTTATCACGTCCTCCAAGGTGTCTGAGAGCTCATCACAGAATGTGCTGCAAAGTCTAATGACTGTGTATTTTGTGGGTGAAACGCATCAGCCAATTGCATTAGCATCATCATTGTGCAGCATTATCCTATAAATAGCTTTGAAGTGAATGATTGGTTTATGTGGAGGACAATGTAAATGCTCTGAGATGCTGCCTGTGTGAAGGGAGCTATAAAAATGCAAGTTGTTGTTGATCAATTTAAGTGGCGGACAATTAGTTGGGACATTGAGGAATGCTCCCTTCTCTTTCCAAATACTGTAGTATAATGGGAACTTTAATTCCCGTGAACTGCAATTTAACATTCTCATTCAAATGATGAAATGGCGGACAATGCAAGATTTCCCAGAATGTCAGCCTGGACTATGGCTCAAACTCTGAGGAGGGTCATAAACCTAGATTTTTTTTTACCCTAGAAACAGAAATACTATTAAACTAAGCCAGGCTGACACCTTATCATCGTATATAGTCTTTCCAGCAACAGCTCAACATCAATTTACGACTGCATCTCGCATGATCTTGTTTTTCTGTTCTCTCTCCAACCAGGCTGGAGTTTTGTAGTTGAAGTCATTGTCATAAATTGCCCAATTAAAATAATGATTCCTGGATGCTTCTATATTACTCCATTCCTTGTTCATTTGGTGCTGTATAAATTATTGGCTGCTTCTGCATGACATCAACTCCTGTCTGGCTCCATAGTTTACAAAGTTTATTCAGCACCTTGGGACGTCCTCCTGATGTGAAAGGCATCATATAAGTGAAACTTTGTTGTTGTTCTTCTTGATAAACACGGGGCTGCAACTTTTGTTTATCACTTACCTCTGTAGTGGGAGTTCGACAAATATAGATTAGGACCGAAAATCTATGCAATTATTCAAGACCCTCGATGAGATTGTAGAGTTCAGGAGACCTGATATCCCTGAATATTAATATTCAAATGTCTAGTGTTCAACAGCAATAATGGGGCAGAAATAAAACTCAATCCAATTATGAGTTAAGAGCAGCTGGCTCCATGTGGAGTGCTGTGTTCCCTCTTCATTTCAATGGGGCTACACTGCTAATTAGAATAATTTGTTCCTGTATAAGCTGGTCTTTTCTTTCGGTGTCATGCACATGCTGGTGGTGAGGAGGCTGGGATCATCTGTCTAGGTATGAAGAGCGGCAAATTGAGAAATGTTCACATAATGAGTGTCCCTGAGTGGTTGCTCTCAGCCTAACTCAGCTCGATTCAGTAATCTGCTCCCATGCCCCCTCTTTCTATCTCTCCACTCAACTCTGCATTCGTTTGCAGATGGGAACGATGTTGCCTTAAGATAGCTAAACACGCTTGCAGATGGCATATTGGCACAGTTGTTAGCGCTCTCACCTCTAAGTCATACCGAAGTGAAGGGCAAAATACAAATATAATTTTGTATTGTGTTGCAAATCAGAGAATTCAAGATCAAGCTCCAAGTTAGGACTTTGTGGCAGTCTAGGCTAACACACCAATAAAGTGCCACTCGACTGTTGTATTATTCAAAATGCCATCCTTCGGATGAGATATTAAACTGAGGTCACATTTGATGGAAATTTAACATCCTATTGGTCATTCCCTTCATGACTGTTTGTGAAACATTGCTATGTGCAAATTGGATGCTTCAATCACATACACAAGGCAATCACTGCAATTTCCAGTGAATCTTGAGAAGCACTTTGCAAGGAATATGAATGTGAAAAGCAAATACTATTATTATTATTATTATTTGTCCCGTGACAGTATTGCAGCAGTTCTGTATCAGCAGTAATGCAGTAAAGTCAATCCTGATGGATCATTGTTGTTATTGATTAAGAGTTAAAAGTTGATTTTCTGAAAACCAAGGTTGCTAATTGGAACATTACTTTTCCTAGCAAATTGACCAGTATGTTAACAAGAATGTGCCACATGCTATTTCCTTTATATACTGTTTGAACAGGAGGAGGGGGTGAGGCGGGGGAGAAGTTGCCCATGGGTCCATTAAAGAGGAGAGTCTTGAGGCGAGACTTCAAGGAGGCCAGGGTGGGGGGTGGGGGGGGGCGAGTTGGTTGAGAGGCCTGGTTTTAATTCCTGGCAGCGCAAAACCTTTGGCAAGTTTCCTTACTCCACATGCCTGATAATAATCTCTCAAAAATAACAGTAAAAAATTGGTCAATTCCATCCACGACTGTTTGTAGGACACTACTCTGCCCTATTGGTTGCAGCGTTTCACTCACAAATATGCAGTCAATTCACTTTACAGTATATTCTGTGAAGCTCTTTTTAGACGTCTGGAAGATGTGAAAAGCGCTATCTCAAAGCCAGGGATTATATTTGCTACTATACTATGTTCCTTTCTGTTTCATCAAACACTACAAAAGATTGGCAGAGTGAGTTTCCATAATGAGACTAGAATCCACTGCACCCCAGACTAGGTAACACTATAATTTCAGACGATCTGCTTGCTTTCTGAATCTCATTCTCGGTTTCGACCTACTGAATACAGTAATAATGCAATAATATTCTGTGCATTTGATGTAGCATTTTATCGCTTCTTCAAGATACCTCAAAATGATTCAATATACTATAAAGTGAATTAGCTGTATATTTTGTGGGTGAAACACAAAACTAGTGATTTTTTGAAGATCAGATTTTGAGATGTCCCATGCTCACTTCACTTTAAAATAATGGGTCTGATTTGCAATACATCTTATCAATTACCACATCCACGACAGTACTACTTCAGGAGGCTCCCTGCAGCTGAAGTAGCTTCAAGGAAATAATCCTAGCACAGCCCTGTAAATGAGCTGTAATCCAAGGCACAGTTGTGTAGGATGGTCACTAACTGGACAATAATAATCCTTGCATTTGGATAGTGCCATGCTGGACAATTACAATTAAAAAAAACAAGGCGTGAAAAATGCAACCGGTGATGTATTCATTAACAATGTGAACCTATTTAGCTTATTTTACCAACAGAGTGAGGCATAGTGACTGAAAGCTTGGTGACAGCTGAATGATGGAGTAGGGACTGTACCAAGCACTCTGGGACCAAACCGAAGTGAAGGGCGCTATATAATTGCAAGTTGTTGTTGTTGTACCAGGTGCGTTTCAAGATGGAAGAACAAACATAGCAGCAAGTGGTGAAGAGTTACGTCTGACAAGAGCCTCGAGGGATTTGAACATGAAGGATGGGGAGGCTGAGCGAAGATGTAGGTGATAGATTTGCGGAGCCTGGTTCAGGAAAGGATACGGACTGCAAAGTTCAGAATAGTTTGCAGCTTCTGTCAGGAGGAGCTGGTGAGTCATGCTTGGACAACGATGTGGAAGGATTTGAATGTCAGAACAAGTACTGTAGGATTGATCGCCTTGGGAACAGTGAGTCAGTGGAGCTTAGCAAGGATGGGAGTAATGGACACAAGAGTCTGGTAGGAAGGAGAATATGGACCCTGGGATCCCAGGTGAGCTTGCGGAGCTTGAGAAGTCAGTGCTAACATCAGTATTGATTACACTGCTGTGAGCAATTGGTTGCCTCATTTTGCCCACAAATATTCAGTCAATTCTCTTTACAATACATTCTGGCAAGTGCTTTGAGATGCTTACTAGACTTGAAAAGAGCTATATCAAATGCAAGGATTATTATTATTTTTGATTATCACATCAGTGAAAATTCCACATGATCCATAACCCAAGGTGTCCATTATTGTCACCTCCCAACTCCATCACAATCATTTAGCTGATAGACAATCCTGACATGTTACTGCTGGTTAAAGGGATGCTAGATTTACTCTATTTTTGTTGAGTTGTGACGGAATAGCAATTCTAATGCCAAACCATTATCATGGGAGTCAGAAGAATCAAACCTGCAAACAAGTCAATGCCAAAGTTATCAACAGGACTGAATATTCAGCAATGTGCTAATTACCATATCACATGCTGGAATTTTCAGCCCGAGGGCTGGCAGCAGTAAAGAGAATTAATTGCATTGCTAAGTGCTGCACTAACCTGACATAAGAATAATAAAGATTTCTTCTGTGCGAGTTTTAGAGCAACATTGTGACCCCATGCAATGCTGCCACAATTGCAACACATGATAAAACAGAAACATAATTTATCATTGTCTATAATAGGTAAGCGTGGACACAGGACTACAATGTGGTTAACTATCTGTATTGGCATTTGGAATGAAAGCTGACAACAAAGAGTTAATAATAATAATCCTTGCATTTGATATAGCGGGATTCACATCTTATCGACGTCTCAAATCACTTCACGGAATGTACTGTCAAGTGAATTGACTGTATAATTGTGAGCGAAACGCGGCAGCCAATTGCGCACAAGTGTCCCACAAACAGCCATGGATTGAAAATTACCAATTTATTATTGTGGGGTTTTTTTTGAGGGATTATTAGAAGGCGTGTGGAGTAAGGAAACCTGCCCAAAGTTTCGCTCTGATCTGCTTGGATTCGAGCACGGGTTTCACGCTTGTAAGGCGAGTGTTCTAACCACTGAGCTACAAGAGTTCCACAACTTTCGGAGGAACTGTTTATTGAGGATTACTCTTTTTAAATAACAAGATTCATTGCCACATGAGAAGAGGAAACGGGCCTTTATAGAAATGCAAGAGACCTGAAAAAGTATGTGGTCTTAGCCTTAAAACCGTGGTGGCAACATTGACAAACATGCAGAATTTGGAGTTTACTAAATTCTTAAAAACATCTTTCGAGTTAGCCTTAAGGATAAGAATTTTTTTAAATGGTGACGACAAAGTTCTTATGGATAAAACTGTGGAATTTGAAATTCCACACAGTTTTATCCATAAGAACTTTGTCGTCACCATTTTTAAATGGCAGCATTCCCGCAGAGCAATGTGTTTCTCAATACATGGTGAGCAAGTTGTCTTCAAGGCAGCTCAATGTGCAGTCCTCCCACCTCTGGAGTAAATAGACCGAAAACTCAGGGCCTCAATCATTAGAAAAATAATCTAATAATATTCCTGGAATTTCTGATAGTGCCTTTGTTGAGATATCTCAAAGCATTTTAATCTGTAAAGTAAATTGACTGTGGATTTTGTGGGTGAATCGCAGCAGCTAATTGAGCACAGCATTGTCCCACAAACAGGTAAGGATTGAATTGACATATATATATATTTTTGAACGTATTAAGACCCCCAGAAACTGATTCCCCCAATTGACTTCAGACCAGGTTCCCACTAACTGCTTGGAAGCAGAGGTATGTGGATTAAGGCAATTTATCTAAGGATTTGCCCCACCCAAAGTACAGGTCATCTCACTTGCGAGGCTCTAACCAATACTCTACAGGAATCCATCATTCCTGGGCTAAGGAGAGAGTGCTTTTGCCCCTCCTCAGCAGATGGAAAACACATACTCGATTCCCCAAATGGATTCTAAGCATATTTACCAGCCTCGCAAGGGATATTATGATAATACCGTGCTACCATTTGCCTCAAGGAAAAATCAAAGATGTTGGCAATTCGGGGTCTGAAAAGACATCACTTATTCCCAGGTTATGCTGCTTCCTCGTGGAATTCATAGTTGAATAAGACAAAGGAACCTTAAAGGAATCACACTTTACCAAGTATTTTAATAATAAAATTAATAATAATCCTTGCATTTAATATATCAAGTTGTTTATATGTCTCAAAGCACTTCACACTTCACTGCATTATACTATATTGTACATTTATTAAAATGATGAACTAAAAGTGAGAATTAAGCAAATTCTGTATCAATGGAAAGCCTCTACCTCTCGCCTCCATTTCTTTGCTACCAGAGTAATAATATTACACTAATTATCATTAATAAACAATAATTAACACACAAAGTAAGACGGCCGATTTGGATAATTTCAACTGTGATAAGTTATTTGATGTTTGTGCTTAAGATAATGATAGAATTTGGGAGGACAAATGTTCCAATGATAAGTAATTTTACAATGAGAAGGAATGAATTTCAGATTGTAACTTGGAGCATTGAAAACAATAATGATCTTTGCACTTGATATAGTGTCTATCATGTTGGGAGAATGTGCAATACAGCAACAACTGTGATGTGTAACTATATATTTTATAGGCAAATGGAAAGGGAGAAGTTTAGAAAACTCCCAGATGTTTGTCAAAAGAGTGGAATGAACTGCAGGAGAGGTTATTTGGGCAATACTGACAGCAATATACTGGGTTGAGTCCTACTGTGTCAGATTTGTATGACTCTGTTACTATTGAAATTCGATTTATATTATAGCAATGATGGTGAGAAAATAAGTTGCTATAGTAATGCATTCCACGCAATTCTGCATACCTCAACAGCAACTGAGAGAGCTCTCAGGTGAGTTCTCACCCCTCAAACACACAGGTGAGTGGCAGGCCTGGGAATGAGGTCTCAGTGATTGGCCCAGCCTTGTATAATAATATGATGCAAACACAGAAGGAACCCAGATCATACATACAGTGCTAGCTCACTTCAACACAGAGAAATCCCAGCACAGCAGATTGCCGCACCTGTGCTGTGTTATCTTACCCTGGAGCTATTGGCTCTTTTCCATTATCCCACTCAGACCTTCAACATTTTATTTCTTTAACCTCCATGTGTTTGTCTAATTCACTGCCAATCTGTGGCACGATTGACTCGGCTTCACCAGCCGCCACTTGCATTAACAGGTTTCCGCTTATCATCAGCTCTGTGTAAATCCTTGTTTTATGTTGCAACTATTTCCTCCTCTGTAATTGCTCTCAGTTGAGGCTGCTATAATGTGGGTAGGGTGAGCACGGGATCAGAGAAGTGCTGCAGAAGTGCATAATGGGTAATGTGAAACAAGTGTGCTCTGAAAGGGAATAGTTTCAATAGGTATAAAAACATCCAACTACTTATGCCGACGTTTTGTCTCCATCTTCACTTAATTAGACTCAATTGTGAGATTATCCTGCTATTTTTATTAATCAACATACAATGTCCCCATGTGTTAGCATTGAAATCAAGCATTTACTCTCATACACCTTTAATGTTTAATACAACATCATCCTATTAATTCCTTCAAACGTGTGACTTTTTGGGGCTTCCAAAACAATAATAAATTGGTCATTTCAATTGATGATTGTGTGTGGGACATTTCTGTGTGCAATTGGCTGCCGTGCTTTGCCCACAAAATATACAGTGAATTCACTTTACAGTATATTCTGTAAAGCGCTTTGAGACGTCTAGAAGACATACAAAGCGTTATATCAAATGCAAGGATTATTTTTATTACATAAGGAGGGTCATATTAAAAAAATGATGATCCAAGAAAGAGCTGGAACCTGAAGGGAAATGATGGCAGCATGAGACTGAGCACCAGAGAGGAGAGATGGTTTGGGGTAGCTGATTGTCAAAGCAAAGCTCTAGCCATGAGGAGCAAGCAGCCAAAGAGAAATAGATAATTGGTAGAGCAAGCTATTGGTGGTCAATGGGATGAGTTGGGAACTGTAAGGAAGAAAGGATTGTTGGGAGGAAAACGGAGAATGTGACAACCATAGAAAATAGTTGATAGCTAAGAGGAAGAGTTGGCTACTGTTGAAACCAACTGTTGGGAACCAGAGGGACAAAGAAGGTCAAAAAAATGACTGCAGATAATAATAATCATCCTTGCATTTGATGTAGCTCCTTATCACGTCTTCAAGACGTCTCAAATCCCTTCACAGAATATACCACAAAGTGAATTTACTGTATATTTTGTGGGCAATACTGGAGAGAAGAGCTAGCCAGGAAAAAGTAGTAAGCGATAACCTATTCCATAGAATCACAGAGCACAGAAGCAGGCTATGCCCATCGTGTCTGCACCAGCTCCGAAAAGAGCTGTCCAACTCAATCCCATTGGCCCGCTTCTCTCCATAGTCCTGCAATCTTGTCGTCCCCAAATACCTATTTACTTCTCTCTTAAAAGTTCATATTGAATCTTAAATCAGTGTCCTTGGATTACTGCCCCACTTGCCAGTGGAAACTGTTTTTTCTGGGTTTAACCTATCAAATCCCTTCATGATCTTGAGAACCTCTATTAAAATCCCTTCTTAATCTCTTCTCTAGGGAAAATAATCTTAGTTTCTTTAACCACTCATAATTAAGGTCCTTTATTCCTGCTACTATCCTGGTACGTGTCCTTTATACTCTCTCCAATGCCTTAACATCTTTCCTAAAGTGTGGTGCCCAGAGCTGAACAACCAAATGATGCCTAACTAGCATTTTATAAATATTCATCATCACCTCCTGACTTTTGTATTCAATGCCCCTATTTATAAACCATAATATCCCATATGCTTTTTTTTAAACAGCTTTATCTACCTTTCCTGCCACATTCAGAGATTTGCTTATTTGGTCTCTTTGTTCATTTTAAAATTGTACCATCTAGCTTCTCCTCATTCTTCCTTCCAAAATGCAACACTTCGCATTTCTCTGCATTAAACCTCATCTGCCACGTTTCTGCCCATTTTACCAATCTATCTAAGTCCTCTTGGATTCTGGTGCTATCCTCCTCACCATTTACTACTTTTCCGAGCTAAGTATCATCTGCAAATTTGGAAATTGTGCTCCCTATATCCAGGTCCTAATCATTTATATAGATCAGAAAGAGCAGTGGTCCCAACACCGACCCCTGAGGGACACCATTACACATTGAGAGATCCTAACTGTAATGCCTTTTTTTGGATTGGTTTATTTTTACAGCTGTTTATTGATCACGTGTTGCTGCTGTACAATTTCCAAGGATGACAGTCTTGTAAAAGCTCTTGACATACTTTTAAATGTCACTAAAAGTAGATTGTGTGCCATTGTTTGACTGCAATTCATTTGAAGACAGATTTTGTCTCTCTCTTTATACCTGGACGATTCCATTCCATTCTGATCGAGTATTGGAAGAACGATTCATAACTTTCAAACATAAACCTGACAGATTAAAACAACCTCCCTCTTCACCATCAAGGTCTCTTCACGCATCCTTAATGATTCTGGAAAAATGAAGCTTTCATCAAAATATACCCAAAACGATTAGAGTTAATTTTATGATTACGATTAGAGTTAATTAACATGTGGAATACATTCTGCATTTCAAAATGTATTCCATGTGTTAATTAAGACATGTTATTAAACATTAAAGAATTTAAATAACTACAATAATCCTTATATTTGATATAATGCCTTATGTATTGGGAGGATGTCTGAAAGTGTTTTTTTGACAAGATCTATTGAAAAGTATATTAACTCTGAATTTATTGATGAACACAAACATCCGTTTTAAATACCATTTCTTGGCAAACAAACTTTCTATGATAAGGAAAGACAGTAGTTTTATTTCATTTGTTTCAGCATTAGGGACATGTTGGCACAAATGTTAAAATAGCAATGCGTTTTGGAAAAGTGAGCAGATTTGGAGGCTTTTAACAATAATATAATGCTTTCATTTGATTAATCTCTTCATCACATCATTTAAACCTTTCAAAGCACTTCACAGAATACATTTGTATATTGGATTGACTGTATTTTATGGACAAAATGTAGCAGCCAAATTGTACACAACAGTGTCTCATAAACAGTCTTGCATTGATTGACAACATTTTGTTGTTTGTTTTTTGAAGGGATTATTACCCACGAAAAGTGATCCACTAATTCACTAACAACCAGGTTCCTACTTTCTGCTAGGTAAATGGAAGCTTTTGGAGAGCAAAGACTTGCTAAGATTTTGTCTCACCTTGGAATGAAACCTGAGTCCTTTCACTTGCGAGGTGAGGGCCCAACAATTATGCTATGGGACTCCAGGATTTTGCCCCTTCTGTCTTCGTCCCACCTCACATTAATGCACTCACTCATTGTGGTTCCACAGGCTCCATGATTTCCACTCACTGTCTTGTTTCTCGACCAAGAAATTCAGATACACGAGGGAGTTGGTGAGTGCTGGCAAGTCATTCGTCACTGAGAGAGATGCTATCATTGCTGAGGCTTAACCTGTCTTTGCCTGATATCACATAGTCACACCTCCCAGTCCTGTCACTGGATAGACCTCAGGAGCCGGCTGATTTAGTATTCCACTCCCTCCCTCCACCACCTCCATCTCCCTACTGAATACCAATTGCAGAAGCCATTGAAACGCAGGTTACATGAACTGAGAGGCTTTGAGTTATCTGTGTGTCTGTTGTGTGCTTCCCTCGTTCCACTCCAGCAAAGATTAGTTGCCTTTCTGCTGCTCAGTGCTTCCTCATTAACTCCTATGGGATTACTGATCACAGCAATGAATGTGATTCATTTAGAATAAAAAAACAGAAAGGCTGGAGATCCACAGCAGGTCAGTCAGTATCTGAAACAGAAAAATAGGCTAATGTTTCAGACCTGACCCTTCACAACATAATTAATTATAAGCCATTTGCTCGATCGGGAAAATGGTTGCAGATTGTCACAGAGCCTGATGATACAGTGAGCAGCCTTGTTGTAAATTCAGTGTTAATGCATGGATAAATATATAATAGGAGACACTGAAACTAGGCT
This sequence comes from Hydrolagus colliei, assembly GCA_035084275.1. Lineage (NCBI taxonomy): Eukaryota > Metazoa > Chordata > Chondrichthyes > Chimaeriformes > Chimaeridae > Hydrolagus > Hydrolagus colliei. The sequence goes on along the minus strand of CM068763.1, from coordinate 5,646,767 downwards.
TTCTCTGCTGTGTTGTCTTGCTTTCATCCCACCTAATGTACTCATTTTCCTCCTTTGCATTCTGTCGGTTTCACCCACCACCTCCAGTTTAGGACTAAAATTGCACCGAGGTAGTAGGGAACAGCCAGGAACACGGAGACATTCCTTTCCCTCTTGATGCGTGGATTCCTGGTGAGAGCACTCACCTCGGAAGAGAGAGCACCTGGCTTTGATTCCTGGGCAAGGCAAAACCTTAGGCAAGTTTCCTTACATCACACGCCTCTGTTTTCCTAGCAGCAAATAGAAACATCGTTGTTCGTTAATTGGCAGATTGCTTTCCAGGGCTGATAATCCCTTTAAACAATACATAATATAATAATAATTTGGTCACTCAATGTATGAATGTTTGTGGGACACTGCTGTGCGCAATTCGCTGTCATTTTTTGTCCACCAAATATATAGTGAATCAATGTTACAGTATATTCTGTGAATCGCTTTGAGATTTTAAGATGTCTAGAAGAGTGAAAAGTGTTATATCTAACGCAAGGTTTATTACTATAAATATACTCAGGAAGGTTCAATGTCTCAATGTGTTGCACTGGGTTGCTAGTTAGAATCATCGAAGTTTACAGCACTCAAGGCCATTTGACTCATTATCTCTGTGCTGAAAGAGCAATCAAATGGTATCAGCCTCATGTTCAGTTTCGAACACTCTTGCCTTTGAGGCTATGGGTTCAAGCCTAACATTGGGACTTGGAACGCACATAGTCTAAGCTGCAGCTCCAGTGTGGTGTTGGAAGAACAGTGTTGCATTGTCAGAGATGCTGCCATTTTGGACGCAATGTTGAACCAAGACCCTGCTGTTTGCCTGTGCCGGTGGACATTAAAGATTCCATGACCCTATTCAAAAAGCAATGGACTAACAATTCCCCAGGTAAAATTAATTAATCATGATTGTTCATCGGACACTGCTATACACAAATTGGCCACCACCAAACCTACGCGGTTACACATTTTTACAGTAAATCCTGTAAATCCAGTTATCCTCTTGAAATGAAAGGTGCTGTATGTTGTATAAAATGCAAGGATTATTATGTTATTACAGTTTAAATAATTCTTTAGAGGTAATTTCTGAATGATCAATAAAAAAGCAACTTTACATACAAGTACTGTATATATCTCAATTTATTTGAGCTTCCTAAAATAGCTACATTTTGCCAGTACACATTTGCTTCTAAGCTATCTAGCTTCAATTGAAGCCCTCTAATCACTAGCTCATTGTCCAGTGGAAATCATTGCTCCCTTATTCACTCTATTATAACCCCATGATACTTATATTGTTAAAGAGAGGGCATTCAATATCTATTTAGCCCCATGTTGGGTCTTGAACTTACAGAGTATAAGATAACACTCCAATATAGGGCAAGAATGTGTTTCAAATTATGTATCAGAATTTGCTATCCTTTGGATAAACCATTCAACTGAGGTCCCATCCGCCTGTTTAGATGGACATTAAACAACTCAGGCACTACTCAAAATAACAAAGATTCTCCCACTGTCCTGGCCAACAATACCCTGAACAAAATTGATCACTTGTTTCTTGGCTTTATGGGACACTTCTGTGGACAATTGGACTGTAGTGTTTACCTATAAATAATGCAGTCACTGCACTTTACAGTGAATGCTGTGAAGCACTTTGGGACATCCTCCTGATGTAAAAGGCACGTTAGCAAATGAAAGGACAATTATTTATTGGAGTGAATTGGACTCAGTTGAATCACCAAATATTGTGTGGAATATTCATCCTTCCTATGGTTATTCTCCAGTTCAGTTTCTTTCAACTGCGGATAGTTGTGTGCAAAGGGGAATTCAATTGTTTTCTTTAATGAAATGTATTCAGTTCTAATCAGACTAATATATTTCAAACAAACTACCTTGGTGGGAAATATTGTAGAGCTTCAATCCTTTTATCAAGTATAACAGTTTTGGAAACCAAAGCAGATAATGAATGGAGGGAAGTTAATTAACCTGGCTACACTCTAATGTTTTCTTTGTGGACTTTTCTTCAGAGAATACAGTTGCTCAGAATTTACGGCATGCAGTTCAATTGATTTTTGATAGGGTTAAGCATCCTGCACTCAAATTGAAATTAATATCAAAACTATAGTAGTTGACCAAAAATATATGGTAGCTCAGGGAAGTGATTCATCCTAGATAACAAAGAGTTACTTACATCAAATGTTACAGCACAGAAACAAGCCAATCGGTTGGTATAATACTGGTGATTGTTGTCAGAGGTAACTAACGTGATCGGGAAGATCCAATGGGAAAACACCTGAAAAGTTAAAAGCCCAGAGAGGAATTGGGAGGAACAAAAAGCATGTGTGAGGTGGGATAAGAAAAGGGAAAAAAAAGGTGGTGGACCAAGAATAAAATTGGAACCTTTTTAATTTTGAAGTAGAGTTTGTGTCTGAGGTGTTGGACAACACATTCAACCCAACTGGGAGGTAAGGTAGTGGTTGAACTTCCAGCAAGTCCTCTCTCAATCAGTTTGCCTTCAGAGAAGTTCTAACCTATATCTACATGTCTCTTTGTCCTTCAAGAAAATGGGTAGAATTCTAATAAATATCTATAGGAGCTTTTTAATCATGGGAGGGGAAGCACTGATAGAAACAAATGTCTTATTGTCCTAAACAGTGTTAAAGATTAGCCTGGAAGTTATAGGCACAGCTAGTGTAACAGTGTTGTAGCAGTTTTTCTTAAGCAGTGACTTCACTGTGTTAAAGGAAAGCCCAGAACCATGACAATACAGCGAATAATCTCATGTGAATAGACTGGGATATTGGCAGCATGATGAGTTAATTGATAATAACAAGTCAAATTATCAGGGGTTCATTGTATATTTAGAGTCATTAAAGAAATAGGGTGCAAATTGTGATAAGTTGTGTGATAATTATCATTGTTAAATGTAGTCAAATATTTTACCTGATAATTAAATACTTGGGTGGGTAAATACTTGAAACAATGTTGGGCTCGGACACCATTGGTGAATATTGCACTTGGAATGTTAGATTGCTAAATTATAGATTTTTCATATGGAAATCCAGACTAAATCAACAAGAATTCAATAAAAATGAAAGACTTCTGTATTGACAACATTTCTCAACAAGTCAGAATGGTTTAGAGGCACTACATTCTCTCTAAATAAGTCATATCTATATTTTTTCAAAAAAAATATTTTATATCCAACACATTTTTAAATGATCAAGTGGGTGAGGACAATTCAGTGGATATAATTCACTTGGGTTTCCTGAAGGTATTCACAGGGTACTGATGGGAACATGACACCTTGATACCATGATATGGAGTCCTGTAGCTCATTGGTTAGAGCACTCACCTTACGAGCGAGAAACCTGGATTCGATTCCCAGCAGAGTTAAACATTGGGCAAATTTCCCTACTCCACACGCCTGATAATAAACTCTCAAAAAAAACCAATAATAAATTGGTAATTTCAATCCACGACTGTTTGTGGGACACTGCTGTGTGCAATTGGCTGCTGTGTTTTGCCCACACATATATATATATATATATTATATATATATATATACAGTCAACCCATTTCACAGCACATTCTGTGAAGCACTTTGAGACGTCTAGAAGATGTGATAAGGTGCTATATTAAACGCAAGGATTATGAATATTATTATTGTTAGTACCTATAACGAAGGTTAAAATTGAAGGAATCATTTCCAAACTGTAGTTGCAAAATTGCTTAACCCTAGCAAGCAGATTATTGTAAATTTCCGAAAAGTTCAGTCTGGATGCAGTGACTGGCAGAGTTCTCCAGTTTTCAAACTATTTGTTAATGACTTGAAGAAGAGCAGTTATAAAGTTACAAAATATGCTGACGGTACCATGCTATAGTGGCAGGTGAATAATACAAGGAGGCTAATAGTATTAAGGAAGATCTGGACCATTAAGCAGATGGGCCCAGTAGTTGCAGCTGGAATTTAATGCAGATCAATGAATATTGGAACAGCAATCTGTAATGTGTGGGCAAACTCAGGAGGGATTATTGATTCTTCCCTGATGGTTTTCTATTCAGTGTGATGTTATTAATAAATGGAATCAACTATTAGATGGTATTTCAAGGGCATTTGACTATCAATTGAAAGAAGTTACTGAATTCTTGCATAGATTGCATTTGAATGGTGGAGATGAAAATGCATTTCACAAATTAGAAATCAGAGTACTCATTCACATCCTATTCCAGTGGCTTCCAATTTGGGAATAGAATCCTAGAATCCTACAGCACAGAAGGAGGCCATTCAGTCTAGAATTCCTGTGCCGGCTCTTTGAAAGAGCTTTTCAATTAATCCCACTCCCCTGCTCTTTCCCCATAGCTTTGCAATTTTGTAAAAATCTTTTTAAGTAAATATCCAATTACCTTTTGAAAGCTATTATTGAATCTGCCTCCATAACCTTTTCGGGCAGATCGTAGCAACTCAGTTTGTAAAATAAATTTTCATCTCCCCTGAGTCCCTTCTAGTTCTTTTATCTTAAGAGAATTTTAATTATCAACTGAACAGTCTGGCAAGGCCTCACTTTAATGTCACACCTGACAGAACTCACAACATTCCCTCTGCTCTACCCTGGAGTGTCTAGCCTGAGCTCAAAGATCTAAATGGGGCTCAATCTTCTGACTCAGTGGCAAGCGAATGAATCATGATTGTGGAACAATACTTGAAAAGAGGAGGAAAAATGATCAGAAAAATTAGGTTGGCAAAGAGAATATAAGAAAGCCATTGATCAATAGGTCTGTGGGGCGCAGAGGCCTGTTCCATTCATAAATCACGTAAAGTTCTGCTTATCCTATCAAATTCACACACTCTTTCCCAGGAGAATGTTCTATGTGGGTATTCCAGTTGACTCCAAGGTAATTAAGTTTAATAAATCTTTAATGTTGACTTGTACTTATATCTCCACTAATCAGCTCTGGCCTCTCTCTCTCTACAACCAACAGCTTCCACCCACGCAAGCGCACACAGAATAATAGAATGATTGAAATATGAAAGAGTAGAGTGAGACTATTACTCAGGGAAATGGTAAAGTATAATAAGAATCTCTGTATTTGAGAGAGTGCCTTATTTAACATCATTGAAACATCTCAAAGCTCTTGACTGTCTTGTAAGAATGTTAAAGAGAGGGCAGGAAATTTAGAGAGTTACAGTGTAATGAGAAATGAGTGGGAGATGAGAGAGAGGGGGAGCCCTGGAGAGCTGCTGAATCATTATTTTACAAGGAAAAGAATTGTGCTGAATGAGATATTCAAAAGAGAAGGAAGTTTATCCTTGCCAACAATCCCCAGTCAACAACAACAACTTGTAGTTATATAGGACCCTGCACTCTGGGCAGCATCTCAGAGCTCCAACACCATTCTCAGAGTCAGTTAAAATTGGTTATTTGTGGAGCTCCTATAGCTCAGTGGTTAGAGCACTCACCTTACAAGTGTGAGACCTGTGTTCAAATCCAGGCAGATCAGGGCAAAACCTTGGGCAAGTTTCCTTACTCCACACACATGCTTAATAATAATCCTCCGTCCCATAAAAACCACAATAATAAAAATTGGTCACTTCAATCCACGACTGTTTGTGGGACACTGCTTTGCGCAATTGGCTGCCGTGCTTTGCCAACAAATATACAGTCAATTCACTTTAAAGTATATTCTGTGAAGCGCTTTGAGATGTCGATAAGATGTGAAAAGCGTTATGTGAAAACCGGCACAGACTAGATGGGCCGAATGGCCTCCTTTTGTGCCGTAAAATTCTATGAAAAAAAATCTATATAAAAATGCAAGGATTATTCACTTTGTGAGCCATTTGTTGTATTCCAGTTTGTTGTTGTATCGTCTATAGTCACTACCCTTTACAATACATCCTGTAAAGGCTTAGATAGCCTCTTGCCATGAAATGAGCATTCATCTCACAAGCGAGAGAACCTGAGTTCGATTCCCAGTAGGGCGTAACATTTGGCCAGATTTCTTATTCCACACGCCTCTGTTCACCTAGCACTAAGCAGGTACCCAGTTAGTCGATTGGCAGATCGTTTACTGGGGCTAATAATCCCTTCAAAAAATAAATCATATAATAATATCAATTTAGTCACTCAATTTACCCACTGTTTGTGCAACAGTGCTGTGTACAATTCACTGTTGCAATTCTCCCACAAAATACAGGCAATTCACTTTGTAGTATATTGTTAGGATAATTATAATATTTATTTTACCATAAGATAAAATAGGCCAGCGAATTGTTACTTCTCTCTTCTGAAGACTCACAGCCCCAAGTGAATCCAATTATAAAGCTGTATTATTTAGTAGAGATCCTCTTCCCCAACACTGTTCTCAATGATAACATGCTCTGAGCTGTGGAGGCATTGGATATGCAAAGTGCAATACAGGTACCCTTCCCCAATTGCAGGGGATACTTCCTGTAAACCTATGTGGTTGATAAAATCGTGGTTGGAAAATAGAGGGCCCTATGGGAATAAGGGAGTAAGTTTGTGTTTCATAGAACTAAATGCAAAAAAAAACACAGTTATAACACATATGGGGATGGGGGAGTAAGTTTGGGCACATCTGCAGCAATCCGCGAGGCTGTCTGACTGACTGATCTACACACAGACAGAGAGAGATAGAGAGAGAGAGACACGGGGGGTGGGGTGGTCGGAAGACGGTCTGACTGACTGGCTGATCTACACACAGACAGAGAAGAGAGAGAGAAGGTGAGAGAGAGAAGGGGGTGTGGGGGAGAGGAGGGCTGGGGGGAAGAGAAGGTGAAATGGAGAGAAGGTGAGAGAGAGACCTTTCTAAAGTCTGAGATGCACTCACAGAGAGAGAGAGAGAGATCCCTCTTCAGCCTGAGATACAGAGAGTGAGACTTTTACAGCCTATGATACATTTACAGAGAGAGAGAGATCTGCAGATCCTAGCAGCCAATGCTCCCAAACTTATTAGCTAGGCTGCAGAGAAGCAACAATAAATTCATGTTACTGTATTTACTTTAATCCTAAGAGAGAAGCGTTGTCGCTGGTTGATTGCAACATTGCAACTGGGTCCTAGTGCTAAACGCAAGCGCGAAGCAACATCGAAGCTGGTTGATGCAACTGGATACTAGCGCTAAACGCTAGTGTTAAAACCCGTGGATAAGCAAGGGTTATAAACCGTGGTTTGCAAGGGTTTGTTGTATTTAGCAAACTGTGGATGCGTGAGTTTCATGGTTGACGAGGCCGTGGTTGGGGCAGGGTATCTGTATTTGCTAGTTAGTGAGCGACAAGCACAAATTTAGAAATTCTGGGTTTACAAATTCTGGCCCAAGATTTTACCCAGCTGGGAATTCAACGCTTGTGGTGTGAGTGCTCATGTAGCGCACTGAGTTACAAAACTCCAAGCTTGAGCCATGCAACAAGTCCAACCAAAAAACCCCACATTATTTTAAGTTTGATTGGTTTCTTTTGTCAAGATTAGTGCACTGGTTAAAACTGCTTTCAGTGACGGAACAGAGGCTGTTAGAGAGACCAATGATAACTGACCAAGGGTATTGAATTCAGGTCCAGTCGTTTAATTCCTGCTGCAAATACTTTGCTGATAATCCTTTGTTAAGTAAAATCAATTGAATTGCTACCCATTTGCCAGAAATGTAGCTGCCATTATTTGACCGTCTGAAGAGCCCTTGGCTTTAGCTTTCTGCCTTTCTTCACATCTGCAGTTGAAAAGTATAAAACATTTAGGTGTTTGTGTGAAGCAATTAGAATAATTAATTGCTATTAATAGGTCTTACTTTGTTCTCTAGTTCCATTGTGCTTTGAACTCCTCTGTGTTGCACCGCTGTGTGAGATGTTCCTACCAAGTTGTAATTCTATCCATAATACATAAAGACTTTTTTGTCAGCTTGTAAGATTAGACCAGTTCAGCCTTGTAATGACTGAAATTGGGGCAGATAACATTGTGGTGGAGGTAGCAAAATGGATTAAAGAATGCTCAGGAAATGGGAAGTAAAGGATAGGAGTTAAAGGAACCTTCTTGGGCTGACACATATGGAAACCCATCAACATGTTTAACATTATCCAGACTAAACTGAGAATTCCATGCAACCCACCCACACATGGGGATCTCAGAGATAGATTGTTGGAATGGGCACTACGCTGATCTCATACAATATGCCAAGCATTTGGTTATTTTTGTTAAAAAAGATTCCAATTATAGACATGCAGCAGCAATTGCTGTATTGCGTGAGCAGATCAACTTAGACCCGTGAATCTCCCAAAGTGGCCTGAAGTTAGCACAAGTTAATGATGCTCTTTGGCTCAATCCCTACAGAAGTTTGTTATTGTTTGAAGTTTGACATTTTAACCTTTGCCTCCTGAAATGAAAGAGACCTGCTTCCCCGTCCTCCGATTTTAATTCTCCGAACACGCAAATTCTACTGTGCAAAGCCAAACCAGCTTGCATTAGCCTCGCATGCTGAAGATTTTCCGTTCCCAAGGAAACACTAGGATATTTGGTCCTTATTATGGATTTCTGTGTTGTGACAGTTTTAAAGAAGTCACAGATGGCCATGAGGAGAGAGCTGTAAGAGTTGCTACCATTCCATTAATCACCTCAGCGATAGCAGGAATTACTTCACCGCAAAAGCTTTGAGAACAAAGCTATGAACATCCTTATCGGTACATTTGTCTTTGCCTCTAGGACTGACTCTGACAACTCGCATGGCTTCCCAAATATACTGTATAATAATAATTCTTGCATTTGATACAATGTCTTTTCACGTCTTCAAGGCATCTCAAAGATCTTCACAGAATACGCAGCAGCAATTGTGCACAGTAGTGAAAGAATTTGGTTTGAAGGAATTATTAACCTCGGGGAAAGAGATCCACCATTCAACTGACAGAGGGGCTCCCGCTTACTGTTAGGTAAATAGAAGCTTGTGGAGTAAGTAAACTTGCCCAACATTTCGACCTACTGGCGATCAAACCAAGGTTTCTTGCATGCGAGGCAAGTGCTCTAATCACTGAGCTACATTGAGCTATATACTTAATTTGCACCGCTCTGGTAATATATTTACTGAAAAGGATTCCCTTCTCTCCACCCAACCCCCTCTCCCCTCTCCCCACCCAACCTCCTCTCCCCTCTCCCCACCCAACCTCCTCTTCCCTCTCAACCCCCTACAAATTTTGTATCAATTGCCCAATTTATTTTATTAAACCTTTGGCAGAGGCTGTGAGAAACTGCTGTAAATGTGCTCAGGATTGAAAAGTCTGCCACTTTGCTAATGATGCCTGATAAGAATGAACATCCTACATGTTTATTTGTAAGTAGCTCATTTTAGTTCAGTGATTCAGTTTATTGCTCATTTGTGATTCCAGCCAAAGTCTTGTAGTACAGTATTGCTTTTTTTCTTTGAAAGCCATTTCCGTTGTTGAAATTTTTTTCCCCTTCGGTTCAATACATTGAAGTCAGTTAAACACAATGTTTATTTTTATTTTTCCTCGAATGTAATAATAATCCTTGCGTTTGATAGTGCTTTTCATGTCTTCTAGATGTCTCAAAGCACTTCACAGAATATACAGTACTGTAAAGTGAATTTGACTGCTTATTTGTGGGTGAAACGTAGCGGTTTTGCAAGAGATGACCTACCTCATTGTACTTTGGATCTTGCTTCTAAACACTAGTTAATAGGAGGAAGCGCAGTACAACACACTGGGTACCTCAGCAAGAGCTACAAATAATAATAATAATCTTTGCATTTGATATAGCGCTTTTCCATATTTGTGGATGAAATGCGGCAGCCAATTGCGCACAGCAGTTGTTTCACAAACAGTCATGGGTTGAAATGACCAATTTATTAGACTTTTTTGAGGGATTATTATCAGGCATGTGGAGTAAGGAAACCTTGCCCAAGGTTTCACCCTGACCTGCCGGAAATCAAACACAGGTCTCTCACTGGTAAGGCAAGTGCTCTAACCACTGAGCTGCACAACTCCACAAGTACTTTAAAAAATGTAATCATTTTATTATATCTCAGCCAGAGATTGCAATGTGTGTTTAAAGATGAGTCAACGACTTGTGTTTATAGAGCGAATTGAAATTTGTATAAATAGTTTCATTGGTATTATTTGTTTAATGAAATTAATTGGGTTAAAGGAATGAATGTTTAGCTTCCTGGAAGATAACCCATCAAATTGCCCATCTGCGCTCACACTCTCACTATGGATGACTTGTTAATCTCTGAAGCTGTTCTCTCATACTACAGTTGTATTGTGGATACTGGTTTAACAATGAAATCGGTTTTGAGAGTGGTACAAATTCACCCATAAAATACACAGTCACACCATTTCAAATATGGAATGGTTGAAAAGGCAAGTAGCAGGTTTCTTTAGAAATTGTGTTTGAATGAAAAACAGATAATTTCTTCAAAGTGCTTTAACCCTGGTCATCCAAACTGCATCAAAAGATTGGTTCAGATAAAGAAGACCCTTTGGGCAATTTGATCTACTTCTTCCATAATATTCATCCTATTAATTTCCCATCACAGCATTGAATAGTTTCTTGAAGGAGTCCATCATCCTGACTTCAAGCCATCTTCCCAAATCAGTGGTTCCAGTCATTCACTGTTCTGCTGCTTTTTTGCATCTGAGAATGTTTTTCTAGGCTCCTTTGGATTCAACCAATTTTTGGACATTCTTTGGTTGGGAGGTGGAATTCTCTCGCCCATGCCATTGTTGAATCTATTATGAGGTTTTGTGAATTTTACCTTTGAATAACATGTTGCTTTTTTTAACCTGTGTAATTTTGTGAGTTATTCATTCCCTCCAATTATATAATGTCTGAATTGATTGAAGTCATAAGTGTGGGTTAATGCAGATTAAGAGATACCAGAGTGTAACTAGTTGTGTGGCACTCATGTCAATGAATAGTGGACTGCCTGCATCCAAGACTGTACAAATTTAAGATTAGATGCAAAGAATTGCATTTTGTCAACTTGGCTCAGTTGGTAGATCTTTCTCTCAAGGTCAGAAGGCAGTTGCTTCCTGCCCCACTTTGAGATTTGGGTTTGTGGTCCTGGTTGAGTTCACAGTGTAGTGAGCCAATGGGGGAGAACCACTTCACTTCTGGACGTGCTTCAAATGGGTTGAATGCCTTTCTGCCTGTTCAGCTGAGTGTTAAAGATCACATATCTCTGTTCAGTGAGAGAATAGAGTTTTCCTTGGGGTCTGAGCAACAATCCTCCAGATCAATTGGTCATCCAACTCATGGATGTGAGTGGAATCTTGCTGACATTAATGCTGGCCTACAAAACCAGTGACTACACATGACTAACTGTGAAGTTCTTTGAAACATTTCAACTAGATAATAATAATAATCCTTGCATTTGATATAGCGCTTTTCACATCTTCTAGATGTCTCAAACGCTTCACAGAATATACTGTAAATTGACTGTATACTTTGTGGGTGAAACGTGGCAACCAGATAATGTTATACTGTATAAAAAAAGTAAGTTACCTGTATTTAGGTACTAGTTACTGGTACTGTCTGGCATTTTCACATCATACCAATTCAAACGTAAACATCTTTCTTATTTGAAGCTCTAACAGAATTAGACAGTTGGAAAACAACTTCATTGCAGGAAACTACATTTTTTTAATGAGGAAATTTTATGTGGAGAACGTGTAATCACTTGTTCCAGTCTTGGAACCTTGAAATTAAAATGAGTTGGGCTACTATTGTGTTCGCTTTTCCTTCTAAATTAATATTGCATTTTACTGTGAAAGCAGAAACTTATTAAAATGCGAAAGGTTTAGAAAAACTGCAAAAAGCAGTTTTATGAATCTTGCAAAATTTTGCACAATCAATAGTGTTAAGGGTAAGATCATGAGTATTTTCAAACATTCTGCCTTAAATTGAAATTCTGGTCAGTGTTAAGTGTAGGTGTCTATGGCGATGTCAGCAGCTAATGGAATTTCCCATTATAATCCTGCATAACCAAAGGCATTGTGTGTGTTACAACACACAAACAACAAACAAACAAAACTTACATTTATATAGCGTCTTTCACGTCGAGAGGACATCCCAAGGCGCTGTACAGTCAGGTAAGACAAGAGCAGGGTGGGAAGGATCAGGGCAGGATGAAGAATAGTAGGAAAAGTAACTGTATATTAGTGGGCGAAACGCCACAAGTGGAATTTCAGCCCATTTGTGTGTAAAACAGAAACGTTAAGCCAACTCAGGAGCCAACCTATAAGTTTTTTTTCCTTCTCCTTTGGTAGATCTCTTTTTAAATCTCTTTACAGAAGCAGCAGCAGCAGCAACAACAACAATTTGGATTTATATAGCACCCTTCACAGAGCTCCTGTAGCTCAATGAAGGCTCCTGTAGAGCACTTGCCTTACAAGCGTGAGACCTGTGTTCAAATCCAGGCAAATCAGGGCGAAACCTTGGGCAAGTTTCCTTACTACACATGTCTAATAATAATCCTTCCAAACAAAAACACAATAGGAAAAATTGGTCATTTCAATCCACAACCTTTTGCGAGACACTGCTGTGAGCATTTGGCTACCGTGTTTCGCCTACAAATATACAGTCAATTGACTTTACACATTCGGTGAAGTGCTTTGAGATGTCAATAAGATGTAAAAGCGCAATATCAAGTGCAAGGATTCTTATTATTTTATTCTTATTCTTTAGGGCTGAGATTACGCCAGACCTATATTACAAGTGCAAGGGGCAGGAGGGACATTTTTGTTTGTCAGGATGCTAGATTCATTTAAAACAGCTCAAAGCTGTTTTAAATTGATCTTGAATTGTATTCAAGATCAAATGGGCTGAAGAGCCTTCTACATTGGAACCTCTCTTGTGGCAGATTAAAAAATAAATATAATAATGGAAAGAGATAGGCATTGTTCAACACCTGAGTAAAATCCATGGAATCATATCTGCATAGATTTCTTATGAATCTCGTGCCTCTCAACACTTCTAATGTAACCAGAGCAGTAGGAGATAGGACTCGGACAAGATAATGAGTTCAGCACCACTCTAAGAGTGAAAAACGACCTGTCTTTTTATCCATATTGAAATCTCCCTCGGAGACCCACTATTCCATCAATACTAAAGTTCAATAGCACATTTGCAGTACTTTTGGGGGGGATGGGTAGGAGGGTGGGAATAACTGGGTGTATGACGTATATGAGAACTGAGACTGCCAGACACCTGGCTAACCAAACAATGAGATCACTGCCCAATCTAAAGGATATAGCAGTCTTGAAGGATAGCCAGCAATAATTCATTACATTAATATCTGGCTGAAGAGGCCTGAACCACGATGAGAGGCTGGGTCAACTTCATCCTTCAAGCAAAAGGATGTTAAGGTGATTGGATTGAGGTACTTAAACGAATTAAAGGAATTGACAGGTTAACGGACAATTCTTCCTTCTGTTACAAAGAGGCGACGATATTAAAACCACACCGTTAGAACTGGGTGCAGGAAGCATTCAGTCACACAAATGGTTGAGAAAATATGGAATGCTCTGCCCCAGAGAGCTAGAGCAGTGGAATCAATCAGGATGATTAAAAGAGATATTTGGATAGGAGAGAGGTTGTAAAGGGATTGAAAGATCTGCCAAGATCTAATAAATTACTGGAACATTCTCCGTCCTGGTAAATCATCATAACGTGGTGCCTAATTGTTGAAACATTTAACAGCAAAGGGTTTGTGCCCTTCAGAGAGAGGAGAGGAACTGCACTGTGAAAACCAACACATCCACATCCTTTTGCATAGTACGTTAGACAACAACACCTTGCAGTTATACAGTGCCCTTCCTGCAGAGTAGCGACTCAGAACGCTTGATAATGGTGGAGCACAATGGCAAGCAGGGAGGCAAGTAGGCGTGATGTTAGGCACAGTTGAAGAGGAAGATCTTCAGGGTCTTATATGAAGATGAGAAGGGCAAGGCAGAGTGATAAAGGAAGAGTGTTCCAGGGTTTGGGGGCATATAGGATGGAATGGCGGTTGAAGGGATATGCAGCAGGTCGGAACCAGTCAAGCAGACACAGTGGGTAGTGGTCTGGGGAGTAAGCAGGCCAGAAAGGTAGAGAGAGGTGCCAGAGCATGAATGGATATGAAAAACTAGCTTTTATTGGAACTGCTTGCAATTCCTCATGGTTTACATTGTGATTTCTGTGTCAAATTGTCATAGTGTGAGTCACACAATGTTGCAGCAAGGCAGACCTTGTGTGAACATTCTCTTTCCCTGTGATTTCATGTTGCACTCTAATTAAGGGTGTGCACACAAACAGTGAGACATTGACTTCTCGGCAAAAAAGAAACTGCCTAATTTTCTTTTGTGCACGTGTCAAATTAGCTTGAACTGCAGCAAAGGATCAACAATCTTTGGATTTATCATTCACTCTCAAATATTGTTGCTTGGTGATTCTAGTGAGCTCAGCAGTCCTGCAAGCTAAAGCATTCGCCTCACAAGCTGGAAGACCCAGGTTTGATTCCTGGGGCAGGGTGAAACCTCAGGCAAGTTTCCCTACTTCACACACCTCTGTTTACCTAGCAGTAATTCCTAATAAGAATAATAAATTGGTCACTCAATTCACGACTGTTTGTGGCACACTGCTGTGTACAACTCAATATCACGTTTTGCCAATTCACCGAAATTTACAGCCGATTCACTTGACAATATATTCTTCTGAAGCACATTGAGACATTTCAAAGACGTAATCAAGATATATGTTAAATGCAAGGATTATTATTATTATATTCTCCCTCTCCATCTCCCTATCACTCTCTAATCAATGTGTATGAAGGAAACAATTGAGCCCAACATTGACCAGTTTCTCTTGCATCTAACCAGAGCTACATACAGGTTACATAGCATACAAATACAGTCACAGTACTTTACATTAATTCTTGGGACATCCTCCCAACGTGAAAGGCACTCCACAAATGTAATTTTGTTGTTGTTGTTCATGTGTTTTGATGCTGTGATAAAGCTTTATATTAAATGCAAAGATTAACATGTATTATCGCCCTATACAGCAAGTTTTGAAAGCAGCTGACTTTTTAATGCTCCAAAATGGCTTAATGTATTCTAACAAAATCTCAATAATAATACGTACATTTCGTATCGTAGCTGAATGAAAGAGTTGCACTCAATCAGTTCCTTTTGAAGTGGAGCATCTTATGAGATCAGCAAATGTGGCAGTTAATCTGTGCCAGGAACATCCGACGCACAGCAATAAGAGGAATGATCACATTTAATGTTTGCTTGCTCCTTTGGGGGAGTTTTGATGAGAAATAAATACACCGGAAGATCTCTGAGCCCTTTTATTAAGTAGAAAGGATGGGATAATCCATGCTCACTTGAACTACCAGAATAGGTAAGTATGCCTTTGGTTTATTGTCTCATCCAAAGGCAATGCAGTGCTCTTAAAGTGTCAATCCTACATTGAGTTTGGCCCCATTAACTCCTCTCTTTTCCAGCACATAAAATCTACTCTCCACAGACTCCAACCAATATGCAGTCATGTTCCACATCTACAGTCCTACCTACACATGGAAATTCACATGTTTTGGCATGAATTGTACATCCTGTCTCCCTGGGGATATGTAACTGCTTATATACTCCCAGAATATAAGGCGCAAGTTAGCAAGGACCACAACACTATTCAAAAAGATAAAGTAGTTTCTTCTGATCAACAACCCCCCAGATAAATTGGCCATTGACTTCAAGTGCATTTAATTGGCTGCCACATTTTCTCAACAACTGATTTCACTTGGTTCTTGCCGGTGATTACTCATGTCCAGTTAATGCATGTCATCTTGTGTCAGTTGAACGATTGAATGAATTTTCTTCAAGTCAAGTAAGGAAAAATATTAATGGAAAACATAATTTCTTATTTTCTATATCCTAGTCTTCTGAGCAGTTAAAATCAAACCAATCCTTGCTTTTTTTTTTGTCCAGGAAAATTAGATTTATGAAATTGTCAAGCATGGTTGACAATCTAAAATATCATTGAATTCCCATGGGCAATATTTGAATATTGTGTTTACGCTCTGGTAGAGTTTGGCCATGTCTCAAACAATTTCTGCTTTTGCTGTTGCTTATACTGTTTTTCTAATGAATGAGACAAGTCACTGCAATATATTGCATGACATCTACTTTAAAAGCTTCTTGTACTAGAATATTTCAATGGTTTGGCTGGAGGCATTTGAAGGCGAGCTTACAATATTCTTAAAATTCAAAGACGATATGAAGTTTATTTGTCAAAATGACTTAAATCTATTGATTTCCACCAGCTATTTCCAGTCCTAAACTTCATCAGAATAGCAGACCCTACATTCTCCCCAGTATAATCTGTCAAATATTTAATTAAATATATCCAGTATCCTGACCTGTATTGCCCATACCGGTAACCTGTTCTAGCTGTCATTAAACTTCTCTGTAAAGAAGTGTTTCATGGCTTCTAGCTTGCCTGTCACAAACCACAACCTCGCCCCCTTGTCCTGCTGTGTGTATCTGAAAGATCCACCAAAGTAATTTCAATAACTATCCTTGTGTAATTTTGTAGAGAGAGGACCGTGGACCTCTTTATCTGGATGTCGTCCTAATATGATTCCCAGAGATCTCCTAAATGGATGCACCACTGGATTTCATCCTGATTCCTGCTGCCAGTGACATTCCTTGTATTAGTTAGATCAGCCTTAGCTCAGTTAGCAATGCACTCGCCTCTGAATCAGAAGGTTGTGGATTTACATCTCACATGAGGACATGGAACTCATATAGTCTAAGTTGGCACTCCAACAATAGGGGTGCATTGCTGTATGGAAGTGCTGTCTTTGGGTTATGATTTTAAATCAAGGCCTCATCTGTCTGTTCACATGGATGTTTAAAAATTCAGTGGCACTATTAGAACAGAAATATTAGAACAGGCAATATTAGTTAAAGACTCAGTTATAGCCTTAGAAAGGAACGAGGTGGAAGAAGGCCAAAAAACTGAATCTATCTGGTTAGAGATAAGGAATAAAAAAGGAGCAGTTACACTGTTACTATAGACCACCAAATAGTGGGAAGGAGATAGAAGAGCAGAGCTGCAAGCAGGTTTCGGAAGGATGCAAAGCCAATAGAGTAGTGATAATGGGAGATTTTAATTATCCCAACATCATCTGGCAGAATACTAGTGTAAAGGGCAAGGATGGAGAAGAATTCCTGAAATGTGTGCAGGACAACTTTCTTGATCAGTATGTTTCCAGTCCAACAAGGAAGGAAGCAGTGCTGGATCTAATTTGGGGAAATGCGGTGGGGCAAGTACCACAGGTTTCTATAGCTGAACACCTAGGAAATAGCGATTACAATATAATTAGATTCAGAGTAATTATGGAAAGGGATAAGGAACACTCAAAGGTAAAGACACTCAACTGGAAGAAAGCTAATTTCAGTGAGTTAAAACAGGACCTAGCCGAGGTGGACTGGAAAGAACGATTGGCAGGTAAAACAGCTAATGAGCAGTGGGCCGTCATCAAGGAAGAGATAGTTCGGGCACAGGTCAAAAACATTCCAACAAAGATAAAATGTAGGGCATCCAAACTTCCCTGGATGACTAGGGCAATTGCGGTTAAAATAAAGCAAACAAAGGAGGTTTATGACAAGTGTCAGGCCCAAGATACAGAGGTCAACCAAGCAGAATGTAGGAAGTGCAGGGGAGAACTGAAAAAGGAAATTTGAGGGGCAAAAAGACTGCATGAGAAACAATTAGCAGGTAAATTATAGTGAACCCTAAGGTATTTTACAAACATATTAAGAGTAAAAGATTGGTCAAGGGTAGTGAGAGGCCAATTAGGGACCAAGGAGAAAATCTTATTGTGGAGGCAGAGGGCATGGCTGTTCTACTGAATGAGTACTTTGCTTCTGTTTTCACAAGAGAAGAGGATGCAGCCAATGCTACAGTATTGGAGGAGAGGGTAGAAGAAACGGATAGGATTAGTATGAACAGAGAGGAAGTCTTAAAAGGTTGATGGCGCTCAAGGTAGATAAGTCACCCGATCCGGATGGGATGCATCCTAGGTTACTAAGGGAAGTACGGGAGCAAATAGCAGAGACTCTGGCCACAATCTTTCAATCTTCCTTGGACACAGGGGTGGTGCTAGAGGACTGGAAGGTTGCTAATGTTAATACCATGTAAATGGTATAGAGTACAAAAGTCAGGAAGTGCTGACTAATCTCTATAAAACTTTGGTTAGGCCTCAGCTGGAGTACTGTGTCCAATTCTGGTCACCACACTATAGAAAGGATGTTAAGGCATTGGAAAGGGTGCAACGAAGGTTTACTAGAATGGTACCAGGATTAAGGGACTTCAGTTATGGGAAAAGGCTAGATAGGCTAGCTTTATTCTCTTTGGAAAAGAGAAGGTTGAGAGGAGACCTAAAATATATCATTTATAAAATCATGAGGAGATTTGACAGGGCGAATAACTGGTGGTCTGTGACTTGTGGTCACAGATTAAAAATAGTTTCAAAACAAAGCAGAGGGGGAGCTGAGGATAATTTTTTTCACTCAGCAGGTTGTTCAAATCTGGAATACATTGCCTGAAAAGGTGGTGGAGGCCGATTCGATAACAGCTTTTAAAAGATAATTAGATCTTTATTTAGGAAGAGCAGCTCTGTTAGGTTATGGGGAGAAAGCTGGGCAGCGGGATTGAGTTGCTCTTTTCAAAGAGCCGGCACAGACTAGATGAGCCGAATGGCCTCCTTTTGTGCCGTAAAATTCTATGATTCTAAGAAAAGAGTTTCTCCCAACAATCCCCTGTGGAAAATTGATAATTCACTCCATTCCTGTTTGTGGGAAATACATATTAGCTACTGAGTTTGCCCACAATATCCAAGGAAGCACTTTCAGATGAGATTTTAATGCAAGATCCCCATCTGCCTGTTCAGGTGGACATCAAAAATCCCATCCTCGTGATGAGAACGTGCTTCAAATATAAGAATTTTTTATCAACCTGGATTAATTCTAATATTCTGTCTTGGATCAACTGGGATCCAAATGTAGCACTTACTGAACTGGGACCACAACATGCCTGCAAACACGTTCGGTAAAACTTGCCAACCTGAAGCACATTGGGACATCCTTCCAATGTGGAAGGAGCTATACAAATGTAATTTTGTTGTTGTTGTTGAAGTCACAGCTAGCGCAGTGATTTCTGCTTTGCAAATGGACTGTTTCCATTATGGTTAGTTTCACTTGTCACAAACTGAATAGTTTCTGATTTCTTTACTTTGAATTATTTTGGAAAGATTTGTGATCAGATTGATCACGTTATTCATTTTAGTCCATTAATTGACATTCATTCCCCCAAGTACCTCTCACATGTTGGAATGGAGAGCCCTGGAAGACCCAGTGACTGCAATTACTCAAAAGAAACTCTGGTTGAAAACAGACCCATTCAATTGTGCTAACCATAGGCTAAAAGTTATCCTTTGAGTCAGACAATGATCTATTTTAAATGAGAATCTACTAATCAGTTTTGAGTTCGGGATTAAATTCTTTGATGTGCCCTGAGCCTGATAGCTGACATTTTGGGCTTGTTTTCATTGATTCCTTGGAGATGCCTGATGGCATATTGAGTCACAGCGCCAAAACACTTTCATTTTCAGATGGAAAGTGAGTTGAATTGTTATTTTTGGAAAAATGTGAGGTCAGATTGATTCTGGAATGGGAAAAACAATCTGATTTAACTGGCTTGTGCAATGAATTGATCTTCATTCCATTGCTTGCTTTAATTTTCATTTTCTGTCACACTCATAGCCAACCTTCATGAATACACAAAGAGAAGCAAGTGAGGGTCTCATTTATCCACTGCTTATTTTAATGGTGTGACATTCCAACACGCATCTCTTCGCTTGATGGCTACTGTACAATTTGAATTCAATGATATTCTCTTCAATACACAAACAAAGTAGTTTCAATAGTTGAATGGTCTTGATATTGAAGTGCAGTCCCCTGGAGGGCTGTGACTATGAGTTAAAAACACAGTTGACTTGAGATACACAATTAAGATGTGGAGACTAGACATATTGAGGTTGGCATGCTCAACGAAGGATGCAAAACTGAATCCATTTGAATACATAGAGTGCACCTTGGGATACAGTTTCCACTGAAATGGGATCAACCCAATCAATGAAGGGGGTGTGAAGATAAGAATCATGAAATTTCTAACAGTTGAGAAGAGGCTTGTTCCTTGAGTGCCTATTGACTGACAGTTGAAATGCATTCCGTATCTGAAACTTCAAAGCCTTAAATAGTTGTCGATTCTGCAACGCTCGAAGGCCAGTGAGTGAGAGCTTTACAAGTTGTAGAAGGGCTCAGTAAACTTGAGCAATGCTGTTTGTGGCTCTCTGCTAAAGCCTCTCATATCCACTAAGAATTTGAATGCAAGTTTATATTAACTACACAGATAGATAAATAAATCATATGAGTAATATTGAGAGATTAAAAATGAAGCACAAATTCATGGAATAAGTAAAGTTGCTTTTTTATACACCGTGTCATGTTGAAACCCTCAAAGTGCGTCAGTGATAATTACTGTGACTGTTTTTAAACCATTTGCAAATAGCAATATCTTATATCACATATCGAATGATCAATTAATCTGGAGGATTGCAAGCCAGGACTCCTCCAAATTCAGTAGCACCCACAAATATACGTAAATTCATAGTATATTCCGTGAAGCGCTTTGAGGGGTCTAGAAGATATGAAAAGCGCTATATCAAATGGAAGGATTATCATTATTATTATTATTATTTGCAGTACAAAAAGTGAATGCTACTGTCACAATGCATAGTACTACAGCTTTTCCTAAGAGAGAATCTATCCAGTTCAGTCGGTCAGGCCTTTTAAAAATATCTTCTTACTGAAAGTACGTATCAAAACGGCAACAAAATTGCTTTGATTTTCCTCCTTTTCATAGCTTTGCATTGTAACTTCAATAGCACTGTGTGTAGGTTACAGCTGCATGATACCTGTGTCGACTGTCTACACAAATAGCAGCTGTCAGCTAGATAAATGTGTGCTGTGGGATCACTCCTCTGAACAGGTAGCACAATCCATTTATCTTATAATTAACGTGTTTTACAGTAAAATGTGATATCTAAAGCACAATGGATTTCTCTATGGTGTTCAGAACATTTCACTGCATTTTGACAAGTGCCGACAACCTCCGTTTACTTGCACTGATTTCTTAGAAAAACCTGATGTTGAGATTTTCACCAGCAGCAAATTGGGCAACTTTGCTTAAATTTAAAGTGAAGTTACATGGCTATTTGGGGGATTTGATGTGATAATTATCACCCAGTATTTTGGTCTTCGAAAACTAACTTGATGTGATAATTTCCATGTGAAATTCTGACGTTTGTAAACAGAGGTCTGGAGCTCACAGCTTTTTGCTGTGTCCGGAATCTGAAAAATTATTATGATAATAATAATCCTTGCATTTGATATAGCGCTTTTCACATCTTATCGACGTCCCAAAGCGCTTCACAGAATATACTGTAAAGTGAATTGACTGTATATATTTGTGGGCGAATCGCGGCAGCCAATTGCGCACAGCAATATCCCACACAGTCGTGGATTGAAATGACCAATTTTATTATTGTGGTTTTTTTGGAGGGATTATTGTTAAGCGTGTGGAATAAGGAAACTTGCCCAAGGTTTCGCTCTGACCTGCCTGATTTCGAACACAGGTCTCCCCAGCTTGGGCTCCCCAGCTTGCAAGACAAGTGCTCTAACCACTGAGCCACAGGAGCTCCACAATTGATATTGATCAATTTTAACTTTGAAGTTATTTTTTTCTGTAGCTGAGAGATAATCAATAACTTAGAGAAAACCAGCTTCAAGATAAGTGCTGTATTTAAGAATTTGCCAAATTCAACACAGTCTGAAATGCAACATAAATAGATCCAGATGTAATGCTCCCCTGTGAATATGATAATATTACATATGTCTTGTAAATATCAATGCCAAATGAACTGTAATGAAAACTTGGATTTACATAGTACCCTGAAGGCAAGGTATATCTCGGAGAACTGGGGAAAAAGGGGTTATTCGTCACACAAGAGAGCCTTCAGGTGTGATCTGAAGACTATTTGCGAGGCAAATATGGCCGCAATTGAATGCCATTTCAATGTGAAATTAGTTATTTCGAGTGAATGGCCAATTTTATCTGGAGGATTGTTGGCCCGGATATGCGGAGAAACTCTTCGAAAAGTGCTATGGAATCTTTAACATCCATTCGCACAGACAGACAATACCTTGGTTTAACATCTCATCTGAAGAATGGCACAAGAGCAACTTTGGACTGCCGGTCTTGGACTATGAGTTCAAAGTCCCAACGTAAAGTTTCAACCCTCATTCTTCAGGTGCAGAGATGAAGTGCCAGTTCTGCCAACTGGCAACTGGCAACTGTAGTGCCAGTGTCAGTGAGGCAGGCCCATGCCTGAGCACCTCAGAGTCACCGTACCATTCGATTGCAAAGAGACATCATTCACTGAAATAATTACATCAATGGGCAGCAACAATTGCTCCACAAAGGATAACAACTTGAACCTATTTTGTATTCAGCATCCAATACCTCTGAATATGTATAGAATTTAACTTTATAGGCCATCATTACCCAAATTACCTTAATGGTTTCAAGGGAGATTGAGTGAATGGAAACAGGTTAATGCTCCCATGTGGAATGTGCTGTTCAATGGAACTGCATTCTTCCACTGGCTTTATCTTGCATGTCAGGTTTTGGGACTCCAGTTTGCATTGATATATGCATCTGAAAACTTTGCTGGGTCTGGATAGAATGGGATGCACATTCTCTCTCCCAAGGGACATCCTTTGTCAAATTCTGTAGCATTATTACGCACAGGTTGGAAAGAGACAAGGATCGAGGGATTCCTAAAGTGTTTGTTTAGGTATAGAGAGTTTATCCAGTAAAATTGTATGTTACTGCTGAGAGCATTGACTTGCGAATTTTCATTACTTTTCCAGCTAGGACAGACTGTCTATTCTGTTAGCTTTTGGATTTGCAGTGCTAGCAATCTGTTATGTGGGCAGTGCAGGATTAGAGAAAGATATAGAAAATCCCAAGACTGGAATTAGGAACATGGAAACAGGAAAAAATCATTCAGCCCAATTGAGTTTGTTCTGTCAGTTTGTTAGATAATGGCAGATCTTATAATCTCTTACTCAGAACAAAATGTTTGGCTGACTTCAATCTGTTCCTGTCCCTAAATCCTCCGATATTCCTTCCAACCAGATATATATGCAGCTCCCTTTGAAGTAATGAAATGGTTTTAATATCTATCGCTTTTGTTGGATGTTTACACATCTCTACTGGGCAACAAACAATTCTAACCTCCAGTCCTGCTCTGGAGTCTTCATTTTAAACTTATTAAGTAGTTCAGTAACATAGGAACAGATGGAGGTCATTCAGCCCATCAAGCCTGATCTGCTATTTTATTAGATCCTGGTAGATCTTCAAATCCCATTTCCTGTCTTTCCTCTTATGCCTTAATAACTTTATTTTCTAATATTCTTACTTCATCTAGACAACACAGAATCACTCAACTTTAAAATCTATCCTGTGAAATATGTTGAGTTCTGTAGAATATTAATAAGAGCATTCGCCTAGCAAGCAAGGAGACTCTGGATCAATTCCTGGGCAGGGCAAAACCTGAGGCAAGTTTCCTTATTCCACATACCTCTGTTTAAGTAGCACTAAGTAAGAACCTGGTTGTTAATTGATTGGCAATGGCTTTCTGGGATAAATTATCAGTCCCCCACCACCTCCCCAAAAATGTGGTCACTCAGTAATTGTGGGATACTGCTGACTGCCATATTTAGTGGGCAAAACACTTTACAATAAAGCCTATGAAGTGATTTGAGATGTCTCAATGACATAATTGTGGAGCTCCTGTGGCTCAGTGGTTAGAGCACTTGTCTTGAAAGCTGGGGAGACCAAGCTGGGGAGACCTGTGTTCGAATCCAGGCAGGTCAGGGCGAAACCTTGGGCAAGTTTCCTTACTCCACACGCCTAATAATAATCCCTCCAAAAAAAACCACAATAATAAAATTGGTCATTTCAATCCACGACTGTGTGTGGGACACTACTGTGCGCAATTGGCTGCCGCGATTCGCCCACAAACATATACAGTCAATTCACTTTACAGTATATTCTGTGAAGCGCTTTGGGACGTTGATAAGATGTGGAAAGCGCTATATCAAATGCAAGGATTATTATTATTATTATTATAATACGGTGCTGAATTAAAGGCAAGGATTATTATTAGAACTTAGGGACGTCATCCCAAAGTGAAAGGCACTGTACCAAGCATAAGGATTATTATCTTTCTCCCTTATAAACATCCCAGTTAATTCCCTTATCACCGGAATGGTATTCCCTCAGTGATGGGGTCATTTTATTCTTTTCACTGCAAAATCCTTCTCTCATAACTCAAAGGGAGAGGGTTGGGGAGAAGGGGGAGGGTTGGGGAGACATTGTAAATTCCGATGGCTCTGCATTGGGCAGAACTATGAGTTTAGTTAAACATAAAAGCCTGATATACTACCCTGACATTTAACACACTCCCCTGTGAAAAACTAACTGGTGGAGAAGATCGATTTAAAAATCATTCTTCAATCTAACATTATAGTTTGTCACTGTTCATTGTGGGAGAAAGCCAATAATTACAGGAAAAAGCAAGAAAGTACATCATGCAAGAAATATCTTCCTGTCACTTTAATGGAAAGATTAAAGTTGGGGCTCAGTCACAATATTGGGAGAGGGAGACTTACAGTCAGACTTGGGAGTGTAATTGCTCCTGGGGTGAAGTCTATTTATTCTCCATCAGTGATATTCCCTATCTTGATCAACCTAGGGAAAAAAACACGAAAGATTGAAATACTATACCTTTAGTTTCTAATTATCGTCTCTATTTCAGTGTTTGGAAAAAAAAATAAACTGTGAAAACTGAGTGAATGAGCAAACGGAATGGATGCTGCTGCTGTGGTTTGATGGCACCTCTGAGCCTCAATGGTGATTGTGTGAAATGTCAATGGTTTCAAATGCAGCAAACGCAGCTGAAGTCGATTGATTGGAGATGAGCAGAGAATGCTGTTGAGAATGGCAGCTGTGGAGATTACTGTAGCTCTGAAGCCTCTCGAGGCAGTCTTTCAGTGGACGGGACAACAATACTTCAATGTTGTAGCATTGCCAGCCTCTCTGAAACTTTGCCCAGTGTGGCTCTTCCAATGTTGTCTCTCTCTGTCTCTGTCACTCAAGAAAACGCTAGTTATCTGACAGGTCATACTTCTCTCTCTTACTTATAACCTTTAACTTCTCTTCATCGCACCTGTTTAAAGTTCCCCAAATATTTGAAATAGCCCCCCAAAAATATAGGAGCGGAGAGCCAAAGAATCAGTAGTGTCTCCAGTTGTGTATTATGTCAGCACACACACATGCACTGCATGTGTTTGGAATGTGGTGTTCTCTGCATGCTCATGTTAAAACACGCAATAAGATTCGTACAAAGTTAAAAACAATGGTGTTGTTTGATGTACTTTGAGATGTTCTCCCAATGTGAAGGCAATGGATCAGTGTAAATCGCTGTTGAAGTTATTTGTGACGAAAGTGATTGTTGCTTACTTTCACCCTGGCTTTTTGTAGGATATTTTCCTTCTGATTTTAAACTCCCATCTGAAATTATTATTTCAGTTATTTCATTGTTTTTGTGCAAAACAATTGTGCAATCATTGCCTAGGGCATTCAACCACAAAACATTCAGTCACTCTTTACAGTAAATCCTGTGACTTTAGGATGTCTTCCTGACCTGAAAGAGATGTTACCAAATTTAAAGTGATTATTTATTAATAAATTGTTGTTATTT
Organism: Hydrolagus colliei; assembly: GCA_035084275.1. NCBI lineage: Eukaryota > Metazoa > Chordata > Chondrichthyes > Chimaeriformes > Chimaeridae > Hydrolagus > Hydrolagus colliei. The sequence goes on along the minus strand of CM068763.1, from coordinate 5,620,795 downwards.
GATTCTGAAATGCATTGCCTGAAAGGGTGGTGGAGGCCGATTTGATAACAACTTTTAAAAGAGAGGTGGATGTTTATTTGGGGAGGACGGGTTTGCGAGGTTATGGGGAGAAAGCTGGGGAGTGAGATTGACTTTGAATAGCCAGCATAGACTCGATGGGCTGAATGGCCTCCTTTTGTGCTGTAGAATTCTATGATTAAGACCAATCATACCCATTATGTACAATATATAATACACATACATATGTTGTGTGTATATATATCATATATACAGTGTATATGAAAAATAAGGATTATTATTATTAACCCATAATCTCTTGGTGATTCTGGCTGCCTATCTGTCTGAATATCTGTATTTTTCTGCCTGTTCTGTCTCTGTGTCTCAGGCAATCTCTCAAATGTTTCTCAATAAGCATAATTAATATTTTAGTTAAACATGAGTTGAGACTTCATGAACAGTTGTTGCCTTTAGCTTGTCTGCTTGCCTGCCGTCTGGCTGACTATGTCGCATCAAACTGAAATTAAACTGGAACCAGTTTTGACAAGCAGCACTGACTCACACTGGCTGTCAATCCAAAGTCAAAGTCACAGCTTCCACACAGAGAGAATACAGCTTAAGATGTAGAATATACATTATTGCAGGTCCAGAAACATGTCAAAGTTAGCGACGATATGTGTCTCCACATGAGCCACCCAGTCTCGTCCATTCTCCTGCTCAATCCATGTAATATTCCTTGTTTGAAATCTATCTATTTCAGTAAATCCTTCAGGGACATCCTCCAGACGTGAAAGGCGCTAAACAAGTGTAATTTTGTTTTGTTGTTATTTCTTACTTTGAAAAAAATTTATGGTTTTTGCCTCTATACTTTGTGGTAGAGAACTTCACATTCTCGTCAACCCTCGCAATAAAAAAATATTTTTGTCTAACCTCACCTTTAATTAGTTTTGTGATTGTGTTGACATCCATGTTCTCTGACTTTCTGATCGCTGATCAGTAATCTATTCTTATTTCCCCCCTGATAACAATCTTGCAGGCTTCCCTCATAAACCCTTTATCTTCTCAGCTGCTTTGAAAAATAGTCCCAGTTGCATTCTTTGTTATTCTAGTTTGTGATTCACTGCCAGAGTATTCTGTACATACCCCTCCCCCGAGCCCTGTTTTGTGGGGCACTGTTGTGCGCAATTGGCTGCCGAGTTTCAACCAACAAAAATATAGTCACCACACTTTACAGTATATTCCGTGAAGCGCTTTGGGACCTTTTGGAGATGTGCGTTATATCAAATGCAAAGATAGTTATTGTTATTTACCTCCCCCAAGAATCTGATTAGATTCCTGCCTGCAACCCACTCTCAAGCTGTTCTCCTTGAGCCTTCTCTGAGGCAGCAATACTTGTGCGCAATTTGGGTGCCGCGTTTCACCCACAAATATACAGTAAATTTTCCTACTCTTCTTCGTACTGCCCCGACCCCTCCCCCCTTGCTCTTGTCCCTACCTAACTGTACAGCGCCTTGGGACATCCTCCGGACATGAAAGGCGCTATATAAATGTAATGATTGATTGATTGTCCCAAACTCTTCCATGCATGTTCACGTAACTAACCTCTCACCCAGTGACGTGTACTCAGGAGATGTACGCTCAATATAATGGGAAATTTACAGCAGTTCAAAACAAGGAGGGTATATTAACGACTTGGACACAACCCTTCAACTAAATGTCAACTGTCTCTGTTTGACATGCTGATTGATGTGCTGTGCATTCGCAAGGATTTCTCAAACCCTTTTCCAGATTTCCAGCATCTGCATCTTTTTCTTTACTCCAGAGATAAAGAGCAACTATTACTGGGACCTTGCTTGCTGTCTGTTTCTTTCTAGCACAAGAGAAGTTCACACACAAGACCATACGAGATCTGCCAGGATGAAGAAGGCCCTTTGGTCTATCCAATTTCATCTCTCTGCAACACCCAACCTATCATACCCATGCTCCCTATCATTCCACACACCCCCATCAAGTTACATTATGAGAGACCACAAAATTTCACCTGGTGTTAGTCCTTCAGGCTATTTTTAACTACAGAAAAAACCTGGATAATTCAACATTCTGAAAGCCAGCAACTTTCTAAAACCAGCAAGATTTCACAATACAAACATCATTAATTTTTTTCCAAATCCCCCAAATTTTCTGAACAGCTGCTAGCTGTTCACGCTGGCGCTGTGGTTACCTGGTGCTGTGGGTGCTTCTCGGGCACAGTTTGGCTTCAGTGCTGTGTTGACAGCACACATGGTGTATGGGGGCAGCGATTCCCCAGACATTTCTAGGGTAGGTTCTAAATACTGGCAAACTTCAAAATCCAAGAGGTGAGTGGCGCCAACCCTGCCGGATTATCGAGATTTTACTGTAATATATACAGAGGCGCAAACATTCATAAATTCGATCCTAATCTAGAAGCTGTTTTTCCAAATTTTAATTGAGGATTAGGCAGAAACATCTCGACAAAGTTAAAAGGTGGATTTGGTATTCTCATGGGGACTCTCCAGGAACAAATGTCGTACAAAATGACATTTTATATCACATCACACGCATTTTTCATCTGATACTTTACACGCTCCCTCTGGGCGATATCATCCGCAAACATGGGGTAAATTTCCACATGTATGCGGACGACACCCAGCTGTACCTTTCTGCCTCATCCCTCAACCCCCAGACCATCGATGTTCTGACAGCATGTCTGTCCGACATCGAGTCCTGGACGAGGGACAACTTCCTGCAATTGAACGTGAGTAAGACCGAGGCCCTCCTGATCGGCTCAAGCCAGCGCCTCCGCACATCAGGCGCTGCCAGCCTCAACATCCAAGGCTGCACTCTCCACCTCACAAAGTCAATCAGGAACCTCGGCATCATGTTCGATCAAAAACTTTCCTTCCTCCCCCACATCCGTGCCTTGACCGGCACCGCTTATTTCCACCTGCGCAACATTGCCAGGCTCCGCAACTATCTTACCCCCCGCGCTGCCGAAACACTCGTGCACGCGTACATCACCTCGAGGCTGGACTACGGTAACTCTCTCCTCGTCGGCCTCCCCAGTTCCTCCATTCACAGGCTACAGGTCATCCAAAACTCTGCAGCCTGTGTACTATCCTGCACCCGCCTCCGCGACCATATAACCCCCACCCTCGCCCGTCTCCATTGGCTCCCCATCCTCCAGAGGATCGAGTTCAAGATCCTCGTCCTCACCTTCAAGGCCTTACACGGCCTTGCCCCGCCCTATTTAACCAATCTACTTTCCCCCTACAAGCCCACCCGGACCCTCCGTTCAACAGGACTTGGCCTGCTCCATGCCCCGCGCCCGAACCGCCCCACCATCGGAGGCCGACCCTTCAGTTTCTCCGCTCCCACCCTATGGAATACCATCCCCCAATCCCTCCATCTCGTTTCTTCCCTTTCCTCTTTCAAGGCCGGTTTGAAGACTTTCCTCTTCGACCGTGCCTTTTGTTCCACCCCGAATTTTTCAACCTCCCCTTCGTGTCTCACCCCTTCCCAAACACTCCCCTCTCAGCTTGGGTCACACGCCTCCTGTGCAGCGCCTTGGGACGTCCTCCCGACGTGAAAGGCGCTTTATAAATGTAATTTGTTGTTGTTGTTGTTGTTGTTATAATTGGAAAGAAGACAAGCACCACATAACAAAACACTAGCAACTGCAGAAAGCGAAACTTCAAACTGAACAATGTCTTTACATTTGATATACCTTTGTTGACGAGAGACGTCCCAAAGTGTTTCACAAGATGCAGGGTAAAATTCATTGAATGTGTAGTTTGTGGATCGGTTCTTGGAGAGAGAAAGAGATGTGTATAGGTGTGTGTCTTATTTTCCTTTCTCTCTCTGAGCTACACTGAGCGACAGTATATACCAACAATATAACGTATACCATCTAGAGGAGTAATATACACTATATATAGTATGATGACCTGATATTCACAATCGCCGGCCTCCAATTCATAGAGAGGTTCTTTACGGTAATGCCCATAAAATACACAGTCACACGATTTGATACCTGGAATGCACCGCCTGATAGGATGATGGCCTGCTAAGTAGATTCAATAATACCTTTCGAAAGGGAATTGGATATGTACAGGTACTTGAAAAGAAAAGAAAAAAAATTGCAAGGCTGTGGAGAAAGAGCAAGGGAGTGGGACTAATTGGATAGCTCTTTCAAAGAGATGATGATCTGAATAACCCCCTTCTGTGCTGTACGATTGCATGATTCTACAGTATATTATGTGAAGCACTATGAGACGTGATGAGGCACTATATCAAAGTGTGTATGGACTCCCTGTGGCACTTTTTCTTTCATACCCTGAGGTCAATGGCAACCAGAGATTACAAGCCCCATCTGATCTCTGTCATAGCACAGTTGTATTAAAGTCTCCTTTGTTTCATGAACCTGGACACGGATAGTCAGGTCATTTATCAAACATTTGTTTTCTGAAGTGTAAATATTAAAAAACATCCGATCCTCAGACAGAAAACTATCTGCTTGATGGATTCACACACTAGCTATCTTGCTGTCGGTTAATCAAAACCTTCAGAAATGTGAAGACCAGGCATCGCTTGCCAGTCGTTGACAGCTGGCGTGATGGAGCTGCTCAGGTAATGAGCTTATGTTCAGAGGACGGTCAGTCCACCAATGTCATGGCTATTCCAACATTGGGTCTAAATGCTCAATACAGGCTTTATATGACTTTCAGAATGTAATCAGCTGACTCACAATGACAGACAGTCATCATGGTGAAGGACTTGTGTAGTTATTAAATGATAAACATGTCATCTTCTGTGGCTTCAGGCACTTCAAGGTTAGCGGAATGCATTTTCTCCCCACCCCCTCAATGGATTTATTTGCTGAGGGATTTTAAAGGGGAATTGCACCCAGTTAACATTTCCTTCACAGGAAGTGTTAACAATTCCCACAGGAAATGTTCTCACAAGGAGAACATTTTACACTATCAGCAGTGCTCTGGAGTGCTAACGGACCCGCTTGTTTTAGGAACTGGACTACCAAGAATGCCACAGTCAGTTTCATCATATGTCAGACATGCGGCTAAAAAAACTAATTTGGTAGCCTAATAATCTATCAATGCTATCTCGCTCAGCTTCATCAAATACCTGACTTTTCATGACATTCAGCAAACATTTCTCTCTCCAGAAATGCGTGAGGTTTCCCCTCAACTTAAATTGCAGTGTCTGATTCGATGGCCTGCCTTGATAATTAATTCCACAGTCTATCTTTTGTGCTAAAGAGTTCCGCCTGCCTTCCCTCCTTACACAAAACACCTTCAATTTTCTCCATTGTAGTCTCGCATTTTTAAACCCTTCACTATCGTGGATTATTTTCCTGTTCTGGCTTTTTTTTAATTCCCTTCATAATCCTGAGCACGATTCACTGGATTCCTTGAAGATCCAACTTCTCCAGAATCAGAATAATGCAAGGTTTATTTTTAATCTATTTTCAATCTTTATTAATGACTTTCCCTCAATGTTGAGTACTTTCTATCAATGTGGAGATCACTGGGTAGTGAGAAACAGAGGTGATAGGGTCTAAAATGGGAGCAAATAAGTCCCAGACTACAACCTGGGAAGTTCTCCTAATGTGGAAGTCGCTATGTAAATGTAATTGTGTATTGTATTGTAAGTAGAGTAAATCAGCACAATCCAGTGTGAAACCTGAAGTGATAGTTTCATTCCAACCATTCTCCATAACCCTGTTAGTATATGTACATGTCAGTTTTTTAACTGCCCCAAAATGTGTGTGTATGTGTGTGTGTATATATATATATATATATATAGAGAGAGAGAGAGAGAGAGAGCTGTAAAGATATTGTGCTCAAGTAAGTGGTCAAGTGTTGACAGGGATCATAAAACATAATTGAATGGGGTGACTCTTAGATAGAGGAGACTGTAACCTGGGCATTGGGGGAGGAGAGAGCTGAATGATGGCTTGAGACAAGGATTCTGACAGATGCAACAACTCAGCACTTGTAACCTTAACCGTTTTAATGCATCTGGCAAAACTGTGTAGGGGATGTTCAACATGAATTATTGCAGTGCGCATGGCAGAGTGGAGCCCATGAACATTTCCTTCAGAAGAGAAAGAAAGTTACTATAAAAGGTGCACTTTGTGCCATGCGATCATTGAAGCTCCTCTGTCTCACTCACAAGGAGAACATTTTACACGTCACACCCCTCAAAATACTGCGCCAATCCACACACCGCTACTGCTCTCCAGTTAAGTGCAAAGTGGATTTACTCCACTCCAATGTAGGTGATTCTGAGCATTCAGTGTAAACTCTGAGTGCTCAGAAAATTTTTGTTTCGTCCACAAAATATACAGTCAATTCACTTTACAGTATATTCTGTGAAGCACTTTGAGACGTCAATAAGACGTGAAAAGCGCTATATCAAATGCAAGGATTATTATTATTATAAACTCAATGTTTTAGTGAAAATAAAGTGTCCGTATGTATTGAATCATTGGGATGAAGGATATGAATACCGGGAAATAAATACATTTGCTTTTTACAGCAAAGGTTAAGGTCACAATAAGTAATTTTACATTGTCCATTCAGCACTCACAGGCCAGGCTCAGCATTCAGTAGGAACCTGAGGAGACTCTGGGGTGTTATTATAATAGGAATAACTCCTGCGTTTGATATAGCAACTTATCACATCTTTGAGATACTGTATCTCAAAACCCATCACATTACATACTGTAAAGTGAATTGACTATCATTTGTGGGCAAAACACAGCAGCCAATTGTGCACAGCAAAGTCCCACAAACAGTCATGAATTGAGTGACCAAATTATTATTTTTTGGGTGGGAGCAATTATTACCCCTCGAAAATCAATTTGCCAATCGACTAACAACCGGGATCGTACCTTCTGTAAGGTAAACAGAGGCTTGTGGAGTACAGAAACTTGCTTAAGGTTTCATCCTTTGTCATATGGATAACCACAACAACCACAACTCGCATTTGCAAATCGCTCTTCATTACAGGGTGGCATTCCAGAGCACTTTCTGATTTCTGAAAGTGCCAAAGAGACAGACACCATCTCTCTTGTTTATTTTACACTTTTATTTTCTTTCGACAACGATGATCTCGAGGTTGAACAAACAGGCTCCGATGATGTCTTCCCTTTTCCAAATGCCCCAAATGAAACCCCATCGAGACTCCCGCAGGGTATGAAGTATCAGATGGAGTGAAATGTGAGGGAGCAGCTGGCGAACTGTTTCCCTTCCACTTTTCACTTACTGCTAACTCGGTCAAGTCTATTAAATACTCATTGGATTGGGGCAGCCCATGAGAGGACTGTCTCTATAAATTACTCACCACAATGTGTGGCATTACGCTGGTTGTGCACAAAAAATGCAACTTACGCGTAGTATTACCTGACCAGGGTAAGCTGCCATCTTCAATAAACTGAAACTTTCACTCGCTCGATCCGAGATCCTTTGAGTTAACTTCTTGACGGCTGATAAGTGATGGTTTGGGAGTGAGTCCCGTAGAGGGAATTGATGGCTGCCACAACTTCAACTGGTTTATCACGGTTATACTTCTAATCTCTCACAGAACATCCTCACACATTGTCACTTCAATACATTTGTATACATTGTCACAGAGCATACCTACACTCTGCCTACCTTTCAGTAGAATTTATACTAATATCATGTTGGGAGGACGTTCAAATCACTTGACAATAACAATGCTGAGCGCGTGGGAACTGAGGGGATGGGGGAGATGAAAGGTGACCGGAAGCAACGTCAAACCTTTAAAATGTACCTTGAACAAAGGGATGGAGGGAATTGGACATACTCTGGGATGGAATTTCAGTACGCAGGACAGAACAGCTGAAAGCCCGGACGCCGACAGTGGCGCAAATGGTGCGGGAAACATAAAACGGGCCAATGTTTGCTGAAGCTACCCATCACTGAATGGATTGACTTCAACATCCTCACATTTGCATTCGAATCTCTTCACTCTCTGGCACCTCTCTACCTCTCTGACCTCCTCACTCCCCAATCTCCCACCTGGCGCCTCCACTCCCCTTTTTCAAGTCCCACCTGAAAACCTTCCTCTTTGACTGTACCTACAGTCACCTTTACCTTCCCCCGACTTGGAGCCAGGCTCCGCCACTATTAAGCGCTCTGAGACGCTGCCCTGTGTGGAGGGTGCTATATATAAGTGCAAATTATTGTTGTTGTTGAGTGAACAGAGCAGCCAGTGTGGTGTAGTTAAAGCAGATCCCAGTGGTAGGGTGGGTTGAGAATATAGAGGGATCTGAAAGTGAGAAGAAGGATCTTGAAGTGACTGTATGCAAATGCCTTGCTGGTCGGACTTCCCAATTCCCCCCTCACAGGCTGCAGATAATCCAGAACTCTGCGACCAGTGTCCTCTACTGTTCCAAACTCTGTGATCCTATCTCCCCCATCCTTGCCCAACTCCATTGGCTCCCCGTTATCCAGAGGATCCAATTCAAGATCCTGGTCCTCACATTTAAAGCCCTAAACGACCTCGCCCAACCTTACACCCGTAACCTCCTATCCCCTTACCACCTGCCCTTCCCCGACCGACCCGCCCAACCATTGATGGGCAAGCCTTCAGTCACTCTGCCCCCAACCTCTGGAACTCCATCCTGAAGTCCCTCCGACTCGCCCCCTCCCTAATCTCCTTCAAGTCTTGCCTCAAGACTCTCCTCTTTGATGGACCCATTGACAACTCCTTCCCCACCCCTCCCTCCCTCCCCCACCTGTGCTCAGCTCGAATCAATAACTGTCCAGCGCCTTGGGACGTCCTCCTGATGTTAAAGGCACTATACAAATGTAATTTTAGTGTTGTTAATGTTGAATTTGAATTTCTGAAAGAGCCTTGTCACAGTAAAAACTTGTACAGAACCGTAGAACCTCTCATCCTTGTCAACATTAATGCAAGATTTCACACTGTCAATGCACATACTAACATTGTCACAGCAACACTTACACACTGTCACAGCACATAAACTGCACAGCAAAATCAGAAGTCAGGACTTGGAGCTCATAAATTAGGCTGACACTGTAGGGTAGTACATTGTCGGGTGCCTTCCTTCTGTTGATGTCAAACCGAGGTCCTGTCTGCCTTTTCAAGCAGATGGTAAAGATCCTATCTCATTTGAAGAGAGAAATAAATTTATCCTGGCATCCCAGCTATTTTGGAACAAATCGACTGCTATGTTCGCCTACAAGATAAAGCTACTATTTTACTTTTTGGGGGGAGTAAATCCTGTGAAGCCCATTGAAGAGATGAGGCTCTATATCAAATGCAAGAATTATTACACACTGTACTGTTATGGGTACCTGCCTGGCTCGGATTGCAGTGCTCTCTACTCTGAGTCAGGTTACAGGTTTCAGTCCTAGATCGAGTCTTGGAATTCATATCCTCTAGAATCTCTTAACTGTCCAGAGCCTTGGGACTTCATCCCGGCCTGAAAGATACTGTACAAACATAACATGTTGTTGTTGTTGTTGACACTCCAATACAGTGCTGGGGAAGTGCTGCAATGTTGGAGATGTCAAACCTCAGAGTCGTCTGCCTATTCCCAACAATCTCTCATATTAATTGCTGTGTTGACCTGGAAGGTACATTTCAATAGAGTGATAAGATGGTGTATCAAATGCAGTAAATGTCATCACTTTGCATTGTCACAGTACTATTGCGTGAGCAATAGTTTGGTGTGTTTTGTGACGGAATCAGTGCAGCCCAGACACCTTCATGCCTCTCCACACAAGGAACCTTGTCCCTCTCCATTTCCTGGCACCATCCATTGTACTCGTTAATCATGCATCAGGTCATGCTGGAACCATTACACTGCTGGGTAAGAGAAGGAGGGTGCTTACAAGGAGTTGTGCTGCACTGAGCGAGTGTGAATGTTGACAGACTGTCACACCAACTGCTCTGTCAAACGCACTATATGCAGTAATTACCAATGTCTAAACCCAGCAAATTTATTGATGGAGAATCAACTGAAAGCAGATTGAATAAGCAGCTTGCGGAGACTTTGCTTTGCCACTATTAGGCACATATTTTGTAGTCACTACATATTATTGTAATAATAAAACTTGCATTTGAAAAACACCTTTCATGTTGGTGGAACATCTCAAGGTGTACCTAATTTGAAAAGTAAAGTGCAGTTTCTTTGAATTTTGTAGGAGAATGTAGCTTTGCAATTGCCTCCATTATCTATAAAGCGCTCTGAGACACCGTCCGGCGTGGAGGGCGCTATATAAATCGAAGTTGTTGTTGTTGTTGTTGTTGTTTAAAACTTCAACTAAGTGAAGCCAGAGACCAGGAAGTATTTCTTTGCACAGAGGGTCAGTCACAATTAGAATTGGTTATCAGGTATGGTAATCCTGACTAGTAAATGGATTCATTTAAAGGCCTCCCGTATCCAATCCACTTCTGTGAGCTTGAGCATCGAAACATTTCTTCTTTTCCAAAGAGCAAAGCACTAGGTTACTTTACTTTCCCTTCTAGTTTAATTTCCTGATACTGTAATTGCTTGGTTCTGTCCCACCTCAAGTGAGACCTGTAGCTTAGTGGTTAGATCATTCATCTCACAAGCGAGAGGATCTGGGTTTGATTCCTGGGCAGAACTAAACATTGGGCAAGTTCCTTACTCCACCCACCTCTTTTTATGTTGGAGTAAGTAGGAACCCAGTTGTTAGTCAATTGGCAAATCGCTTTCCCAGGAGTAATAATCCCTTCAACAAAATTCAATAAAACAAATCATTTGGTCATTCAATCCACGACTGTTTATGGGACACTGCTGGACACAATTGGCTGCTGCGTTTCACCCACAAACTAAACAATCATTCAATTTATAGTATATTTAGTGAAGTGTTTTGGGACATCTTGAAGATGTGCTAAATGCAAGGATTATTTATTCATATTATACAACTGTTTTGAATATTTAGGTAAAGTTTAGAAATGTTTACGGGCTGTAGCTTGTTGATTCCCACAGGGATGGAGAATTGGAAAGGGGGGTGTGCTCATTTGGAAAATTTACTACTTTTGTTCCTCTCTGTTGATTTTACCCAGCTACTTCCATCAGCAGCTCAACGGAGATCAGTGAGAAATCACAAACACCCTCTTGAATCCTACCAACTTGTTCAGCCTACTGGTTACAGAGTAGTTTCAGCGTAGAATGGAGCCAGGTCAGGGAATAACACAGAGACATAAAGAGAAAAAAGGCGACAAGACATATTCAATAAATGAATGGATAATGGGAAATGCATCTGTAGCTTTTATTCTTAAAACCCAGATTGCTCTTGAATAATTTATTTAACAAATATTAGTATTTCTTTTGAATTGTGTCATATTCAAGTGTCAGTGAGGAAGAAAGGAATCTCAATGATTTGATTAGGAACTTCAAATAATCCCCTAACAGCTGTAGAGATGACTCGGTGTGGATGAAAAGTCTCACTGGAATGTTTTAATAATGCAACTTTATAATTAAGTTTGTTAAAGTATCTTCAATTTTATCCAATCTCATTTTCGCATTTCCCACACCATCTGGCCAAATGACCATTTATATTGAAGTTCCACGATTTGTGTCAAGTAGAGTTGAGTTATTGTTCTGTGGGATCAACACTGAGAGCTGCACTGAGATTGGCTTCAAATTATTTGCACTGAAGAACGTCGGGAGGATGTCCCAAGGTGCTGATGTTAATTCATCAGAGAACAGAAATCTTCAGTTCTTCAACCCCGATAGATGACGGGATGCCAGGATCTAATTTGCTATATTTCTAAACAGATTTCTAAATAAGAAATGTGCGGTTATCAATTTTGTAAACAACAAGTATGCTGACAATGTATCAGATCTCTAAAAGATAAACTGTTCAATGCATCATAAAGTCGATACTTAAATGTTTATTGTTAAGAAATCTCTCAAGAACTACTGTAGAAATACTGTACTCTATATACTGAACTACAAATACTACATATCCTCCATTAGTCAAAGAAGACAACTTTACCTCTCTGGTCTGAACGGACTGAATCATATCTAAGGAGAGAGGTGTTGAAGTCCGCTGGTCAATATAACATGTCCTCATGATAATAATAATCCTTCATTTGGGACGTGTGTGCATGCCACCGCCAGGAAGGTGGAAGGCGAACTAGATGGAACTTGGTCTTTTCTCGTCTAGTATTTATTTTGCTGTTATTTGATATAGCGCCTTATCATGTCTTCGAGACGTATCGAAGCACTTCAGAGAATATACTGTAAAGTGAATTGACTACGTTCTGTGGGGGCGGAAAGTATTTTAACCACTGAGCTACTGGACTACAGGTTATAATACATCAACAAGGAGGTCACCATTAGCACGGTTGAAGAGGAAGACCTAACCTAATGAGTGTGAGAATTCCAAAGTTTTGGGGGCACAGTAGCTGAAAGCATTGCCTCTGATGGTGGAGCAGAGAAGTTTTCAATGGGTGAGTACATGCATTTTGAATTAACTTCATGCTTATTGGAACTGGGGAAACCGATACGGGAGGAGGTATTGGAATGGACATAACATATCATTTTAAGGACACACTGTCAAAGTTAGAAACTTGAAATTGTACTCCAGAACTGCAAGAGGTGAAAAAAACATGGAATTTACATGTAAAAAGATAGGAGAAACTGAATAAGGAAATCACTGGGCTCCAACTGGTTTGTCCATTTTTACATGGTATAATAATCCTTGATATAGTGCCTTATCATGCCTTCCAGACATCTCAAAACGTTTCACAGAATGTACTGCAAAGTGAAACGACTGTATATTTGCTGGTGAAATGCAGCAGCCTATTGCACACAGCAGTATCCCACAAACAGCCGTGGATTGAAGTGACCCAATTAAGTATTGATTTTGTTTCTTGAGGGATTATTATCAGGTGTGTGGAGTAACAAAACTGACCGAAGGTTTCACTCTGCCGGAAATCGAACTCAGGTCTCTCGCTTGTGACGCGAGTGCTCTAACCGCTGAGTTACAAGACTTTATTTGTTTCTTTGGCTCAAATCCTGCCCTCCCCAATCTGCAAAGGAATTTCCAAAATTAAGAATCTAAGTGTGCTGCTGATATGAAGCCATCTACTTCCGAGAGTGTGCCACATGTATAACATAGCTGTCTGTTTCTGTCTCCTACTCTACCATGATGCATGTTGCATATCTGATCCCCTCGGTACAGAAAACAACACAGCAGTTTCTCTTGTCTGTGGAGGATTGAGAAGAGGAATGAATGAAAAACAGCTCTGTGATTCATGGTAGTGTAGCAGGATGAATAAACAAACATTAATCACTTGGAACCTAATTGTGTTGATGGTGAGTGAGGCTGGGGAATTGACAAGATAAAACAGCTTAATGAACAACAGACAGCAATATGAGCAACAGAAATCCGGATGAGGAAGATACTGGGGGCAAGTAATCTTTTTTAAGACTGTCATGTTTTAATTTTCTTTGAGTTGAATTTCAACATGATTTTCCTTCTTAACAATTGTGGCTTTTATCAAACTATGGAATCTCTGGATTATTTAGTTTTTGTAACTTATTTATTTGCATCGTTTTTAATGTTCCTAGGCCTGAAATAATAATAATTATGACACTGAACTTTGCATTTGATAATGTTTTTTGTACTGAAAGGAAATATCAAAGATGTATATATCGGTTATATCCGATATAATTTTCATATCGATATGCCAATATTGGAATTTAAAATATATCGAAAAATTAGATATGTAAAAAAAAATCAATATATCGCAAATAACGGTATATCGTGTCCAGCGATATATCGATATATCGGTATAATGCAGACTTTTTCAACTTACCTTGTCGATATCCGAATGCGCACGCACACTGGAATGCGCACGCATGCGCAGGACAAAAAAACCTTGCAATATCGATATATAGGCGATATCGATATATCGGTATATATTGATATGGGCAAACCGGTATATCAATATCGGAAAATTTTGATATCAACGGACCCTAGTAGATAGCCTATTCGCCCACAGCAATGCCCCATGAACTGAATGACTAATTTTATCTGGGGGATTGTTGGTGGAGTCTTGTAGCTCAGCGGTTAGAGCACTCGCCTAACAAACAAGAGACCTGGGTTCAGTTCCAGGCAGGGTGAAACCTTGGGCAAGTTTCTTTACTCCACACGCCTAATAGTAATCCCTCAAAAAAAAATTATCATTTCAATCCACGACTGTTTGTGGAACACTGCTATGTGCAATTGGCTGTTGTGTTTTGCCCACATATATACAGTCAATTCACTTTACATTATATCCTGCGAAGTGCTTTGAGACATCTAGATGACGTGAAAAGCGCTTTATTAAATGCAATGATTATTATTATAATACTGGGAAAAATATCCCTCACTTTATGAATAGTTCAATGGGATCATCACCACCTGAACAGGAAGGTGGGATCTTGCTTGAACATCTAGCTGAAGGTTGGTACCTCATTGGATTGTCAGCCTAGACTATCCTGATGTGGACTTGTACCTACACACGTTTGACTCAGAGAAGAGCATTCTACTGACTGAAGCATGTTAACACTTAACTAGTTATCTACAAGGACCATCAGGCTAGCCCAGAGGCTAAGATGTTTTCATAAAAGTTAACATTGTCCAGAAATGTCAAAAATTCACATTTCACTACTAATTTGAAATGTAAGAATTATCTGGATTTTTCTGTAAGATTTGATCAAAACAAAAACAACTAAATTACATTTATATAGCGCCTTTCATGTCAGGAACAAGGTAGTGTGTTCATGTCTTCAAAGCCTGCTTCTGTACAGTTTGTGCTATCAAGCTAAACAATAATGCAGATCATCGATGGACATTTCATCGATACTGCAAGGCTTGCGGTTTCCATTCACTGGGTAAATTACTTGTACTATCTATAAATGGATTAATTGTGTTGAAGAATCACATCAAATTGAAGCATGATTAGATGTGATTTTCTTTATGTTGTGCATGTTATTTGGGGGACGCAGTCTCTTTGCAATCAAGTATAAAAGATCACAATATTGATTCAGATGGCGAAGGCCCTTGATTTCTTCCTTCCAGAATGCTTACCCTCCCATCCTCCCATCACAGTATCAAGCTATTTCTTAATTAACCCATCTTACTTCAACTACAAACATCGCATTGATATGGTATGTTATCACGTCAAAACAGAGTATTTTGTATAGTTTCTGTTCCTAGCATACCTGTAGCTCAGTGGTTAGAGCAATTGCCTTGCAAGTGAGAGACCTGTGTTCAATTCCAGGCAGGGTGAAACCTTGGGCAAGTTTCCTTACTCAACATACATGATAATCCACATAAGGGTGTCCACAAAGTCCTGTTCCAAAATAGTAATGTGAGACTATTGAGGAGCTGAAACAAGCACTCAGAGATGTATTTTGCCTCCTCACTCCATTCACGTTACAGAAGATGTCACTTCATATGGGAACAATCTGCCATGAAAATGATGGTGTGCGCGCACACACACTGATCCTCTGGACGTGTAAATCCAGCACACTTTAATTAAACACAATTAACTGCTTCTAAATACAATCATCATCATTCTTCTTTGGGTTTCAGTTGCTGGTCAGTACGCTATATAAAAACAAAGGATCAAAGGACTTTTCCTGGACACCCTGTAGAACCCTGCACTCAATCTGTGGAACAGTCTCAAGCAGGAACACTCTTCAATTCAATCTCAAGTTGAAAACTTCTACAGAAATGTGGAAAACTCCCCAAATTCTAAAAAGAGACTGAATTTAAGAATGTCCCACAATTGTTTGTCAAAACAATCTTGAAGGCTGAGACCAGATGGAACCTAAGTCCTCAGGCAGACTTTGCAGCATCTCACCCAACCAACTCTGACAGAATCACATGGCTACTGCACGTTGCTTGCTGAATCCGTTCTGTCCAACTTGAATCATGAAGCAGTTCCCACCAGCACTGTGTAAGAGAAGCAGGGAATAGGGAATAACGATGACGGATTACTATGGGAACTGCATGGGAAGCAGCGTTCTGCTGTCAACGTGATGGGTCGGAAGCACTGAACCATTGTCCTGAGGCAATGACATGTCAGCCTGAGTATTACATAGTCCCATAATTGGCCTTTCAATATTAATGACAATATATCAGTAAACATCACAATTTGCTATTTGGAACATGTAGGATTTGAGGCAACAAGACAGTGGAAATGTACATCTTTCAATCATGCAGAAATGTGGAAATTCCCTAAATTAATTTGGAAGCTGGTACTGTTCACTTTACGGTGCATCCTGTGAAGCACTTTAAGATGTCTAGAAGACGTGAAAAGTATTACATCAAATGCAAGGATTATTATTATTTTTCACTCACTTTAGAGCTGCTTTATGGAGGCAAATGCCACAGCAAACTGCGACATCACTGTGCATAAATTGGCTGCTGGATTTGCCTTCAAAATACAGTAGCTATACTTTTACAGTATATCCAGTAAAGCACTTTGTGATATCCAGTTGTTGGGAAAGGAGCTTCAACAAAGGTCAGCACAATTATTAGCAATATTGATCGATCATATCAAGATTAATTAAATCTTAATATTAATCAATATTAATCAAAATATTCAAATCATCAATAATGTTATATTATTATGATACAGCATGAGAGAATGTAAGGTCACGTGCACAGAATAGCACAGAATAGCTACCTCACAGATATGCTGGCTGTTGCTAGCAGAAAGTGTTAATAGCCTGCAGCATAGCTAGAGGTAAAAATGTAGATTAGACCTCAGTACTCACCCTCTACCTTTGATTTTCCCAGCCCGAGCAGTCAGTCACTCTCTGTCACAGTGCAGGCAGCGGCACAAAGTACACTGTAAGCCAACGTAATGATGTGATAGCCGGCAGAATGTTTTTGCCAGTGGAAAGGTTACTGAATGAGAAGCAGCGAACAAGCCTGATTCTGGCAGCCAACAGTTTCCCTGAGTATTGGGGAATAGTTAGCTGAAGTGCAACAGGTTGTTAAGATGCTGGGTTCTGCGCTGACCCTTTGTTGCTTCTTCAAAACGATTGTGTCTTGAAAAGAATTCCACAGTTCGTCTACACTGGCTGACAGAGGTGAGGTGGCAGGTCACTTTCTGGATAATGCGTACCTACAAATCACTGCAGGGATAGTGCGGTTACAGTGTCATCTCCAAACTTCATTGTACAGTTAAGTGACATGGTGTGTCCCACAGGTTTCAGCTGACTGATCACCACTAATAAAATACTTGGAGTAACATCACTCATTGCAACTCCTCACCCTGTTGGACACAATTAGGGGGAACAATTCTCTGTTTGCCGCTCATATAGATACGATCCTCCAACTGTAACAATAATCTTTGCATTTGATATCGCACCCGATCACATCCACGATAAGTTTCAAAGCGCTTCGCAGAATATACTGTAAAGTGAATTGACTAGATTTTGTGGATGAAACATGGCAGCCAATTGCGCACAACAGTGTCCCACACACAGTCGGGGATTGAGTGCCCAACTGCTTTTTTTTGAGGGATTATTATTCCCAGAAATGCCTCTCCCACCTTATTTTGTGCACCATCTTCCTCTGGAAAGAAACATTGCAATCCTAGGTATCTGTATCTTGATGGCCACCCCCCCATTTCTGGGAAGAGATGTGTGGCACAATTGAAATGAGTGCTGTACGCAGCATCATGTATTAAGTTTACCTTCCTTAATGTTAATCCTTCAGCCCCTTGAGCGTCTGCCCTGATCTGCAATCAGAACAATTGAGTGTTACTGGTAACTGAGCCAATTTTCTCCTCCTCTCCTCCTTTCCAAACAATAGTCAATGCAATCAGTAGCACTAAAACATATTGGGTGTGAGCTCCATCACAGCCTCTGCCAGGGCCATCTGGTCACAGTAGCTTAGCCTTTGGTGGATTCTTTCAAACTGGACATGGACCGAGAAGCTGCCCCGTACCAAGGAACGCTTTATAAGTATACGTTGTCGTCATTGTTCTTGTCATCTCCACCACTCTCACCGACACTTGACGATGCTCTTTGCCAAAGGAGGTGGTTACATGTCAAGTGTGATTGAATCTCCTCTCATCAAGGGCAGGACTCTCTGTGCCCTTAAGCAACAGAGTGACAGAGCACTCTGTGATGCAAAGCATAGATAGCAATTCACACAGAAGGGGATTGACTGTTTAACCACCCATTTCCCATCCTCCTTTAATGCAACTGCTTTTAAAGACCAAGCTTGGCATTGCCTTACCACTTGCTCACAGTTTATTTCATCCTTTCTTTGTTCTATTCAAGCCTTGAGTGAGACCTGTACTCTGCCCCTTAGCCATGTTTTCTCAATAAAATAAAATAATATAAATAACTAATCTTAGTGCATTTGATACAGCGCCTCTCATGTCAGGAGGACGTCTCAAAGCACTTGACAGAATTTACAGTTAATGCATGGTGACTGTGCATTTTGCAGATGAATGAGTTTATGTATTAAAAATATCCTCAAGCGTATCTTTGAACAGGAAGAGACCGATCAAAGCGCTGAGTCGAGGTTTGGAACTCTTATCTGCAATTCAATTATTTTTTAGAAAGGATAAATATTTGAAAATGTCATTATCCCGTAAGGCAAGTGAGATACGATTGCGAGTGTTCTGTGTGTAGTGACTGTCACGCTATTGTTCAATACTTGGGTAACTCCTCGTATCAGATTCCATTTAATCACTGGCAGAATTCTGTGGACTCAGAGTTGGAAACGTACCTTCTCTGGGGAAGGCTCTTAGGCAGGAACCTTTGTGCTTTTGGTAGATTAATCTGCATATTTTAGGTTGATAAATCTCATCCTTGAAGCTATCGGAGATGAGCAAGGAGCTTACAAAGAGTTTGATGTGATTGTTTGTGGCCGCCCAAGTGTATCGACGCAGCCTAACTGTTTCGAGTGAGAAACAATTAAATCTGGCATTTCGAGTCAAATCCAGTCGTGTTAATCTGAAATTGCAATTGAGATTAACAATTCCAGATTGCAACATGGAAATGTAAATGGGTGTTGCACCTCAGGTAGTGGGCTCACAGAGAAAGCAGTGATTTTTTTAATCCTTGCATTTGATATAGCGCCTTATCACTTGTTCAAGACATCTCAAAACACTTCACTGAATGCACTGTAGAGTGAATTGACTGTAGATTTTGTGGGAAAAATGTGCAGCCAATTGTGCACAGCAGCATCCCATAAATAGTTGTGGATTGAGTGACAAAATATTGTTATTATTTCACACCGGATTTCATCAAATGGATTTCTCCTCCAGCTCAAAACGCGCAGTAACAACAATTTAACCTGTTGCTAGAATTATTTCTCACTGTGTTTCACTTCGAAAGGTCACAGGAGAGGTTCAGATGAACACGGCTCTTTGCCCTCTTTGATCTCATCCCATTTTAGAATTCCAACAGTGTCCTGGCCTCGTACATCATTCCTGATGTTCTGTTCCAGATTACCCAGGTCCTACCTTCCCATATCAACCTTTCAGTATCTCTGACCCCAAACGTTGTAACTCCATCCCATAGTCCCTTCGATTCGCCCCGTCCCTTGGCTCCTTCAAGCCCTTCAGGCACCCTCCTACCCCTACCCTCCATGCCTTCCACTCATCCTGATCTCAACCCCAAAGTCGGGTCCCATTCATTGGTCACTTAATCCACAACTAATTATAGGACGCACTGTCCAGTGCATTGATTCATCCTCCTGACATGAAAGGAGCTATCTATACAAATGTAATTTGTTGTTCTTGGAGTTGTGCAGTCCCAGAGCCCCCTCACTGGCCTCTCCCCTTGTCAGGCTCTCCATCTCACCTTTCTGCCTTCCCCTAAAGAGCAAACACTGCTTCTGCTAATCAAAGTCATTAGTATGATTGATATTGCCCATTGAAAAAGTTTACATAAGGGTGTGTTGGTGAGAGTCGTTTCTGTATCTGCGTTTTGTTGCTCACCTCAGCGACAAAGCTTCAATAACCATGAGTCTAGGTAACATGCCAATCCACTATTCCCCCCAAAATAGAAGAGCCTCCAGGCAAATCCCTCCACACCGAGTACCTGGAGGGGGGTGTTAGTGAATGCTGTCCTGGGGCTATGTATGTCTGCATCCTTTGCGCACTATTGTGTACCAGTTGTTATTCATAGAGAATAACAGAGACCGTTTTGCAGTTACAATATATTTATGTTTCTGAATAATGAGAAACCTAACAATTGTAATGACTCAATACAGTTTTGTTATTATCAATTTCAAGATCCTCAGTCTTGTTTTCAAATCCCTATACTCCTCTGCAGCCCCCCTACCTCTCTGCCCTCCTCTCTACTCAACAACTGCACCCGTTGATTTCGATCTACCCGGTTTGGCCTCCTCCTTGTCCCCAACTCCTCCGGCCACCATTGGCGGCCGTGCCTTCTGCCGCTATGCCCTGAGGCTCTGGAATTCCCTTCCTCACTCCCTTCCCCTCGCCCCCTCTTTCCCTAGTTTCAGGTCACGGCTAAAGACCTTTCTTTTCGACCACAACTTTTTGGTCACCTATTTCCCCTTCCCACTAGCTCGGCCCTGGGATCCGTTATTGTGAGACACCATCTGGTGTGGAGGGCGCTATATAAATCCATGTTGTTGTTGTTATTGTTATTATTTCCATTATTGTAGTGTGCCTCCATTAGAATGATGGAGGCAAACTAGGTGGGCCTTAATCAGTTTTCGTCTGTTTCTATTTATTTCCAGCGGACCATTCAATCATTAATATTGTTGTTAATTTTAGTTTTCGTCTGCCTTGCTGTCACCGTTGCAAAGAAAAGTGGAGTCTTTTGGCTGCTTTACCCCAACATCTTTCATAGCAGGAGGACATCTCAAAATGCTCTCCAGGATTTTACAATAAAATGTGGTGGCTGAATACTTTATAGGGAACCCACTATATGCACGCAGTAATTTCCAACAAACAGCCATGAAGTGAATAACCAATATTATTTGGGGGATTGTTGGCCAGGACGCTGGGAGAAACTCCTTCCTTGTTTCAAATAGTACCATGGGATCTTTAACACATCTCCAACAAAGCTGTTCTCCCAAAACACTACACTTGAGTACTGGCCTAGACTAAGAGCTCGATGTTCCAACGTGGGGTTTGAACCGACAATCTTCTGACTATAAGGCGAGAGTGCTATCATCCAGGACAGACTGATAGGCTGGTTTGGTCTCTGCTGCTGATCTGAGAGGTCTGATTGATATCAGCAAAGGTACAGGAAATGGTCAAACATCGGTACGCTATCTCGCCCCCGCCAGCCATTTTCCTCTCCATCCATTTTGCACTTTGGCAGCCACTGATAAATGATGAATTAATTACTCAAATTAGCACTTCCCAAACCTTTCATTGGATCGCAAATTAGACCCATATTTTATTTTGACTTCACAACCGTTATATCTGACCTCGAAAGCCGAGGCATGTTCAGCCAACTATGTTAGGGTTAACTATGTCATACTTTCCTATCGATCATATACACCCCACTATCGAGACACTATCTAGATAAATGCAAGTTGTTGTTCCACCAACATTGCTCTCTCCTGAACTGCCTCACCTAAAAATTCCTAAATAATTGACTGCTCATTTCATCTTTTCAAAGGTGAAATGAGCCTTTCACCTCATTGAAAAGCTCATTTGCGAGTGCAAATTAGCTACCCTGTTTGACTCCGTATTATCATTCACTTAATTTCCAATGAGTCTCAGTCTACAAAGCGCTCTGAGACATTTGCTTTATGTTGAAAGCTCTGTATGTTCGCAATTGCTGGACTCCTCCACAGCTCATTCACATCGACAAACCTTTCTCTGTCCCACAGCTCTCCTTCCTTGCCCTCAGGCTCATTCCATTTCCCAGTGTGATCATCCCTCGCTTTGACGAGTGCAAAAGTAACCAAGAAAGGAAACAAAATAGAAGAAGGTTAAATGTGCAAAATCCCTCTTGCTGTAAATGTGAAACAGGCACCACTAGCAGCTAAATCAAGAAATGGCCAAAAGATGGCTGCAATTATTTCCCAGCTAGGGATTTGATTTATGCTGTCTAACAGAGGCAAGGAGTAACACAGTCCCTGGAGTTTGGAATGGGATAGTGTGTGTGATTAAAAAAAACCTAATCAGACAGAAGCCAGATAATAAATAGACTTTAATTAACACAATAGCTTCATGTAAAGCACATTACACTCCCAGTAAATGTCTCAACAGGCATTGGATTGATTAGAGATGCTTTTGGCAAGTGGCCTTATTAATATTTTACTGTGTGCCTGATCTGCATTGTGGGGCTTAACAGATCTCAGCATCTCTGCAGGCCTCAGCTAAAGTATTGAAGGAGGAGAATAGATGTTTCCCATATATCTGCAAAGTCTCTTGTCTATTGGTGATCTGGTGTCACCTGCTAGCTACAGCGGAGTAATTAACGTAGCCCTGAGTCCGTTCTCCGTGGGCCTTTTGGGGGCTTTGTAGATCGCTAGCACAGCAGTTTCTCTCATAATGCAATGGTGTCACCATGACTCAGTCGGTAGCAACTCTCACCTCTATGTCACACGGTTGCGAGTTCAATCCCCACATGGGAGCTTTGGGCTCTCGTCTGGGCCAACACTGCATGGTCCTTCAGAAGAAACATGAAACCAAGGTTTCAACTGCCCTCTCAGGTGGACAGTAACAATCGCGAAAAAACTATTTGAAAAGAGAAAGGAGTTTCTCCTGATGTCCTGTTCAGCAACCGCTCCACATTAACTGATCCTTCACTTCACGGCTGTTTGTGGTATGGAGCTCTGTGCATATTGGCTGCCGCATTTATCTAAAAATACACAATGCAATAATGCAATACAAATTTACATTTATATAGCGCCTTTCACAGTCACATCACCTGACAGCAATTTCCTGTGAAACAGTTTAAGATGTTTTAACTTGAAAGGCAGAAATGTTAAAGGCAGGAATGCTATTAAAATTATGCATTTCCTACCAAACTGTGGCTCACCCCAGATGACATGAGCTATTTTGCTGTTTGGAGCAGGTGGAGCAGATTATCTTTTCAGAATCCTGATTGATGTCAATGTAAGAATGTGACGTCCAGGGAGTAGAACTCCCGCACATCTCGTTCACTGCACGTGAAGCGACACTGTGAGCAAGAGGGGGAGACAGTGAGATGTTTCAGAATAGACCGTCTCTACTGCCCAGTGTGGTCCACGTGCCTCTCAGCAGCAACCAGACAAAGCCACTATCCTGAACTCAAACACTGTCAGGCAGCTGGAGAGGCTTACAGTCATGGCATACAGCTCAAAGCAGGAAATTCTGCCCATCAAGTCTTCGCTGTGTTTTTCCTCCATATGAGGCATCTTGTCTAACCCTATTGCCCTGCTAACTGCCCGGTTCTTTTAACATTCTCTCTCCTTCAAAAAGCAGGCTTTTCCTTTAAAAGGAGAAATCCCGACTGCTTGTGGGACACCGCTGCGTGCAATTGGCTGCCACGTTTTGCCCACAAAAGTCAATTCACTTTACAGAATAATCTGTGATGTGCTTTGAGACATCCCAACAACATGATAATATCTACATCTAATGCAACGATTCTTCGTATTATTATATAAAGGAGTATATAGACTGTCTGGTTCAGTTATGGTTTATGGGCCATGGCTGATTCAGAGCAGGGACATCAGGGCTTCTCTGAGGACGGAAAGGATGTCAGTTCCTTTGGTCTTAGTAAATGCCAGCCAACACATTCTGCAAGTTCAGCAGCTGGAAGCTTATACTGTAAGACCTCAAACAGAGCTATACTGATGGAATGATTTGACTCCAGTGCTGAGTATTGAACCACATGAATGTCAAGAGGAGAGACACAAAGGCAGATTTTGAAGTAAACGACTGGATTATTTCCCCCACAGTTTATGCGACTGAGAAGCTTTTAATTAAGGACATATCAAGGCGAGCATAAAATTTAGAGTTTTTCAGATTAGGAACTGTATCAGGCTGAGACCCTTTTGCAGATTAAGGAAAGATCTCAGATTTTTTTTTCTGTTAGGTCTTGAGCAATATCCCATGCAAGGTCAGTCTTGGGACTATCTTGCAAGACAGCAGGGTGTCAGCCTGGTTCAGTTGGTAGTGCTCTCGCCTCTTAGTCAGAAGGCTGTTGGTTCAAACCTCATGTCAGGCCTTTGAACTCAGTCTAGGCACAGACTCCAATGCAGTGCTGGGGTTGTGCTGCATTGTCAGAGTTGCCATTCTTTGAATCAGACATTAGACCGAGGTCCTGTTTGCCTGTTCAGTTGATGTTAAAGATCCCATACTGCTAGTTGCAAAGGGAAAGGAATTTCTCTCATTAACCAACCAAATGAATTTGCTCATTTGGAGGAATGACTTTTATATTGTAAACTGACTAGTGCATTCACGTAAGAATGCAGTCTTTACATTTTACAGTCATATCATGTGAAATGACTTGAGATGTTTAAGTGAAGTGATAAGGACAGTGATTTGTTAATTGTGTTTAGCAAAGCTGTGCTCTTTAAGAAGTAAGGGTAATTCAATGTAACTTTGAAACTACATTATACTATAATTGGATAATTAAATCAGGCATTAAACTGGCAATATAGTAAACTCAAAATAAGTTAACGTGGATGAATATCAAAACATACTGACAACTATTTTGCTACAGTGGGTGCACGGAGCAAAGTAACTCTCCCGAAGAAAATATCATTGAAAGCAAATCTTCTATTATACTGATGAGAATGCACAATGGAAAAATTTATAATAAAAGTTAGTCGAATGATTACAATATCTGAGTGATTATTGTGCTGTTTAATGGAAAGACCAATGAGTTTCTATTCTGCAAGGAGATCAAATGGACCAAAGTGCCTTCTCTATCTGCATCCTCCCACCTTCTCTCTCTCTTTCAGTCTTTTTTATTGCATCCTAAAAGAAAATATATGAGAAAAGGGCTTTAATGTAATTGGTGTGATTGTTGAAGGTGAATTCTCAATGGCATCTCAGGAGATTTCAAAGATGGTTTTGTTCCACGGTTGACAGGGCTGATCAGTTTACAGTCTGTCAACAGTAATTAGCATTACTATTGGGTGTTTGGGGAGCAATACATGTTAATCGAACAGTCAGAGGCAGTTGCCAGCTAATATATATGGAGAACAAGCACTGGTGCGACCAGATTTATACCAGTTTTACGTGTGGAGGATTGCTGGATGTAACACTAATATATAAATATCACAATTCACATGAGACAGTTTAAAAAAGATTGCCTTAAAGTGATCGATGCAAGCTCATTTTTACCATACCAACCCTTGATTTTACAAAAGCAGATTTTTTTTAAAGAAAACATTATAGTCTCTGGAATGTCATCCCTATAATGTGACTCATGTATAACAGTGTGCGTGGTCCTTTCAATTTATATAAAGTTCATTAGTTTTCAGTCCCTGAATTCGGCTTTCATAAATTTATGGTGTAAGCGTCTGAAAGGAGTAAATAAATAAGGCTCCCTGTAATCTCGAGCTATCCTTACCCGAGCAGGTTTGTGGCATCATTAATTCAAGTTATGTGCAGGATTCTGCATATTTTACGAAAGAGCTAAGTGCACTTAGCAGCGTAAAATATTTGCATGAGTTTAACACTGGAACCGGAGTTTAGTGAATCACTGCCACATTCACGAAAACATTAATTATTGACAAGTTTACAACTCCACTGTAATAGTCCATCACTGCTTTGGTGACACATGGGTGTCAGCCGAGGTCTGTGTTAGAAGACTGTCGCAGGCTACTGTATCATTTCTGTTGGCAATCAGCCCAAATGCAAGCATCTAATGTGCAGATTGTGTGCCCCCAATGTGGAACGGTCGTAAATAAATGGTTAGCTGGCCGGTGAGGTGTTTTTGTTCAACAATCTGGGTTCTCCATCTCCGGGTGGTTTTGGCCCCTTCATCTCCTTTACTTTCTGCACCTGTCCACAAAACACTCTTCATTTTACCGTCCATCATATGAGGCCCTTTGGGATGTCATCCTGATGTAATAATAATAATTTTGCCTTTCAATAACAACAACAGTTTTGATTTATATAGCGCCATATCCATGCCAGATGGCATCTCAGAGCGCTTCACAATAACGGATCCCGGGACCGAGCCAGGGGGAGGGGGGGAAAAAGTGACCGAAGGCGCGATCGAAAGAAAGTCCTTCAACTGAGACATGAAACTAGGAAGAGAGGGGGCAAGGCGAAGGGAGTGACGACGGTAGTTCCAGAGCTTCGGGGCATAGTGGCTGAAGGCTCTACATAAACGTAAATTGCTCTTGTTTGTTTCATTGGGATAAATCTTCTTGTAACACCTGGTGGGAGGGTCAGTAGGAAATAACTCCACCTTGTTCTATATCCCGTAAAAATAACACAAGCACTACGGTTCACATTCATATTGATAACTGAATATGTTCTAACTTCATTCGCTCGCCCCTCCCTACCTATCCGACCTGCATAGCACCACCCCGCTTCCTCCTCCACCACAAATACCTTGTTTTTTGTTCGTGTGATGGTCTCCCCTTTCCTCCTGGCTCTCGTTTCCACCACTGTAAAGCGTTGCGGATGCTTGAAGGGCACTAGATAAAAGCAAGCTGTTGTTGTTGCAACTTATGATGGGTAGGTCGAAGTTTGTCAGCACGTGAAGTTGAAACGAAACAATTCAAAATAGGATTCTTAATTTAGACGCTTGAGTAGGGAATCCTTCAAGCATTTCAGACATGAATTCATGGGAATTCCATTCCGCAGATAAACCACTTCAGAGGGCCAACAAGATGTACTTTTGGAAATCTCCCTATTTTACACCATAAAGTCGCCAAAGAGGTAGGGTAGCAAAGAGACAGGGTAGCAAATAGATAACAGAGTAAACAGATAACACAGCAAATAGATAAGCCAGGAAAAAGTGCTGCAAAGAGATAGTGAAGTCAAAAGATAGTGCAGCGAAAACATAATGTAGCAAGAAGATAGTGCTTCCACAATTTTCTGCCTTTATTTCTCTAGTTTCACTTCAACTTTCCTGAGCTCCTTTCCTTTTCGTGTGGTTAGCTCAACTCTCTCTCTCTCTCTCTCTCCCTCTCTCTCTCTCCGGCACAGTGCTCTGTGCCATTGCAGTCCTCTGTATGTAACCAGCAACTTGCCCAGAATAATAAAAGGCTCGTGCATTTGTACATATATATATATATACACAGTGCCTTTCACATAAAAGAAATGTCTTCAAGAGGTTTATATAAATGGGATTCATGAGAATTGAAGTGTGATGGCATCCGCAATCACTATGAACGGAGTAATCAGCTGAGCAACCAATTATAATTTTGGGGGTGAATTTGAATGAGAGCAATAAAAGAAGGCCAGGGGAACGGGAAACACCTTATCCCATCATTGGAGTCCTTTTGCTTGGTAGTTAAAGTGCTCGCCTCAGTGAGAGGACCTAGGTTCAATTCCAGGCGGAACGAAAACGTTGGGTAACTTTTGTTACTCCACAAGCCTGTTTCTCTAGCGGGTAAGTTGGAACCAGGTTGTTAGGGGACTGGTAAATTGCTTTTCTGGAGTTAATGATTCCTGCAAAAAATAATAATAATACAGTAGTTTGGTCACTTAATCCATGACTTTTTGGCTGCCACGTTTTGCCCAGGCACAAAGTATACAGTCAACAACAACAACAACTTGGATTTATATAGCACCCTCCACGCCGGACAAATTCTCAGAGCGCTTCAATCAATTCACTTTACCAGCATATTCTGGCAGATAGGCAGATAAAATAGTTGTTCAATTGAGGACATAAATGAACAAACTTGTATTAAATAAATCTACAAACGTGTAATGTAGTGGATAGAGCACTTGCAAATCAACGGACCCAGGTTTTATTCCCAGGCTGGGATAAAAGTTAGGGAAGTACCCTTGTTCCATATTCTTCTGTTTACCAAATAGTAAGTCAGAACCTGGTTGTCAGTCAATTAACGGATCGCTTTCGCTATTAGGGTGCAATAATCCCTTCAAAATAAACAAATGAATAACTAAATAAATAAAAAATTTGGTCACTCAATCCATGACTATTGGACACTGCTGAGTTCAATCGACTGTGGCATTTTGCCCACAAAACAGCGCCTTGGGACGTCATCATGATGTGAAAGGTGCTCTATAATTATAATTTTGTTGTTGTTGTACAAAAACATGTAGTCAATTCACTTGAAACCATATTGTTACAATTATATCGCCTTACAAGCGAACGACCTTACGCAGATTTTAGGGAGGGCAATACCCTGGGCAAGTTTCCTTACTCCACATGCCTGATAATAATCCCTCAAAAGAATTATGAATTGATCATTTCAAACCACAACTGTTTGTGGTACTCTGCGGTGCACCATTAGCTGCCACGTTTAACCCACATATATACAGTCAATTCACTTTACAGTATATTCTTTGAGATATCTACAAGAAGAAAAGCGCTATATCAAATGCAAGAATTATTCTTATTCTGTGAAGTGCTTTGAAACGTCTCAATGACAAGATAAGGCACCATGTCAAATGTGAGGATTATTATTATTAATCATAAGATTTTTAAGTAAGTAGCCATATCCTGTTTCAAACAAGGAATGGTGTCTCACTTTGCAGCTCAGCATACAAATTGTTTATCCATATGGGCTTTGAATTTTAAGTTTGAGGACAAGTCCAGATGAAACAAATGTTCTTACTGTGAAGCTGTCTTCTCGTAGCTGTTTCAATCTCACAGAAGCACCACGTTATACCAGTGATCTCTCAAATATTCAGCAGGAACTGAAATCCCATAAAGTTCCCCATTAGAATCAGAGATCAAATGATCCCAAGCTCAGTGCAGAAGGGAAAAAAACCAAAATATGTGCAGTCTGGTCGGTTGAAGTTCCGTTCGATCTGGTTTAAAGTGTTATGTGGAACGCTGACCATAGTCACCAAATTTCATCACCCAATCCTCACCAGTCTCCATTAGCTCCCCATCTCCCCATCAACAGATTGATGTTACATTCTTCGCCCTTGTCTACAAATCCACCCACTCCCTGAGCCCCCTTATCTCTTTGATCTCCACCTTACCCTATTCCTCTGCTCACGCACTCTACTCAGCTAACTCAGGTTTCGTCTCCGCACCACCATCAATATGTCCCTAACCTCTGGAACTCCCTTCCTCTACCACTCCATCTCGCTCCTCTCTTTCTGTCTTCAGCCCCGTCCCAGTGAAGTCTTTTGAGATGTTACCCTATATAAAGGGTGCTTTATAAATATATGTGTTTGTTCTTGTAGCTGCATCTTGTAGAGGTTTGGGTGGGAGCCAGTGGCAGGGTGGCCAACAATCCTGGGGAACACAGAAAGAGAAAGGGTGTAGATTGGGATTAGGAACTGCTTTTGACATAAAGAACTATGTGGCCGATTGGTAGTGTGGCATTGGTTAGCTGGGAGTTCAGTGATTCTCTGTTCTAATCATAATAATAATTCTTGCATTTGATATAGAGCTTTTCACGTCTTCTAAATGTCTCAAAGCAGTTCACAGAATATACTGTAAAATGAACTGACTGCAACAACAAATTGCATTACCTAGCACCTTTCATGTCAGAAGGATTTCCCAAGGCACTAATATACCCAAGCTGGGATTCAACTCAAGAGGTTTGGAGGAGAGGGAGTGGGTGTGCCTGGGCAGTTAGGCTAAGGCACAGTTGAACAGGCAGGTCTTGAGATGGGCCTTGAATGAGGCAAGGGTGGGAGTAAGGTGGGGGGATGCATGGATGGAGTTCCATAGGGTGGGGATAGGAAAGCCGAAGGAGGGTCTGGCAATGGTGGAGTGGGTAAATTGAGGAACATGGAGGAGTCTGATGCCTGCCGAGTAGGCACTGGATCTCCAACCTCTGGAACCCCATCCCGCAATCCCTCTACCTCGCCCCTTCCCTGGCCGCCTTCAAGTCTCGCATCAAGACTCTCCTCTTCGATGGATTCATCGGCAACTCCTAATCCCCACACCCCCTACCCCCCCCCAACCCTGGGTCCCCAGCTCAGCCTCTCATCACTTACTGAGCGCAGAGAAATTATCATAATAAAAATAATAATAATTTGGTCACTCAATCCACAGCCTTTTGTGGGACACAGCTATGCACAATTGGCTGCCGTGTTTTTTCCACAAAATATATACAGCCAATTTACAGTATATTGTGTGAAGCCCTTTGGGACACCCAAAGACATGATAAGGCAGGCAACAACAACAACAACAACAATTTACATTTATAGAGCGCCTTTCACGTCGGGAGGATGTCCCAAGGCGCTGCACAGGAGGCGTGTGACCCGAGCTGGGAGGGGAGTGTTTGGGAAGGGGTGAAACACGAAGGGGAGGTAAAAGAGTTCGGGGTGGAACAAAAGGCACGATCGAAGAGGAAAGTCTTCAAACCGGCCTTGAAAGAGGAAAGGGAAGAGGCGAAACGGAGGGATTGAGGGATGGCATTCCATAAGGTGGGAGCGGAGAAACTGAAGGCCCGGCCTCCGATGGTGGGGCGGGGGGCTTGGAGCAGGCCAAGTCCTGTTGAACGGAGGGTCCGGGTGGGCGTGTAGGGGCAGAGTAGATCGGCTAGGTAGGATGGGGCAAGGCCATGTAAGGCCTTGTAGGTGAGGACGAGGATCTTAAACTCGATCCTCTGGAGGATGGGGAGCCAGTGGAGATGGGCGAGGGTGGGGGTTATGTGGTCACGGAGGCGGGTGTGGGATAGTACACGGGCTGCAGAGTTTGGATGGCCTGCAGCCGATGAATGGAGGAACTGGGGAGGCCGACTAGGAGAGAATTTCCGTAATCCAGCCGTGAGGTGATGTACGCGTGCACGAGTGTTTCGGCAGCGCGGGGGGTAAGATAGTTGTGGAGCCTGGCAATGTTGCGCAGATGGAAATAGGCGGTGCCGGTCAAGGCGCGGATGTGGGGGATGAGGCACCATGTTAAATAGAAGGATTATTAATCTTATTGGCATACACTGACTCCTGCATTCTGCAATCTATTCAGCTCCCAGCACACGTCAGCTCGCAACAAAAAAAACAAGCAGTGACTGGCCTTGAAAGATTTTTTACCGAGACATGACATTTTACCCAGATCTGGCTGCATTTGACTCCGACCCAGATAATTAACCTTTTTAACACCGCCAGTTCTTCTTGGCTTTTAAAACATTAAATTATCTCATCATCCAGAGCAGGATATATTTTTATATCAGGAATCTGTGCCTCTGAGATGCAGCTGTGCGTCGCCTCGCAGTGTACTGAACCGCGTCTGAATTTATTATTTCTGAGGCTGTGATAAGGTAACTCACACCTCACAGCAGTCCTCTGCATCAATCTTCTGAACACCTTAATTAAAGGTATTTCTAACTCAAGGCAGCTCCTCCCCACCCTTGACAACCACAAGACAACAACAAAATTACATTTGTAGAGCACCTTTTACGTCAGGAAGATGCCCCAAGGCACTGAACAGACAGGCATCAGGACCCGAGAAAGGGGAGTGGGGGTAGGAACGGGCAGTGTTAGGATGAGGGAGGACAGAGATAGATACAATGTTGGCTGAAGGCACAGTCCAAAAGACGGGTCTTGAAGGAGGCAAGAGAGGGAGCAAGATGAAGGGATTGTGGGATGGAGTTGCAAAGGGTGGAGGCAGATGCTGAAAGATGCTGAAAGTCTTGCCACCGATGGTGGAAATGGTTTGGTGGGAACATGGAGCAGGCCAGAGGCAGCTGAACAGAGGGAGCAGACAGGTTGATAGAGGTGAGCAGGTCAGAGAGGCAGGAGTGGGGGCAAGGCCATGGAGTGCCTTAGAAGAGAGGACGAGGATCTTGAATGCCATCCTCTGAGGGATGGAGAGCCGGTGGAGCCGAGCGGGGGTGGGGTTGATGAGATCGTGGAACCCGGTGCGGGAGAGGATACACAGCTTTGGATGACCTGCAGTTTGTGGAGGGAAGAGTTGGGGAGCCCGACAAAGAAGGAGATGCCGTAGTCGAGCCTTGAAGTGAGATACACGTGTCTAAAGGTTTCAGCAGCCTGAGGGCTGAGGCAGTGGCAGAGACAGGCAATGTTGGCACGCACACAGACTCACTCATATGCACCGAGACACACACACACACTCATAAATGCAGACACGCTCACACAACCACAGGCGAAAAGATATGTTGCCTTGTCCAGACCCAATGGATACTTTTGATTATTTGTAAATATTCACAATGTGCGTGTGACAGAGTAAGAATTAGTATCAGTTTATTTGTATCAGTGTGTTTTGTGCATTGATGAATATGAGTTTGTGTGAGTGTGTGCATCTGTAGTTGAACGTGTGGGTGTGTGAATCTATGTATCAGTCTGTGCATGTGTGTGAGTGAATATGTGTGTGTGTATGCATGAGACACTGCTTTCAGGTGAAGTGAGCGAAGAGTTTAGATTGAAAGAAGAGCAAAGAGTGAAGACTAAAAGGTGGTCTTTTTCTAAGGGAATTTCTTACTCACTGAGTTTCTCTGAGGTGCTTCCTCATTGCTACAACCTTGGCAAGATCCTTAAACTTGCTTGCATAATGATGTGTCTATCCTCGTCTTCACCTTCAAGGCCATTCACGGCCCTGCCCTTGCCTATCTCTCCGACCTGCTGTCTCCCTATCAGCCTACCAGTCCCCTCCGTTCAGCGGGCTCTGGCTTGCTCCACGTTCCCCGCCCGCACCGCCCAACTATCGGTGGCCAGGCTTTCAGTCTCTCTGCCCCCCACTCTGGAACTCCATCCTGCATTCCCTTCGCCTCGCTTCCTCCCTTTCCTCCTTCAAGGCCGGTCTCAAGACCCCACTCTTCGAACGTGCCTTCTGCTCCCCTCCTAACTCTTCCCCCTCTCCTTCCCCTTCCCCCTACTCCGACAGACCCCTCCTCCCCACTGCTCCTCCACAAGCTCCTCCCTGACCTAACTGTTCAGCATCTTGGGAAGTCCTCCCGATGTGAAAGGCGCTCTGTAAATGTAATTTTGTTGTTGTTGATGATACAATGCTATTCACATTGTCAAAATGTCTCAAAGACCTTAAGAGTTTCCTGTAAGATTTAATGGCTGTGTATTTTGTGTGGAGTCATGCAGCTAAGTGATTAGAGGACTTGCCTTGTAAGTGAGAGACCTAGGTTCGATTCCAGGCAGGGCGAAACCTTGGGCAAGTTTCCTTACTCCACATGCCTAAACCAATTTTAATCTGTGAGATTGTTGGCTAGGACACTAGGAGAAACTCTCATCTCTTTTCAAATTGTTCCATGCTATCTTTAATATTTGCCTGAATAAGCAGAGAGGAACAAGATTTGATCTCTCACGCAAACCACCGCTAACAATGCTGCACACCCCCAGCAGTACATTCCCTCACCTCGTTCAAGGTCCATCACTAGATCTAGCTCTTTGACTGGACATTCGGTCATCTTTCTCCCTCCTACACCCTGGGCTCCCACACCAGGCTTGGGTGCCAAGCCAGTACTGTTAAGCATCTTGAGATTTCTTCCGACATAATAATTATGCTATAAATTGTATTGTATCTCACTGGAGTGTCAGCCTCCTGTGCATGTCACTGCAACCTGAAAGCAGATTCCAGTCAGAGGAGAGTTCCCACCAGCACATCTCATATCCGTAACAGAATAATAATCCTGCAGCTCAGTGGTTAGAGCACTCGCTTTACACGCCTGAGACCTGTGTTTGAATCCAGGTAGATCAAGGATAAACCTTGGGCAAGTTTCCTTACTCCACACACCTAATAATAATTGTTCCAAAAAAAGCACAATAATAAAATTGGTTATTTAAATCTTCAACTGTTCGTGGGACACTGCTGGGCGCAATTGACTGCTGCGTTTCGCCCACAAATATACAGTCAATTCACTTTACGGTATATTCTGTGAAGTGCTTTCAGACGTTGATAAAATGTGAAAAGCGCTATATCAAATACAAGGATTATTATTACTATTATTTAATTTTGCGGGATGTGTCGACAACAACTTACAGTGTCTTCCACCCCCGCCTCCACCCGGGCTGTGCCTGTAATTATTTCTGTTACAATGAATAAATCTCCGTTTCAAGAAAAGTTGCAATGATTCCTGAAGTGCTTCATATTTCAGTTGTTTTGAAGTGTATTGGGCGAATCATTATTGAGTTGCTTTTCCTATTGGAATCTCAGATTCCTTGGCACTCCATCCCGAGCCTGAATCACCAGCTCACTGAACGTGTCGTGCTAAAATTATACTGAAATATTTATGCCTTGTGCTATTTTGCTGCTATTCTTTTTTGGGCCTCAAATGTTGCATTGCGTCTAAAAAAAATATTTCCCCAGTAAATAGCTTCAGTTTTCAACCTGATTAAAATGTCATGTCCCTGCTGTAACTGAACAAGTGAGTTTCTGCAGAAGAACAGGAAAATATTTAACCCATCCATGAGAGGTTGAAATTCCATTTTGTCTAAGTCTTAATGTGTGGCTCAGTAGATTATAGTAGACTTTGTCTATTGCTGTGTTCTGCTCCACTTGGTAGGCTTCTGTAATTTGTGCACTTAGAAATCATTTAAAGTACAACTAAAATTCCTTGTAGCTGTTTGTTATTGGAAAGAGATGCTGATTACATATACAAAGTGACAAAAAAGTTTTGGTTTTCAGCCTCTCTTTTATCTAAAAAAAATCATAATTTCTTTAATGCTTAGTAAACATTGAAATGGTATCAAGACATTTTGATCACCTTGTATATTTATCTTCATGCCCCATAAAATGCAATCACTCTAGTCTACAGGATATCCTGTGAAACGCCGAGATGTTATTCAGAATAATAACTATGTCAAATGTATTATATTTACACCAATTCAAATTCAAAAGATTGACATCTGGGGATGGATATATATATCAGATGGGATTGTACAGAATCATTGATGTCATTCAATCCCAAAAGCAGATTCCTCACCTGCATTTCAGAGGCTTGAAATTGCATCCCATTTTAGCCCATTGGGCTGCTATGTCTTAAACTGTAAGATTAAGCAGAACAATTCTTAAATTTTGTCATAATTTGGAATCTGGTTTTACGCATGATTCCACAAAGACACAGATAAATTCATGAAGAAACAATGATGCAGGGTATAGCCTGAGATCGCTGGGTAGGTTTACACTGGATAGCTGTGGGGGAGCTTGCACTGGCACAGACCAGATGGGCTGAATGACCTTTTCCTGCATTCTAAATATTCTCTTACAGAGTTCTATGAAATCACCGATTGATTGATTTATATATAGCTCCCTCCATCTATCCTGAAACCCTTATTAAATTCCAGCCTGTAACTCATGACTGGGATAAGTTATTTCATGTATAAATATTCTGAACACCTTAATTAAATTCCATCCAGTAACTCACTCCTGCCTGAGATTAATTTTTGTAATCACATAACGATATAATATTCTGTTCATCTGATATTGCATCTTTCATGTTGGGTGGACATCATAATAACAAAAATCCTTGCAATTGATATAGTGCCTTATCATGTCTTCTAGAAGTCTCAAAGAGCTTTGCAGAATATACTGTAAAGTGAATTGGCTACATATTCTGTGGGCGAAACATGGCAGCCAATTCCGCACAGCAGTGTCCCACAAACAGTCGTGGATTGAAATGACCACATCTCCTAATATAGTACTTCATAGATATACTGTAACGTGTAGTGCAGCCAAAATACATCCCCCTGCTCCCCCACCCCCATCAACCCACCGAACATTTGCACAAGTCAAGTAAGTCCATGTTCGATCGGTAGCTTCTTTCCTTGAATATTTCTTGATTTATGGCATATCAATCTAAATTATTTATTTTGTTGGCCGACCAAAAAGATTGGCCACCACTGCTGGAGTGACTGGTTATTCTGTAGGTTAATGCAGCAGAAACAATAACAAATTATATTTGTATGACGCCTTTCACATCATGAGGACAGTCAGGGAAATACAAGCTGGTGGTTGGGATCAGGAGGGGTTGAGGGTGGGGACGGTAGAGGGAAGAGGTTGACCAAATGCATGGCCGAAGAGGAGGGTCTTGAGACATGTCTTGAAGAAGGCAGGGGAGGGGGCAAGGAGGAGGGGGGATAGCATTCTAGGGGGTGGGGGGTAACAGAGAGACCGAAGGCCTACCACCAAGAAGCCAGTTGACCTACAGTCATGAGGCGGTGCTGTACAAATGTAATTTCATTGTTGTTATTGTGTCATCAATTTTACTTGGGGATTGTTGGCCAGGGCACAGGAGAAAACTCTCTTCTCTTTTTTTAATCGTGCCACAGAGTGTTTAATGGCACCTCCCAATATTACAACCCACTCCAGCACTGTGTTGTAATGTCAGCGTACAATGCACGCATAACATGTCTGCTTACACTCCAATATAGTACGCTCATAATACGAGTTCAAAGACCTCATGTGGGGCTTGAAATTCACAATCTTCTGACTCGGAGACGAGACTGTTATCCACTGAATTCCACGTAGAAATGCCCTCTCACCCCTCAATTGGATTCCAGCCTGAATATTATTTTACGTATCCCTGCTTTGATAATGAAGCACCACTTAAAGAAGCGGTGATATATATTAATAAAACATACCATATATTTGTCTATACAGAAATAATATGTGCTCTGATCTGACCTTTTGTGGAGGCAGAGAATTGCTGGCATACACTATTGCCTTTGTATAAATGAAAAATCTATGACCATTAGCCCTTTTTGTTGAATGTAATAATGATTTCCAATTTACCTCCCTACTTTGCTGAGTGACATTATGGGACCTCAGTGTAATCCATTAGCAACAATGGAGATTAGATATGAGTTCCACCAGCATGCTGAGGATTGTTTTCTTCATAGTGTGCACAAGCTGTTACTTTAGTCCTGAATGTAAATTTAGTATAGTGGTTAGCACATTCGCCTCGCAAGCGAGAGGACACATATTTGATTCTTGGGCAAGGCAAAAACAACAACAATTTACATTTATAAACCTCGCTTACTCCACACTCCTCTGTTTACCTAGGAGTAAGCAGGAACCCGATTGTTGGTCGATTGCCGGATCACTTCTGGGCACATTAATACCTTAAAAAAAATTGGGGTATTCAATCCATGACTGTTTGTAGTACAGTACATTGCTGTGTGCAATTGGCTGCCACATTTCACCGCCAAAATATACATTCACTACACTTTATAATGTATGCTGCAAAGTGTTTTGTGACGTCTCAACTGCGTGATATGGCGCTTCGTCAAATGCAAGGCTTATTATTTAACTGTCACAAAGTTAAAGTGATTGAAAAGCAAAACATGAGACTTATAGAAGCATTTATCCCTGTGACAGCCAGAGGGTTGGTGTGAGGTCCTGTCATTCTCTGGTCATTGGGAGACTTTTCTGAGCAAATTCAGCTCTGACTTCCTGTTTCCCGGCGATTGTGAATTAGCCTCTAAACCAATTTTGATGCCTTGAAATTGAGCTTGAACTTCCATTTCTCATGCAACTGTGTTAAGGGAACTTTACTCGAAATTCAATTAGACTTCAGAATTCCTGCAGAGTCTGACAAATTACAGTTCTAATACAACCTCCCTCAGATTCGAGCACAGCAGCGACCCCATGGGTCAATGACAATGGGGTACTGCTTATTCAGGAGGAAACCCATCCCCCTCCACCCCTTATTTGCCTATTTTATTCTGGTATTTTTTGATAGTCAGTACAGAGCAGATTTGGAAGTGATTAACCGATGTAAATCCTTGTTAATGCTCGCCAGCCTCCATCACAAAGCTGATTCAAGCTATGTGGAAGAATTGAGATAATTCGTCAGAGATTGAGTCCTGCTTAGCCTGCAAGGAATAATGAAAGCTCCTGCATCTATTTTTAAGCACTGTTGCCATGTACGAGATTTCTTTCTTTCTAGAAAACGTGGTCTCTTTTGAACCTGTCATGCAGCGAATCTGTGGAGAGCACAGCTGGGGCTAGAATCCAAAATAATGATGATAATAATTGTCATGTTCGTTATATTTCATATTGAGCCTCTCACATTCGGAGGACAGCTCAAAGCCCTTCATAGGTTTCACAGGTAAAGTGTAGTGACTGTATTTGGCAGGCTCACATGGCCCCCAATTTGCACACGAAAATGCCCCACAAACAGCCATAAAGTGAATTCCAAAGGGAGGTGTATAAAATGCCAATTGTTGTTGTGTCTGGGGCATTGTCGGCCAGGACACTGGGAGACTCTCTCTTCTCCTTTCAAATAGCGCCATGTGATCTTTAACATGCATCTGAACAGGCAGATAGGAACTTGGATGAATGATTCATCTGAAGGACAGTGCTTCCAACAGTGAGACACACCTTCAGCACTGCAATGCAGTGTAAACTTAGATTATGTATAGTCTCGACATGGGGCTTGAACTCATAACCTTCTGACTTAGAGGAAAGAGTTGTATCAGCTAACGTACATTTTTTATCAAGCACCAATTTCCCCAGACACACATTCGCTCACACACAACAATAGGAGATTTGAAAACAACTACACAGGCTTGCCCATCTCTCACAAGCTGCATGAATACCAACAGACTCTATACCCTTCACCAAACCAGGTCAAGGGTCAGATTTCCCCCATCGCACCATCAAATAGAAGCTTCAACCTCTGTTCATCAGAGCCTGTGACACCCGGCTGACCAATACACAACGATACAAGTATTGAGCAAATGCCTATATTTACATGAGAGCAAAGAGGCTCCATTCAATGGAAGGAAGGAGACGGGATAAGTAAATAGAGAAGCGAGACAGTCTTAGACAATGAAAAGAGGGTGAGGCCAAGGTCAGCTAAAAGCTTTTATAATCTTCCGATTAAATTATATTTATTGGACTTAGAATGAATAATTGAAATTCTATTTGCAGCGCAATCTAAAACCGATTTTCATAGAAATATAAATGTAAGTGATTGGAGTTTAATAAGTGATTTTTAAAATGAACGGATATCTGAATTTATCATAATAGCACCTCACTGAGTCACAGATTCAATTAGAATTTAATAGGTTTATTAGATATTCAGGGATTACAGTACAGTATAAGGTGCGTTCTATTTAATCATAATGTGAAAACTTATTGGAATCTGCAGTAAATATGGTAGTGGTGGAGGACCAGTGGTGTGTACCAGCTGTACCCACTCTCAATTTCAAGGTATAACTTGTTTTTTTTTAGATATTAAAAATGCTAACTAAGTATAAAATGCAAATTTGATAGAGCTGCAGACTTGGTATTACACATGAGCTATACATGGGATCCGCTATTGTGAAGCGCTCTGAGACGCAGTCCGGCGTGGAGGGCGCTATATAAATCAGAGTTATTGTTGTTGATAATGTCAGCACTGACATCCAAACCTCAAATTCTTCCCCCAAAATAAAATGAATGAATTCATCGCAAAATAGCATTCTTAATCCAAGGAGTGTGTTCTCCTAACAACAAAATGCTAATTGTTTAAATGTACTGGTACCTCTATAGCACCTATACAAGGTATTTAATTGCAATGTAACAGAGATGCTATAATGAGACAGGATCAACAAGCACTTTATGTTGAACAAAAGGTTACTGTGCATAAAAATAACCGTGTGCTGAATAGCCCACTGCGCCTATTAACTACCTGAGTTAATTAAATATTTTTATCACTCACTTATTGTAAGATCATGAGAGGCTATGTTTAGTTCAAATAAATTGGTTTTCATTCCAGTGATGGCATCGCAAACAAAAGCATAGCAAAACAGGAACAGGAAGAGACGATTCAGCCCAACAAACCTGTTCCACCAGTTTATTAGAAGTTGCCAAATCTTTTATCCCAAGGCCTCCCCTTTCACCATACACTCTTTATAACTGCCCTATAACTGTACAGTCAATTCACTTTAGAGTATATGCAAAAATGCTAAATACTGCAGATGTGGGAAATCTGAAACACAAATCGAAATCGCTGAGCAGGTCAGGCAGCATCTATGGAGAAAGGAAAAGTGAGTCAACGTTTTGAGTCCACCACCCTTTGTCAGAACTCGTTCTCATTCAGCATTCGGTTCTGATGAAGGGTCGTGGACCCAAAACGTTGACTCATTTTTCCTTTCTGCATCGATGCTGTCTGACCTGCTGAGAGTTCCCAGCGATTTCTGTTTTCACTTTAGAGTATATTTTATGAAGCGCTTTGAGACATCTCAAAGACGTGATAAGGCCAAATTCAAGGATTATTATTCCAATAAATCTTATCGACGTCTCAAAGCGCTTCACAGAATATACTGTAAAGTAAATTGACTGTATATTTTGTGGGCAAAACGCGGCAGCCAATGCGCACAGCAGTGTCCCACAAACAGTCGTGGATTGAAATGACTAATTTATTATAGGTTATAACATTGTCTTTAATGCAAAGGCACCTACTTCTAGAGTCAATTATCACCCACTGAAGGGCTTTTCCCCTTCATTGCAATAGTATCATCCCTCGAATGTAATGGCACATTCCTTTGAAATAAAATGGCATTGTCCCTTTTAACAAACCAACCACCCGACAACCTCGGCTCCAACCTGGGCCTCGCCTCCTCATCAAGTATTCAAATCATCTAAGAGCTGCTAGGTGCTGCAGTAATTGCACTGTTTTGTTTTTGCTGTAAGCTTCACATCAGTGTTGCTGCGCTGTTGAAAGCCCCCAACAAAACCCTGGCAGGATTAATCACAATGACAAATACATCAGTTGCACTGCGGAGTTATTGACTGAGGCCACTGAAACTACTTAAAGTGCTTCCCAGCTGTTGCCTTTGAGCGCCATCAGTATTTTCCCATTAAGCAACCGGCAGCAGCAGCTCAAATGATGATCTATGATGACTCCTTTTTTCTTTTAAAAGTTTGGTGTTGAGCAAATCAGACAGATAAACTGTCTGAGCTGTCACTGCCGGGAACAGTGGAAAAGGACTGAATTCTTCCGAGGATCAGACTCACTCTGGCTGTCACTGGCTCTTGCCGTCTGAAGAAAGAGTTCAGTGGGATACCTTGGTGTGAGGGGCATGTTGGCATGATTTGGAACAGGCTGAATTTGTTTTGTAGTGTTTTTGTTTTAAAATATCCATACAGTAATAATAATACCTTGCATTTGATATAGGCTTTTCATGACCTCTAGACGTCTCAAAGCACTTCACAGAATGTACTGTAAAGTGAATTGACCGTATTTTATGTAGGAAAAACATGGCAACCAATTGTGCACAACCGTGTCCCACAAACAGCGGTGGATGGAAGTCACCAAATTATAATTGGGTTCTTTTCTTAAGGGATTATTATTAAGTGTGTGGAGTAAGGAAACTTGTCCAAGGTTCAAGAGTTCCAAAGTTTAGGGACATAGTTAAAAGCACAGCAGCCAGTGTTGGTTTCGGAGGGAAGAAGGGACAAGCAGGAGGCTGGAGCCAGCTGAGCATTGGTGGCGGGTGGTGAGTAGGAAGTAAGCCAGCTGTGTGTTCACAAATCAGAAACAAATAACAATCCAACAATCTGTTGTTTATGTGTTTGTCCCCTGATAAAAGGCTTGTTTTGATACTTGTACACCAATTGCTGGCACCTCAGTTTGAATCCAGCCCATGACTGTTTGTGGGACACTGCTGTACTCAATTGCTTGCCGCGTTTTGGCCGCAAAATACAGTCAATCCACTTTACAGCATGTTCTTTGATGCGCTTTGAGACGTCTCAATGAGATGATATGGCCTTTTATCAAATGCAATGATTATTATTAGTATTGTTGTTATTAATGGAGTGAATGTCTCTGCTTGTCTACAATAACAGCAATGTTGATAATAAAAATAATCCTTGCATTTGGTTATTGGAAAGTCATTCATTTCAGTGGGTTTCCAATGTATATTGCTTTGCGTTCTTTCCCAAAGCAGTTTAATAATAATACTAATAATAATTCTGTGCAATTATTGCGGCATCTTAATCACATTATCACAATCAATTGAGGTCTCTGGACACAGGCCTGAGATTTATCTCTCAGTTTGTATCAGTGTGACTCCACATAGCGGAACACAGATTGAGTTTGAGGTTAAAAATCTCTGGTTCTTCAGCGTGGACACATTCTTAGCTTGATTTCAAAGAAGATTTTTTTTCAGTAGAATTATGAAAATCTGTGAAGGAAATATATATATATAAAATTATATGCAACACTGCAGCATAGAAATAGACCATTCTGCCCAACTATTCCATACCAGTGCTGATACTATATATGAGCTATCCAAGTCCTTTCTTCCATAACAACAACAACAACAGAATTACACTTGTAATTCCTTTCACGTCAGGAGGACGTCCCAAGGCACTGGACAGTCACTGTTTCAGACCACTCTACTTCCTTCTCTCTCACGCCTGCAAATTGATACATATACGTGCAGATGAGCTACCAAGAAAAAAAACTACATGACTTTCGTTGTTCCTTTCTGACATTCAAGCCACGTGTTCAATCCCCACTAACTGTCTCATTACAAGAGGGTAAATTACCCACTGAGCTAATAATCCAGTGTAACTGATAGGCTTTATATTAGACTAATATTTTAAACTATTCCCCAGACTGTCCAATATTATAAACATCACTATGGCTGCAGCACACCGTGTTCAGTTTTCCATCCGTTCAATACCGCAATTTGATTAAAGTGATGTGTCTGTAAATTGTTTTGAGATTCTTCCCCTGGTATACGATTTGACCTTGCTTCAGAAGGTCTTTAATGTGAAAGCTCAGTGTGTTTAAATTGTGAGGGAAAGTTATTGGTTTACCATTTTGCATCATGTGTCAGCAAGTCTCAATTGGTGACACTCAGTTGGTTGGACAGTTGCTCTCGTGCCCTGGTCAACGATTCTCCAGATAAAATTGATCATTCACGTCATATATTGTTTGCGAGACACTTCTGTGTGCAAAGTAGCTGTAGCATTTGCCTTCCAATGCACAGTCATTGTACTTTACAGTAAAATTCTATCAGATACTGTACTTTAAAATACTTCAGTGTCACGTAATGCGCTCTGTCAAATGCAAGGCTTGTTATTATCTTTTTAGCTTTGTGCCACTTAGAATTGCAGACTGCAAGTTAGATATAGTGCTGTGTCTGAGCTGCCTGCACCCAGACTGATTGTAATTGTTTCATCAGCTACAACTGAATACCAATCTAGGAAACGTAAAATTAAAGTCATCAACGGGAACTCCAGCTACCTCGATAACAGGACACAATCACTCCACGCAGTAGCAAGTGCTGCCATTTTGTTCAGTGTCAATTACAGCGGGTTGGTGTTGGTGGAGTTCTGACCTACGAGGTGGTAGAGTGGAAGTGTTTTCTTATCAGAGCATACGTGCCTCCATGTAGGGATTCAACCTCTCAGCAAGCTGACCTTTGCATACCCAAGTTTGAAGCAGGAGAAGAGATTCAACAGGGAGACAGATTTGGTGTGTTTACAGATGCTTCTCGATAGAGGAACAGAGAAAGAGGATGCAAGAAATAAAGGTTATAGACAGGGAAAGGGCAAATTTTACAGGCGTAAATGAGGAATTAACACAAATAAATTGGAGTATAACTTCAGAGAGAAAAAAATCTGAGAGCGGCAGCGGGAAATTTGTATCAAGT
Source organism: Hydrolagus colliei (assembly GCA_035084275.1). Lineage (NCBI taxonomy): Eukaryota > Metazoa > Chordata > Chondrichthyes > Chimaeriformes > Chimaeridae > Hydrolagus > Hydrolagus colliei. The sequence continues at coordinate 5,577,118 of CM068763.1, read as the reverse complement.
GTACACATTGGAAATAAACAGGTTCGGTCAAAAACCTACAGCCTCGTGATCAACAGGAGCAAAAATAAAATGTTAAGAAGCCTAAGATTGCACCCCACGTCACCCAATATGTAAGAAAAATAAAAGGAAAATTCTGAAAAGAAACATCACAAAGGGATGTAAGAACCAAGGTTTCATATAAGACAGGCAGGGCGGCGCAGGAAACAAAAGTTTTCTATCGATCCAGAAAGAATAAGAGAATAATTAGGGAACTTGTCAGCCTATTTGGGTATTCAGGCTGCAGAGGATAAAAGTACTGTGGTGCACAGGGAACTGGTGCATGTAGCAGATAGATTCTTTGCATTTGTGTTTATTGTCGAGAATGGAGATTGGCCGTTTCCATTTCTTATATTCTGTGGAAAAAGTGATGTTCTCAAGTGTAAATTACCTACTGAATTGGTAATCCAGTGTGATTTTGTATTACTCTTTTCCCTAAATGAAATGTATATGCTTCTTCAGTCAAAACACCACGCACTGATGTCATGCCTTCCGTGTAGGATGAACATCTCAAAGTGCTTTGCAATGAGGGAAGCAGAGAGAGTTTGAGACTGTGGTGTTGAGGCACAGTCAAGGAGATAGGTTTATAATCAGGCTATCAGTAAACATGAACATCAGGTCTTTGTGATATTAGATACGCTATTGGAGGAGAGATGACGATGTGCGATGAGACAGCGGAACAATCTGCAGTCGAATTGCTATGTTTGTGGGGTAAATGTTAAGTAGGTGACTGTAGGTGTGGATTGCAAGTAATGGAGGGAAAGTTCATTCACTATTCTATTTCAAGAAGAGACAGTTCTAACAATCCTGGACATATTAACACTCCCTTATCCCCTAACGTTATCAAGCAAAGTCTCCTGAATATTGATTCAGTTCAATTTGTACATTGTATAATGATTTTCTATTCAGGACAAGTATTTGCTCACTTCAATCCAATTGTGTCCATGAATCCTCCATAGTGTATGTGGGCACAGTGCCTTGGGATGCCCTCTCGATGTGAAAGCCACTATACGAATGTAATTTTGTTACGGTATTGTTGTTTTAGGCAAAGTGGCTGCTGAGAGTCCTGTTTGGGGTTCTTTTCGTTTCAAACTTATTAAGTCATTTGGGAAACATATGAAGAGGGAAAAACCATTCATCCCATCAAGCTTGTTCCACCATTTTACCACATCATAGAGATGTTTGAATTCCATTTTCTTGCCTGTTCTCTTAATATCCTTACTTCCCAGGTATCTATCTATATCCCTTTTTTAAATGCAAATGGTTCCCAGTGTTAGAGAAACGAGACATGAGCAATGATTAAACCGCTAGGGCTCTTCAGTCTTCAGAGAAGATGACTCAAAAGGGACCTCATTGAGCTACATAACATTTTAAACAGGATTGTAAAAGTAAACTAACATCAATCCTTTAGAATGCATCGAGATAAGAGAACATTGGTTCAGAGTTCTAAAGTGCAATTTCAAAACAGCTATCTGGAAGTTTTTATTGATGCAAAGAGTAGTCAGTAATGGGTAAAGGTAATAATCAGTAAGAATAATTACTAGAACAACTTGCTGGGAAAGAATATAAGAACATAAGAATTAAGAGCAGGAGTAGGCCATTCGGCCCCTCGAGCCTGCCTCGCCATTTGATAAGATCATGGCTGATCTTCTGACCTAACTTTAATTCCTGCCCTATCCCCATATCCCCTAATCCCTCTATATTTCAAAAATCTATTAGTCTTAGCCTTGAAAATGTTCAAGGCCTGAGCATCCACAGCCTTCAGGGGTAGTGAATTCCATAAATTCACTACCCTTTGAGTTAAGAAATGTTTCCTCAACTCTGTTCTAAAAGACTGATCCTTAATTTTAAGATTATGACCCCTGGTTATAGATTCTCCTACCAGGTGAAACAGTCGATCAGTGTCTACTTTATCCAGCCCTTTAAGAATCTTATATGTTTAAATAAGATCTCCCCTAATTCTTCTGTACTCTAGAGAATATAGTCTATTCAACCTATCCTCATAGGTCAGTCCCCTCATCCCAGGAACTAACCTAGTGAATCTACGCTGCACCCCCTCTAAGGCAAGTATGTCCTTTATTAAGTAAGGAGACCAAAACTGCACACAATCCTCTAGGTGTGGCCTCACCAAGGCCCTATACAGTTGCAGCAAGACTTCCCTACTCTTGTACTCTAAACCTGTTGCGACACCCAAATCCCTTTTTTACTCTAAAACAATCTAACCTCTCCCTGTCTAGAAAATAATTTGTTTGTTTTTTTTGCTACCTAGGTGAATAATTCCACCCTTGCCCACATTAAATTCCATCTGACACCTACTTGCCCACTCTCCTAACCTATCTATATCCCATTACAATCTTTTTGCATCATCCTCACAGCTGACTCTCCCACCTAGTTTAGTGTAATCCGCGAATTTAGACACAATACATTCAATGTCCTCGTCTAGATCATTGATGTAAATTGTAAATAGTTGAGGCCCAAGCGATGATCCTTGTGGTACTCCACTAGTTACACCCTGCCAATTCGAAATGACCCGTTTATCCCTACTATCTGTTTTCTACCCGTTAGCCACTCTCCTATCCATGCTAATAGATAGGTTATAGCGGAGGGAACACGAGACTCTTTTAAAAACAGATTTAGATGGAGAGATGGTAGTTTCATGGAGGGATGAAACTGGATAGACTAAAGGCCCTCCTTCATTCAGCCCAGTCATGTGATAATTGATTTTTCATCAATAACCCATTATTCTCACAGCCCATTCTGACTGTTGATAACTGGTTTAGTGCTAATTTTAACATAATAAACCTGAAATTCTGCCCATCAGACATCAAAAACAGGATGATGCCTATTGACCTCCACCTCAGAGTTGGCAGAACTGTGGTTCTCCTGCTTGGCTCCCTCAGCATGTGCTCACTTCAGTTGCTGGCGATATCAGTCTCTGTGGTTGCTTACCCCAACTCATGTAACTATGCATGGTTTCATCCTACCCCCAGCTACCCTTTAAACCTTTCATTTGGGTTCTGAGCAAGTCCATTTTCCTCTATCCCCACAACTTTGTCTGGCTCTGTCACTATCTCACCCTCCATTCAGTTCAAACAGTCAACCATTTCTTCAGCATCTCCAGTCCCATTTCCAATGCTCTGCTCACTAGCCTCCCCAGCTCCAACATCCGCAAACTCCAGAACATAATAATAATAATAATCCTTGGATTTGTATAGTGCCTTATCACGTTTTCTAGATGTCTCAAAGCATATATTCTTATAGCTCAGTGGTTAGAGCACTCACATTACAAGCACGAGATCTGGGTTTGATTCCAGGCAGTGCAAATCCTTGGACAAGTTTCCTTACTCCACATGCCTGATAATAATACTTCAAAAAAACACAATAATAAAATTGGTCATTTCAATCCACGACTGTTTGTGGGACACTGCTGTGCGCAATTAGCTGCCACGTTTCTCCCACAAATATAGTCAATTCACTTCACAGTATATTCTGTGAAGCGCTTTGAGACGTTTAGAAGATTTGAAAAAGCATTATATCAAATGCAAGTTTTTAAAATTATTATAACACCTCACAGAATACACTGTAAAACAAATTAACTGTATGTTTTGTTAATTGCTGTAAATTAGTGATCAAAGATACTGTGGAGCTCCAGGTCACTGCTGGCCAGAGTAGCAAAATAAATTAGTCTCAGTTGGTGACACTCACTTGGTTGGACAGTTGCTCTCATGCCCTGGTCAACGATTCTCTAGATATTCTCCGGATCATTTTAATGAATTTACCAGAATCAGCGATTTTCTTTTTTTGAATAAAAAAAAATGTTCTATGGTTGTTTTAAAGATTTAGTTCCAGAACTCTCTGTAATAAATAAAACCTGGATTATTTGCCTTGTTCATATATTGTGGGTCATTGCTGCTCTTGCACAATCATTTCCCAGGCTAGAGTATGTCTCCCAGAGTCCTGACCCAGCCAGTTGGCTACTACATTTGTCGACAGAATATGCAGTCACTCCCCTTTACAGTAAATTCCGCAAAGCTCTTTGAGACGTTACGACAGAGTGATGAAGAGCTGCGTCAAATGCAAGGATTATTATCCCCCTGAGGTTCACCCCTCCCAGAACAAGACACAAAATAAAAGATAAAAAGAGACTCAGTAGCTCCAGAAATTCATGAAACTTTGTGTCCGAAGATTCCGACCCCCACCGACCCAATCCCCCCCCTCCCCCATCCCCCACACACACTCCTTACTTGTAGGTTTAACTTGTATTAAGGAATAATTGGCCAGACCTCAGCAGGTTTGTGGTATCTGTTTGTTGCTCAGTGGTTCTTATCCTGCACCTCACGTCTACAAGTCTCTGGAGTAATAACAGTAATCAGTAGTGAATCTGACGTAAACAGCGTACGATCAAGTGCTACCTGATTGCTGTTTTAGCACAACACAGTCATCTGCGCTGTCTGCAGCTCACAGCCAGTGTCTGTAAAATGAATTAGTTTCCCAGTCAGCTTAGTAATCAGAACTGCCGCATGTTCCTTTCTCTCTCTGACTGTGTTTGTGCCACATCTAAATATCTCAATTCAACATCATAATAATTCTTGCCTTTGTTACAGCACCTTATCATTTCGTCAACACATCTTGAAACACTTCACAGGACCTGTTCTAAAATGCAATGGGTGTGCAGTCAAACCCCCTAATACCCTGAATGTGATCTTATCCACGCCTTCCTGATCACCGTCGCAGTTCAGTCGCTTGTACACTGTGCCCCTGTGGGCAATGAAACTGATGATTCAAGAATCTTATTTTTTTACATCAGAAATCCTTTCATTTCGCCTCGTGTCTCGGGGAGGGAAGCTGTGAAGCATTTTCATTACCAGCAAATGTATTTTAATGCAAAGGAACCTCCAGGACCTGTCTGTCAAATTGCAGGGAGTTTGATTTCCTCACATGACTTTAGGTGAGGAAACTAATGAGTCAGGTGGGAAATTACACCAAATGAAAAAGAAAAACCTTCCAAAAATAAGCAATTTTGATTTGGTTGATCTTGGCTAGGGCCCAGAATTCCACCTAGTCTTAGCCTGCAAGGCCACTTTGGTCTTAAAGATGTGCACGTGAACATTGATTTTCCACAGTTTATGTAGGTTAACGACGTAATCAAGAATTTTCCAAAATTCTGTGTGCTCCTAAATTATGGTATGTTGGTCATTTGAAACCTTGCTGTTTGTGACAATTGCTGTTTGCAAATTGACAAATTGTCCGCTGTACGCACCTGCAAAATACAGTCACTACACTTCAAAATAAATGCTGTGAAGCGCTTTGCGATAATAATAATCCTTGCATTTGATATAGCCCTTTTCACATCTTATCAATGTCTCAATGCGCTTCACAGAATATACTTTAAAGTGAATTGACTATATTTGTGGGCGAAATGGCGGCAGCCAATTACGCACAGCAGTGTCCCACAAACAGTCATGGATTGAAAATGACCAATTTTAAAAATTATTGTGGGTTTATATGGAGGGATTGTTATAAGGTGTGTGTGTGGAGTATGGAAACTTGCTCAAGGTTTCGCCCTGATCTGCCTGAATTCGAACACAGGTCTCACACTTGTAAGTTGAGTGCTCTAACCACTGAGCCACAGGATGGTGGGTTTCCGCAGCAAGATCCGTTCAGTGAAACCTACCGTTAAGGAGAACTGAGGACATGAAATCTCAACCAACCTCTCCCCCTCACCTGCTGCCTCCATCACCTCCACCTCCTAAAAGAAGGAGAGATAATATAGCACCTTATCATATCATTGAGCTATCTCAAAGTGCTTTACAGAATATATTGTGAAGTGATTTGACAGGGTGTGTTTATGGCAAAATATGGCAGCCAATAGCACACAGCAATGTCCCACAAACAGTCATGAATTGAGTGACAATATTTTTTTTTAAATTGAGAGATCATTACTAATCGACTATCAAGTGGGTTCCCACTTACTGCTAGGTAAACAGAGGAGTGTGGAGTAAGGAAACTTGCCCAAGGTTTAGCCTCACCTGGAAATCGTAAACGAGGCAAGCACACTAACCATTACATTATTGGAGTAGCTGCCCACCTGACGTGAAAGGCTCAATACCAAATGCGAGGATAATTATAATTATTTATTCATAGGTCGAAAATTGTGCTGCGGAGTAAATCTAGGTGGAAGCTGTTTTTCTGGATGATACTGGAGGTTACTCTAAGTTAGTGGTTTCCAAACTTTAAATAGCAGCGCCCCCCCCCCCCCCCCAACTCAGCAAAGTTTTTGTTGAGCCGCCGTCCTTCATACTCGGCTCCACACGCATTCGGGGGCTCGAGATTCTAAAGCTCCGCGCCCCAAGGGAGATATGGCCCACAGTTTGGAAACCACTGCTCTAAGTGGTTTCAATGCCCTTACTAGAAGAAGGGGAAACAGCACAGAGCAGTCCAACTTCTCATCACTCTCCCTGTGACTCCCGCTGTGATTTAGTGGAGCCAGCCTACAAAATTGAATCATTTTGACTGTTGCGTAGTCTCTAACACTCACTGGAGTCGAAAACCAAAAGACATTTCATTTCTGCCAATGAATACATTGAACTTAGTGAGTTTTATGTGAGTTGGAAATGATGGGAGACGAATCAGATATTCTATTCCCACCGACTGGTTGAAAGACTACAGTAATAAGAGGGAGACACAGTCGTGTATATAAATGAAAGCATTTTCTCTCCTTTTGCTACTTTTTGATACATTTGGATGTTGGGGTTGAATAGAATTTCAAATGAAATTATTTCGCTTCACTTTTAGTTTCTGCTGCGACGCAGCCACATCCATTAAGGATTGGCCGTCAAGCACCAGCTAAGCTATTGGTGAGGAGTAAAGCTATTATAAGCTACAGTTAAAGTGAAGAGGTTTTGAAATGATTGAGTGAGGAAATTAATTTCAAGTACAGATGTAGGATTGCTCTGAGGGACCTAACCAAAAGTATGTCACAAAGCCATTTGTGTGATTTGGATTCCTTACTAATCCTGTTCAATTAGACCTCTGAGAACAAGATTTGTTTTTACTAAAGAATCCATATCACACCAGAGAACAGTCTTACAGTTAGAAAGTAGGAGGCGATTTAAGAGGTAGTTATTAACAACGATTACACTAAAACCTGGATTATGTCCTTAAAGTACCACGATTTTAGAGTATTTTTGGACAAAGATCCACCCGTGTCAAACTTAGCTGGTGGGGCTGATGTATCAAAGTGTTTTGTTCAAAACTGCACCCTATACAACAAATATAGTCTCCCCGGTAGTCTACATTTTGTATTACTGGAAGATAATTGTTCATGTTACTTGTTTGAAACCCTTCACTTTGCGAGGGGTATAGGTTCTTTATTTCAGCCAAAGAGCAGCGTGTGAAGAAAACCAACAGGCAAATATAATTACAGCCAACATTACAGGTAGGAATTAAACATTGGTTTTGTCCACTTCTCATAGCACAGTGAGTACCCGAGGAGGAGTCCTGTAGCTCAGTGGCTAGAGCACTCGCCTTACAAGCGAGTGACCTGGGTTCAATTCCAGGCAGGGAGAAACCTTCGTCAAATTTCCTCACTGCACACGCCTGATAATAATCCCTCAAAAAAATCCAATAATAAATTGGTTATTTCAACCTGTTTGTAGGACACTGCTGTGTGCAATTGGTTGCCAAGTTTCGCCCACATATGAAGAGCTTTGAAACATCTAGACGACGTGAAAATCGTTATATCAAATGCAAGTATTATTATTATTAGTATTATTATTATTGCCCTCCAGTAAGGAAGTTCCACAGGATCAGCGTCTAGGTGCTGAAGCCTCGGCGAAAAGTAATGGGGCAGTGAGGATGGAGAACACACAGTATATTCTAATAGGATAAGGTGAAATTGTCCAGGAGGCCTTCTTCATCCAAATCTCTTTTGTGACCCTGTGATCAGCTCAGACACAAACCAAACTGAATCATTTTGACAAACATAAAATGAGCTTGCCGTATAGGATTAGAAACTGAACCTTCTGTTACAGCTGTAAATATTTTTACAGGATGATTTAAGGCAGTCAAAGATTGAAAAAAGAATCCAGTTTTAAGTTGTTTGTCTGGAGAGGAATCCCAGTGATGTTAACCTTTCGCTGTCATAGGCAGTCTGGATAAAGGCAATTATTGATTTTTTGATTTCCCCCGTTTCATTTGTATAGTTCGTGTAACTCCCATCCCCAAACTGGATTGTACCGTAACAGATCCACTAAGCTCAGAGCTCAGTAAGAAAAGCAGCATTCACCCTCCAAACTACGTTGGAAATTTCAACTGGATCAACTTTACTCTCAAGAAAATGTTATTGCATTTTATTCCCTTAATTAGCTGTAAATAAGTTCTGCCGCCCAGCACCGACCCTCTCAGGACTACTTGCAGCACTGGCGTGAGGCTGCATACATGAAGCTGAGAGCTTGCCAAAATTACAGTAACGATTCTACCCACACTAGGCTCAAGCATTGTTCTTGCAATAGCTTCATACTCGGCAAGTAGAGGACAAAGCAAAGAGCTTGCGTTTTTATAGTACTTGGTCACGTTGAAACAAATTAAATCACAGTTAATCACTGCCAAGTGTTAATTCCTTCAAAATAGATTAAATAGGTTTCTTTTAGAAAATAACATTATGTGAGTGCATAGGGAGTTTGGGAAATATATGCAAGCGATCACCAGGATGGTGGAAGATTAACTAGATGGACCTTCACCTTTATTTTTGTCTGGCATTTCTTATGTTCTTAAGTGTACTGATTTCTTTTGTAGGCAAACATGGCAACCATTTTTACATACAGCAAGGTCCACACACATGGCTGTGAGGCTAATGACAGATTGACCAGGTTGGTTGAGCCTCACATTGGGCTCTTCTCCTAAAGCATGACTTTCATCTATAAAAACTGCAGGAATAGGTAGACTGGGGATGAGACAAAAGGCTCTCAATCAGGGAGCTCTGCTAGAAAGTGCGCCTTCACCTACAATGCACACAGTCGTAGACGCCAGCAACACCCTGAACTCTGGGGTCCCCAAGCCTTGGTCATTTCCAACTCGCAGCAAATTTTCTCTGGAAATAAGTAAGCAGGATCCATTGCCCCATGGATAGAGTGCGCATTCCAACCCAACAAATTTTTCTGCAATTTCCATGTGTAGATGGGATTCATGGAATTCTCAGTTTGATTTAGATATTCTTAATTTTGGTGATGGGTTTCCGCATGTGGCGGACAGCAGGCTAATACCCCTCCAAAAAATCTGAAAATATTTTGTTTAATAAGTGAATTTAATAGCATTGGAGAGCCAGCCTTCAATTGTTCTTTGTGTAGTGCGAGTCACCCTGAGAGCACATCTCAGCAGAATGTACACGGTATGGGATTGCCAGCATTACTGTAATTAACATAGCGAGCATTATCAAATCAAGGGTACAAGACAGAGAGCTCAAAAGGAGTAATTTGCAAAGGGGATAATCCTAAAATAATCTTTAATAATCCTTCCATTTGGTATAGCGTCTTACATGTCAAGCGGCATCCCACAGGATTTACTGTACGGTGACTATATCTTGTAGGAAAATGTGGCAGCCCAGAGATGCATCACAATGTCCCACAAGCAGCCATGAAATAAATGATCCATTTTATTTAGGGGATTGTTTGTCAGGGCACTGGGAAGAGAGAACTCTTCTGCGCTATAAATTTCCATGGGTTAAGGGTTTTCAATTGGCCCAGAAAATTGTGGTCTTTGTGTAGAGAACAAGATTCTCTGCACATCCCGGAACATCAAAGGAATTAATTTGAGGTACTTTCCAAAGTCCTTGAAGACTCAAAAAAAGGTTTGCAACGGGCAGTTTTAGGTCCAGCATCCAGAAATACTTCTACACACAAAGGCTGGACCAGTTCTCATGGTTACCAGGAAGGGTGGTTGAACCTAATACTGAATTCATTTCAGACCCAGGTAGATCCTGTAATGGGAAGTTGTAATGGGGTGGAAGGCAAACGTTAATAATAATAATATATGGAGCCTTTCACGTGAGGAGGATGACTCAAAGCATTTTCACCGAATATACTGTAAAAGTGACTGTTTTGTAGACAAGAACAACATTAATGTAACAATATAATAAAGAGTCTTGCATTTAATACAGTGCCTTGTCATGTCTTCGAGGCATCTCAAAGCGTTCCGCAGAATATACTGTAAAGTGAATTGATTATATTTTGTAGGCGAAATGCATAAATTAAATGGACAAACGGACGTTCTTGAACCAAACCATACCACGCGATCTTGTAAAACTGAGTCTCCCTGTGTCCGCGGGCCTGGCTCTGGATTACTTCATAGGCTCAGAAATAACAGCATACATGGGTTCTTATTGATTCACTAGGTCATGTTGAACGAACCTTGGTTTGAACTGCTCAGCTTCCTGCATCGCAGCGGACAGACAGGTGCTCAACTCGAGGAAACTTGAAGCAGAGACTTGCGGCCCGGAGGCCACTATCGCTGAGTTGAAACAGCAGCTCATCTCATCCACTGTCTGAACCTGCACCAGTTATTCTCACAGTCTCACAGGTATCATGTTGGAGTCTAATTAATTCCAAATAGTTAATTATTAACTATCGTACTGTTTGTGGATTCCATTCCTTTTCAAGATAACATCTGACACTCATTATGACAAGTTATTCAGAGGCAGTATACATTAGTAATGATTCAGGAACTCTGACTTGTCAACAACCACATTTCAGTTCAATTATGTATGCAATTCTACAGCATTATTTGAGCACATTAACAAGCATGATTGGTATTAACTCCATCTCCTGATGGGAATATATGTGACTGTTCAGCAACACATCTTGGTATCAGTTTTTTTTGTGCTCATGAAGTTTGAAGGATGTCAGTCTTGGGGACTTGAACATTGGACCATCCAGAGTCAACATCAAGTCAACCAAGGTCAGCGTAAAGCTTCACTACATACTCTGTCAAACAGCTACATCTCTGGTGTAGAGCAAACCTCCCTTTACTCTGGCCTTAGCTCCCATTTTTCTACAGTGCCTATTCTCACGGCTGCTCTCAGGGAAGTTGCCAATTTAGTGTAATTTCTGCCTCTTGAGTACTTTTTGCACGGGTGATTTGGACCTCATAACAACAACAACAAAATTACATTTATAGAATGCCTTTCACTTCAGGAGGACATAAAAACTGGGTTGAAATTTATTGCAAAATGGGAATCTTGTTCCATTACATGCATTAAAAACAGAAAGCAGAGCTCCTTTCAAATCGCCTAGGGATGGCCTTCCAATGTGAAAACGCTATATAAATGTAATTTGTTGTTGTTTCCATTACAGTGTTCCTGCGGAAAGTCAAAGAAATATGATGCACAAGTAATTAGACATGCACTCCCAGACGCACACCCCTGTGTGCACGCACACACACATACATCTGTCCAAAGCCACGCGATTACACATGCACAGATGTACTGTATATAAACATGACAACCCAAGCAATCAATAACAGTACTCATTGCATTGATGTAGCACTTTTCATGTCAGGAGGTTGTCCCAAAGCGCTTCACAGGACGTCACTGTAGGTGCGTGAAGTAACTAGTTTGTGTGTGTTTTGTGTGTGTGTGTGTGTGTGTGTGTGTTCGAGTACATGTTTATGGGACACAACAGTGCAGGAACCCACATACAATGCAGAGTTTGGTACAGAAATGGTACCAATTTTTTTACAGAAACAATTCTGTAACAGAAGCAAAAAAGTGGGTAGTCTCAGAGGGCAGAGCGGGCACAAAAGCAATCTCTCAGTATCTTTAAATGATGAGCAGGTAATGGGTAATTTAAGCAATTGTGTGGACCAGACTCATGCAGTTTGATGCCTAATACGTGTAAAGTAATTGAATTTTTATCTCTTGTTTCTGAAGAGTCGTTTTTGCAAAACTTTCTATCCATCCACTTCTCACCCTCATCACCTTGTACATCTCAGTGAATGGCATGTTATTTGCACAATTTTCCTAATGGGAGTCATTCTGTGCCTCTCCATAGCTGTTGGTTTCATCTTGGCTCATTTGACTTCTAGGTTAGAAAATCATGGGTTTAAAAGCCCCACCGCTGGAATTGAACTCACACAGTCTAAGATGGTATTCCAGTGTAGTGGCCTCTAGTTAAACCCAAGTCCCTATCTACCTGTTTAGGTGGCTGTTTGAAGTTTCCATGGCACCACTCAAGAGGACAGGGGAGTATCTGCTGGTGTCAACATCAAACCCCCAAATAAAATTGGTCATTTGTTTCAAGCCCGTTTGTGTGCCTTGGGACGTCCTCCTGACATGAAAGGCGCTCTATAAATGTAATTTTGTTGTTGTTGTTGTGGGCCATTGCTGTGCACAATTAAATTGCCACGCTATGCAGTGGTAATTCGCTACACAGTCACTCCACTTCACAGTATATCCTGTGAAGCTTTTTGGGACATCTTCCCGACATGAAAGAGCCTAAACTGAATGCAAGTAATAATACTATTTAAGCTCATAGTCTAGCCTGATGTAGATCACCATGGCACTACTCAAAAAGAGATGAGTTTCTCCTGATATCCTGGAATAACAATCCACCAGATTAAATTGGTCATTCACTTCATGGCAGGATATGAGACATTGCTGTATGCAAACGTGATTTGTCTGCAAAATCTCAATTACAACAATTTACAATTGACAACAATTCCCTGTGAAGCACTTTGACTTGTTTTAATGTTCTAACGTGAGGATTATTATCACCGACATTTAAGGGATTGAATAATAATCCTTGCATTCAATATTATTCCTTATCACATCATCAAGAGGTTTCAAAGTGCTATGCAGGATTCACTCTGAAACTGCAGTATTTGTAGCTGTTGGGCTCATCGCAAAACAGTTCATCGTAAAACAGTTGCTTTTGCAGGATGTGCTGTCAAGCAGAACATAGATCGACAGCTGTGAGCGTGAAATTGCCAGAAAGGTGCAACACCGATGACTCAAGTTTGTCACAGGGAGGAGGAAACAATTCTGAGCATGTCTTTACCAGAGCATAAATCTGAACCTCTGTTCCTCAGTTGGAGGAAATAATTATTGAGACATTGAACAGTGGCAAGGCTCGATACCATGGTGAGAGCAATGCTGAAGATAATTGCGTGTGTTTTGTCAGACTCCGCACTGTGGGTAGTCAAGCAAGGCGGCTTCAAATAAATAATGATGAGAATGATTCTTGCGTTTGATAAAGCTTTGTCTCAAAGCGCTTCATAGAATATACCGTAAAGTGAATCGACTGTGTACTTTGCAGGCGAAACACAGGGAATACAGAGAAAGGAACTTAACCAATTGTGGAAGCTAAAAAATTTGAAATAAGTGGAGTACTGTCAACATTGGAAAGAGAAAGGTCAGATCCTGATTGACCTATTGTGTGTCTCCAGGCATCTCTGAATCAAATCAACAGGAATATGGATAAAGGGAGACCTTTTCTTAAACCACATCACTTAGAGCAATGTCTCTTGTCTGCGGTGTGTGGTTACACTTCTGTCTCTATTGTGGTTGAGCTAACCTCCTGCGTATACACACAAGTTGGGGAAACTAATCAGTCAGCCTGACCACGCTCGTTTAACATATTTTGTCTGATGAGGTTCACTGCCCTCATCTTCACCCCTTTGTCCTAATGGCTAGTATTTGTTAAATGATGGAACAGTTGATTGTATTGACACAGGAACTTTAGGAAATAAGCCCTTTCCAGCTGATCTCTGTAACCAATCAGTCATAACCACACCGTCACGATTCAAGACTCACTCTTGTAGTTCCAAGTGGAGTGAGTGGCTTTTGTTTTTACAGTATTTTTACTGTTTTCCTGTTAATTAGCATCCTAAAAATAATGAAAGTGAAGGACCTCTAATTGGATTGTGTGCCTCATTCCCCATGCTCATGAGTGGTGGCTTTTAGAAACTAGTGAGAAGTGCAGTATATTTTGCCTGGATTATTGCCTCCCATTGTTAGTGGTCACATACAGTGAGGGTTGATGAAGTGTCGAGGAAGGCAGTTGCATCAACTGATAACACTTAGCTGTTTGTTAAAAGCCAGAGCAAATCTATTTTGATGAGACACAATTTTAGTTATGCAGAGAGTCTTGGGAGGAGAGGACTTTATACTTGAGCCAAGCAGGTTAGAGCGATAGAGGTCTTTAAGCGCTCTGAGACGCCGTCCGGCGTGGATGGCGCTATATAAATTGTTGTTGTTGTTGTTGTTTAAGGGCCACGATTGGCCGTGATCAACCATGATCAATAGAAAATAGTTTATTTCCACTGTTCAGTGAGTTAGCAATGAGTAGGCAGTAATTTAAGATACTGTAATCACAAAATAAATTGGGGCACTGCTGTGTACTATTGACTGCTGCGATTTACCCACAAATATACAGTCAATTCACTTTACAGCATTTTCTGTGAAGCGCTTTGAGATGTCTAGAAGACGTAAAAAGCCCTATAACCAAATGCAAGGATTATTATTATTGTTATTATTGACTGTTGAAGAACCCTCCCAGTACAGTCCTGAAAAGCCAAACGGTCTTCTCCTGTGCTGTAACATTTTAAGGCTCTAATACATGATTATTGTACGCTGGATTGTAGTAATTAGGAATAGTATTTAACCTGGGTGTCAGCCTGGCTCAGTTGGTAGTACTCTCACCTCTGAATCAGAATGTTGTGGGTTAAAGCTCCACATCAGGCCTTTGAACTCACAGTTCGAGATGACACTCCAATACATGTGGGATGTACCCACATCATTAAACCCACTCAGTGTCTGTTCAGCTGGTGGTTAGAGATCCCATTGCAGTGTTTAAGGGACGAAAGGAGTTTCATCTGATCAGCGATCGGTCATTCACTTCATGGCTGTTTGTGTAACATTGCTGAGTATGATTCGGCTGCATGTTCACCTATCATAATAATAATACAGTAAAAGCCTGTTTATCCGGCACCCTCGGGACCTGGTCAATGCCAGTTGAAGCACATGCCGGACATTCGGCTGAAAACACAAAAAAAGTGCATTTTTCCGGATAAATTCTGGTTAATCAAATGCAGACTTTTTTTGAGGTGCCGGTTATACGGAAGTTATGGTTGATCGGGTCACAGATAAACGGGCTTTTACTATAGTCTGTGCATTTCATATAGTGCTTCATCACATCTTCAAGACATCTCAAAGCTCTTCACCCAACATAGTTTAAAGTGAATTGACTATATTTTGTGGCAAAACATGGCAGCCAATTGCACACAGCAGTGTCCCACAAACAGTTATGGATTAAAGTGACCAATTTATTTTCATGGGTATATTGCCCCCAGAAAAGCGATCCGCCAATTGACTAGTAAACTGGTTCCTACTTACTGCAACAGAGCAAAATATTTTGGCAAGTTTCCCTATTCCACACCCCTGATAATAATCCCCTGAGAAAAAAAATTGGTCACTTCAATCCAAGACAGATTGTGAGAAATTGTCTGTCACGTTTCTCCCACAAACGTATAACCAATTCACTTTCCGTTATATTCTGTGAATGGCTTTGAGATGTTTAGAAGACATGAAAAGCGCTATTTAAAATGCAAGGATTATTATTATAACAGAAGCCTGCGGAGAACATTAGATTTGGTGTTAATTTACATGAAATAGTAGAGGCTGATCGGAAAGCTACAAGGCGTTGTGATTAGTTAGTGTGGCACTTGCTTCAGAATCCAGAAGTTGTTTGTTCATGGCTCACATTGGGACGTTGAACTCATCATGTCGCCTGGCACTTGAATGCAATGCTGGGGGAGTGCTGCATTATTATAGTGGCAGACCTTCAGATAAAACATTAAAAATTGAGGTGCCATCTGCCTATTCAAGTGGACGTAAAAGGCTCCAATACGGTAACAGAGAAGGCAGTTTCTCCTGGTGTCCTGGCCCATATTTACCCAATAAAAATGTGCACTATATGTTATAGTGTGAAATTGCTTAAGAGCAAACTGACTGCTGTGTTCAGCCACAAATCCCAGGGACTATACATTATAGTAAAATTATATGTAAGGCTTTCAGGTGCTTTGATGCTGTAGTGAGGTGCTGTATCAAATGCATGGACTTTTTAAATTTAATATAAGTGGAACAGGGGCTGATGGAGATATAGTGTATTTTGCGGTAAAGAAAATAGTGTAACCTAGCGACTGAGTTTGTTACTTTGGAAATCAAAGGAAGTGCTCTGTGAGGGCTGTGACCTGTAAAAACGAAAGGCTCATTTGGCGCCATGTTTCCTAAATTAGAGTCTAAAGCGTTATGTAGCAAACGAATAAAGAATAATCACAAATAGCAACCGGGAGCGGCAAATAGTGAGTCTTAACACAAACCAAAGATGCATCGCACCGATCCACAGGAACTTCACGCTTGGTTGGTCTTGTCAGATCCCCCACCCTGTGGATCCGAGTAACTTATTTTTTTTACGAGCAGTAGTTCCATCTGTGACTTCTTATTGAGTCATTGCTGCATTTTAAGGACTGTTGTGGCACTTTGACAAGTTTGTAATGTGCAAATGTTATCTGATGATTGCAGCGCAGGTAGCAGTGAATCACACAGATCTGAACGGAGCGTTCTCTGATTGATCGCTGCTTTGACATCCTAGTACAAATCCTGGTATATATAAACAGGCATGAATGAGATAGTGCCAAGTGCAGTTTAGAACAAAGAGAAGGTGTGCTTCAGCAGGGTCCATTACACGTACCACTGAAAACAGGAGCTTTGAGTACGTGTTTGAGAATCTGCCATTGTGAGAGGTCAGGTGCAGTAAACAGTGAGCCTCAACTATCCAGGGCGAAAGGCGCTATACAGGTGGAATTTTGTTGATGTTGATGTTGATGAAACCAATGGTTTCTATAGTCCTAATCCCTTTTCAGATGATGCACAGTATTTTAGTCAAGACATCAGTAAATTTTGCCCAGGGCAGGGTTTGTCCTCAGGCAACTTTCCTTA
This sequence comes from Hydrolagus colliei, assembly GCA_035084275.1. Lineage (NCBI taxonomy): Eukaryota > Metazoa > Chordata > Chondrichthyes > Chimaeriformes > Chimaeridae > Hydrolagus > Hydrolagus colliei. Next base: position 5,560,092 of record CM068763.1, on the reverse strand, counting down.
TTCCACACATCTCTGTTTACCTAACAGTAAGTGGGGATCTGGGTGTTAGTCGATTGGGCTTAATAGTTACTTACATAAATAAATAGACAGGAAGACAGACAGATCGATTTGTGCGTGGGTTGGGTGAATGGATGTACTTGGGTGGGGGGTTTTGGGAGTTAGGTAGGTTAGTAGATTAATACATTAATAGATGAATTAATAATAATTTGGTCACCCAATCCACAACAGTATGTGAAGCAGTGCTGTGCACAAATAGCTGCCATATTTCACTCACAAAATATAAATCAGTTCACTTTACAGTATATTCTGTGAAATGCTTTGAGATGTCTAGAAGATGTGAAAACTGCCATATCAAATGCAAAGATTATTATTATACTAAATTACAGGCTGCAGACTCCCTAGAATCAAATCGCCCCCACTTTGAATTTGAGCCAGAAATCCCTAGGCAAGATTTTGGACCCTGGCAATCCACTGAGTTGAGAAATTCCAAAATTTCATTGAACACCAACTATGACTCCAAGCTGATTAGATTCTCACATACCCACTGAATGTTTCTTTAATAAGATTACTGCTTGAGTTTTATGCATTGAGATCATTAACTCCAGCCCATCCACAAGACTTCATATCGGATCCAACTCTATCTCACTTTGGCATAATAAAGAACATGTTTTCCATCCTGACTTGTTATATTCTCTTTTCAATGCATTTTCGAGCCTGTCGTCGGGAAAGGGGAAGAAACATGAAACAGGCAGCAGAGTGAAGCCCTCATTTCATTGAATAGCTGGTGTTCATACCAATTTATGTCCCCCCCGCCCCCACTCACAAAGCCAAAGGGATCCTGACGGCAGGCATTAAAATATATCTCCGCAGGCAGAGTTTCTGATGTTTGTCAGCCTGCACTCACATTAAAAGTTGTGATATTTTAAACAGTTCCTCACTGGCTCTTGGGATTTCTCTGCCCCGTGTGTTCTGTGTAGGCTGTTGATAATGGAAAGAAGCTATCGATCAGGACATCCAAGACCTAACGACACGCTGGAAGCAACATTGAAGATAATTAGCTCTGTTTTCGGTGGATTCCAGTCTGTGTACAGCTGAGAAGGCAGCTTCAAATTGAACATAAAACGGAGTAATTAAAAAGAGAAATTGTGAGCACAGGTGATCTAAGACAAAGGAGGCATTCCACTCTGTTCCTGTGCTTATAAATAACTCTATTTAAATGTCAAAGTATTGCACTTTTATAATTGCATTATGTTACTTGTTGATGAATGCACAGGTTAAATCTCACCAATCGGGGCTGACACTTCAATATTGCTCTGTTGGAGGTGCCTTCATTTGATGAAATGTTAAACTGAGGTTCCATCTATTTATTCAGATGAACGTTAAAGGTCCCAATGTTCGAAAAGAGAAAAGAGTTTCCCCAGTGTCTTGGCCAACAACTCCACAAATAAAATTGGTCATTCAATTTGTGGCTCTTGGTGGGAACGAGCTGTGCACCAATCGGGCTGCCGCATTTGCCCACAAAAAGTAGAATCACTTCACCTTTCAGTAAATCCTGTGATGTGTTGGAGATGTCCTCCCGAACATGTCAATGGCCGTGCCACTGTTCAGAATGAATACCCCTTGGGAAAATTTGTGGGATCAAAACTGGGCCAAAACCAAATTGGGGAGCGCTGAAGCTCAGTGGTTAGAGCAAGCGGTTTGATTCCCAGCAGAGCACCTGGGTTTGATTCCCAGCAGAGCACCTGGGTTTGATTTCCAGCAGAGCGAAACCTTGGATAAGTTTCCTTACTCCACACGCCTAATAATAATCTCTCTAAGAAAACAATCATAATTTGCTCACTCAATCCACGACTGTTTGTGGGACACTGCTACGTGTAATTGGCCGCCGAAGTCTCCACCCCCTCCTATACCCCTCAAGTCCATTTCATCTAATATATAATAATCCTTGCGTTTGATATACTGCTTTGTCTAGTTTCCTAGATGTCTCAAAGTGCTTCACAGAAGTGAATTGACTATATTTTGTGGGCAAACAAAATCAAATTTACAAATTTCTCTGAGGTAATTTAATAGTTTAGGAAACAGCGATATGAACTGATAGGCTTCTTGACAGACTCATTTGATCTAATTCTTCCTGAAAACCTGCTCTACTGTTCTCCCATTAGAGCATCAAGCTGATGACCTTGCCCACTCTCTTTGATACTAAGTTCAAGTTGTTAATTACCCTTTGGGTAAATAAATAATTCCTTGTGTCTATCCTGAAATTGCATTTCACAGCTCTGAATCAATGCCTTTGATGTAATCAAAATGCTATTCTACTCTGTTGGGTACTTCTTTTAAATTTGTTCAAGGGCGACCATAAAGAACTTTTAACACAATCTTGTATGCAAAAATATAATAATAGCAATTCATGCTTTTGAATGCATGTATTTTATCACAACTTTGTAATGCCTCAAAGAGCTTCACAGAATATGCTGTGAAGTGGATTGACAGTTGTGTGTCGTGGGCAAAACAGGGCAGCCGATTGCTCACAGCAGTGTCCCACAAACAGTCATGATTAATTAATATGTCTACTGTACTACCCAGCAAATACAACAAACAATAACAACTTGCATTTATATTGCCCGCCTCACATAGGGTTGTGCCTCGGACTGCTTACATAGTTAAATATGTGTCTTGTTTATAAAAAAAGAACTCCATCCCTCAGTCCCTCTGCCTCGCCTCCTCCCTGGCCTCCTTTAAGTCCCACCTCAACACTCTCCTTTTCGATGGTCCCATCGGCAACTCCTAATCCTCCCCTTCTCTCCAGGCCCCCACCCCCCCGTCCCCACCTCAAATCTGAAACAGGGACTGTCCAGCTCCTTGGGACATCCTCCTGACGCGAAAGGAGCTATACAAGTATCATTTTTTTTTGTTTTAAATATACATACCTACTGAATCCCCTTGCCGGCCTCATGGTGCAGAATATTCCATATTTTCACAACTTTCTGGGTGAAGATATGCTTCTTGACCTCAGTTCTAACTGTGTTTGATCTGATTTTAGGTCTATGCTAATCCTTCCAAAAACAATAGTAAAAACCATCACTCAATCCACGACTGTTTGTGAGCCACTACTGTATGCAATTGGCTGCCATGTTTTGCCCACAACTGGGCAAAACATGGCAGCCAATTAGTTTTACAATGTATTCTGTGAAGTGCTTTGAGACGTCTAGGAGACGTGAAAAACGCTGTATCAAATGCAAGGATTATTATTATTATTATTATTCCCCGCGTTCTCCCCCTTAATGGATTTTCTGCTAGAGTGAGGAGACATCCACCATTTAACCAGTCATTCCTTTCATTATTTTAAACACCTTAATTATGTCAAATTACCCCTTAACTATCAGTATGTGTGTGTGGTAGGAGGGAGCTGTCAGCCATTCTTACTCCTTCACATTTTTCAAAACCGACCTCTTTGCCCACACTTTTGGTCATCATTTTCCTCCCCACCCCAGTTTTTAAAGTGAGTTTAGAGTCCTCTCGGTGTGAAAGGTGCTATACAAATATATATTGTATTGTGCACTAAGGAATATAACCTCTGTCTACCTAGTTTTTCATCCGAGCCAAGTCTCTTCAGCTTGGATATTAATCACTAGAACCAGCCTGGACACCTTCCAACACTAGTACATTATTTTTAAATGAATTTGGTTTTGCATCCATAATGAAACGCTATTTGCAAGTTTGAAGAAAAGCAGAAAGGATCATTGCCATTTGCACTAACATCTGTCTGCAACTGTGGTATATCAAGCCTATTTGTAGCCTGGTGTTTGACAGATTGGGGTGGCAAACAGTGCTGGTTTCAGCTTTCCAATCAACTCTTTGCTTTAAGTAAACAAAGGAAGTCTGTCAACAAGTCAATCAGTTCAGGTTGCTGTTTCCCAAACCTATTATATACTGCACTGCAGCTACATATGCTTCTTTTTAACGAGAATTATTTGGGGCATGGATCCTATTCACTGGAGAGTCAGCCCGCTTGCTTCCCATACGCAGCAAAATGGTCAACTCTAAAATGGAAAAATATGTGCTTTGGTTTTAGCCCTAAAGTCACCTTTACTCAGCAGGAATTGATAATAATAATAATTTGAGACGTCTCAAAGCGCTTCACGGACTAATCTGTAAAGTGAATTGACTATGTTTTTTGGGCGAAACACAGCAGCCAATTGCACACAGCAGTACCCCACAAACAGTGGTAAAGTGACTAAATTACTATTGAGTTTTTTTCTTGACGGATTATTATCCCCGGAAAAGCGATCCGTCAATCGACTAACAACCGGGTTCCTTGTTACTGCTCAGTAAATAGAGGCGTGTGGAGTAGGGAAACTTGGAAATCAAACCCAGGTTTCTCGGTTGTGAGGCGAGCGCTCCAACCACTGAGCCACAGGACTCCCATGATAGCCTTTCAATGCTTTTGAGAATTTTTTGAATGAAAAACTGGGACAACTCTATGCTCGACAAACCTCGACAAAGACAACTGGTCACAGAGATGCACGGATCCAAACCAAGATAAGAATAAACTACAGAAACGTATGACAACATGAAGTGTTTGTGTCACCGCATTATTTATGATAAAACAAATGATTCTCTATTCTTCCTACATCAAAGAGTTCAAGCTGAAACATTATTGTCGGTGTTTCTCATTTGCAAATGCGAATAAATTAGCTTGAAATCTGAGACACTGAACTTCTTAAGCTTCAAATCGTTGATTTAATCCAGATCAGGATAAAAAAAATTTAAATAAAAAAGCAGCTTAAATATGTTTCCATATTTGGAAGCTGATTTTAGACAGTTCTTTTTTGATATTTGTCTCAAGCTTGAAGCTGTTTTCCAGCAGATGTTAATTTTGGCGTTTCACCGACACTGCATTAAGCTTCAAAGATCCATGCAAAGATAACAGCTTTCACCGATTAAGCATCGAGCCCAAACCTTGGGGGGGGTGGGGGGTGGTTTCAGAGTAACAGATCAGTCACGTATTCTCGAACAATTTGACCACAAATTTTGGACGATAACATAATTGTTATAATAATATAATTTTAATATTCTAACAATTATCTTACAGTCTAAAATACAAAAGATACGCCTTGCATTTTTACATAGCGCCTTTTCACATCTTAGATGCCTCAAAGCGATTCACAGAATATAGTGTAAACTGTATATTTTGCAGGCGAAATGATCACAAGCACACATTTTTAACCTGACTGGGTTTCTCTACCATCTCCTGTAAAGGGTGAGATCTCAGATCAGCGATGTGCTGCTCGCTTGCAGTCATTCACCAGAGCATGTTGCCCTTGCACTTCACAAAGGGAGCCTGTCAACAAGCTTCAAAGCACAACCTTGCTGAGAAGCCAGCAGAGCATGTGCAGTGCTCTAGATATCAATTAACATTCAGTTCTGCAGGATTGAGTCCCTCAGTGACTGCCACATCGCGCAGCAACTTCACATCCCGTTCACGGAGAACAGAACTCAGCTGAGCAATGACATTAACCCCAAGTCAGCTCCTTTTAATCAGTGAAGCTTTGAGTCGCAATTTAATACTGACTGAACTTCATGATGAATAATAGTTATACCTGCATTTGATATGGCACCTTATCATGTCGTTAAGACGTCGCAAAGCACTTCACAGAAAAGCTGAATTGACTATATGTTTTGTGGGCGAAATGCAGCCAATTTTGCACGGCAGTGTCCCACAAACAGGCGTGGATTGAGTGACCAAATTATTTTGTGGGGAGGAATTACCATCCCCCGGAAAGCGATCCACCATTCAATAGACAATCGGATTCCAAGTGCATGGAATAAGGAAACTTGCCTAAGGTTTCACTCCACCCAGGAATCGAACCGGGTCCTCTCGCTTTGCGAGGTAAATGTTCTAAGCACAACACTACAGGACTCAAAACTTCTGCAGTTCGATGCAATTGAACCTCAGTGGTGCTCTGAATCTAAATATGAACTTAATGTAATTTCTCTTGCCTGATGATGAATTCAGCTTGTTAATTCATAGAACTCTCGGAACTGTTACTTACACAGTCAGGGGTGCTTTGCTTTATTTCTGTAAAGTCAGTGCTCAGCATTCAGGGGATTAGTGTTGAGTGAAGCCCATGTGAGAGTCTGACAGGACAATTAAAATCTCTCTGATCAGCAAGTGTTTCTGTACACAATGCATTTACATTCGCATCCTTCTCGCTACAGGGCTTGTCAGCTGGAACTTAACTGCAAATTGAATTGCAACACATATTAACCAGCTCTCTCCTCCACTAATCCGGCCCTCCTGATTTCATAAACCATGTCAATTCGATGTCCGAATGTCCTGGGAATATAACAACAACGACAACAACTTTGATTTATATAGCGCCCTCCACGCCGGACAGCGTCTCAGAGCGCCTTCTCTCGGGCATCCACAAGATTCATTTCTAAATTGGGACCCGATTGTTTGCAATGTTTTTGCTGCTGCGTTTCCATGTTATCAGCTCCCAGTTTTTGACTGTCTCCAGCCTCCTGCTTGTCCCTCGTGCCCTCCATTCCACCATCAGTGACCGCACTTCCAGCCTCTATGCCCCCAAACTCAGGAACACTCTTTCTCGATTCCTCCACTTTGCCCACCCCCACCTTCCCTATCTTCAGATCATCTCTGAAGACCTTCCTCTTTGACCTACTGACAATCACCTCCCCCCTCCGTTTCTGGCTTTGCATCGTACTCCACCACTGTCAACTGCTCTGAGATATTCCCCTGTGTGAAGGGCGTTATATAAATGTAAGTTGTTGCAGTAGTTTCTGGTAGCTGTCTGATTCTCCAACAAACAGCAAATTTGAGATTAAAAGCTGGACATGAGGATATTCCAGCCACAGCCGCTTCACTGTCTGAAGGGATTGGCACTTTAATAATTATTTAATAACAAAGTAAGTGTGCGCGTTAAGTGATCCAACTTTCATTTGAACTAGTGCAAGAGTCAGTTCTGAATTGGCAAGGGCTGTTGTATTCAGGGGAATGTGCAGAGCAGATTACAGAATCCATAATGTTGTGGGAAAGAAATCCACAAATCTCCTTAGACCCTGAGAGTATCTATCTGACTGATGCACTTTTATCAGGATTAGAGTGTTAGTTCATATTCTTGAAACGGGGCTTAAAGTGGATTATCTACACTTCTGCCCCCAATTAACAAACTCCCCTGTTTAGCTGCATGTTGTGCTAATGATCTGAATTGCTAATGTGCAAATATTGGAGTTAGCTCGGACCCTGCCCCTGTTTTAATGAGGCACACCGAGGGTTGGAGTGGTGATAATTGGATTCAGGGCCCTGAGCTGATCCACAATCTACAAGTCTCACTCCAACAGAATCTCCAGCAGTAGCAGAGAAGAGCCAGAGGAATAGGAATGACATAATAATATTACAGTACTACTATTAATAATAATCCTTGATATAGAGTTGAGAAGTCCCAAAGTGCTTTACAGGGTATACTGTAAAGTGGCTTTTACAGTATATTTGATAGGCAAAAGGCAGCAACATACAGAAATTTCCCACAAATAGCTGTGGAATGAGTGACCAATTTTATTTTGAGGGATTGTTGGCCAGCACACCATAAGAGAGAAACTCCCTGAGTGCTGAGCAGGTTCAGGAAGGCTGTACTGAAATCACAGAGCTCATTTGCCTCTCATCTTCATTGACACACTTTTAGCAGGTTTTCACACAGATTTCTAGGTACAGAAATACAGTATAGAGGAGGAAATTAAGATGATTATCACATGTCATATTTTGGAGCAGCCCCCCAAAGGATCAGGAAGAAACGGCTGTAACCAAATCATATCTGAGCTGGTTAGAACTGAGGTCAGTAGCTAGGAAGCATTTCTTCATCTTCAGAGGGTTGTGACAATGTGGAACGCTTGATATAGGTGGCATTGGAACAGCCTATTCAGAGTAAGATTGTCAATTTTCATAGCAGCACAAACTAACAGAGAATTTTTCAGTTCCTTTCGCATCAACTTGAATAGGCAGAAGGCATCACCTCCAACAAGGCAGAGGTTTACCAGTATTGCCAGCCTAGGCTAGGAACTCAGGTCAAGACATGAAGCTTTAACCCAAAACCGCTTGATCCAATGGTGAGATTGCCAGCAACTTGAACCAGGCTGGCATGTAGTAATAATAATAATAATAATAATAATAATAATCCTTGCATTTGATATAACGCTTTTCATGTCTTCCAGACATCCTCCCGACATGAAAGTCGCTCTATAAATGTAATTTTGTTGTTGATGTTTTGTTGTCTCAAAGCGCTTCACAGAAATTAATGTAAAGTGAATTGACTGTATATATGTAGGCAAAACACGGCAGCCAATTGCACACAGCAGTGTCCCACAAACAATCCTGGATTGAAATGACCAATATATTATTGTCTTTTTGAGGGTTTATTATTAGGCATGTGGAATAAGGAAACTTGCCCAGCTGGAATTCGCCCTGCCTGGCATTGAACTCAGTTCTCTCGCTGGTAAGGTGAGTGCTTGATAGTATTTTACTCTAATGAATAAATAGAGAAGTATTGGCTCGCGGATGGCAAACACTTTTGATGTCAAACAAGGGTCAAAATATTAAGTAGAGTATTGGAGGCAGATCGCTATGCTCAGGTGAACTCTCTGGAAAGCTGGGCAAATTGAGCTGATACCAGTGTATTACATCAGGACAGATGTTAACTGCTGTTTGACTCTTTGGTTGTTCAACTCACATTTTCAAAGAAAAATGATTCAGAGTGTTTTGATTTGCCCGCAGTGATGTGTCAAAACAGTAATTTTAAAACATCTCTAATTTTCTCTGGAATCTAGAAATCTGTCACAAGTGCCAACACCTCCACAAGGAACCCATCAGCATTTCTTGCGCTCGCCAAATTAGCTATTCAAAGGAGATTGTAAAGATCAACGCACAGGCAGAATTTAAAATAAGCTCCAGTCTTTTGTCTCAAATGGGTGAATCCAGCTGCAATGAAAAATATATGGATGGAATGAGCTGCAACATCACATTCATTTGGTTGTGAAACATTGTTCATTTGTGTTCATTTCTAAAACTGTTGCCTGCAATTAATCCCACAAAATATGCATTCAATTAACTTTACGGTGGATTCTGAGCACCAACTTCAGATGTGATACTTCGAAGATGTGATATATCAAGTGCAAGGATTATTATTATTTTCCCCTTGTACCCCAGTTCCCTGGCTTGCACACCTATTGGATTGATTCAATTCCCACTTTCCACCTACGCAACATTGCCAGGCTCCGCAACTACCTCACCCCCCACGCTGCCGAAACACTCGTGCACGCATACATCACCTCACGGCTGGACTACGGAAACTCTCTCATCGTTGGCCTCCCCAGTTCCTCCATTCACAGGCTGCAGGTCATCCAAAACTCTGCAGCCCATGTACTATCCCGCACCCACCTCCGCAACCACATAACCCCCATCCTCGCCCGTCTCCACTGGCTCCCCATCCTCCAGAGGATCGAGTTCAAGATCCTCGTCCTCACCTTCAAGGCCTTACATGGCCTTGCCCCGCCCTATTTAACCGATTTACTTTCCCCCTATAAGCCCACCCGGACCCTCCGTTCAGCAGGACTTGGCCTGCTCCAAGCCCCCCGCCCAAACCGCCCCACCATCGGAGGTCAGGCTTTCAGTTTCTCCGCTCCCACCCTGTGAAATTCCATCCCCCAATCCCTCCGCCTTGTTTCTTCCCTTTCCTCCTTCAAGGCCGGTTTGAAGACTTTCCTCTTCGACCGTGCCTTTTGTTCCTCCCTGAATTTTTCGACCTCCCCTATGTGTTTCACCCCTTCCTGAACACTCCCCTCCCAGCTCGGGTCACACGCCTCCTGTGCAGCACCTTGGGACATCCTCCCGACGAGAAAAAAGCTTTTTAGTTTAAGTTGTTGTTGTTGAAAATAATTCGGCAGAATCACAGGTTTCAGATACACCAGTCCTTGAGTCCAGCATTACATCATACCGACAAAACTGAATTAAATCCCTAACCTGTTTTTAAATGTTTAAAAGGAAAGCATGATAATTCATTGTATGGAAATAGAGAATGGATTTAATGACAAGGCAACGATTGTTCAGGAACGACTAGAAATAGGCAGATAATCCCTAACAACTTTGATGTGACATTTATCTGTGATATGAAACAACAACAACAGCAACTTGGCATTTATTTTGTTGCAAATTTTATCCTATATAATAAGCCAACTGCATTGTTGGAAATGTCATACTTTGTTTCAGATGTGATTATTATTCTGTTAAATTGATATCGTGTACGATAGTTCAGGTGGACATTAAAGATCTCAATGCACTGCTCAAAAAGAGAAGGATGTTTCTATCGCAAGTGCTGCAAACAATTCCCTGGATAAAATTGGTCATTTATATCTCAGCTGTTTGTAGGACACCACTGTGGATGCCTCGTTTACCATCAAATAAACGGTCAATTCGCTTTACAGTGTATTCTGTGAAACGCTTTGGGACGTCTCAACGGCGCGATAAGGCTCTATATAAAATGCAAGTGATTATTATCATTATTATAACTACACTTTACAGTAAAATCCTGTGAAACGCTTTGAGAAATTTTAACAATGCAATAAGGCGGTGTGTCAAACACAAGAATGCTTATTACTGTATTAAGTTATTCTATTAAGTGCCTCAGTGTTTAAATGTGTCCCTGATTGAATTGCTAGGTTTTGTTTTTGTTTTTTGCTTGCGAATGACGGTGACAGTGTCTGTAACACAGCAACATTGCGCTCGGTCTCGGGGGATGCTCAGAGATGCAGCCAACTATGCATAGGTAGGAAGGCGAAAACAGGACTCAAGCTATAAGGCCAGCTAACTTCCTGAGTGAATCTCAAAGCAGGAATCAAACACACATTCTTTAAAAGATCACAAGAGAGGAACGCATGAAAAAGGCTCTTCAGCCGATCCATTTGATCTCATCCTTTTCAAGTCACATTTCTTTTTTTTATATATGTTGGACACAGTTGGCTAGCTCCAAAACAGACCGAGCTAAACCCAGATCTTATACTTTCAAAAAGGTTTGGAGTGAGTGTGTGGAGATGGGTGTTGTGTGCTGCTGGCTGTGCGTTTCGCCCACGGAATGCACAATCACTCTACTTTACAGTATGTGAAGCACTTTGAGACATCTCAAGGATGTGGTAAGGTGCTCTATCAAATGCAAGTATTATTATGGGTGATGGTGTGTGTGCGTAATGGGGGTGGGGTGGGGGGGAATGGAAATAGTGGGGGCGGTTAATGGGTTAAATGGAGAAGGGATGACACATGGGCTGAATGAATAACTTTACTTAATAAATGAGTTGTCAAAGCTCGACCAGTCACCTCAACATAAAGGAAGAAAAAGAAATCATTCTTGCTGACAATCTATTTTAGTCTTGACTCTTTTGAGAATATACCCATCAGGCCAGGAATACATTATTAATATCTACAGTGAAAGTTAACAGCAAAATGTGCAGTTTTTTTGTTGGAAAAAAGAGAGGAAAGAGGTAAGTAACAAGGTTAAATTATTGAGGAATAAATGGAAGTCCCTGAAATGTGTGGAGGCACTGTTTGTGACTGAATGGTAAAGGTTTCGCAATAAATATTTTAGCCAATTGAACAGTTTAACAAAACCTGGAGAATTCAGACACAAACTGCTGATGTGGCTGGGTCACTTGTTTCAGGGCATAATCCCTCTGAAACAGGGGGATATGTGTCACCTGTATCTATCTGACTTGTCAAGCAATGCTCTCAATGGCCAAGCTAGATGGTTTTAGTTGGTTAGACTCCAGCAGTCACACCAACTCACACTCTGGGGACTCCAAGTCTTAACACTTGCCAACCTCCGCCTCATACTTTCTGAAGTTAGGTAAGCAGGATGAATCCCTCCGGGGAAGTGTGTGTGAGAGAGGGAGAGAGAGAGAGCAAATTCCATTCTAACGAACATCTCGGGAATTTCCATGTGTAGGCCGGATAGTAGTCACATCTCTGACCATGCCCCAAAAAGTCCCCTGTATCCAGACAGTTACCTAAATACCCTCCATTTATTCTTTGTTCGTTTGTTCTTTCGTACGTTCTATTTATTTATTTGGTTATTTCTTTATTTATTTGCTGGTTGGTTGACTGACTGACTGGTTTGATTGATTGATTGATTGATTGATTGGTCAATCGATCATGTGCCCTATCTTGTGCCAATGTAGTAGCACAATGTCGAGACCCAATCACATGGAGACACACACAGTCTAAGCTATTACAGTCCAGGACATAAGTCAATATGACACTTGTTTTCAATTTGACAGAATAAGTAATGTAAGAATGTCTTTAAACCTTTGTTCTGCATCATGATGAATCACATAGCAACACAAATGATTCCCTACACCGCTGTGTGGCTTAATAGCCATAACAATCCTATTAGAATCGCATTATATAACTCAATTCTATTACATCACTCAACTATTATATAATTCCTCTGCACATGCACTTGCCTTTACAAACTTGTTGTCCTCAAGACAAACCATCTGCAGTGCCCATAAAGCAGGACACTCGCAGCAGAAAATACAGTCACTGTACTTTACAATATATTCTGTGAAGCGCAGAGCATGCCTATTGCGCAGAGCGTTGCTGAACAATGGGGTCAACAATACAATCGGTTGAATGATACCCTGTTCACTTCTCTGGTTTAATTTATTGAAATTATCTGCCACACGTGTCAGACCTGGTGTTAGTTAAGATCCCTGAGATTGCTGATGTGGCAGACTTTTGGGTGGAGAAATTAGTGATTTTTTTTCTCAAACTGACAATCATTTTAAGTAAGATAGTAACAATATATACAATGATACATTTCCATCGCACCCCAACAAAGACAGCCCCAAATCAGATTTTCAACATTCTTATCGAATGCTACCATTCAGTACTTTGCTGAAGTTAGAAACAGTACCATTGCTATTTGTAGCAATAATCATATTTCTTATTTCTTACTGATACAGTGCCATTCATCATATAATAATAATCCTTGCATTTGATATAGCGGTTTTCACGTCTTCTAGACATCTCAAAGTGCTTCACAGAATGTACTGTAAAGTCAATTGACTGTATATTTGTGGGTGAAACGCGGCAGCCAATTCCACACAGCAACGTCCCACAAACAGTCGTGGATTGAAATGACCAAATTTTATTATTGTGGGGGTTTTTTGGAGGGATTATTACTGTATTAGGCATGTGGATTAAGGAAACTTGCCCAAGGTTTCGTCCTGATCTGCCTGGATTCGAACACAGGTCTCACGCTTGTAACCACTGAGCTACAGGAGCTCCAAATCAGGAGGATGTCTTGAAACGTTTCACGTTATTTACTGTAAAATGTATTTTTTCTATTTCTTACTTATAGGGTGACCAACACATCATGATGTCTACCTTATTATCCAAAAAAATGATCATCATTTCTTTAAGTCATTGTATTGGTATTCACGACTTTTTGGTCGCCCTGTACAAGCATATTTTAGAGCTAATCAGTCGTGTGTGGAGAGATGCAAAGCAGATGTTGTGGTGTTGTTTCTCAGTAAACAAAGTCAATGAAGGTGCCTGGCTGCATTGGTCTCCTGCAGCTCCCGTCGGCAGTGTTTGTCTGTTGTTCCCTGTTCCATAAGGTTCCAAGTCCACTTGTAATTCTCCTCCACAGAAGAGATCAGCAAAACATTGATTATGGTCATTAAATTACACAGGCAAATGCATAGCGTTCTGCTGTAGTTCTTATGCTTTATTACTGACTTAGGCTTTCCTACCATTTGGTCCACTCCTGCACTAAAATGTACGACATGTTAAGGCACTGCATCAAAATGCAAGGATTATTATTAACAATTATTTTTATCGCAATTGTTATTAACGTAAGTATTATTATCATTATTAGGATCATTGTTATCCTCACATAGGAGACTCTGTCCCATAATTGCCATGATGTAATTTGCTCAATTTTCCTTCCACATTAAGGGATCCTGCTTGAGAACTACCACAACTTTGAATCTCAATGTCCGAGTTCCCTTTAGTCACCACTATCCTCCCCTCGGTCAAAGCCAACGAGTGTAGTGACTGACCTCTGTCTGACTTTGAATTATTTCAACCCAGAACCCCGCAGTAGCACTCGTCATTTACAACAACAACAACACAATTACACTTGTATAGCGCCTATTTACAGAAACGTCAGCACTGAATTGGAAAATTGTTTGTTAGTGACTGAAGCAAGTTACCACCAAAGGAGTTTCTTTCTTCAGTAATTCACAAGTGAAATCGAGGACTTTGACGATGACAACAACAATTTGCATTTATATAGCGCCCTCCCTGCCAGACAGCATGTCAGAGCGCTTCACTATAGCGGATACCAGGGCCGATCCAGTGGGAGGCGGTAGGTAATTGTAGGCGCAACCTGAAAATGGAAAAGGAGGGGTTGAGGTGAAGGGAGTTCAGGAGAGAGTTCCAGAGTTTCGGGGCATAGTGGCTGAAGGCACAGCCATCGATGGTGGAACGGAGGATTCAGGGAACAAGGAACAAGGCCAGAACCAGGAGAGCGGAGGCAGCGGGTACTACTGTGAGGAGAGAGGAGGTTACAGAGGTAGGGGAGTGCAGAGGAGTGGAGGGATTTAAATTGAAAAGTGAGGATCTTGAAGTCAATCTGCTCTGCGACAGAAACCCAGTGAAGTCTGGCGAGGACTGGGGTGATCGGGCAGCAAAGTTTGATTCGGGTGAGAATGCGGGGGGGGGGGGGGGGGGGGGGGGGGTGGCGGAGTGTTGCATGAGCTGGATTTTATGAATGGTGGCAGAGGGGAGACCTGCGAGAGGGCCTTGGGAGTAGTCGAACCGAGAGGTGACAAAGGTATGGACCAGGGTTTGGGCAGTTTTGGGGGTGAGATATTGGCAAAGGCTGGCAATGTGGCGGAGATGGTAGAAGGCGGTGCTGGTGAGGGATTGGATATGGGGGAGGAAGGATAATTGGGGGTCAAAGCTGACTCCTAGGTTGCGTAGGGGTTCGGAGAGTTTTAGGGGCAGGTCAGGTAGGTGGAGGAGTTTGTGTTTCAATGGCTTGCTTGTGTTTCAATTGACAATGTCACTACGACCACACAACAACAACAACAACAATTTACATTTATAGAGCGCCTTTCACGTCGGGAGGACGTCCCAAGGCGCTAAACAAGAGGCGTGTGACCCGAGCTGGGAGGGAAGTGTTTGGGAAGGGGTGAAACACGAAGGGGAGGTAAAAGAGTTCGGGGTGGAACAAAAGGCACGATCGAAGAGGAAAGTCTTCAAACCGGCCTTGAAAGAGGAAAGGGAAGAGGCGAAACGGAGGGATTGAGGGATGGCATTCCATAAGCTGGGAGCGGAGAAACTGAAAGCCCGGCCTCCGATGGTGGGGCGGTTCGGGCGGGGGGCTTGGAGCAGGCCAAGTCCTGTTGAACGGAGGGTCCGGGTGGGCTTTTAGGGGGAAAGTAAGTCGGTTAAGTAGGGCGGGGCAAGGCCGTGTAAGGCCTTGAAGGTGAGGACGAGGATCTTGAACTCGATCCTCTGGAGGATGGGGAGCCAGTGGAGACGGGCGAGGGTAGGGGTTATATGGTCGCGGAGGCGGGTGCGGGATAGTACACGGGCTGCAGAGTTTTGGATGGCCTGCAGCCTATGAATGGAGGAACTGGGGAGGCCATCACATGCAGGTACTGTAATAGAAAAGCTGCAGTATGTGAGTCAAAGCTGTGTACAATACTATACTAGAACAATAATATACAATCACAATGCTATAAAACAACAAACAACATCAGATTACATTTGTATAGCGCCCTTAACCTTGGGGAAGATGTCCCAAGGCACTATACTTCTGCTATAAAGGTATTACTATACTATGTACAACAATAACTATAACAATGAAAACACTTAACAGATTTGTTCAGGGTAAAAAAATAAATATACAGTATATGGGGAGATCACAGTAACTGTCATCAAGGTTTACATTAGAATAAATTAATTCATGATTGATTTCTGGTTCTTGCTGACCACTTTCAATGGCTTGTGTTTCAATTGACAATGTCACCTGTACTACACACGCAGACCAGATTGGCAAAGGGCTGATCTGCAGCTTCTGTCAGGTGATGCAGAGTGAAAGAGACAGGAGACGAGGACTGGAGGCAGGAGGTGGAAGTCAAGTAAATTGCATATTGAAATTAAACGCATCACATTAAATGAGTTTGATCCGTGCGAAGTGCCTGAATCGCGCGATTAAAACGCCCACTGTATTTCAGTCAACGTGCAGGCTGCGGTTTACAAGGAGCCGAAAGAATTGAGATTGTGTGAAGGGACCCTCATCTTTATGTATCTGCTTCACCTTACCTTGCATTATTCTGGCACTGACAGCTTCGTCTCACAAATAGCTGAGGCTGAGGACGGTTCATGGCTGTTTGTGGGACATTGCTGTTTGGCAATTGCCTGCCTGCCGCAATCACCCACAAAACACACAGTCACTCTACCTTGCAGTATTACAGTATTACCTGCAAAGCCCTGTTTTGACAGCCTGACAAAAACAAAAATTACATTTACTTTGATAGAGCATTTCACGTCGAGAGCACATCCCAAGACGCTGACATGAAAGGCTTGTACCAAATATCAGAATTATTATAAAATACAATACTAAATTACATTTGTAAAATGCGTTTCACATCGGGAGGTTGTTCCAAGGCAGGGATTAGGGATTAGGACCTGAGGTGGGGAGGGTGGGGGGCGGATTAGGATCAGGGAGGGGTGGACGGCAGAGAGGGTAGGAGGGTGGACAAAGGCACGGTAAAGAAGGAGGTCCTAAAATGTACCTTGAAGGAGGTGGGTTGTGGGGTGGGAGGGAGGGTTGGTGTGAGGTGAAGAGAACATGGGATGGGGACAGAGATTGGTTGGTAAATTGTCTAATTGTTTCTTCTGTCGCATTGCAAAAGTCATTTTCAATTATTAATTGCTCCCCAAACCATCAATTGCATTTGCTATCCAAAAAATGTATTTGATTCCTTTCTATTTCATGCGTGAAGTGTCTCCTAAAGGCACATAGCTTCTCATCTCAGAGTGCTGGCGGGAGCCTCGATTTCTCAGGCTCTGCCAATGCCACTTGTTTCTGATGTCCTGAGAGAGTTTCGCTTGAGAAGAAAATCATTTCAGCTTTATAATTCACTTCCTATACGCGAGTGAAAATGGTGTTGACTTTGTGGCTTTTAACTCGCCTCTTTCACTCTTACTCCACACACCTCTAGTTACCTAGAAGTAAGTGCTAACCAGATTGTTAGTTGATTGGCAGATCGCTTTCCGGGGATAATAAAGACAAATTTGGTCACTCAATCTGCGACTGTTTATGGAACATTACAAGCGAGAGAACCTGGGTGGCCCAAAGCGCTATCCTGTGTGAAGTGCTCTATATGAATACAAGTTGCTTAGTGTTGTTAAAAGACTTCATTAAGGCTTGCCTCTTTGATCATACTTTTTGGTCATCTTTCTCTCTTCACCTCAGTTTCGAACCCCCACTCAACTGTGTAAAGATTTTAAGACCTCCTCCCAATGTGAAAGGTGCTATATAAATATTACCTGTTGTTATCTTCACCGTGTGATATGTTCCCCCACCTCCACCATCCTTCTCACTTTTATCAATCAGATCGTCTTAGATTGATTAAATATGTGGCTGGAAACAAAAGGAATGGCAATCCTTTTATATAGGTCCTGGGTTTGAAGTCAGCCAAGGTTGCTGAAATCAATGAACTTTTCTCCTCTGCTGACTGGTAGGGTCCTATCGGAAATAAATTAGAATATTCTCAATCAAGTCCTAAATTGAGGCCAGACCCAAAGCACAGAATGGCCTCTACATTGGTAATCACACACAGAGTAACTCGAGGATGACTTGTACAGGAAATGGTAAGTGTCACATTAATGCAAGTAAGAGTTCTCTCCTGAGGTTAGGGCTTAAAGCTACTTTTGGGGCAGGGTACACAACAAAGCTTTGCACTATTGTCGGATGTGCTGTACCTGGACTTGGGACCATTTATTGCCAATGTTGCATGTCTGAAATGGAAAATGCTTTATTTGCAGTACTAAAGTGATATAAAGATTAAAGAACCACTCCTTGCTGTAAACTAACCTTTACGTAAATGAGCTAGTTTGAATCAGCTGATTGTTGTGAATATATTTTCATGTTTAAAGGAGCTTTCATACTCTAGCTTATTGCTATAAATAGACTACTCCTGAGGTCCCTGTCACTGGGTGGATGAATACTATTATACGCAGTAGAGTCTGTATGCAAGGGTATCATCGAGGGAGTATTGCATCTGTGTACAAACTGTACTCTAAACATGCAAGCATTCAGCTAACATTCCCCTGTCCCCTGGAACTCTCTTCCACATTATTTTTGTCTTTTTTCCTCCCTCGCTGCTTTCAAAACCTTCTTTAAAGAAAATACCTCCTGGGAATGGTTGGACAGCATCATATATCTCCCTTTTACCCGCTCCACATTCTCTATCATAATGCAAAGCTCTTTGAGACAGTCACAGCCTGAGAAAGGTGCTATAAAAGCATAAGTATTTGAGAGTTACCCATGGGACAGGAGCATTAAGTATACAGTTCAAGCTTTTTGCAGCTCGGCCTGGCTCAGTGGTTAGCACTCTTGCCTCTGAGCTGGAAGATTGCAGGTTCAAGAAGCCATATGGTTGAGGCTGACACTCCAATAGAGTGCTGATACGTGCTACATTGTCATCCTTTGACTGCGAGGTTCAGTTAACACTGTCCTCACAAACAAGGCACTAAGGGTCTTCATAGGATTTTTCTGTGAATTGTAGAAACTGTGTATTGATAGGCAAATGTGTGTGCGCAGGCAATAGCTATCAAAATGCCATATCAAATACAAGGATTATTATTACTGAATTGTAAAACGAATGATCAATTTGATTAGCGGAATTGTTGTTCGGCCAGGACACCGGGAGACTATCCCTTGCCTTTTCAAATAGTGCTACGGGGTCTTTAATATCCATCTGATCAAGGCAAACAGGATCAAAGGACAGCAACGGTATCAAAGCAACATTCAGCCCGAACCTTGAGTCACAAGGGAGGCTTGATCTGACCACCTTCTGACTCAGAGGCAGTTGTGCTACTAACTGAGCTAAGCTGACACCCACTCCAGCTGCTGAAAATGATTGCCATAATAAAGGGACAACTGTAGTCACAATATTTATGCACATGAGCTATTCCTTCTCACTCTACACTGTGCAACAATTCTTGGTCAAGTCAGAGGCGTTTTTAACATTGGTGCAATCGGTGAATCCGACCGACGGGCTCCTCATATAGCGGCCCCCAAAGTAATGCAAACAATCATCGAGATGGGAGGGTTTGAGTCTGCTATGCTCTTGTCCTTTGTTAAATACCCGTATAGTGAAAACCAGAGCTCTCCCCAGCCCAGCCCAGCTACACCAGAGCTCTCCCCAGCCCAGCCCAACTAATCCAGAGCTCTCCCCAGCCCAGCCCAGCTACACCAGAGCTCTCCCCAGCCCAGCGGAGCAGGTGGTCCACCTAAAGAGGCATCGCACCCACCAAAAGTAAATTTTTGCATAAAATAAAATTGCGCATGCGCACGTATATACCGTCAGTGACGGGCCCCCTAACAAAATTGCACCGAGTAGTTTGTCTTAAAGTCTTAAAAATGCCTCTGGGTCAAGTACAGCATACATGTGCATTCCATGCTTTCTTAAGCTTTCAAAACAAGAGCCTTAATGTTCTCTCAGTGTTGGGATTGAGTTACATTGAGATCGTGTTGCTGGCTTTCAACTCTGAAAGCGTATCTTCACTTCCCTTTCCCTCTGAGTTACAATACAATGTTAAATTTGACAGATTGCGGCATCTACAAACCCATGAATAAAACAAATCACTCGAAGTTACGACCTCTGGGTCAACCCAGAAGCTGTAGTGGATAGAGTTGTGGTGTATAGACCAAGACCTTGTTTTGATTTCAAATTCTCTTGTCTGATGGCCTCAGAGGCGGGTAGAAAATCAGCCAGGGTCTCTCTGGTTCCTCCTTGTCACCCTCTGTTTGTTCTGTGGGTCTGTTTGTGGGTGGGTAGGTGTGTGTGTGTGTGTGGGGGGGGAAACTGGATTGGGAGAGATCACGCTCGGTTGTGACAGCCACTGCAATTGAATGGCCTGCCAACACTTTTTTGTGGGTCAGCCAAGTGTGACACAAGCAGAAACTCATTACTGTCCTTGTTGCACTTTAGCTTTAACAATGTAAGTGGCAATTGATTAAGGATAGTGTGAACTTAAAAGAATTCTGGGAAGAGTGACTTGGAGGATTTTGAAAGCGAGTGTGAAAGGGGTTGATTTGAAAGAAGTTGAATCGTAAAGTTTGCATTCAAGATTTGAGTGAATCTACGTTGCGTTTTGTGGATTAAAGAACATTACAGTGCTTTCCAGAGTATCCAAGCCAAACTGAGAATCCCGTGCATCCCACCTACACATGGAGATCCCAGAAGTAGATTGTTGGAATGGAATGGAATGCACATTTTCTTTTCCTGCTTCACTACTTCCAGAGACTATTAGGTAGGCAAGAGGCAGGCCTTGGGGACCCTGGAGGGTGCTTTGTGGTATTGTTGGATTCTAAGCACTGAAACCGCATAGCTTGCTATTGTTATAGACTCACACAATGCTGATACTCACTGCCAAGGCTCACACATGAGCTATAGCCACTAGGGTGGGATATTGGGGGGGCAACCATTGCCCATTGAACTGCACCCCAGGCCAAATCAGTAGAGAGGCATACACCAATAACAGAAAATTACAAATGAATTGACTGCATTTAAATTAGTTAGGTGGGGGTTTAAAAAAACTGCAAGGGTTTTCCATCTCCAGTTTTTGAGGCTGAGCAACCTATTATTAATGAATACTCTGATTCCACAGTTCATCAAAATTATTAATAATCCTTGCATTTGATATACCACCTTATCCCTTTGTTGAGACATGTCAAAGCACTTCGCAGGACATACTGCAAAGTGAATTGTGCCTGAAATGCAACAGGCAATTGTGCACAGCAGTAGTATAGTAATATAGTAATATATTTCGGCTTGCCTGGAATTGAACCCAGGACTCTTGCTTGTAAGGCGAGTGCTCTAACCACTGAGCTACAGGCCTCCAATAAAGAAAAGGAAATCTACATTTCCATGGCCTTTACAAATTGTCTGCCTATGTTGCAGGGTTTTTATGAAATAACTGGTTAATTTCACTGCCATGAAAATAAAACGAATGCTACTAGTTTGAGAGCAGATGTCATATTGTTAATGTACTTTGCTAGCACCTGTTTTCATTTCCTGCTGTATATTTGCAGCTTTGTCATTAAATCCAGGGATCTGACCTATGATTAAACATTTCCCTGCAGCCCTTCAATCAGTACAGCAGTCGTTCTGTCTTCATTTAAATTGTGTGGTGAATTTGCAATTCAGCTTTGTTTCCTGATGTTTCAATTCAGATGCCCTCACGCAATTTTGCTGGGGTATTGGGAGTGAGTTTCTTGAGTTTGCAAAAAAAAGCCCCTCACAGACACTCGACCGAAACACAGTCCCTGACGGACGCTAGACCAAAACACAGCCCCTGACAGACACTAGACCAAAATGTCTCACATCACTAGCCTCAAGGACATTGTCTTCCAATTCAAGATCGTGAAAATTTTGCAGAGTTCTTGAATTCAATCAGGTTACCAGGTGTTAGCCAGGCTCATAACATAACAGTGTTATTCAAAACAAGGAGTTTCTCTGTCCCGGTGTCGTGGCCAACAATTCTCCAAATAAAATCAGTCACGCCATGGCTGTTTGCGGGACCTAGCTGCTTGTATATTGGCTCCACGTTTGGGCACATTTTGGCCAAAGGTTTTGAGGTGCTACATCAAATGCCAGGGTTATTATTAATCTTAAACAAAAACAGACCCTTTGTTGTGGACCCGAACCGCTGACTCGCTTTTCCTTTCTCCAACGATGCTGCCTGACCTGCTGAGTGTTGCCAGCGATTTCTGTTTTTGTTTCAGATTTCCAGCATCTGTGGTATTTTACTTTGGAAAGCTAATTTCTGCAGTTCTTAAAATAAGTTGGCTTCTAAATTAAAACAAAATTCAAGGGGTTTTTTTCCAGAGCAATTCTCAACTCTATGCTCTCCTGCTCTCCTGCTGTGCGCAATTGGCTGCCGCGTTTCGGCCACAAATATACAGTCAATTCACTTTACAGTATATTCTATGAAGTGCTTTGAGACGTCTAGAAGACATGAAAAGCGCTATATCAAATGCAAGGATTAATTATTATTATATTATTATTTGACTTTCATGGCCCTACAGACCTTGCACAGACAAAATAGACTAATGGCCTGTTCCTGTCTCAAATTGTTACCGAAGGGATTTTAAAAAGCGAGATTCACAAACAGGATGTTTCAACTTCAAGTCAGCAGTTTGGCGATTTGTTCCATGGCCTTTCGTCAACCGAGAAAAGAAAAAAGCCACAAAAGTTCAACAAAACAGACAGCAAAATACTGTTGATTTGTCTTACTATTTGCCAATTTTCAGTAGTTCGAAAGATGTCAGGTTATTTTCGAATCTCTAAATTGAGAATCACAAGCCAGGAAATGCAATTAGCATGATAAATCTGTTTTCGCCATGATGGGATAAATTTGCAAATTTGCAACATGTGATGTGATGTGAGCGCTAACTATTGGCAACGATAATTGGCATAAAGGCTGCATTTGCAATCATTGGAGAGGTGGGTGGAGACTTGAGAGTATAAACTCAAACAAAACCTCATAGAAGTGTATGAAATTATAAATGGGATTGAAATGGTAAAACCAGAATAATACTTTAAGATGCATCAAGAAAGTAGACATAAGTTTTAAAGTTTGTAAAGAACAATTTGGGGACAGATACCAGGAAGATTTCATTCACTCAGAGGTAATAAGAGACCGGAAAAGGAATGGTGGTTGAGGCCAGGACATTGGACTCATTTTAAAAATTAACTTGATGCTGTTAAAGGGGGTCAGTAAGATGTATCTTGGGTAGGGATGAGATCAGATGGCTGAAGGGTCTTCATCCAAACTAATCTCATGATCTTGTGACTCAGAGACAAAACAGCAACTGACTGGTGGAAGCTGATCAGTATTCAGAGAGACAGATTGAACATTACACTCGCAATATTGCCCTTAAAACAGTGAGGTAATAATCCTTGCATTTATTATATAGTGCCTTATCATGTCTTTGAAGTGCTTTACTGAATGTGCTGTAAAGTGAATTGACACTATATTGTGCGGGTAAAACTCGGCAGCCAATTGTACACAGAGGTGTCCCACAAATAGTCGTGGAATGAGTGACCAAACGTGCTTCTGGAGAGGTACAGTATATGGAATAAGGAAACTTTCCAAACGTTACTCTCTGCCTGGTAATCGAGCCCTGGCCCTCTCACTGCTCTAATCACTAAGCTACAGTCCTTCACAAAAGTAATGGAATGCTTCTCTATAACAGCTGGATTATTAGAAAGAGTGAAAATGGTACAGTATGTCTTGTTTCAAATGAATAGGCATTTAACCGTTCCTGATGCTAAACGTTGACAAGTCAGAAGCCATACTCTTTGGGTCTCATGGACGTCTTTACTCCCACAGCTTTCACCTCCTCCACCTACCCGACCTGCCCCTAAAACTCTCTGAACCCGTACACAAACTAGGCGTCAGGTTCGACCCCCAGTTATCCATCCTCCCCCAGTTATGGTGCCTCACCAGCATCGCCTTCTACCCGCCTCCACCAATATCTCACCCACAAAAGCTGTCGAAACCCTGGTTCATGCCTTTGTCACCTCTCAGCTGGACTACTCCAAAGCTCTCCTCGCCGGTCTCCCTTCCGCCACCATTCACAAAATACAGTTCATACAGAACTCTGCTGCCCGCATTCTCACCTGTACCAAACTTCACTCCCTGATTACTCCAGTCCTCACCAGAAT
The DNA here is from genome assembly GCA_035084275.1 of Hydrolagus colliei. NCBI lineage: Eukaryota > Metazoa > Chordata > Chondrichthyes > Chimaeriformes > Chimaeridae > Hydrolagus > Hydrolagus colliei. Next base: position 5,536,053 of record CM068763.1, on the reverse strand, counting down.
TCGCTGGCTCCCTGTCACAGAGCAGATCGACTTCAAGATCCTCACGCTTGTATTTAAATCCTTCCACTCCCCTCCACCCCCATACCTCTCTAACCTCCTCTGTCCTCATAGCAGTACCGCTGCCTCTGTTTTACTGGTTCTGGATTCCTCCTTGTCCCCTGAATCCATCGGCGGCTGTGCTTTTGGTCACTGTTCCCTGAAACTCTGGAATTCCCTCAATCCCTTTGTCTCATCCCCTTCTTTTCCATTTTTAATTCGCGCCTGAAGACCTTTCTGTTTTAGCATGACTACTGTCACCTTCCCCCTCCCCCTAGCTCGGCCCCGGGCCCAGCTAATGTGAAGCGCTCTGAGACGCCGTCTGGTGCGGAGGGCGCAATATAAATGCAAGTTGTTGTTATTGTAGTTGAATTTTTTAGCCTCTTCCCAGTGGCTGTCACTCTGTGGATGTTTAAAAGAAAGAGAATTAACCAACTCGATTTGGTCACCATTTTTTCTAATAAACCCACATTCTGTTGGCTGTGACAACACATTAGTTTTGTTTAATCAGTTCCTGACGGTTTATGTAGACCGATTACTGGGCAAACCGTATGTAATTACTGAATACTGGCTTAATTAGCTCTAAAAAGAGAGGACGATACATCAAGTGTGATCTTGGACCACTGATCTGTCACTCATTGCAGTAATGTTTTCTGACAGTTATTGACGGCATCTTTAGTGTAAACACGATATTTTGACCGATTCAATTAACCACCACTTCATCTGAAATAGGCTCAAGTATGTGGACTGGAACCCACCATAAATCAGATGGAGTTGAGCGACTGACATCCATCCAGTCTTTGCCGCAGTTTCAGTGCGGGTAATATAACAGGTGCTTTCAGCTCAAAGGACATCCCTGCAGTATCACCACAACAGCAGGTATTCACGTGACAGCGAGCTGTTCTGTACGCAGGACACTCATTGGCATTTTTATCCTGTTGATAGCCTGTCTCCTCCATACATTAATAGCAGTACAAAGTGGATTAAGAAGATTATTGTGCTAAGGTTAATGATTGCTGGTTCTGAGGTAATGAGGGGATTCTCTGACTTGGTAACTGAGGTGTGTGTGGTGGGGGGTTGTGGGGGAAGGGATGGAGATGATGAATGAGCTTGACTATGAGTTTTACATTGAACAGGTTTCTGCTTTATCCACCACCACTGGAGAGATTAGAACCTTTAGATGTAATCTGTCAGTGCGATTAAGAAGTGTACTTGTTCTTACTATTTCCTTAATAATATTAACGCATGTTCTCATTAACACTCTCTTTTGAAGAGCAGCACTGAGGTGGTGAGTGGTGTAATATCAACATATGTGACTGATGATTCAGCTGCTGTACAATGTAGGATAATGAAGGAAGCAACCTTCGAGATGTCCCAAAGCGCTTCACAAGATATGTTATGAAATGCGGTGACTGTGTGTTTTGTGGGTGAACACAGCAGCCAATTTTCACACAGACAGCAGTGTCCCACAGACAGTCATGGAGTGAGAAACCAATTTTATTTTGGAATTGTTAGCCAGGACACAGGCGAAACTCTCTTCGCTTTTTGAATAGTGCCCTTTTGTTTAATGACAACCGGGACAGGGACAGGTGTCTTTTTTTAATCCAGTGGTGGCCAACCTTTTTTGGTCAGCCGATACAATAAATTTTCTTGAGAAACCTGGAAACACATCACCGATCATACATTGACTTAACTTGACTAGTGTGAATGTTGGGTGGGGTGGGTGGATGTCACATCTTGACAGCCTTGTGGGCCATCTCTAGCCACTTCCGGTTTGATCATTTATTTTATCTTATATATTATTAATAATAATAATGCTACAATATTCCTTTTATATTCCTCTAACAGTGCAAATTATCCTCAGTTCTCAGCATCTCCCTTTGTCACAGTGAACCAGAACTATATGTAACATGCAAAGTGTTATCAGACTAGAATACAGTACAAAGTGAATATAACTTCTGGGAATCTAAACTCCACTGGTTTAACCACAAATCTTTGTTTACTGCTGCCTCACTATGGTTTGACACAGTGAACAATAAGTCAACTAACAATGCTGGATCTCTTTCCAGCTTTACTCTTGGCAAATTCTATCCATCCATGGAGTTTTTGTGTTCTCTATTCTTGCATTTTCTACGTAGTTCTTTGCGTTTATCTGCAATAAATTCCATTTGTCAGTTATCAGCCCATTTGGCTTACCCTATCAAGCTCTCTTTCAGGACCTTTGTTGCATCATCTGATTTGTTGTCACCTCAACAAAAATGTACTGTATATGGGGTCAGTGATTCAATATTTACCATCTCTGAACCTGTGCTTGTATTACGTATTAGATTATTTTCACACAAGTCATTTTTTATTTCCTTTCCGAGGATTGACTGCATAATTTTTCCAATCACTGAGGTCAGTAGTTGCCAGATCATTCTCACACACGCTCACACACACACACACGCTCACACAGAGATGGAGTGGAAAAGAAATGCACTTCACATATACGTATACCCCATTTATATTGCATGTTTTGACAACAAACACATGATATAAACACAGCATGAAGCACAGCATGAAGCACAGCTTGACTTCCTCTTCTGTCTTCTTCCATCTCTGAACTGAGTTTCTCTCCATCTCTTTGTACCATGCACACGTATTACATCCAGGAACAATCATTAGAAAGTTCAATCATGCAGAATGGACAGAATATATGTGTTTAGTCAAGATAACAATGTGATGCAGTGAAGGGAAAGCAATGCCACCTGGAGAGGCAGTGGCCGCATGTAAGATTGTTTCCAGACATGCAAGTTTGTGTAAAATAATAATAGTAATAATAATCTTTGCATTTGATACAGTACTTTTCACGTCCTCTAGACGTCTCAAAGAGCTTCACAGAATATATTGTGATCTGAATTGACTGTATATATTTGTGTGTGAAACATGGCAGCCAATTGCGCACAGCAGTGTCCCACAAACATTCATTGATTCAAATGATCAATTTTATTATTCTGTTTTTGTTTGGAGGGATTATTATTAGGTGTGAGGTGTAAGGAAACTTGCACAAGGTTTCTCCCTGACCTGCCTGGATTTGAACACAGGTCTCACGCTTGTAAGGCGTGAGACCTGTGTTCAACCATTGAGTTACAGGACTCCACTTGCAGCTTGCAAGGGAGAGACCAGACAGAGAGACACAGAGAGAGAGATAGAGAAAGTGAATGTGAGAGACAGAGAGAGAGAGATATTTACCTCCTGAGGAGATAGGCCCCGAATGCACGTGCACCTCCAAATGCGCGCGCACCTCCGAATGCGCGCGCACCTCCGAATGTGCGTGCATGCGCAGTATAAAAAACCCGAAAATATAAATATATCGGTATATATCGATATGAGCCAACCGATATATCCATATCGGAAATTTCCCATATCGACGGGCCCTAGTAGGAAGGGATAGGGAAGTAGGGACGAAGATAGGGACTAAGTAAGTAATAATCTTAACAATTCAAAAGAATGCACCTCAAAGTTTGATTTTTTTAAAAAGTTGGAGACTTTGTAAACTGCACAGTAGTTTCATTTCTCCAAAACCCAGTTTTGATGTTTCCAAGAGCTGTCTGCATTGAGCAAGGGAGCATCTTGGCTGCTGCCATTCAGCAGTCCATTCTGAGTGGCCAAATTAAGACCGTACGATTTCTGGTTCTCGAGTTCAACCATTATGGGCTACTGTAAAGTAGGAAGAAGATAGGGACTTAACTCTCACCCCAATTTGGTGTAAAGTAGAGTGAGAAGAAAGGATGAAAGGGAGAGCAGTTCACAGACTATATTAATAGGATCATAGAGTCCTACAGCACAGAGGGAGGCCATTTGGTCCATTGTATCTCTTCCGGCTGTTTGAAAGGGGTATTCCATTAGTCGACTCCCCTGCTCTTTTCCTACAGACTAGCATTTTTTTCTCTTTTCAAGCAAGGGTACAATTCCCTTTTGAAAGTTAGTAGTAGTGAATTTGCTTCCACCACCCATTCAGGCAATGCGTTTCAGATCAAACAACTAGCTGCTTAAAAATGTTCTCCTCCTTTGCCTAGAATCAGAGGGGAGACCAGGAGCAACAGAGGGGAACAAGACACAGAGCCAAGAACAAAATTGAAACGGTCAACCTCAGATTGCTACAGTTGGAAATTCATTCTAAATTTATTTAACATGGATGTAACTTCAGGACACTAAACAGGGTCATTGCAGCCTACAGTGGTATTCTGTGCACAAAACAGATTTCCAGCACCTGCAGTACTCAGTGTTTTTGTTTGTGATAATCTGTGGTGTCTATTGCATAGGTTAATCACAATGGACATCACTTGTACCAGATCTTTATAGGTGTCCTGTAGCTCAAACAACAACAACAAATTACATTTATAGAGCGCCTTTCACGTCGGAAGGACGTCCCAAGGCGCTGCACAGGAGGCGTGTGACCCGAGCTGAGAGGGGAGTGTTTGGGAAGGGGTGGAACACGAAGGGGAGGTCGAAAAATTCGGGGTGGAACAAAAGGCACGATTGAAGAGGAAATTCTTCAAACCGGCCTTGAAGGAGGAAAGGGAAGAAACGAGATTGAGGGATGGCATTCCATAGGGTGGGAGCGGAGAAACTGAAGGCCCGGCCTCCGATGGTGGGGCGGTTCGGGCGGGGGGCTTGGAGCAGGCCAAGTCCTGTTGAACGGAGGGTCCGCGTGGGCTTGTAGGGGGAAAGTAGATTGGTTAAATAGGCCGGGGCAAGGCCATGTAAGGCCTCGAAGGTGAGGACGAGGATCTTGAACTCGATCCTCTGGAGAAGGAGGAGCCAATGGAGATGGGCGAGGGTGGGGGTTATATGGTCGCGGAGGCGGGTGCGGGATAATACACGGGCTGCAGAGTATTGGATGACCTGCTGCCTGTGAATGGAGGAACTGGGGAGGCCGACCAGGAGAGAGTTTCCATAGTCCAGCCTCGAGGTGATGTATGCGTGCACGAGTGTTTCGGCAGCGCAGGGGGTAAGATAATTGCGGAGCCTGGCAATGTTGCGCAGGTGGAAATAAGTGGTTCCGGTCAAGGCGCGGATGTGGGGGAGGAAAGAAAGTTTTTGATCGAACATGATGCCGAGGTTCCTGATTGGCTTTGTGAGATGGAGAGTGCAGCCTTGGATGTTGAGGCTGGCAGCGCCCGATGTGCGGAGGCGTTGGCTTGAGCCAATCAGGAGGGCCTCGGTCTTACTCACGTTCAATTGCAAGAAGTTGTCCCTCGTCCAGGACTCGATGTCGGACAGACATGCTGTCAGAACATCGATGGTCTGGGGGTTGAGGGATGAGGCAGAAAGGTACAGCTGGGTGTCGTCCGCATACATGTGGAATTTTACCCCATGTTTGCAGATGACATCGCCCAGAGGGAGCGTGTAAAGGGTGAAAAGGAGGGGACCGAGGACAGAGCCCTGAGGGACGCCGTGAGAAACTGTGCGGGGGTTTGAAGAAAAACCGTTGGAAGAGACAAAGAGTAAACGGTGGGTCAGGTAGGAATGGAACCAGTCAAGGACTGTGCCTTGAAGGTTGAGGTGGGAGGAAAGACATTGGAGGAGGATGGTGTGATCAACTGTGTCGAACGCAGCAGACAGGTCAAGGAGGACGAGGAGGCAGAGGGAGCCCTGGTCACAGGCGGTTAGGATGTCATGTGTAACCTTAACCAGGGCAGTTTCTGTGCTATGAATTGGGCGGAAACCTGATTGGAGGGGTTCAAAGAGTGAATGAGTTGAAAGGAAAGAGCGGAGCTGGGAGGCAACCACTCTTTCAAGGACCTTGGATAGAAACGGGAGGTTGGAGATGGGTCGATAGCTTGATGGTTGCGACGCATCAAGGGAGGGTTTCTTCAGGATAGGGGTGATGGTGGCTGTTTTAAGGGAGGTAGGGACGGTGCCTGAGGAGAGGGAAAGGTTAATGGTGTCAGAAATGAGCGGGGCTAAAAAATGGAGCTGGGTGCGGAGGAGGGGGGTAGGGATGGGGTCCAATGAACACGTGGTGGGTTTCATGGAGGTAATTATTTTTGTGACTGAAAACGGGGTGGTGGGGTTGAAAGTGTGAAATGGGGGGTGTGTAGGGGATGAGGTAACTGATGAGGGCGCGGAGGTGGAGGAGTGGTGGGGGGAGGAAACCCGCAGAGCGGATTCTCTCTATTTTGGACTCAAGGAAGTCCAGCATCTCCTCACAACGATCGTTAGAGGAGAGGATCTGCGAAGTGAGGCGGGGAGGGGCAGAGGAGCTGGTTGGTGATGGCGAAGAGGAGGCGGTGGTTGTCCTTCGCTTCCAGGATTATCCTGGAGTAGAAGGCTGATTTGGCGGTGGCTAGGGCGGAGCGGTAAAATTTGATGCGGTCCAGCCAGATTTGAACCAGGTGCGTTCAGCTGCTCTCACTTGGCTTTTGAGGGAACGGAGGTGAGTTGTGTACCACGGTGATGATCGGGAGTGGGAGACGGTTTTGGAGGTTAGAGCACTCACTTGCCTCGCAAGCAAGAGACCCAGGTTTGATGTCTTGCAGGGTGAAACCCTGGGCCAGTTTCCTTACTCCACATGCATGATAAGAATCACTCGAGAAAAATACCCAATAACAATTTGGTCACTCAATCCACGAGAGTTTGTGGGATACTGCTGTGCCCAATTTGCTGCCATGTTTTGCCCGCAAAATATACAGTCAATTCATTTTACAGTGTACTGTACTCTGTGAAGCACTTTGAGACATCTAGAAGATGTGAAAAGCGCTATATCAAATGCAAGGATTTAAAAAACTTATTAAGTTATTATTAATCAAGTTATTAGCTGTGGAATTACAATATAGTTTCTCACTAATGTTTGCTGTTTGTTACAAGATTACTTTTGATTTTTACTCTGTACATCGGGCTTGCCAGACTTCACTGGCTCCCTGTCCCTGAGCGGATCGACTTCAAGATCCTCACCCTTGTTTTCAAGTCCCTCCACTCCTCTGCACCCCCCTATCTCTCTGATCTCCTCTCTCCCCAAACCAGCACCTGCTGCCTTCACTCCACCGGGTCTGGCCTCCTCCATGTCCCCCCGAATCCGCTCCACGCTCGGCGGCCATGCCTTCAGCCACCACGCCCCAAGGCTCTGGAACTCCCTTCCCCACTCCCTTCACCTCGCCCCCAGTTTCAGGTCACAGCTAAAGACCTTTCTGTTCAACCGCGCCTCTGGTCACCTTTCTATCCCTGCCCCTGGCTCGGTCTCGGGATCCGCTATTGTGAAGCGCTCTGAGCTGCTATCCGGCATGGAGGGCGCTATATAAATCGAAGTTGTTGTTGTTTGATTAGCCATTTTCACAAATGTGATCTGTTGTTTTAATTGTGACTCCCAGTTTGTGAATGTGGAAAGGTGTTCGATTTACAAGATTACCAAAATATCTAATTATGAATCCCCAAAGTCAACAAAGTTCAATGTAAGAATATTGAGCAGAACTGCACTGGCAGGTGGAATGTTTTATTGGATTTTAGCACTGTTAATTGAAGAGTACTTGCAACACTTCACAGCTGCATCAAAGCTTTTATTCCATTGTTCCTTTGTTTTACCGCTTCTGCTTTTGTGGCTAAAGGCACACATCCTGAACAGCACATTGTATGCATATTTTATTCAGATTCTCTGAAGCAGATAGCCGACCTGCTTAACCTGCTAACCTGTATTCAACCACAAAATACAGTCAACCCACTTGACAGTATATCCTTTCCAGCAATTTGCGAAGTCTTGATAATGTGATAACGCATTATATCGAATGCAAGATTATTATTATATGTTTAATAATCCTAAATCTGGATCAGTGTATTAAATTATGTCCCTTGTCTGTAAAGGTTTAAAGGTTCAATAGAGGAGTTATCAAAATCAATCAGCTTTTGAAGGCATACATTATTGTCGACAAGCCAACGCTTGGTTCTCAGGTATCTGAGGCAGAATGAAGTAGTCATCAATGTGAATTACATACACATGTGAGGTGATATATTTGGTACTGTATGTCATGTGACAATTCAACAACAACAACTTTGATTTATATAGCGCCCTCTACGTTGGACGGCGTCTCAGAGCACTTCACAATAGCGGATCCCGGGACCGAGCCAGGGGTAGAAAGGTGACCAAAGGCGCGGTCCAAGAGAAAGGTCTTCAGTTGAGACCTGAAACTGGGAAGAGAGGGGGCAAGATGAAGGGAGTGAGGAAGGAAATTCTAGAGCGTTGCGGCGTAGTGGCTGAAGGCACGGCCGCCAAGGGTGGAACGGAGGATTCGGGGGGACATGGAGGAGGCCAGACCCGGTGGAGCGAAGGCAACGGGTGCTGGTTTGAGGAGAGAGGTCAGTGAGGTAGTGGGGTGCGGAGGAGTGGAGGGATTTGAAGACAACCTGACGCCTAGGTTGCGTACAGGTTCGGAGAGTTTTAGGGGCAGACCTGGAAGGTGGACGAGGTGAGAGCCGTGCGAATGGAGACGCTGATGAAAGCCAAAGAGAATGGCCTGCGTCTTGTCAACATTCAGCCGCAAGAAATTTGCGCTCATCCAGCTCCTGATATCTGACAGGCAGGCTGACAGAACATCAGGGGACTGGGGGTCGCAAAGTGAAGTGGAGAAATAGAGTTGGGTGTCATCTGCATACATGTGGAAGTGTGCCCCAAGTCTGCGGATGACATCCCCAAGAGGGAGCGTGTAGATGAGGAAGAGGAGGGGGCCGAGGATGGATCCCTGGGGTATCCCACAGGTAACCAGACGAGATTGGGAGGAAAAGCCGTTTGTGGAGATGTATCATAGAATTTTACGGCACAAAAGGAGGCTATTCGGCCCATCTAGCCAGCTCTTTGAACAGAGCAACTCAATCCCACTGCCCAGCTCTCTCCCCATAACCTAACAGACCTGCTCTTCCTAAATAAAGATTAGTTCCCTTTTAAAACTGTTATGGAATCTGCCTCCAACACCTTTTCAGGCAATGCATTCCAGATTCGAACAACCCGCTGAGTGAAAACATTTCTCCTCAGCTCCCCTCTGCTTCGTTTTGAAACTATTTTAAATCTGTGACCACAAGTCACTGCTTTGCCCACCAGTGGAAACAGTCTTTCCCTATTCATCCTGTCGAAACCTCTCACAATCTTATAAACATCTATTAAGTCTCCTCTCAATCTTCTTTGTTCTAGAGAAAATAAGCCTAGCCTATCTAGCCTTTCCTTGTAGCTGAAGTCCCTTATTCCTGGTGCCATCCTAGTAAATCTCGTCTCTGCACCCTTTCCAATGGCTTAATATTCTTCCTAAAGTGTGGTGACCAGAATTGTACACAGTACTCCAGCTGAGGCCTAACCAAAGTCTTATGGAGGTTAATCAGCACTTCCTGACTTTTGTATTCTATACCCCTATTTATAAAGCCTAGTATCCCATGTGCCTTCTTAACGGCCTTGTCTACCTGTCCTGTCACTTTCAAAGTCACTAACACAAATCCCCAGGTCTCTCTGTTCCCACACACCCTTTAAAATTGTACTATCTAGCCTATATTGCCTCCCCTCATTTCTTCTCCCAAAGTGTATCACCTCACACTTCTCTGTATTAAATTTCAACTGCCATGTGTTTGCCCACTTTACCAATTTGTCTATATCCTCTTGCAGATGGCTACTATCCTCCTCACTATTTACTATTCTCCCTAATTTAGTATCATCTGCAAATTTGGAAACCGTATTCCCTAAACCCAAATCATTAATGTATTTTAAAAAGAGTAGTGGTCCCAAAACTGATCCCTGGGGGACGCCACTGTACACTTCCCTCCAGTCTGAAAAGCAGCCACTCACCACAACTCTCTGCTTTCTGTCTTGCAGCCAGTTGTGGATCCATCCTGCCACTGTCCCTTTAACGCCGTGGGCCTCTATTTTTCTAATAAGCCTCTCATGCAGCACTTTGTCAAATGCCTTTTGAAAGTCCATGTAAACTACATCACCTGCGCTGCCTTCGTCCACCCATCCTGTTACATCATTGAAAAATTCTATCAGATTTGTAAGGCAAGATTTGCCTTTAACAAATCCATGCTGGCTGTCCTTTATTAGCCTATATCTTTCTAAGTGAAGATCTATCTTGTCCCTGATTATAGACTCTAGAAGTTTGCCCACTACCAACATTAGACTGACTGGCCTATAATACTGCTGGTGTAATGGTGTACTGCTGTAATTCATGAAATGGAATCCTTTTTTTGTTGAATTATTCAAATATATTGTAGATAAGGCCTACAACAACAATAACTTTGATTTATATAGTGCCCTCCACCCCGGACGGCATCTCAGAGCGCTTCATAATAACGGATCCACGGGGCGAGCCAGAGGCAGGGGGAGAACAGTCTCCTCACTTCACCCCACCCCCCCACACCCCGACCCTTTGTTTTGCACTATTACCATCTGTTTAACCCATCATTTCCTGTCCTCTACCCCATTTTCTCCTTTTCTGTCTTGCCCTGCCTCTCCCCTCTCTTGTTAGTTCTTAAAAGCCTGAAACGTTGACTCCCTTTCCTTTCTCCATAGATGCCACCTGAGCTGCTGAGTGTTCCCAGTGATTTGTGTTTTTGTTTCAGATTTTCCAACACTTGCAGTATTCTGCGTTTTATTTCTGTTACCGTGTTAGTCTCGAAAACATGATAAGTCTTCTATACTATAATAATAATAATCCTTGCACTTGATATAGCTCTTTTCATATCTTATCAACGTCTCAAAGAGCTTCACAGAATATACTGTAAAGTGAATTGATTGTATATATGAGGGCAAAACACGGCAGCCAATTGCGCACAGCAGCGTCCCACAAACAGGTGTGGATTGAAATGACCAATTGAGGGATTATTATTAGGCATGTGGAGTAAGGAAACTTGCCCAAGGTTTCGCCCTGACTTGCCTGGATTCGAACACAGGTCTCACACTTGTAAGGGGAGTGCTCTAACCACTGAGCTACAGGACTCCACAATGATATGCAAGGATTATTATTATTGTAAATATGTGTGTACCTGTATATATGTACTTGTACATGCAGTGTGACAATTCATAGGCAGTGTATGCAGTGGCCAACAATTACTCTGAAACAACAACAACTTCAATTTATAAAGCGCCCTCCACACCAGACAGCGTATCAGAGTGCTTCACAATAACGGATCCCGGGCCCAAGCCAGGGGCAGGGGGAGAAAGGTGACAAAGGCCTTTAGCTGAGACCTGAAACTGGGAAGAGAGGGTGAGAGGCGAAGGGACTGAGGAAGGGATTGCTGTGCTGATTGAGTTAACAAAGCATTCCTTGAAAGGGTTTCTTCAGGTGGTCTCTGAATGGCTGGTACATTGTTTGATATGAATTATCTGACTGGTTTCAGAGCCATTCCCAAAAAATTCCTGGAAAAAAAATAGCACAATGGAAGTTAATCACTTGTCACCTTCATGGCTACCAGTAATACAGTGACATCAACAGATTGAGTTTCCACCTCACTGCATTCCCGAAGGGTAGAGTGAACTTGTTTGAGCCTCAATCTCCTCAGACTCTCCTCAGGGTCAGGGAATTAGTTCTTGGTCAATACTTGTGAAGCGCTTTGAGAGCTTTTGACCTCAGAGGCACTATATCAAATTGAATGAATGTATAACATACTAATGGAATCTCCTTTTGTGGCTGGCACAAGATAAGGAACCATCTCAAACGGGTTGTGATGCTAATCCATCCATTTACAGTGTGAATTGTTGCTTCCTGACCACGTGAATAAGAGGAGCGAGGTGACACAGTTCTGAAAAGTACCGTACTGCAGTAGTAACTGTGGAATGGGACTGCATGGTGATCTCAGTGATGCTTACTGTCTTGTAGTTTAACAAAAACGTAAAAAACAGTACTTCAGATGCTGGAAATCTGAAACAAAAACTGAAATCACTAGGAACAAGTGATTGACTCAGCAAGTCAAGTAGCATCTATGGAGAAAGGAAAAGTGAGTCAATGTTTCCTTTCTCCACAGATGCTGCCTGACCTGCTGAGTGTTCCCAGCGATTTCTGTTTTTGTCCTGTATTGTACCAGTTAGATCCCTTTCCTCAGAAGCGATAGGAACCAGGTTTGATTCCCGGGTAGGGCGAAACATTGGGCAAGTTTGCTTGCTCCTCTGATTACCTCGGAGTAAGTAGACCATTGGCATCATTAGTCCATTGGCGGATTGCTTTCTGGGAGTAATAATCCCTTTAAAAACAGTTGGTTCACTCAATTCATGTCTGTTTATGGGACAGACCGACACTGCTGTAAGGCAATTAGCTGCTACGTTTCACTCACAAAATATACAGTTCATTCATTTTACAGTATATTCCCATATGAGATGTCTCAACGACGTGATAAGGCACTATACCAAATGCAAGGATTATTATTTTTATTGTTATCAATGCACAAGTTACCAGAAGTGGTGTTAATAATGTTAGTTAGCATTTGGCAAGCACAGGGAAGTAAAGAGTAACATAAATCCTGTGTTGTGTCTGGTCTGGACTCCTCGCTTTCTCAGTTTGCAGTTGTTATGCAACTTTTGCTGCTGTAATTGCTGAACAGAAATAGCTCTATTGACAGTAATAGTTGTTCATAACGGGAGTTGCTGTTTAAAACTCATTTAATACTTCAATTTATCACTGAAAATGGTGGTTTACAAAATATTTCACCCTTAAATTATCTGTCAATTGTCTCTTAATGACCTTGGTCAGTGGCCAGTAACTAATGCTACAAAATCCAAATTGATGTTAATTCTGTTCATGGATGACTTACCACATGAAATCCAGTCATGTTGCAGATACCTGAATACAACCACATCTTTAACAAGAAAGTCTCTGACTATATGTTAAATAAATCTTTCTTTGTAGCCTGTTACTGAGGCGATGATTTGTTTGTAACCTAAAATGTTAACCTAAAATTAAAAATATGCCTAATAATAATTCTTGCCTTTTATATCAGGAGCAACTCAAAATGCTTTGCAGGCTACATTCTTAAGTGTAGTGACTGTGTGTTTTTGTAGATGGTGGTCCCTTTTCAGAAATTCAGAGCAAATGATAACATGAATGCTTTGTATATTGAATTGAACTTGATGAGTGAGATGAAAATAGAGTCGGAAGGTTGAGGCCATTAGGAGAGGTCAAGACTCCTGTGGAATATAAACACTGGCATTGCCTAGTTAGATTGAATGGCCTTATTTTCATAATTTAATGCTCAGTGTAACTCTATTCAACATGCATGTTGTCTTCTATTCAGACTTGCAGGGATTGTATCATTGTCACCTGCTGGAAATGATCCATTAACAACTCTGCACATCAAGTAATAATATAAAAAATGCCTACCCAATTCTTCAGATATGGTCTAATTCACAAATGCAGAGCTAGATAGTCACTCTCACAAAGATATCTGTACAGCAGTCCTTGCAGACAATTCAAGAGGATGTTCAGTTGTGTAAATGTCAAACAGGCCTCCTGAAAAATAATCTACATACAGATTCCAAGCTAGTTACAGTGTCATAACTTGTGGTATCCTGCAATATTAATGAGCCCTTGAAGATAGCTTCACAATGTAGAGGAAATTGTTCCTGTAGTTCAGGATGTGGACAATTGCAACTCCTGTATCTGTGATGTGATTGGGATGTTCTCCTGAAGTGAAAGGCATTTTACAAATGTAACTTTTGTATTGTATTGTGTGTACGCATGTCTGTTAATGGTAGGAAATTAAAGGCTTGTTGACTGATAGAGGATCCTTTTTTTACCTACTGTCTCGAACATGTTTCTCTCTTGTGTGTTCTATATCACAACCTTTTCTTCTCTTTCTGTATTCCATCAATTTTAACATGGTCGTTTCTGTTCTCAATATTTCTGCATCAACACACATAAGCTTAAATATGCCTTATTATAAAAATACAATGCTTCAACATTACTCATCTGCCTGGTTCATTTACTAGCACTGTTGTCTCTGAGTCAGAAACCCAGGACTCTAAGCTTACTGTCAGACTGACTCTCCAATGCAACAACAACAACTTGGATTTATGTAGCGCCCTCCACGCCGGACAGCGTCTTAAAGAGAGCTTCCCAATAAAATATCCCGGGGCCGAGCCAGTGGGAAGGGGAAAAAGGTGACCGAAAGTGCGGTCGAAAAGAAAGGTGAGACCGGAAAGTAGGAGACCGGAAAGTAGGAAGAGATGGGGCGAGGCTAGTGGAGTGAGGAAGGGACATTGGGGTCCATTATATCGTTGGAAATGCTGTTCATAGAACCATTGAAATATACAGCACAGAAGGCCATTCGACTCATTGTGCCATTTGACCATCTGAGCTGGTTCTTTTAAAGAGTATTCCATTTAGTCTCATTTTCCTGCCCTTCTCATAATTTACTGTACAAACTGATAGTTTTCTTTTGCAGTTTGGAAATCAAGGCTATGTATAGTAAAAGCCCGTTTATTCGGCACCCTTGGGACCTGGCCAATGCCGGTTAAAGCGCGTGCTGGATATTTGGCCGAAAACGCAATTTAAAAAAACAATATAAATGCATTTTTCCTGATAAATTCCGGTAAATCGAATGCGGACTTTTTTTTTGCGATGCCGGTTATACGGAAGTTACAGTTGATCAGGTGCCGGATAAACAGGCTTTTACTGTACGTAAAAACAAGGTGACTACAGACTTTGTAAAGCACCGATATAATCTGTGGAGCTGCAATACACTGAGGAAAAGGAATAGTCTTTTCCTTTTTTAAGTGCTCTGAGATGCCGTCTGGCATGGAGGGCGCTATATAAATCGAAGTTGTTATTGTTGTTGTAGTAGCCATTCAGTTTCAATTAAAGAATCTTTTGGTCACTCGATCCACGACTGTTTGTGCATTTGGCTGTCTGAGAGACAGAAAGAAATTGCGTTGGTGATGAATGAGACAGTTTGAATTTTTCTTGCAATTCAGTGATACAAAAAGAGAAAGGCGTTAGTACGTATGTCTGCTCTACAAATGAGTCACAGCTCCTGAATGCAATGCCATCAGATACAAGCCTTACTGTCAACTGCTACATAGAGACTGTAAGTAACATTAAACATGCCAAAGAAAACGGGTGAGGGCAAGCCTTTGATCTCTTGTGCACATAGCGACTGATGTTAAGTACTCATCTGAAACTGCTACATCCTTTGAGTTACCAAAGAAAATATACTGGAGGCCTATACTTCAGTGTCAGTGTGGTGGAAGGAAATCGGTCGATTACAGTTTAAATGACCTTTTTTTCCCTCTTTCATCCCTGGGAGCACAATATTGGAAAAAAAATATTTTTCACTAACTATGAGGGATTTAGAATCCCTTCGATAATAGTGAGTATAGCTTACATCTTAGATTGACAGGTTTCACTAACTGCAACCTTCTTCTTCTGGTTTTTCTTTTGTGTGTGCGCAAGATATAAACATGGCAGAGGTTCCCCCCAGCCCCCACCCCTCTCTCCTCTCTCCTCTCCAGTCCCACATAAGTGCTCCTGATTGCTGAACAGAAGATCAATAAATAACTATTTTATAAACTTGGCAGCCTCCAATGCTCAATTACTTCCATAAATTCCAGAAAGATTGCATAGAAATCATTTAAAATGATTTAAGGCTGTTTAATAGGGTTAATACAGTGAGCATGGCATTGAGGATTTTATGGCACATTTTAGTTATTATTTTTGACCTCAGCTCAATTACAACTCACTCTCACAAGACCACAGACCCAGCCGGTTCAGGAGTGGAAAACAATGGCAGGACTATTCACAGGCGTTAGAGCCTTGTCCCCGCCGGTCACAGAACATTAAAGAATAATCAGGAAGCAAAGCCATGAAAATGATAAGAACCAGACTGGTGCAATGAAACGTTTCTTTGTAGGCTCTAAAAGAAAGATAAAAATATCTTTCCTTTTATTGTCTCTCAAAGTCGCCTGCTTGTCATTGCTTTGTCTCTTTATCTACGCGTTTCTCTCTGTCTACTTCTGTTAATCAACCAAAGCAATTTCTTTACACAGAGGTGGCAGGAAGGTAGAATTCTTTCCCTCAGACCATTTGTATTTTCCTTTCCGTTTCAATTATTTGCATTTATACACTAACAATTTACTGAAAGAATGTCTGAAATTCTGAGGCCAGTTGTAATACCAGATGGGGTATTACTCAGCACAGAGTGGGATCAATCTTGAGATTGCATCTTTCAACCACACAAATGATTATTATTATAATTAATAATAATTAAAAATCCTTACATTTGGTATAGCACCTTTCACATTGGGGAGACCAAAGCTCATAAGATCACAAATACGCTTTGCTGCACAGTCTCAAAGTGTTGATTTTGTGGGCAAGGGTAATTCATTCATCCTTTAAACCTTCCAGGGAATTCAACAATCATATGTTATTCCATTCCATTATGAATCAGATGGTCCAATATGCAATATCTTTTTATTGAACCATTAATGCTGAAACAGACAGAATTAATATGGCGACAATTAATTGCATATGATTAGCACTATTTTCTGAGTAAGTACTTCACACACTGTGTGTGTGGACCGCGTAAAGAAGTAAAGGGATTTCAATGTGATTTTAGCCACAGTGTAAGAAATAAGGCATTAGGAGATTTTCTAATACAATGTGTAATATAGAATGGTTTATCCACTTCACTTTGCGACCCCCAGTCCCCTGATGTTCTGTCAGCCTGCCTGTCAGACATCAAAAGCTGGATGAGCGCAAATTTCTTGCAGCTGAATGTTGACAAGATGGAGGCCATACTCTTTGGCTCTCATCAATGTCTGGCTCTCACCTCTTCCACCTTCCAGGTCTGCCCCTAAAACTCTCCGAACCTGTGCGCAACCTAGGCGTCAGGTTCGACCCCCAACTATCCTTCCTCCCCCATATCCGGTCCCTCACCAGCACTGCCTTCTACCACCTCCAACAGATCGCCCGTCTCCGGCAATACCTCACCCCAAAAGCCGATGAAACCTTGGTCCAAGCCTTCTTCACCTCATGGCTGGACTATTCCAATGCCCTCCTCACCGGTCTCCACTCCACCACAATCCATAAAATCCAACTCATTCAAACCTCTGCCGCCCACATACTCACCCACACCAAACTTCGCTCCCCCGTTACCCCAGTCCTTGCCGGAGTTCACTGGCTCCTTATCTCAGAGAGGACCGACTTCAAGATCCTCACCATTGTCTTCAAATCCCTCCATGCCTCTGCACCACTCCCCTACCTCTCTGATCTCCTCTCTCCTCAAACCAGCTCTCGTTGCCTTTGCTCCACTGGGTCTGACCTCCTCCATGTCCCCGAATCCTCCGCTCCATCCGAGGTGGCTGTGCCTTCAGCCACTATGCCCCAAGGTTCTGGAATTCCCTTCCTCACTACCTTCGCCTCATCTCCTCTTTTCTCAGTTTCAGGTCCCAGCTGAAGACCTTTCTCTTCGACTGTGCCTTTGGTCACCTTTCTACCCCTGCCACTGGCTCGGTCCTGAGATCTGCTATTGTGAAGCGCTCTGAGATGCCGTCCGGTGTGGAGGTCGCTATATAAATCAAAGTTGTTGTTGTTGGTTTTGGAAGAGTGTTCCAGAGGACAGGACGATAGTGACTGAAGCCTCTACTTCTGATGGTGACACAAATAGAACAAAACATGACCTGTCAAACAATCAGAAGAGCAGTGAGTATTGGCTGGGGAGATAAGGCTAGAGAAGCATTGCACGGATAGTGATTTTCTGTGGAAAGATTTGAAAATGAGGATAACAATCTTGAAATTGTTCCATTCATAGACATGAAATTGGTGTTGTTAAGGTCAGGGATAATGGGTATGTGGATCATGTTAAATTGAGAGGAACAGCTGGTTCTTCTTGACTAAAAGATGGAAAGAAGATTGCTGATGGGAAAGCAAGGGATGGTGTAGGTTAGCAAGTGGCTTATGAAAATACTGAGATGATTGAAACCACAGAAACAATGCAAAAGATGGAACTAGAGTCCATTATAGCAAAACCCCCTTGGGGTTTGCTATAATGGACTCTAGTTCCATCTTTGGTACTTTGACAGAAACCTTATGAAAGTCTAAGCGTACTAAGCTGCTTTTCAAAAAGAAATTGGCACTGTTGTCCGGACAAGAGCTCTCTCTTCTGAAACCATACCAGCTGTCATATTGCGGATCCTCTTCCATTTGATTGTATTGGTTCATTCCATTAGCTTTACGATTAAAGAGGTCAGCCTAATGGACCTGTGGCTTCCAATCAGGTCTCTGTCACTTGCCTTGAATATGGCCATTCAAAATTATTTGCTTCCAGCCTGCCTTTTTCAGCCAAACCGATGGAAACTAAACAGTTGGTGTAGCAATTATTGAGGGCTAATATCTCAGTCATCCAAAGGCTAGATGTAACATAAGGAGACATGACAGAAATAATTTGAGAACAAATTACAAATCATAAGCGCTACAAAGCAATAATTGGAAAGTGCCATCAACTGGCAGCTGAGAGTAAGCAGGTGGACATCAAGCTGTTTAGGTTTAAGTAAGAGAAGCTGCATAGAATTATAATACAGTAATCATTGACAATATCATTGGGGATGGTGGAATCCCAGATGTGGAATAGTTAGATCAGGGAACTGCAAGGTAAGAGAGTTTAATTGTATAGAATTAATTGTGCCTTAGTCAATCCTGAAGCAGAATCCTGGGGCAGTTGCCAAAATAATTGTTTACTGGTCCATCAGAATGATTCAGGAGTCGACAAGTGAGTTACTTCCAGCAGCTGGAAGATCAATGCATGACGTGCCTTCGAATACGCCACTGTTGAGAATAGTATCTCGGAGGTCCTGGCTTCTACACTCGCCTAACGCAACAACAACAGCAAATTATATTTCTATAGCACCTTTCACAGCTGGAGGTTATCCCAAGGTTCTGGCTTTGTTGTTGGTACAGGTGCCCTCTTTCAGTCTATCACTGAGAATGGGACCCTGACTCAGGTTCTCTCTATCCCTGAGGGCACTGTCCTCTCGGCATGCACCCTAACCATCCTATAATGAAGAAGGTCAGAGCAGAGATAGTAGATGGGAGATGTGTCAAAGGAAAGGAGGGAGGCAAATGTTACATTCCTGGTCAAGAATCGGGAAAAGTTAATTAAAGGGGAATTACAGATCGATTATGTTATAGGTCAACTTTATTTGGGTGTCAGCCTGGCTCAGTTGATAGCACTCTCACATCTGACTCAGAAGGTTCCCAGCGCACTGTTTCTCCTGATGTCCTGGCCAATAATCGTCATTCATTTGGTCATTCACTTCATGGCTATTTGTTCACATTTCTGACATTACCTCACCCCTCATTCATGCCTTCATCACATCCCGGCTTGACCATGCTAACACCATGCTAACACCCTACTTATCAGCCATCCCAATTCCTCCCTCCATAGGCTGCAGATAATCCAGAACTCTGTAGCCTGTGTCCTCTACCTTTCCAAGCTTCGTGACCCCCATCCTCGCCCGACAACATTGGCTCCCCATCACCCAGAGGATTAAATTCAAGATCATGGTCCTCACCTTCAAAGCCCTTCATGGCCTCGATCCACCCTACCCTGTGACCTCCTAACCCCCTACCAACCTGCTCACCCACTCCCCTCAGCAGGCTCTGGCCTGCTCCATGTTCCCCGACCCACCCACTCCACCATTGGCGGGTGAGTCTTCAGCCACTCTGCCCCCAACCTCTCGGATTCCATCCCGCAGTACCTCCACCTCACCTCCTCCCTACCCTACTTCAAGTCCTGCCTCTAGACTCTCCTCTTTGATGGTCCTATTGGTCACCCCAAATTCCCCCCTTTCCCTCTACCTTCCCTGTCTGTGACCCAAGCTCAGATCTGAACCAATGACGTCCATCGCTTTGAGACGTCCTCTTGACGTGAAAGGCGCTATACAATTGCAATTTTTTTGTTGTTGGTGTTGTTTGTGTTGGTGTTCCTCCCTTTGCGCTCTGAGATGCAGTCCGGCGTGGAGGGCGCGATATAAATCGAAGTTATTGTTTGTTGTTGTTGTTGTATTGGTGTTCCTCCCTTTCCTCCTTCAAGCCCGGTCTCAAGACCTTCCTCTTCGATTGCACCTTTGGCTCCCCCACTAACTCTTCCCCTTCTCTGTCCCCCTACTCTCTCCCCACCGCTCAGGTCCCGACCTGACTGTTCAGCGCTTTAGGATGTCCTCCCGACGTGAAAGGCATTATAAAAGTCCAATTTTGTTGTTGTTGTTGTTTGTAGAACATTGCTGTGTGTCAGTTCACTGTGCCTTTGACAACGATGCAGTCAAAGATAAAGCTCTAGAGATAGTCCTTGAAAGAGGCAAGGGAGGTGATGCATAAACAACAACAACAACAACAACAAATTACACTTATAAAGCGCCTTTCACGTCGGGAGGAAGTCCCAAGGTGCTGCACAGGAGGCGTGTGACCCGAGCTGGGAGGGGAGTGTACAGGAAGGGGTGAAACAAGTAGGGGAGGTCGAAGAATTCGGGGTGGAACAAAAGGCACGGTCGAAGAGGAAAGTCTTCAAACCGGCCTTGAAAGAAGAAAGGGAAGAAACGAGACGGAGGGATTGGGGGATGGAATTCTTCTGTGCTGTCCTAGGATTCTCGGGTCACACATCTCCTCTTTTTGTCCAGTTTCCATTAGGAATACAAATGGCATTCATGATCTGCTCACAGGGTATTTTCCAAGCAGGTCTATTTCCTGGAGCGGCCAGTCCTCTGTTCTCCACAAATCCTGCCGGCAGCTGATGATGTCACCATGTTCACTCTTTGTGTTTAACAGTTCAATTTAGTGCCCAGATCAAAAGTGGTATAAAAAAAAACATTCACAACATCTGATCTATCGGCATCATAGCATTTGTAATCTAGCAGCCCTTCAAATAGCCCATTACAGAAGTAATTCACCATTTCCAGGTTGCAGTCAATGAAGCAAGAAAGAAAATTGAAAACAAATTACCAATAGGATGTCTTATGTTCACCTTGAAATACAGTATTCAACCCCCACCCCAACCATGCGCGCGTGCATACACACACATTTTGCCATAATATATAGTAATTAACATTATTAATGAATAACTTTTGGACAAATATAACCTTTTCGATATTACCAAATTATGCTCAAATTGAATTGATTATATCAATCCAGAATTCATTCTCTCTATAAATTTGCACCATTTAGCAAAACTTGTATGAATTCCCACCATTGTAAGGGTACACCTTACCTTCTGCTTGCTGTTCTGCAATTCATGGAAAAACACAGACATCAGCTGACAACTGAGGTGTAGATAGTGACATTTTAAAGGACATTTGGGGCATTTTAATTCCTTGCTACACTTGAACTCTGATTGAAAAACCCTGTCCTTTTTTTATATAATTGAGAGAATTGATAAATATTTAAATCTGTGCTTTGAGCATCTATTTATTCATTCCAAGAAACTCAGTGAATATTTTATTGATACAGAGGACATTTTTATGATAGTGACCCTTAATTATGGAAAGGGAGAGAAAGAGAAAGACAAGCAATAGCTGGTGTGATCTCACCTAAGTTACTCAGTGGTGTAAAATCACCATCTGTTCCCTTAACAGCCTTGAGGATAATTTAGTGTTTCCAGCTAATCAGCTACACATTATGATTTGGTAAAATGGAAGTGATTATATTAATCCAAAATTCAATCTGTGTATATAAATACATGTGTTTTAGCATAGCTTGTTATATATATTCCCACCATCATCAGATGGACCATCCAGATATTATAATGTCACCCCATCACCCAAGCCACACCACACTTTTCCATGTTCCAGCTCATCATTATAGTGTTGTGTGAAACACTTAGTATCCAACATTACTTACTGCATTCACAGGTAAGATCTGCTATAGATTAGACAGTGTACAATTGTACTGTACTGTGCGAACAGCAACAACAAAATGACATTTGAAGAGCTCCTTTCACATTGGGAGGACTTCCCAAGCAGGAAGGGAGGTGCAGCGTTGGGAGGGGTGGTGCAGAGGCAGTGCTAATTATGTGCTTCAACCCAAACCGCATTTCCATTCACACCTGTCTATTGTTACCCTCTGCTGAAATTATGTTACTAATGTCAATGTTAAAATGGAATGAAGACAGTTTTATGCTGGGAGCTCACCAGCAATTAGACTTAAGAGTATTCAAACCAGCCCGAGAGTCTTAAATGTCCGCATAAATTCCCCTGCGTCTGGAATGGCACACCCCTAGTAACTGTTCTACACCAGGCAGGCTGGTTTCTCATCATGGGTGGGGAGCAATCTTTTGGCTGCTGAGGGCCGGATGCTCTATCTGAGAAACATCCGTGAGCCGCATAAGCAATAACTTTGTGTTTCACTTCCAGAGACATAACATCACATTTATGGGTTATGGATGGAGTGGATGGCCCAGACGAAATAGAGGGAGTGGGGGTGGGGCCTGATTCGGTTGGAGAGGATAGTTGGTCATTATACATCTGTCAAGTGAAGGTTTGAACCTTTGCTTGGTGAGTGGCAGAGAACAAGACATGTTTCACTAAGGATCCCTGTAGTTACAACAGATTGAAGATCATCATCCTGTCAATTCACTTAAGATACAAAAATAGGTCCCTGATTGATAGGGCAGCTAACATATATTACCCCTGGCACATAGGAGCATTTCCATTGGTGTAATTGTCCTAATTTGCCTGGTCAAATTGGCAATGTCTAAAGTAACATATTGATTAGTGTAGTTCATTATTATTCCAATCAAAAGCATAAAAATATGGTACTAATAACAATAACAACAACTTGCATTTATATAACACCAGTCACGTGGGGCAGAGACTCCGGGGGGAAGGGAAGAAGTGACCATAAGCACGGTCAAAGAGGAAGGTCCTCAGTCACGGTCTAAAAGAGTGCAAGGAGGCGGCAAGATTAGGAAAGAGAGTTCCAAAGTTCAGTGGATAGTGGCACATATGCCTCAAAGCATTGGAATAAGCACAAATTGGGGGAAAATAAAGCAACCCAACGCAGTGATCAGTTAGTGCAATGCTGGTTGTTTATTAAAAGAAATTCAATAGAGTTAAGACAATTCAGAAGGTTAATGTTTGGCACAGGTGATAGACATAACTCCTGGTAAGAATGCAGTGAACAAGTGTAATTTTGTATTGCAGTAACACACCTCGGTTCAGTCAGTGTGTTAATTCCCATCAGTTTGCTTCCCCCACCCACCCAAAGTGTGTGCTA
Organism: Hydrolagus colliei; assembly: GCA_035084275.1. Lineage (NCBI taxonomy): Eukaryota > Metazoa > Chordata > Chondrichthyes > Chimaeriformes > Chimaeridae > Hydrolagus > Hydrolagus colliei. The sequence goes on along the minus strand of CM068763.1, from coordinate 5,512,816 downwards.
ATTAGCACTATTGATGCCCCAAAGCACATCACGCATTGCGACTTTTATTCCAATGGAATGAGAGTTAATAATGAAAATATGAAAATGTCACTCTGAATGTCAATTGTTGTGTTCTCTCAGTGAAATAAGAGTGTATATGAATGCAATTTATATGGACTTTCAGAAGGCATTTGATAAGAATCCACAGAAAAGATTATCAATGTTTTGATAAGGTTGTTACAAACACTATTTCCTCTGGTAAGAGAATCTAGAACAAGGGAGCATCATCTTATTATTAGGGCTGGGCCATTCGGGAATGAAATTAGGAGGCATTTTATCACCTAATGTCTTGAATGCAAATATTAAATGTAAATCTGTTATTGGTTTAGATGTGGAACAGAAAGAGAAATGCATTCTAAACAGAAAAAAACGTAAAAGAAATTGGAAATAGAAGAAGAAAGGATAAGACCATAAGAAATGTTGGACGAAAAAAAAACAATGGCCATCTAGTTTGACTTCCACCTTCTTGCCTGTCACAGCACATATATCCCCAAACTACAATACCTATGTACAATAAAACCTTCGGAGTCCGGCACCCTCGGGACCTGCCCGGTGCCAGTTAATCAAATATGCCAGATATTCAAGTGGCAAGTTGCCGAAAATCCTACACAAAAAAATTACTTATTTTAAAACATACAATATTAATAATAGACTAAATAATAACAGAATTTTGTAAGGATACTTACCAATAAAGCATTCCACCACACTCAGTGAAATGATCACTAAAAAAGCACTCCAGCATTCGGGAAATTTTATAATTTGCATGCGCAAAGTGAGCATACCGCGAGTGTCCCGGATCTCGCAATACAATTGGGAGATACCGGTTGGGTGAGTATGCCGGTTGGTTAGGCAATGGATAAACAAGGTTTTACTGTACCATGTCCCATAATGTTATTCCCTAAAAGAAAACAATCTCATCTGTGTTTGAAGTAATCAACATTTCCTGCACCAATAGCTCCCGAGTGACTATACAGAGCACCAAAGCACCTTCAGTAGACTGATTACAGGTCCCATCAAAGACAAAGTGAAAAAAATGTCTGTGGCTTAAGACTGATCTAAAACCATGCACTGCTATGCAATCGATTACTCATAAATCTCAAGGATCCTAATTATTCATCTTTCTGAACCCGAGTCACTTAATTTCCAGTGAATCTCTTTGTGCTGCAACAAACGTTTAAGAAGGAGAGTGTTGATTCCTTTGCAAACTATTTAAATACTGAGAGCTTCCATTAGCATATTGTGTATTTATAAGTGGCTAACAAAAATACTTCTGTTCTCCACAGTTTATACAGAAAGAACTTAGCAACATGAATAATTGATTTCGAACAAGCAACATGCACGCTATGAGACAACACACAAAATCCACAGGCTTTATTACCTTCTCTACCAACTGCTTTACTTACACACAGGCTAGGGCCACGGAATCTCTTTGATGCACTAACAAGAAGATGAATTGTCTGGCACAGTAATGGTTAAGCCCTCCACACTTTCAGCCTAGTGGCATTCCAAGGTTCAGGCTGACTGAGCAGTTCTGAATGCAATGATCATGGACATCGTGTGCAGGGACAGGGAAGCTATATTAGAAAATGACCCCTCAAAGCGCTTGTTAATCTAATGAAGTGATAGCTAAATGGGACCACAATTACTCATTTCCTCAGTCCCTCTCAGGTTGATCACAGTTATTTCCATTTCTGCAGTCATTCACTATATTGTACTATAGTATATTACAGTGTAAACCAGTGGTGGCCAATCTTCATGGTCAGCCAACAAAATAAATGCACTTGATGAAATATTTCTCGATTAATGCCATAAATCAAGAAATATTCAGTGATGAAAAACTGGAAACACACCACCAATCAAACACAAACTTACCTTGACTTGTGTGAATGTTTGGTCGGGGTGGGGGGGGAGCTTATTGACGGCCCCCGGGGCCATTTTTATGGCCCATGAGCCACAGTTTGGTTGTCACTGATGTAAAGTATATAAATGGTTGTTTGTGGATCATTGTAGTGTACATTTTGGCTGCTATGCTTGCCTATAAATACAGTCACTACACTTTATAGTAACATCCTGTGAACTCTTTAAGATGTCCTGCAAAGCAAACATTTCAAGTTAAAGACAAGATCACAGGATTGGTTTGGGTCAAGAAGGCAGATTGGCTCATCCAGTCTCCTCCTAGAATACCTAGAAGAAATATAAATGGCAATTTGTGTGACCTATCAGATCAACCCTGCCTTTTTGCCTTAAATAACAAGAATCTGCATTCACAGACCTAGTGATAAGATTGAGTTTGGTTGCATGCAGGGTGCACGTGGTTATTGGAAGTGCCGTTCTTTTGTTGAGACATTAAACCACCAACAACAAATTGTATTTATATAGTCCCTTTCAGGTTGGGATGACATCTCAAGTCGCCGGACAGTCAAAAGTTTACCCCCTAGCTGGGGATTGGATTCAGGAGGGGTAAGGACCAAGGCCCAAGGTTGGTGGAGTGAGAGCCAAGAGGGTGGTTTGAGGGATGTGAGATGACTGAAGGAATTTTGTGGCACTCATTTTGATCTAACTCCCCTAACCTCAACTTCCTCCCCTTCAGCCGATTCAGAACCCAGGAACGTGATTTGTCCTTGTTACCTGGTGACCACAGTTTGTGGTTTGACTATTCAGCGCCTTGGGATGTCCTCCCCATAAGAAATTGGCTCTACAAATGTAATTTTGTTGTTGTTGTTTGTAAAGGAGTCTTTCATATTATACTTTGTTAAATGTCTTTTGGAATTACTGCATATCATAATGGTTTCCAACAGCCAATCTGTGCTGAAAAATGAAAAATACAATTGGTCAGACAAGACCTACCCTTTCTAAACCCACCCAAAATGGTTAACAGATCAAATCTCCCCACAGCCAACAAAATAAATGCTCTTGATGAAATCTCCCTGCAGCCAATACATAAATGTACTACCTGCTGTTGTACACTGAGCAACATTGACATGTTGAAATAACCCACTATTTAATGGTACTGTATTAACCACAAATGTCCAGTGTGATATCCCAGTCTGTGTCTCATCAACTCAATTATTGATGCTCCCATAGCACAGTGTTGGGAGAGTGCTTTGTCGTTAGAGGCGCCATCCATCAAATCAGATGTTAAACTGAGGTCTCATCTGCCTGATCAGGTGGGCATTAAAGATCCCGAGGCACTATTTTAAAAGAGAAGGGATTACTTCTTTGCCACCGCTACCAATCCTCCAGGTAAATTGGTCATTTACTTCATGGCTGTTTATGGGACACTGCTGTGCAGAAATTAGCTGTTGTGTTTACCCACAAATATAGTCACAACACTTGACAGCAATTATTTGTGAAGCACTCTGAGGCATTTCAAAGTAGCAGATGCTAAATCAATGCAAGGATTGTGATTATTTTATAAGCAGAGAACACTGCTCAGAGGCAGGCCTACCCCAGCCTTCCATAAAATGTATTTCCTACACTAATAGACTGGTTTGATGTATCAAGATAAGCTGCAATAACTTTGCCGCTCAGTAACATAACCTAAGTTATGTTGTCGCAGCAAACGCCAATAGCACACATATTAAAAGAGCAGAATTTAGGCAGGAGAGGGATCAGAAAGTAATTTATTCAATTGTAGGCAAAAGTGGCATTAGTAGCATTAGGCAATAGAGCCATGAATCAGAAGTATTTAATCTTTAATAGTATAATAATATTCCTTGCATTTGATATGGTGCTTTATCAAGTCGTCAAGCTGTCTCAAGGTGCCTCACAGGTATCGTAAAATGTAGTGACTTTATTTTGTCAGCAAATGCAGCAGGATCCCACAAACAGTCCCCAAATGATAAATTTTAATGGTGGGATTGGGTGGTTTGTTGGCCTGGACATCGGGAGAAGCTTCCTTCTCTTTTGAAAAAAAAGCCATGGGATCTTTAAAGTTCGCCTGAACAGAGAGATTTTAAAGAAATGAACAGATCAAAATCACTGTTGATCAGTGGGTTTGAGTCACAAGAAGCGAGTGAGGGAAATCAGTTCGAAGAATGGATTCCAACCATGTGTAATTATCTCAGAAGTTGTTGGGGAAACTCAGCAGGTCAGGCAGCATCCATAGAGAAAGGAAAGTGAGTCAACGTTTTGGGTCGTTGTGACGAAGGTTTGTGGACCCAAAACATTGACTAGCTTTACGTTCTCCATGGATGCTGCCTGACCTGTTGAGTTTTCCCAGCAACTTCTGTTTTTATTTCAGATTTCCAGCATCTGTAGTATTTTGTGTTCTGCAATTATCTCAGATTTGGGGAAGGTAAGAGTAAGTAAGAATGGGTAAAGAATAGAAGTAGGAGGAGTGAGGGAGTGAGTGAGTAAAGAAAAAACATACCAGAGAAGATAAATCACTTACAACTTGTGGAGCTCCTGTGGCTTAGGGGTTAGAGCACTTGTCTTGCAAGCCAGGGAGACCTGCATTCGAATCCAGGCAGATCAGGGTGAAACCTCGGGCAAGTTTCCTTACTCCATACTCCTAATAATAATCCATCCAAAAAAAACACAATAATAAAATTGGTCATTTCAATCCATGACTGTTTGTGGGACGCTGCTGTGCGCAATTGGCTGCCACGATTCGCCCACAAATATACACTCAATTCACTTTACAGTATATTCTGTGAAGCGCTTTGGAATGTCGATAAGATGTGAAAAGCGCTATATCAAATGCAAGGATTATTATTATTATTACACATTACACAGTCACTATATTTTACAGTACATCCTGTGAAGCACTTTGCAACATCCTCCCATTGTGAAATGCAGTACTGATACTTCAGAGGTAAGGATTATTATTATTAGCAAAGAGAAGCAACAGGGACGTGAGAAATAAGTAAGAATAAAGAATAAAACTGTCATTTTACAAGATTTAGAGCAGTGAAAATGCCAGCAAGATTGTTTTGGAACTGTTTATTTGATGCTGTCTTTTTTGTGGTGTGTTTCTATTTGTGTAAATCAAAGATCATTTTCACGTACCAGATCAGTACACAGTATTCCTGTCCAAAGTATTTTAGGGATAGAGGATGAATAAATTGATTTAGAAAACTGTACCATATTTAGCACAATGGTGTGGCTTATTTATTTGGCTTGGATATCAGCCTAAGTTTCTTTCACTGCTGCCTATTTTCGTTTTGTAGTTTATAGTTTAATCCGAGAAAGAAATACACTGTGCTTATTGAACAAGTGTTTCCTAAACACGTGACTCGTTAATTCCTTTGCAGATTATTCATAAACTGACAGTTATCACTGATTTCATGCACAGTTAAAAGTAATAGACACTGAAATGCTTCTATTTTTTGACTGTACAGGAGCAAATAAAAATCGCTAATTCAAACTGTGTTTCTTTCATGCTCCTTGTTATAAGGAAGTAAAAAAAACTCCTTTCATTTTTAACGAGATATTCAACCAGAACTCCACAGCGTTTTCCCTCACACGTCAAGCTCCGTTACCCCATCACATTCATTGTCACTCTACTCCACAAGCTGCCTCTCCCTCAATGAAATGGCTTCAATTGCCTTGTCCAGTGCCTTGGCATGTCCTCCCTACGTGAAAGGTGCTTTATAAATGTAATTTTGTTGTTGTTGTTCTTGATTTTATGTCTTTGTCCAGCAAACCTCTAGTAATAGTAATAATCCTTACATTTTGATGTAGCGCTTTTCACGTCCTCTGGACATCTCAAAGTGCTTCACAGAATATACTGCAAAGTGAATTGACTGTATATTTGTGGGCCATTACTACTACATGTCGTAATCCCACTCCCTCCTCTCTGTCAACTCTGGACTCTCTTCATACCCCTACCCCCCACCCCACCACCCCCCACACCTCCCACCACACCTCCCACCACTGGTGAGAGGGAGCAGGGACCAGTGGGGTGTATTGAACCAATGTGCCTTTCCTCTCAGGAACTCATCTGTCCCCTCTGCCACGGGCAAAAGGGGCCAAATGGCTTTCTTCTGTGTTGTAAATTTCCATGACACAGATAGAATAAGATGCCAGATGCAAAAAGTTATAAGGACAAATAGAATACGGAGTTTATACAAATGGTCATTGAATACAAAAGAGGTGATATGAATCTGTATAATGTATTAGTTGAACGGCAACTGGGAATCCCACTGTAGAATGGAAAGCATAAATAAATAAACATACAGCATAGATTCATTGGGGTGAGACAATTTGGCTATGATGAAACACTTACTAATCTTATGAGAAGGTTGAAAAAGGATCATTATTAAAAGTTTTCAGAATTATTATTTTCACGGGTTGCTGAATTGGTAGCAAGGAGAAATGAACTCAAATAATTATCAGAAACAAACATATTTCTGCTCATCTTCTAGAAGATGAGAAGAAACGTGCTTTTGGAGGTGAAATGCATTGCTACAAGTGGCAATTGAAGCCAAGTCAACTGCATAATTTCACAGTGAGTTAGAAACATGAGAATATTAAGGATATAAGCGCTCTGAGACGCCGTCCAGCGTGGAGGGCGCTATATAAATCGAAGTTGTTGTATATAGCTCCAATTGGGCAAGCTGGCATTACACTGACAAGGGAAATGATATCCTTTTGTGCTCAAATGTCCATGAATTTGGAGCAGGTCTGCTCTTTATTTGGTTCCTATAATAAAAATAGAAATGCTGGAAATGGACATCTTTTTTTTGGAACTCCATCCCACAGTCCCTTGCCTCATTCAAGGTCTGTCTCAAGATCCTCCTCTTCGATTACGCCTTTGGTCACCCCCTACACTCATTATTTCACGTCTTCTAGACGTCTCAAAGTGCTTAGATGTCTCAAAGTGCTTATATGAAAGAGAAGAAACATGTAACCATTTGAAGTCTCACGTACTTTACGATGTTCTTCTGATATCAAATGTAAGGATTATTATTATTAAAATTATTATTATTATTATCACCCTTCATTGCAGTCTTTTTGTTCCAGGTTTTAACAGACTGTAAAATATTGTTTGATGTTTTCATTTTAACCTAAGAAGGGATATCTATTCCTCACTGGCTCACACAGTTAGAATAATAATTCATGCATTTGATTTAGCCTTTTCGTGTCTTTGAGACGTCTCAAAGTGCTTTACAGAATATAGTGTCGAGTGAATTGACTGTATATTTTGTGGGTGAAACATTCGAACTTTGTCACTTCCAGCTAACACATGGCTGAACCTTCAACCTATTTTCAGAGCAGTTTGGCATGAAAACATATAATTGCTAAGAGCCATATGTTGGAATTTCACAGGGGGTAGATCAGGGTTTGTGGATTGGAGCATTGAGAAAGGCAGGCCAGATGCCCGCACAGTGGTTGAGACATGTAGATTTATACCACTAACTACCATTACTGTTATGACCATTAATCTCTGGAACATTTTTTTTGCGCAAGATGGAATTATTATTCATAGGATGTGAAGAACAAATCAATAGATGTAAAGCTTTCACCCCTATGTTCTACAAATGTTAGTACTGTCTACACAGAATTAAGGCTGGGAAACAATGAATAAATTAATCTGAGAGCAATAATGTAAGGGCATCAATCGAAGATTGGATGGAAAGGAACAGCATGGCAAGCATGGTGTCTTGATACCTAGTGTATCCAGGGTTACTGTGTCTGGAACTGATTGTGTATTCCCTTTTCAAGTTTCTAATCTCATGCTACTCTGTCATCTGAGGATCAGCTTCTGAATAAATTAATATATACCTATTATATATAGATAGAGAGAGAGAGAGAGAGAGAGGGTGAGAGATAAGACACAAATTTGACACTTGTTAATGTGGAGTTTCATGCTTCATAACTCTCCGAAGGTGACTTTCAGATCAAGCTTATTCTTTAATGTTAATTTCTGGCAGTGACACCCGATGACTGTGCTCTCTCTTCCACCCAAACTTTCATTATGTGTTGTTCCTCTCTCCTGACTCATCTGTTCCACTGGGTGCCTTCACTCTGCAAATATCTGGATGTTGATTTACAGACTCTTACAGCCAGCTCCATTATAGCCTCTGCAAAAGCTGCTCAAACTAAGTGGTATTGAAGGGTCTATCAGGAAATGGCAGACGACTAAAGAAATTAGAAATTTGTAACCACCTTTCTGGTTCTCCCTACAAAATATTCAGTCAATTCACTTCACAATATATTCTGTGAAGCACTTTGAGACGTCTCAATTATGGGATTAGGCACTATATCAAATGCAAAGATTATTATTATTATTAAACATTTTTATGATAGGTTGCAATATTTTTTGGCGTGGGGGGGGGGCAGTTTTATATTTTATTTTAGTCATTGGGCACATCATCAAATCCCACTTAAGACTTTCCTTTATAATTATGCTTACAGTCGCTCCCCCCCTCACCATTCTCTCCCTGGCTCGGGGTCAGACTCCGCCACTGTCAAGTGCTCCAAGACTCTACAAGGCGTAAAGGGCGCTATATAAATCAAGTTGTTGTTGTTGTTGGAGGTGGTTGGTTCCCTTAACTCTGAGTCAGACCTTGGCGTACGACAAGGGAAGGGAGTGGTGTGGAGAGTGCATGGAAGGTTGAGGAAAACAACTTAAAAATTACATTTAGCAACCAAATGCTTTGACCTTCGGTGGAGCAGAACTGCTGTTTTATGGGGAAGAATTGGTTAATATAGGATTAAGGACCTACTGCGGGGGTGAGGTTTAATTCAAACTGCGGTAACAGAATTTGGAAGCAATCTAGTTACAGCAGTCAATCTCCTGCAATAAGTACTCTGCACTGACACCACGGTGACAGCATTCACAGCAGAAAAATATTAGACAAAATTGAGCATGATTTTCAGATGTGTATTGCTAAAAACGTCACAAATAACTTGCAATTTATATCTTTCCATAAAATATTTTCAGAGAGATGTGTAATTTTTGAATTGCACCAGGAAACAGTAGGGAGAGAACATTGGGGTTATGGATGGACATGGGAGAGTGAAATAAGTTGCATTTTTATCTTGGTTTATCACATCAAAACATCTCAAAGTGTTTTACAGTAATTGTGAAATGTTAATAACTGCTTTAGCTGGCAAATGCTGCAATTAATGTTCACACATCAAGATGCAAAAACCATCATGGTCTGAGGGCACAGCTGTGGACCCATGGACTGAGGATATTGCCATTAAGCTCAACAAACTATTTGTGTAATTTCTGTCAGGCCATGGAACAGGTCAGGTATAGGTCATGTCTGAGAGTTCCTTAGAATACACACGTCATGGAGTCGTGGAGTCCTGTAGCTCAGTGGTTAGAGCACTCGCCTTACAAGTATGAGACCTGTGTTCGAATCCAGGCAGGTCAGGCTGAATCCTTGGGCAAGTTTCCTTACTTCACACGCCTGATAATAGTCCCTCAAAAAAAAATGGGTCATTTCAATCCATGACTCTTTGTGGGACATTACAGTGTGCAATTAGCTGCCGTGTTTCTCCCACAGGTATAGTCAATTCACTTTACAGTATATTCTGTGAAGCGCTTTGAAACGTCTAGAAGATGTGAAAAGCACTATATCAAATGCAAGGATTATTATTAGCGCCTTGAGACATCCTCGTGAAATGAAAGCTGCTATACAAGTGTAATTTTTGTTTGTTGTTGTTGTCATGTACGGACCCTGGGAAGTGCCTGCTAGCATGCCTTTCCTGTTCATGTACAGCAAGGAACATGTGGATTACGTGTAGATGGTCAGGTGTGTGCCTTGGACCCTCGGGAAGCCAGCAAGGTTGTCAAAGCCAATTTATCAGTTGAGTTAATCAAAATTTGGTGTACCTGTGTATATTCATATATATGTTCAATGGGCTGGTGGGCAACAAACGTCCTCCAAGTCTCTCTCTCTCCCACCCAGCCCCCTAAGGAGCCTGATGAGTTAAAGTTGCAGGCAACTGTTAATTTGAGGGTCACTGACTACTACACAATACAAATTTATATTTATAATGTTCCTTTCACATTGTGAGGATGTCCCACACTCACTTGGGATGTTCTTTGAAATAGTAGCAGACCTCCCTTTGAAGCGTTTCAGTGCCTTTGGACGTCCTCCTGACGTGAAAGTGTCATTTTGTTGTGTTGTTGTTGTGCCCACATGATCTTCTCCATGTCCAAGTGGCTGATAAATAGGCCACTGGTCTCCTCCCTATCAGCCTCTGCAGTTGCATGTTGCGAGGTAACATTTGACTTCCATCCAGTAATTTCACTTTCCAATCAGTAGTTCAGAAGGTCAATGTTAGCAGTAAGGCTGTCAGGTTTACAAAAGTTCCACATTGAAATATCAAATCTCCCAAATCAATCGATAAAGACCTGGCAATGTCCTGTTAGCAGGTACTTTCTACAGACAATCACTGCCATTGTTACTTCTCTTATTTATTTCATTTGGTCCAGCGAAAATGTTAGATGCTGTATGGCTGTTACCGGCCATATTTATATAACAATAATAATCTGTGTTTGATATAGCGCTTTTCACATCTAATACTGGAGTGGGAGGGAAATGCATACTAAAAGCTCAGGGCTTTATATCACCAAAGAAACCCCATCCAGTTCAAGGGAAATGAGGGAAAAGACCTGGGTGTTTTTATGCCAAAGAAAAACTACGGAATTTAATATGAATAAATGTAGTACACATTTTATCCCCAAATTCCAATCCTTTCGAATGACTTAATTGATGGAGATTCACTGTAAACCACTGAACTCCTTATATGCAGCTAGTTGAATTCAATGACCGTTTGCAGGGCTGGTGTTTGGGGAGAACCGTTACCCCTCACCCTGATCTAAAGCCCCCAGTTGCCGAAAGGCCAATGCAAATTCTGTGTTCTGTCAGAAAGTAAAAGCTACCAGCGTTCTCAAGCAGCGATTCTAGGGCCTCGATGGCTAAGGGAGTGGAGAGAGCTCCGTCTTCTAACAGTACAAGTTAACCAAATGGTGAAGGATGATTGTGGTTTGCTGCATTGTGGCTCCACTTTGAATTGAACGAGGCATTCCCTGGTGTCCTGCCCATGTGGGATAAAATTCTGTAATTCAACTATGCGCATCAACAGGATGTCAAATAACAGTGACACGAGCGGTCAGAGACAATCAAGTTGACATTCAATTCCGTGAGAGAAGTTGCTGAGTCAAAGACAGAAATGGCGTACATCCGTGTCTGATGCCAGTCACACACTGATCTTACACCGAAACGCAACATTACACAGGTTTGGAAATAACGATTGCAGATAAAGTAAATGATCTGCTGTAACAAAGACCTGTTTTGCTCCTAACAATAACAATTCCCATCACCGAACCCTTTTGCCCTTTGCCTAGTCAGAAGCACATGTAACAGAGGGGACAAAAGCAAAGATGGTAATTGAAATTGATTTCTCCGTTGCTTTGCATGAGCACTATGTGTTCCAACTCTGTGCACTATACCCAAGGCCATGCATACTTGATTTAATCTAATTTCTACCAGGTTGTTTCCCATATCACAGAAACATTTTCTGACCTCCTCTGAGCTTCACAGGTGATAGTTGTGGGTTTGATGTCCTCCCGGGATTGCTTTTCACTACTCAGATAGAAAGAGCTCATCAAAACGGGGGATTTAGGAATCCGAGCCGGGAACTCTATGTATAAAAATACAAGTAAAACAGCCAGATTCAAAGGAACAGCGCGAGGTATGTAAAGATGCAAGATGAAAAATGCAGTATCTAATGTTAATTATCACCAGTGATAATGGGGTGAAAAATATGTTACAGTTTGCATTTTTTACTCCATTTGCTGGTAGTAAGCTTGAATGTAATGGTTAAAATTCCTCTTGGGAATCCGCTCCAGATAGATTCCAAATGATACCATCCAGTTGCAGAAGAGGGAGGTTTTGCAGGTGCTGATGAATAATTTCTGCCGAGTGAGTAAAATCCAAACCATACTGAATCCTGTGAAGAACACAGGAGACTTTGCGTAAAATAGCAGTAATTCTTGGGGGTGCATGACCAGAGGCTTCTGCTGACCCGCTTGGAATTTCAGTCGCACGGCGGGTAATTAGTACACGGCATCGGACAAATTCTCGAGGAAATCTAACATGAGAGATTGTGGGAGAACATGTTATATAGTATGTACTGCCACGATTGGAGCTAGCTCAGGTACAGACAGGTAAGATGGACTGATCGGACATTTAGATGTGATTTAAATGTGGTATGATTTTTCTGATTTAAGCCAAACCATCTCTTACTTTGTCATGGCAGAGTCATTCTGTTTGCGTGACGATCTATGTTCACGTCAATTCAAAACTATATAAACTTCATGTCACATTGACGCTCCCCCTTGTAAAACTCTGCATAGCCTCAAGAAATGTGAGTTCCTGTATTGGGGTCAAATCTGCAGCTTTCCTATTTAAGGATCCCGAGCGGCAGCTAAGGGCAGAAGACAGCAACAAGTATGATCCACAGTGTTAGAGGAATGAGCTTTGAGCAATGATTAGGCAAACTTGGACTCTACATTGTTCAAAGGCGATGTCTCAAGAGGGGACCTTCAAAAGAGACATATCAATTTTTAAATGGGATTGAGAAGTAAACCCAGAACAATACTATCAGATGCACCAAGACAGTACCAGTCTCTGCAGCTCCCACCTGCCTTGCTCAAGTATGCAGCCAGCTGTGTAAACCGATTTCAGACATCCTCTTGCTGTGAGAGACGTTTATTTAAATGTAAATTGTGTTGTAATGCATCTCATAACCAGAGCACACTAGAAAAACGTGGATTCTGATGTTAGTTAATGGCTGACTTTTACAGCGATCAATCGACTGCTGGCTTGTAAAAATTAATTCACATGAATTGGCTACTCTTCTCATTGTTTATAGGATGTTGCTGATGCTGATTAGCTGTGCGGTTCCCTATACAATGTTCAATTTTAGTTCTAATCAATTCTACTTTGTAGAGCACATCGAGATGTTTATTGAAAGCTGCTGCATAAATGTATGTAGTATATTGGTTAGATCATTCGCCTCGAAAGCGAGAGGACCCAGGTATGATTCTCAGGCAGGACGAAACCTTAGGCAAGTTTCCTTACTCTACACACCTCTTACCTAGCAGAAATTAGGAACTTGACTGTTAGTCAATTAGGGATTCACCCTCCAGGGGTATTAATCCCTTCCCCCATGCCCCTCCCCCCCATAAATAAATAATTATTATTATTTGGTCACTCAATCCGACTGTTTGTGAGACAGTATTATGTGAAATTGGCTGTTGAGTTTTGCCCCCAAACAAAGTCAATTCAATTTACAACATATTCTGTGAAGCGCTTTGAAACTACTTACCAACGTGATAACGTGCTTTATCAAATGCAAGGATTAATATTATTATTGCTGTTATATTTTTACTATTACAGTAAAAGTCCATTTATCCAGCACCCTTGGGACCTGGCCAATGCTGGTTAAAGAGCCTGCTCGATATTTGTCCAAAAACGGCAAAAAAAATTTAAATGTCAATGCATTTTTCCGGATAAATTCTGGTTAATTGAATGCGGACCTTTTTTTTTGAGATGCCGGTTATACGTAAGCTACGGTTGATCGGGTGCTGGATAAACGGGCTTTTACTGTACTAAGATTGTATTGTTCATCGCTTTTTACAAATAAATCCCAACCAAATGTAACACTGCTGAATTGTCTGGCGTGTGATGGTGGATGCTGTATATAGATCTGCTCTCCGCTGACTCCAGAATGTAAGAATGTTATAGGGGCTTGGAATCAGAATTCCCAATGGATCTTTTGATGAGTTTTGATAGAAACATCCTCAGCAAATTGGGTAATTTGTTGGCAGGGCGCTAAGCAGCATCTTTTTTTACTGTGTCTGTGGCATGAACCAGCTGATTTTTCACAAGGACACGTCAGTAGAGATCATTAAAAGTTTTCCTCTGGTAATAAAGTATTGCCATTTATCAGTGGTGCACTCTCCTGGCTAGATTAGGAACAGGACACTGCCTATTACTTCCACATTTCGTTTGCCTGCAACAGTGATAAGCAGCTGAGTGCAGATCGATACATGGTCACCAAGGCCTTAAAGGAGCTCAAAAACATTACAAAAAATTGAAAGTTTTATCTCGCTCGGAGCAGACGCGCATTTGCCCACACGGCAATCAGACAGAATAAGATCAGTACCAGACAGGGTGAGGACCAAAAGAGTTGAGGAAACATCTGGGGATGCACAATTTATATGAAGATAATTACTAACGGTTTATGAGCAGCTGTCTATAAGATAGGCAGCTCATTAAAACCATTCTTGATTGATGGAGGATGCTGAACCATGAGCAACTGCATAATGTGGGTATTTTATGAGCAGAATATCAAAACAATTCACCAATGACACGGCAATTAGTGTATAAAAGAAAATGAACTGAAGTCAATTTATAGGGAAACCCATCAATCTCGGGGTCTCATTACCTCTAACGTTTGCTGTTCTTTTTTCTCTGCTCTCTTTCTCCATTTCTCTATTTATCATTATGTAGTCGAATCCCATACCTCAGTGGTTGGAGCATTCGCCTCACAAGCGAGAGACCTGGGTTGGATTCCCAGCTGGGCGAACTGTTGGGCAAGTTTCCTGACTCCATACGTCTCGGTTTACCGAGCAGTAATTAGGAACCCAGTTGTTAATTGATTGGCGGGTTGCTTTTCCGGGGATATTAATCCCTCAAAAAAAAATAATGAATTGTTTACTTCAATTCACAACTGTTTGTGGGACACTCCTATGCTTAATTGGCTGGCTTGGGACGTTCTCCCAAATTGAAAGGTGCTTTGTAAATGTAATTTTGCAGTTGTTGTTGTTGTTACTCGCCCACAGAATATACAGTCAATTCAATTTACATTATAATCTGCCTTGTTGATCCACTTTTTGTCTTATTATTACTCCCGTATTCTCTTCATCAACAATGTATCTATTCTCATTTTAAGATGTGTCAAGACAAGCTTCAACTCAGAATGAATTACCCACAGGTTAGCCAAGCATTTAGATCTTTGTAGGAAGATGGGAGAGGGAGGTGTCTAAAATTAAGTTTAACTTTTCTGGGACTTTTTGACAAATGTTTAGAGCAAAGCCATGATGCAATGCTCCTTGGCGTTTCCAAGACTGTTAACATTGGACAATAATAATAATAGTAATCCTTGCATTTGAAATAGCGCTTTTCACATCTTATCTCCGTCTCAAAGCGCTTCACAGAATATACTGTAAAGTGAATTGACTGTATATTTGTGGGCGAATCGCGGCAGCCAATTGCGCACAGCAGTGTCCCACACACAGTCGTGGATTGAAATGACCAATTTTATTATTGTGATTTTTTTTGGAGGGATTATTATTACGTGAGTGGAGTAAGGAAATTTGCCCAAAGTTTTGCCCTGACCTGCCTGGATTCGAACACAGGTCTCCCCAGCTTGGTCTCCCCAGCTTGACAAGACAAGTGCTCTAACCACTGAGCCACACGAGCTCCACGACGTTGAACAAAGAGTATTTCCAGAGTTCCGGCCAACAATCCATGACCCCTGCCTGACCAGTCCTACCATCGGTGGCTGGGCTTTCAGACTCTCTGCCCCCATACCCGTACTGTGGAATTCCATCCCACACTACCTTTGCCTCGCTTTCTCCCTTGCCTGCTTCAAGGCCGGTCTCAAGACCCTCCTCTTCGATCGTGCCTTCTGCCGCCCTCCCAACTCACTCCCTTCGCTCCCCCCCACCCTGCTCCTCCTCCTTGTTTGAGTCCTGACCCTTGACTGTTCAGTGCCTTGGCACTTCCTCCCGATGTGAAAGGCACTCTATAAATGTAATTAAGTGTGTTGTGTCTTATTGTAACCTGGCTTTGTAGACATTGGCAATGAGAACAAAGGATGCGGGCTGGGGTCTGACTGCATCCTGGATTTACAACAATTACTACTCAATATTTTAGGAATTTCTCATTGTGAAATGCACGTAAGAACCCAGTGACTGAAGTATGCTTACTGATTGCACTAGATCTTCAAAGACGCAATTGCCTGGAGGCTGTAATTATCTGACAACTCCAATTGTCCCATTTTGTAGCTGCTAAATTGACAGCAGCGATCGATGTTCTTCCTGTGGGATTATTTCAGGGACTAGGATTTTATTTTTTTATTGCTGTTAGTCAGAAGTCTAAGTCTATTGCATTAAGGCTTGGGCAGTTTCCTTACTCCACATGCCGTCCAAAAAAAACCCACAATAATAATATTGGTCATTTCAATCCATGACTATTTGTGGGACACTGCTGTGCGCAATTGGCTGCCACGTTTCGCTCGTAAATATACAATCAATTCAAGTTACAGTATATTCTGTGAAGCGTTTTGAGACATCAATAAAATGTGAAAGCACTGTATCAAATGCAAGTGTTATTATTAACACTGTGGAACTTCATCCCACGCCTTGCTTCCTCCTTCACTTCACGCCTTGCTTCCTCCTTCACTGCCGATCTCAAGACCTTCCTCTTCGACCGCGCCTTTGGCTGCCCCACCAACTCTTCCCCCTCTCCCACTCTCCTTCCCCTTCCCCCTACTTAGACCCTCGGGTCCCGACCAGGCTTTAGGGCTTTAGGACGTCCTCCTGACGTGAAAGGCATTATAAAAGTGCAATTGTGTTGCAAAATATAAGTGCAATTTTGTTATTGTATTATTATTATTATCAGCAAATACTTTGAGTTCAGGGTTCTGACATGGGACCCTCAACCCATAACCTCCTGACTCAGAGGCGAGACGCTACCATTAAGCCAAGGCGAAGAAGAATGACATCTATACTCTGACATGAGATGGTGAAAACAGCGACAGCAATAACTTGCAGTTATATAGCACCCTTCACACCGGATGGCATCTCAGAGCTCTCAACTCCAATAAAGTGGATCTTCTTGACCAGCAAAAAAGATGAAGCTGTATTCCAAAAGAAAATTAAGAGTCACGGCTAAATTGTTAGGCTAGCTTTTCTTTTCAGATGTTGATCGACCCATTGTATCGGTTTTAGTTTAACTTTCAAACATTTACAATTGGTTTTTACTTTACTTCCATCTTGAGGTAATCTCTCTTGTCAATGTTACATTGTTGACATAGTCATTCCATTGATCCACACTGCGTTATAAAGTATATCTCATCACATATACCGTACACCAGTGCAAACAACAGGGGCATCTTTTTCCTGTTACAGTTACCAAAGGCTTGATGATTTCAAGCTGTATCTGACTTATTACCAAACATAATCAACCTTGTATCTATTTCTTAGCAAATTCTATATCTCAATCTGCACAGAAGCAAACACAATACAATCATACAGAACACAATACAAATTTACATTGATATATTTCACGTTGGGAGAACATCTTAACAATAATGGGTTGACATTCGAGCTGGGAGTGGGAGCCGAGCAGGGTGGGGAGGGAATGGATTAAGACAGCAATCGGAACGACACTTAGAACTGGCATCTTGCCTCTCTGTGGTACTGCCCAGTGGTAGTTCAACAACATGGTGCTATCTCTTGCTGCACAGATTTAATACCTGAGATATTTAGGAACATCAAACAGCTTGCTTGACAGCTTGGCGTAAGCAGTGTCTAGAGCTTCATTATCGATTTGCAAACGCAACGAAGCAAGCTCTTACTCTTATGTCCCAACGCTGTCCAGCTATTTCTTACAGTTTTATCCTCAACATGTACGGGAAACATAAACAAAACATTTGACATTTCAACATCAATTATCCAGACATTTAGTGTAAAGGACGTGTAATTAGCAGATTAATCAGGAGGAAATAACTGTGAAACTAATAGCTTGAAGTTGACACATTAGGTACTGCTTTAATCAGAGACTGTAATCAGCTAAATCATCGCCCTAGCTGTGGGATTGCAATAAATGGTACAAGTGATACTATCTGTTTCTTCCACTATCAAAGTAAAGAGAATCCCTCCTGTATCAGCACGAGATAACAATTAAAGGATGTGTTCAGAGAACTGTGCTCTGGAAATGACATGTTACCAAGTAGAGCCACAAGTGATTGGATTTTATGGCAACACAGATGAGTATTTTCGGGGAAATGCACACAGGCTCATTTATAAAGCAGAAACAAATGACATGCACACAGCAATGCTGCCAGAGAGAGGAAGGGACACACATACAAACTGAGCCATAATCTTTCTGACAAAACCAGAGATATAGAGTCTCTCTCTCACACACACACACACACACACAGGTATTGCCAGGGAGAAAGAGAGAGGCTCACTCGAACAGCTGTACAGGCAGACACAGATCAGTTAGAGAGAGAGAAACACACACACACACACAGGAATACCGACACAGAAAAATCATACCTGGGAAGAGTAAGGGACACATATTGAGGAGGGAAGCTCACAACTATACTGACAGTGAGAGAGAAAGACACAGAGACTGGGGGAGAGGCAAACACACACAAAGGGTCAGCGGAAGGGAAAGCAACACAAGCATTCACACACGAGAGAAGACATGCATAAATACAGTACTCACAGCTACAAAGACTATCGAAAGACTATTCAGTCTGCACTCTCACTATAATTATACTCAGCGGTTAGTTGAAAACAATGGAGAGACACACAGGAGTATCCATACTCACAGGGAGAAATACACATTGCAGAAGAGGACACACGTAAATGTACAGAATTCAGAGAGAAACCTAGAAACTGGAGTGAGACATTCAGCCCCTCAAGCCTGTGCCACCATTCCATAAGATTCTATAAGATCATGGGTGATCTGTACCTCAATCCAATTACACGCCCTTACCTCATCCCATAATATCCTGACCTAGCAAACATCTGTCTACATCCATCTTGAAAATTTGGATGGATCCAGCATCCACAACATTTTGGGGAGAGAGTTTCAAATTTCCACCACCCTTTGGGTGAAAAACTGTCTCTTAATTTCATTCCCAAAAGGCCTAACTCTAATTTTAAGATTATGTCCCCTTGTTCTGAATTACCCGACCAGAGGAAATACTTTATCTGTATCCACCCTATCAAGTTCCTTTATTATTTTAAAACTCCTCAGTTAGATCACCCCCTCAACTTTCGAAACTCAAGGGAATAGTGTATGCAACCCGTCCTCATAATTGAACCATTTAAGCCAAGGTATCAGGGAGAGGGAGAGAGGTATATGCACATGCACAGACAACAAGCTAACCAATGGGTAAAGTTTACGATGTTCCTGATCCTACTTGAGGTGCCGTTTTCTCTGGACAAATGGATTGTTCCTCTCGGAGTCCATCATTTTCTTGAGGCAATTGATTTATTTTGTAAATGTTAGGGCCCTTCATCAACTCTAGGTGTCCTCCTGCTGTGAAAGGCGCTGTATAAATGTAACATGTATCATATATGTTCTATTGTTTCACTATCTCGGAGCACTCTCCTTAGGGCAAAGACAAGTTCATTTGTTGGCTTGACTAAGAGTACAAATGTCAACCCTCCTTAAAATGTAATACCAGGGCAAAGAAAAAGTTAAGCAAATGACAGAAGTATCCCACAAACAGTCTTGAATTGAAATGACCAATTTATAATTTTTTTTTTGAGGGATTATTATCAGGCATGTGGAGTAAGGAAACTTGCCCAAGATTTTGACCTGCCTAGAATCGAACCCGGGTCTCTTGCTTGCGAGGCGAGTACTCTAACCACTGAGCTCTTTGACATTCTTCTTCCCCCATCCCTTACCTCTTTAGCTTCCACCACAAGCTCCTCGCCATCAGTATTATGTGTTTTGAGATGTGAAAAGGCACTACATAAATACAAATTGTATTGTACCCGCAGCCCCTTAACCTCACGGTGCGGGCTGCCATTTCAGAGCAGTGCTGGGGGTCAGATGAGTAGTTGATCTAAGGTCCTGTCTACCTGTGGTTAGAGCACTCACCTCACAAGTGAGAGACCTGGGTTCAATTCCAGGCAGGGAGAACCTTGGCACATTTCCTTACTCCACACGCCTAATAATAATCCCTCAAAGAAATCAATAATAAATTGGTCAATTCAATCCCCGACTGTGTGTGGGGACACGTGTGTGCAATTGGCTGCCACGTTTCGCCCACAAAATGTATAGTCAAGCCACTTTACAGTATACTCTGTGAAGCGCTTTGAGACATCTAGAGACGTGATAAGGTGCTATATCTCATTCAAGGATTATCATTATTATTTATTACCTGTCCAGGTTGATGTTAAAGATCCCATATCACTATTCGAAAGAGAAAGCAATAAAGTGAGTAAGGATTGTTATTACTATTGCCAACTGCCTGCGCATGTTGCATTCATGTCAGTGTAATGGCAATGTAGATGTAATATTATTGCAGCTCCTTCAGACCTTTATTGATCATACTTGCACAGAAAGAAGCAATTATAATTCCTAATAGTGTAGCTTTTCTGTTATGGAACAATGTTTTCAATCATCAGTTGGATGTCAGAGTATGAATTATATTTACCCAAAGCAATGGCATGTGAACTAGCTATTAATAGAAAATTACAATGATTCCGTTTCTGCATGAACAAGTCATAGTTTTGTAAAACTTTTCTGATGAGAGGGCACAAAATGTAAGAGTATCACAAAATTAATTGAAAAATGTATCGTGGTGGTTCAGCGCTGGAATTCCTGTGGAAACCATCGTTGAAAGGGGAACTCAAAAATCAATTCAAAAACAAATTTGATAAACGTTTGAAAAAGAGGGTTTGGGGAGCGAGCGTGAGGAGTGGAATTAAATTTGGTGGATCACGTGGGGAAAAAACGTCAGGGCAAATTTGATGATCCAAAGTCCTGTTTCTGTGCTGGTACAAAGAGTAAAGTTTGTATTGTATTATAATTTATGGTAATCATTATCACATTTAATATTAGGAAAATCTGAAAAATGCTATTCCATTGATCCTCTGGAGTCCCTTAAAACAGTGGCCAGGGTGCTGACCTCGCAAGCGAAAGCATCCAGGCAAGACAAAACTGTATACGAGTTTCCTTATGCCACAAATGTTTACCCAGCAGTAAATAAGAACCTGGTTATTTGTCAATTGGCAGATCGCTTTCCAAGAGCACGCAATCCATGCACAATTCATGGGACACTGCCATATACAGTCAATCCACTTTACGTTATATTCTGTGAAGCACTTTCAGGCATCTCAATGGTGTGATAAGACACTATGTCAAATCCAAGGATTATTTTATTATTATATATACTGTTCCTTAGAATATTCATCCGACAATTTAATTAATAATGTTTCTGTATCTTTTCTTTCCTTTTAATAATAATAATCCTTAGATTTGATATAACGCTTTTCACGTCTTCTAGACGTCTCAAAGCGCTTCACAGAATACACTGCAAAGTGAATTGACTGTATATTTGTGGGCGAAACAAGGCAGCCAATTGCGCACAGCAGCATCCCACAAACATTCGTGGATAGAAATGATCAATTTGTTATAGTTTTTTGTCAAGGGATTGTCATCAGGTGTGTGGAGAAAGCAAATTTGCCCTTCCTGGAATTGAACCCAGGTTTCTCGCCTGCAAGGCGAGTGCTTTAACCACTGAGCTACAGGACTCCGTTAACAATTCCTTCATAAAAAATAATAAGAATGAATTGGTCACGATCCTTCCTCAGAACCCAAAACATTGACTCACTTTCCTTTCTCCATGGATGCTGCCTGACCTGCTGAGTGTTCCCAGCGACTTCTGTTTTTCGGATTTCCAGCATCTGCAGTATTTTGCATTTTGTTTCTCTTGCAGTGTTAGTTTCCCACTCCATGGGTAATACGTAGCCGAGGATCAGGTCCCCACTGTATTAGCTGCTCACTGTCAGTAACACAATGGAATCGGGTCTCTCACTGTATTAGCTGCTCACCCTCAGTAATGTACAATATGAAATTTACATACTGTAATCAGATCCCCAGGCTCCGGAAGCCTTTAAAGTACAAAGGTTTATGATTAGCGTTAACAATACCATTTGCCCAATAAGTAAACTCTGATGCAGCATCTAACACTGCGACACGATGCAATAATTAAGTAAATTAAGATTTATGCTCTGATTCTGGGAGGGATGGTAAAATAATGTGTTAGCTTTATGTAGAAATTCATGACCTTAATAGCATGCACTTTGTAGGATATAGGCCTGTTCAAGGGTACTGAAATCCCCATGTCTTTCCGGGCATGTTGTGTTTTCAGCTACTATAATAATAATTATTACAATAATAATCCTTGCACTTCATATACCACTTAATCATGTGGTTGAGATGGCTCAGAGTGTTCCACAGAATATATTGTAAATTGAATTGATTGTGTGTTTGTGGGCAAAATTGTCTGCCATAAATGACCTATGAACCAGCAATTTATTCGTATTTCATTTTTTTTGATGGAACTATTTACCCTGGAAAACGATCCATGAATCGACAAACAACCAGGTTCCGGTTGTCTGTCGATAGGCTGATCACTTTCTGGGGATAATAATTCAATCGAAACAAATGTACCTTAGACCCGGATGTCTAAAGATCTAGTTCGGAAGCACCATCAACAACAACAACTTACATTTATAGAGCGCCTTTCACGTCGGGAGGACGTCCAGTCCACCAAACAGAATCAGAGCAGAGTCCTATAACCCTCTACAGAAAGGAATAGCACATCAAAGAGCAACTCAAATCCCCTGGTAGCTGGATGCGCGGTAACAGCAGAAATAAGATGAGTGTTGGGGAGGGGAGATTGAATTAAAACTGATGGGAATACTTCAAACCATTTATATTTTTTATAGTACCTTTCATATCAGGGGGACGTTTCAAAATACTTTAAACTGCGTGTTCACCCGAGCTGGGTGGGTATGTGGGTGTGGGTGGGTATGTGGGTGTGGGTGGGTATGTGGGTGTGGGTGGGTATGTGGGTGTGGGTGAAAACAAACAAAGTTAGTCCGGGTCTTTTTTTCAATGTGAGAATCATGGAAATTCAAACTGTTTTCATTCAGATTTGATGCCAAATCCTTAATCGATGCCCCAGGGAGAATTTATTCCAGACCAGAAATCTTTGAGGTCCACATTGCACATGGTTGCCAGTTGAAGCTTTATTCTACTTGCACACATCATGTAACTATGCTTCCAATATAAGAAGAGATAGCGAAGAGTCCTAATTGGTTTTAATTGGGTTTTCTCATCCAACAAACACAGTTTAATTTGGCTTCAAACACATTCAGTTCCCTAGTGCATTTTCTCCAGAGAATCTCCCTGTACATCATGTAGATCAAGACCTTGCTTATAGTGGTATCGATGGCAATTTATGCGATTTCTGCTGGTTGGAATCCATCAATACCCAAAGCATACTCTATAGGATCCTCAAACCTTAGTTCTTGCCCAACCTGTTACTAATACTTTCTGCAATTGGGTAAGCAGGATCAATGAATGAATAATTAATCAATCAAAACTTACATTTATATAGTGCCTTTCAAGTCGAGAGGACGTCCCAAGGTGCTGTGAAGTTAGGTAGGGACAAGAACAGGGGGTGGGAAGGGGTCAGGGCAGGATGAAGAAGAGTAGGGAAATTTATTGTATATTTGTGGGCGAAACACGGCAGCCAAATTGCGCACAGCAGTGTTCCCACAAACAGTCGTGAAAATGGGACCGGGGAGAAAGCGGGAAAAGAGGGTAAGGGGGGAGAAGGAGGGAAAGGTGGGTTGGGGTAAGGTCATGGAGGAAGAGGGGGGAGAAAGGGGGGTAAGAGAGATAGGGAGGGAAAGGTGGGTAGGGGGGCAAGATCAGGGAGAAGTGGGGGGTAAGAGGGAAGAGGGAGGGAAGGGGAAAAGGGGAGAGACAAAGTGGGGAAAGGGAGTGAGGGAAGACCGGGAGGCCGGGGGCCAGGGGGGGGAATCAAACAACAATAAATAACAAAATCAACAACAAAAGCAATAATATTAACAACAAAAACAACAACAACCAATAATCGTCCAGCAATGTGTCCCTCCATTGAGAGAGTGTGCATTCCATTCCAATAATTTATCTTTCCATGTGTGGGTGGGATGCATAGAATTCTCAGTTTATTCGCTAAAATGATGTTTAGACTTTGTTCAAAATGTCTTGTACAAACAAGATCGAAAAACCCATTGACATTTTACAAATGGAAGTCATGCAGGATTCACTAAAGCTGTGCATGATTTCTGGAAAATTTTCCTTACAGAATCTCATATAATCTAATATATTGTAAGATGTTGGTGTGATTAATACCAGGCAGCGTTGAGGGTCAGAAACTCGGTTATTATGTTCTGCAAGTTCACTACATAGTTGAAGGAAGAATTCTACTTCAAATTCAGAAACACAGCAAAGTATTGTGTTTTGATTGTTAGTAAATGTGTCTTCCTCGGCTGGTGGATACCACAAGCTCTGGGATTCTACCCTGTCTGAGGGGTACTATATAAATGCAAGTTGTTGTTGATGTTATTCAGTAAATGTACCAAGCTTTGCATCAAAATTACTTTTAGAAGGCAAGCCATGTTCTCGTTGACCTTTGTGGATCTAATTTGCAAGAACCCCAGATTCCAAGCTGTTAGAATAAGCCAGGTGAAAATAAGATAAAACCAGCCAATACAATTTTAACCTTGGTCTTTTTCTTTTGGCAATTTGCCATCTGTCTAATCTGCAAATAATCTTTTTAGAAACATCACAAATTAAACACCTTTCAATTGGCGTAATTGGGACTTGTAATTAGCACGGAATATGGTTTGTGATTATCCGAACACCTTAATGTAGCGGTATTTGCAAAATAATCAGGGGGTGAAATTGGAGATGGTGATATATTTGTGTTTAGCTTTTTTGTGGGGCCAAAACTGCAACAGAATTGGGGAGTTTGTGGACTAATAGATGCCCGTTAACTTGCAAGTTTTCAAACCCGGTAAATAAGCATTCAAATAAAGATAAATTGAAACACAAAACCCGGCAGCTTAAGCTAGTTATGACAGTTACATCAAAAATAACATCGGAAAATAGGTTAATTTCAATTCCAAGCGCATGTTGATTGCCTGTAACCTGACTCCAGTTATCTTAGAATCATCTGTGTAAACAATACAATTCAACCAGAACCATCTGGCCAACCATTCATTAATTCCCTTTATCCATCTCTGAACTCTACAAAACTATACTGATGATCAAAATTAAAAATGCTACTTTTAATTGCATTTGACTGGCTGTTCCCTGTGTTGCCAATTTGCACATAGGTCAGCACCATTCACCTCTGTCCCTTGGGGGCATCAGTATTCTGTGTTACCTCGGGGTCTAATATTCTAATTCTGTTTCAAAAGCCAGATCCCCATTAAAGAGTCTGCATATGTAAGACTGAAATTTCAATGTATGCATTTGAGATTTCAGATTGTGGTGTTGTGTTAAATACAGGCTCTATTGTAAGAATAATTTAGCCAACATTAAAGACTGAGTCTTTGGCATTGTCCTTCACAGAAAACCAGCATTGTCCAATATTTTTCTCTGAAACAATCCATTTCATTATCCTTTCCCCAGCAACTTCTGTTTCAGATTCCCAGCATCTGTAGTACTTTGCATTTCATTTCATTATCTTAAATGCCTTTCATGATAAATAAAAGACACATTTATTCATGGTTCAACAGTTAATTAAAAAAAATTCTTCTCTTTTTTTCTTTTCCAAACAACATGTTAAGTCCTTCCAAATAATCAATTTATATCAGCTCTTTTATGTTTTCACTTCAACTCCGAGATCTTTTAAAGTGAGATTCAGTAACAAAAAAACACTGAACGTCATTCATTTCAAATCAATATTTAATTGTGAGCAGGGATCAATATCCCACTCACTCTGTCACAAAAGTTGTTTTTGCCCACAAAATACACAGTCAATGTGCTTTACAGTATATCCTGTGCAGCGCTTTGAGATGTCTTGTCGACGTGATAAGATGCTGTACGAAATGCAAGGATTATTGTTGTTATAAAACATCCTCGCCAGTCTAGATTTGGTAATCATAGTGACTCACAGAGAAGAGATACTAGGAGGCTCTGATTAGGATTGTTTTGAATGAAAGCTCCCTATTCCTTCTCCCACTAAACTTAATGAAAAGTGAATAAATATTATTTTCATTCCAAATACACACTCCATCTGCAGTATATAGTTTGTGTCACCATAAATGGCTGACTGAATGATAGTACCTGGAAAATGACATAGACATCTAATGATATACAATATGCAAGCCTGAGATTGACAATGTAATCAGCCATTCGGAGAGCATTCTGCTACCCAGATAGTTGGGTTGGTAATGCTCATTACTCCTTGGCCTTTTTTCACTTGTTCCATAAACATCCACTTAGAGTGTGCAGTGTTAACAGAGTGATAGACCTGTGGGAATACCCAACAAATTTTATTAGCAGGCTGGAAACTAACAGAAAAATGGCTCCTCACCATTACCATCTGTGCAATGTTTAAAGTTTATGGGAAGCTGTGACTATGGTTTCCAGCCAAGGATTAAACATTGTATCAACTGAAGCTTTATGTCTGAAGGATAATTAATTGGTTCCCCATTTCCATCTAGCTTTGAAAATGTAGGAGATCATTTATTATTAAACATTCAATTATACTGAAGACATCGTCAATAGTCAGTCCATCAATAAGTTATTCAGAAGACCCAGTTTGAAATGGGCAGAAAAGACTCATCAGAAAGAGACAATAAAACAAATCCATAAATTTGTTTGATATCTATATACAGTACTGTATTATATATATCTATGTTAATGCAAATAAATAACAGGATACTTTTCAGGACATGTCTCTGAAGACAATTCTGGCTGAGCTTTCAATTCAAACATTAAAAAATCACTAATTTAGCCTACAATATACATTCATGACATTACATTAAGTGGCACTCATGAAACAATCCTTGTCATTTTCATAAATACAATCTATAATCCTCGCATTGGATATATAGTCTCTCACATCAGGGGATGTAAGGCATTTTCTATGCTTTCGATGAGACAAAGTCTCAAAGTTCTTTGCAGGTTTCACTGTAAATTTATATTTTTCATTTGAATGTACTTATGTTTCATTATCATATGTTTCCACCAATAAGAGACTTCTAGACAATTGTTGAGTATATTTATGCCCATTTTCTAAAATACACATTTATATTTATTTCTGAGTCTGACACATAGGGATACCCATCATCATGCTTAAGAATATCCAAACCAAACTAAGAGTTTCACGTATATATACAACCGATATTTGAAAAGGTCCTTGTCCCTGGAATGGAATGCACACCCTGCTTATTTAATTCTCCAAATATTAAGGTGCAAGGTTGGCAGCACAAAAGGCTGTTAAACTCCTGAATGCACACTCCAGGAGAGACCCTGGAGTGTGCATTCAGGAGTTTAACAGCACTGTCTGCCAACCTCCCCCACTGCTTGTCCATCCAAGACACCCTACCTGTTAGGCTTTATCTTGCAGAGTTAACAGGAGCCAAACTGGAACAGTCTCAGTCCTATAAATGAGCTAGGCTGGCTCGTCTTTGAGTAGCAATGGAATACTGCAGGCTTGCCTGGCTCAGGAACCAGATTACTGAAACTGCGCAGAGGACCGGCTCCATTCTAATATGGTATTCCATTACTGAACGCATCACCTTGTAGTCAGTTCAGCCACAAGGACATCCCACTCCCCTCTCCCCAAAGAAGGAGAGTCGGTCAATTTACATTTGGTGCAGAATGCTTGCTAAACGATGGGCCGTCCTTTCCAAAAATGTATCTGCTGAAAAAAACATTCCACATCTGCCCGCAATCTGCATTATTTCCACGAGGTCGTTCTGCTCGTTGATAGATCCACCGAGACAAACAATTGCTGACAATTCTAATTGGAATCTAATACTAATCACAAATAGAACTGCTAAATACCACTATAAAAGGGGGGCAAAAGATAGAGCTATTCAACAAATAAGGAAAATATCTTATTTTAGATTAATATATTGCACCAGGTGTAGAAATTCCATGTGGTTTATTAATTATATATCTGTAGCTAATATTAATTTATGTTTTAACATGGCCAAGCAAGAAAGCCCACAGGCATTGAATAATAAGCCTGACAAAATCTAAGCAATAAATGGCCAGGGTTTTAATTTGTTCCTATTTAATGCAAATCTGAATAGAAACCATTTACGATTTTCTCTGGATGATCTTTCTGGAGCTCATATGGTGTTAATCTAGTCCAATCCCAGTAATAGCACTATTAGTTATTATTTAGACAACACTGTAATTCTCTCAAATGGTTCTATCTGATTAGTTTTTTTTAAAAAAAGACTGATTACCATTGCTCATTGATCAGTGAGTGCTTTTTTTTCATAAAATCACACTCCTATTTGGAGGAAATGAGCATGGAATGAAAAATAGGAATGACTTTACAACAATTTACACTGTAGCTCGTTTCATGTGGAACGATCACCTGAAAGCACTCTCGGAAGACGAGTAGAGTAGGGGAGGAAATGTTTGTGATACTGTCTAAAGTCATGTTAAAAATATAGGATTGATTTAATAGAGTTATGCAGGGAAGGAGAGAAGTTGCGAGGCAAGAATTTTTGGGGGAGAGTTCATTCAAATGGGCATCCTCCCGACATAAAAGACTCTATAACTGTATAGAATGTATACAAATGTGATTTTGTTATTGTTTAAGCCTCAACTATAATTAATTGAGAGACAAGGGGAACCAAGAATAGGAAATAGACCACAGTTGGCAGAATGGAGAGTGCAAGTGGGAAACTAGGCCTGGAGTAAACTGCAGACGTCGCATAGGTCAAGATGGTGTGTAGGCATTTGAAGGTCAGGGCAAGGATCTTGAAGTTGATGGAAAGAGCTTGTACAATGTAGGCAACTTGTATCAACAAATAAAAAGGCAACGTAAAGATAATACCTGTATTCATCTTTGCAGTTGGTATCATATCTTATCACGTCTTCGAGACATCTCAAAGCGCTTTACAGAATATGCAGTAAAGTGTATATTGACTATATTTTGTGGGCGCAACGAGTCCTGCAACTTAGAAGCATCTCTAACAAATACAGTCACAAATTAAGGGTGTAATAAAAGGGACCCTTGAGGTAACACCATGTTCCTGTTGTGAATCAGTGTATACCGCAGTGAAATGATGAATGAGCAGTGGAATGAGAATCTGTGTTCTAAAGCAAAACAGCTATGCCGTGTGTGGATAATGTATCCATGCTGTAAGTTAAATTAAATCTCCAAGAAAATAAACCAATCTGAATTTTATTTATTTCAGTTAAGTCAGGCTGATATTTTTGCTGTTTGTTTGGGATGCTATAAATGTACTATCAAAGTCATAATTGGAAAGTAGGGTTCAATAGCTTCTATTTTATACTGACAGTTTTTCCAAACATCTCATGTTTCCATAATGTGAATCTGTGTAAATCATTCAAAGCAGGGACTCCATAATCCTTCACGATGACTGAAAGTTTATGCAAATTAACTGCTTTAAATAATGGCTAATCTTTGAACAGTATCAATTTTGCTTAGTGCAGAGATACCGACAGCAGTCACATTTTTCACTGTTTAGTTACAAAGACTAGAACAAATATGTTTGCTAGAAAACAATATTTGCCAGGAAAACTTTTAACAATGAAAGTAATGAATGCGGGAAATATTCATGCAAAAGAAGGAAGTGCAGAATTGGTGAAGAACAATGTTTCATCCTCAACATGTTAATTTGATTTTTCTTAACCTAATCATTTACAACAGAACTTGATTCCACTGTTAAATTTTACATCAATTTATGCAGTACTGGAATCAGAAAACTACCTCTACCAGATCAGTGTTAGTCAAAGAACCACAGAATAATGAAGTGGCAGTGGTATATCAGCAACACAATAGCAATGTTTGAAACTATTTCTTGAAGCTAACAATCAACCAAAGCTTTAATTGGCCGCATGTATGAACTTTGGGCAGAGCAAAATGTTGTTTACCATCAGTAAGTAGGAACCCAGTAGTTAGTCAATCAGTGGATTTCTGGGGATAATAATTCCTCAACAAAAAATAATAATAAATCGGTCACTCAACCGCCAACTGTTTGTGGGACACTGCTGTGCACAATTGGTTGCCGTGTTTTGCCCACAAAGTACACTCAATTCACTTTACATATATTCATATTCTTTGAGGCGCTTCACAGAGGCGTCTAGAAGTCATCATTTCTGGCGCTCTAGAGGCATCTAGAAGACGTGAAAAGCACTCTACCAAATGCAAGGATTAGAATTATTATTATTATTAATATACAATAGAATTTTGGTCCATTCTGAACAGTTAAAACAGAACCTTGGTTTTGTGCCTCATCCAAGGGACAAAGCAGCACGTCCCAGAAATGCATCGTAGCAATCCAGGCTATATGATTTGAAAGTCCTGATGCGAAGCTTGATCCATAGCCTTGTAAATTGTTCCAGGACTCTACCCCACGTGAAAGGCGCTATTAAAATTCGAGTTGTTGATGTTGTTGTTGAACATTCAATTCAGACTGTTTCAGAGATTTTCACATGTCAAATGTGTTCAGCAATAACATTCCTACTTGAAAAATGTCACTTCTAACTCTTTCCTTAACTCTTTCAGAGTAAATGCCGCGTATTTTGACCCACCAGTCTTTTACAGATAATGTAACAAAAAAAGTGGAGCAAATTATTATATAATTTATCCATTTGAACTCTGAAATACATGTGTTAGACTTTGCAATAATTATCCTGGATCTTATGGGAGTTTTCTCGTGAGAGATGACACGACTGAAAGCTATCTAGCACGGATTGTTGTCATTAAATTGCAGTGCAGCCACATGATGTGAACTGCAATGAAGTTGGACTTATTTAAGGTGGATCAAGTAGGCAATGAGAGAATCAATGACAGTCTGCCTGAAGTTCAGCGCGGTTCCACATTCAAACAATCCTACATTCATTTAATAAGGCCGCTAAACACAATTCAGTGCTCAGTTCAATAATAGAAAGGCACTTGCGGGAAATGCATTAAATTCCCTTTCACTGGAAATGTGGAAGATAAATGGAACTGGTAAATAGACCAAAAGTGTGAAATCAATCCTATCAAGAGCTTCTAACATTTTTATTGCTACATTAGACAGCCCAATTCTGGGCTACGGCCCACATGATGGTGACATGGCACCATTGAGTCTTTAAGTCAGTGGTGGCTAACCTTTTTGGTTGGCCAGCAAAATAAATTTTCTTTTCATTGAAATATTTCTCGATCTTATGCCGTAAATCACAAAATAATCAACCAAGAGGAAAATAGAAACTAAATATTGATTTAAAACAGACTCACTTAGACTAGTGAGAATATACCATGGGCCACACATTTTGTATGGAGCGAGCGAGAGAGAGAGGGAGAGAGAGAGAGAAAGCTTTGCTTGCAAGTAACAAAAGCAAAATAACTGGTGTCATTTTCAACGTCTGAATGAGCTGATGATGTGCAACCGAGCAACTATTGAAGAATGTTCTAACCTTGCCAATTTCTCTCCTGATTATCAAATTACCACGAGAATTCTTATCCATGCCTTTGTTATTCCTCACCTGAACCTTACTCCCGGCCTGAAAGGTGCTGTACAAATGTAATTTTGTTGTTGTTCTTGTTTTAATTGCACTTCATCCAAAAATGTTCCACCTTATCACAAACTCTGCCATCGGCATCCTCATTAAACCTTGCACCACAATTATCCAGTCCTCATCAAGCTTGACTCTCTCTCTCTCTCTATATACAGATCGATTTCAAGCTCCTCATCTTTATTTATAAATTCTCTCATGTACTAGCGTCTGCCACTGCTCAACTAACTCAGGTTTTGCTGTATGTCGCTTACCCTTTCTATGTCACCATTGGTGGCTGAGCTGCATGCCAAAGCTTTGAAATTCCTTTCCTCCAAACCTTTGTCTCCCTCCCTCTCTATCTGGTTATAACCTACCTCTTTGACTGTGACACCCACCTCCCCTGCGCCCCTTATATGTACCACATATAAGTAAACAGACTGGACCAAAAACAGGTTGGATTCATCTCACGCCTGAATGAAACAAATTGTGCAAATGAAATTAAGCAGGATTTAAATCAATGATGGAAACAAGTTGCATTCACCAGTAGGTGGTGGTAGCGTGCTGCTTTCACTCTCACCTGTGTCGACACCCTCACTCTCGCTGTTGTCAACACCCTCACTCCGAGAAGCCGACCCTGCTACCCGATATTGTCTTCCCACCAATGCCCTCCATGGCCTTGTTCCCACTACCTCAGCGATCTCCTCACCTCCTACCAACCAGTCCATCCCTTCGCTCAGCAGGCTCCGGCCTGCTTCATGTGCTTCGCCTCGCCCACCCCACCGTTGGCAAGCAGGCCTTCAGCCATTCTGCCCCCACCCTCTAGGATTCCATCTTGCAGTCCCTCAACCCTGCTCCATCCCTCGCCTCCTTCAATACCAACCTCAAGGCCCTCCTATTCAACCTTGCTTTCGATCAACCTCCTTTCCCCATCCCGCCCTCCATCCTCTCCAATCCTGACCCCTAGCTCAGCTCCGAAATACTGTCTGTCCTGGGCCTTGGAGTATACTCCCGATGTGAAAGGCACTATATAAATCTAATTGTGTTGTTGTTTTGTTGTAAACAAACTGATTAGCCTAACTTTTCCCACCTTATATAGATGGTCAGAACACAACAAAGCTAAAACTCTTGTTGTTACAGAGCGACTCTACAAAGCTTTACAAATTACTTGAAAGGTTCAGAGATGGACCCTTTTGGGAATTGTTTTCTGAGGTCTAGGACCTAACGGCAGTATCAGTGGAGGAAATGGAACAAAGTAAAGTTGTCTCTCACTCTGAATGAGCTCATCATATATTTGGGTTGATATTGAGGTAATTAAGAGCAGCATTGTAGGTCAGAAGTCTGCATTTTCTTTTTTTCGCTGGTGTGTGCGCACAACATTGTTCTTGGATAAAAACACCGAGATCATACCTTGGGAAGATGATGACAAATATACGGAAACAATCCTGGTAAAAACATAATCAAATTAGCTCTTTAAAATCTCCAGTTGACTCTCAAAATGGGATTAGAATATAATAATAATATATCCTTGCGGTTAATTGGCTGTACATTTGTGGGCAAAACGCGGCAGCCAATTGCTCACAGCAGTGTCCCACAAACAGCCGTAGATTGAAATGACCAATTGTTTTTGAGGGATTATTATCAGGCGTGTGACAAAAGGCAATTTGGGATTTATTCTTTGCCCTTTGTTTGCTTTTCTTACTTGCAATATATACCATCGTTCCTTTGGCACTAAAATTTGTGATGTCATGCTCCAGTAGCTGTATTTTAACCTGTGACTTTGTGTGGTTACGGTTTTAATAATATTTCTGAATCGTGCATGTTTCTAATTAGTTGAATGCTGCGGTTCAAAAAGCAAATGCTCTGTCATTTGCACTCGTTGCTAACAATTGTGAATTTTTTTAAATAGAAGGATTCATGATGGTATTCCTCGTTGTATAGTAAAAGATTTCTGGCTTCACCAACAATTGTGAATTAGACCCTCTTCATAGAATCATCATAGAAGTATACAGCACAGAAGGAGGCCATATACGGCCCATCGTGACTGTGTCGCGACAATTGCGTGATGCACAAATTAAATAACAAGCATTTAGATCTCAAACTTTAAACAGAACTAACTGCATGCAAAGTGGCCGTAACAGTTTGTGAATGCAGCAGGAAGAACAGCAACCTCACCTGCACAATATACAGTCAATTTATTTTGCAGCAGATTCTGTAAGGCGATATATCGAATGCATGGATCATTATTTAAGTACAGTATATCACTTTCCTTGATGAATGCCTTGAAGTGCTTAACAAATGTGACAATAATCCTTAATAATAATCCTCACATTTACATAATCCTTTCAGCACCTTTCATATCGTGAGGATGTAATAGAATGCTTCACAGGATATATTGTCAAGTAGCGTAACTGTGTTTTGTGGATGAACATAGCATCTATTCTGGGGATTGTTGGACCAGGACACTGGTAGAAACTCCTTTCTCTTTTCAAATAGTGCCATGGGATCTTTAACATCTACTTAAACAAGTGGACAGGTTTAACGCCTCATCTGAAGGATATGTTCTTTGAACCAAGATTCTGTTGGTCGGACAGGAATTCTTACCAGATTCCTCAACAATTCAATCACAAAACCACTCGTTGAGGTCTGAAGCTGCCTTATCATTGGCTATGTTATGAACACATCACTTTGAATCTGCCAAACATTCACTAACATGGAATATTTTTCTCTTGCAATCACACAAGCCATTTAATTTATTCTCGCATCGTCCAAATCCCATTCCTCCAGCAATGTCAAATGACAAAATTCTAAATTACTGAAATTTCGACCTCATAATGTGGTCTTTAAGCACAGCAAACACTTAATTTGTAATGAAAAAAAGATTAAGTTCAGTTGCTGTCTCATATTGCCACAAAGTATGACCACTTACATGTGTACATTGCTTTTACTCTTTAAAATGGTACATAATTCATAAGTAATTATTTTTTCGTTTGAATAAATTGTATATTTTTTCACTGATTCCTCTGCTGGTGTTTTCCCCTTTTGATAATAAATAATAATCCCTACTTTAGTACTTTTCATGTCTTCCATACATCTCAAAGCACTTCACAGAATATATTGTAAAGTGAATTGACTGTATTACTTGTGGATGAAACACGGTAGCCAATTGCGCACAGCAGTGTCCCATAAACAGTCACAGATTGAAGTGACATGTGATTCTGTGAAGTGCTTTAAGATGTCTAGAAGTCATGATAAAACTCTAGAAATCAAATGTAAAGATTATTATTATTAATTAACATTAGTCTTCAGCTATGCAATATTAATGCAGAAATCCACATATTCACAATACTGTTTATTGATTGAAATTTTTTAAATATTGAAAAATCAAGCGATCACTCATATTATTCCTGTTGGGCACCTGAGGTGTGAGACTTAATTGGGTGATGGTTTATCAGTATTGTCAAGGTGTGTAAACTCAAGTGGAAAATTGGCATATTACACAGGCAATGTCATTGAGCAAGACTCCTGAAGTGAGTTGTTTAAAGTTAACATGTGATGCTATTAAAAACTTGTGATACTGTATAACAAGTCAATGAAGTTTCCACTTTCATTCAAAAGTTCCTACCAATCGGCCATCTGTAGTTAATTTCAAATTAATCTCACTTTTTATGTCTCAGAGTCTTTTCAAGTTCTGACTTGGACATTTCTGGAGACAGGCAATGAACTGCACATAAAACATCACTGAGTTATCATTTACACTATGATTTTCGACGAATGAGCTGGAAGAACTGCTTTGCCATCTTACTGGTGTATTACTTATCTTATTTGTGTATTACTGGATTGCCAGCTATTCACTGTACACACTGCCAATAACCTCCTGGGGGCTTCTTTGATACTTAAATAGTCTGCGATTCTTTGGGAAAATATGACTGGTGATTGATGATTCAGTATATGGAA
Organism: Hydrolagus colliei; assembly: GCA_035084275.1. NCBI lineage: Eukaryota > Metazoa > Chordata > Chondrichthyes > Chimaeriformes > Chimaeridae > Hydrolagus > Hydrolagus colliei. The sequence continues at coordinate 5,477,279 of CM068763.1, read as the reverse complement.
AGTTCTTGCAATTCAAATAATCTTTGTATTTTTCCAATTCTTACACAATTCCAGGTAGATAACCAGTTTCTAGGAGATGTGGGATATGTTGATGACACAATTGTCAAGTTTTGTGACTGATGTGATGACAACAAAAAACAAGTGATGTGACAAAGCTTATCGTGAAGCTCAATTAAAACCACTAATAATTAAAGATTCATGTGTGTGGTAAAGCAAAGATTCAGGTGCAATAGGTGCACAACAGTTGAACAACCACTTAACAGTCTTAAAATTTGCTATGTTTTTTTCTAATGCCAAACAGAGAGAGGCCTTAATATTCACAAGGGTGGTTAGATGATGCCAACTCTGTTACATAAAGGTGAGGCAGATGATCATAATAACATACAAGGCGTTCTGCTTCATCAGACAGCTGAGGATTTGCATTAAAAGCTAAATTAATCAATTTTCCACTAATTTATACTGCATATTGACATAAAATTAGTTGTGTAGTCTGAAACCCAAAAGCAAACATTTCTACTAATATGCATATCATAAATGTTAATTAGTACAAATTGGGGTGGAAATGCTTCCTGGTATCTGTTCTGAAATTGCCCTTAGCAATCCTCTTCCTTTGGTGTCTTGGTATAACTGAAAATGTTGTTCTTGTTATTTTCTCTTTCGGATCCATTCAACAAATTATATAACTCTGAACAGCCACCCCGAGTTTATCTAATTATCATTCGTAGCTTATTCCTCTCACTCTCTACTGCCTCTAGGGTCTGTTCTGAGCAATGCTCTATATTGTATTGTCCAGAACCGTATAAAATAATCCACATTTGACCTGGACATCGATGCTATTCCTCACATCCTGAAACACAATGCTGAACAATATTGCGAAATCAGTAAAATTCAGATTAGAAGTTTTGCAGAGCAGGGTTTTTCGCGGTGTTTAATGAAAGATTAAACCAACGCCTCGTTCATCTCTTCAATCCCATGATGGTTCTCAGGGCCTCTAAAAAGGAACACAATTTCCATATTAATTCTATAATTTGTACACATCAGCAGTTCTTGATGTTCTGTAGCGTGCAAGAATGAAAAGTAATAGCCAGAGCAGGGTACAATGAAGCTACAAATGTGTAATGCTGATTGTACATTTTTTGGAAAATCTAAAGGGAAGTTAATTTTTATTTGGCAACATGTAGGCATACCATCAGCTATATACCAAGTGTTCCCACCTAGAGCCTCTCATGCCAAATAAGGGAACAAGAACTATCAAAGTTATCAGGCCTTGTGAATCATGTGTTTATAGGACACATTCGAATCCGGCAATTGTAGGTGGGTTTAATCAGCGGGAACAAAACACATGCGCAAATATGTGAAATTTGCCCATGTCATCAAATATGATACTGACCAGCGCTTTGAGATGGTATCCAATGTAAACGGTCCTATTCAAATGCAAGTTTCTGTTTTTGTGGATTAATGCATGTAGCAATTAGATAAGCCAAATATTAAATGCTATAAATATCAGTGGTGTATGTGGGTCTGCTGGAAATGTAAATGTTCTAAGATGATATATATATTGCTTAGGAAAATATGGAGTCCTGCAGCTCAGTGGTTAGAGCACTTGCCTTAAAAGCAAGAGACCTGGGTTCGGGCAGGGCAGGGCGAAATCTTGGGCAAGTTTCCTTACTCTACACTCTACATTAGTATCAGTACTAATCCCTTAAAATATATATATATATATATTGCTCATTTCAATCCACGATTGTTTGTGGGACACTGCAGTGCACAATTGGCTGCCACAATTCATCCACATATATACAATCAGTTCACTTTACAGTATATTCTGTGAAGCGCTAGACGTCTAGCTGACATGAAAGGCACTATATCAAAGGATTTCTACAATTCTGCATTCTTCAGTTTCTGTTACCACTTTCTGCACAATTGGATATGTACAGTCAGGTGCTTTGGATTCATAATAAATACCAAGTCTTTTAAATAATCTATTGCAATTGATTATTAATTAAAGTCATGAATAATTTGTGTATGTAACCAAGCTATGTTGATGCAGAGGTTTATTGGAACATAGAACACTCTGCCTTTTGTCACTTCGAAGCTGAGATCCTAACAGCTTCTAAAATAGAAGTAGAATATAAAGAGAAATGGTGGTAGGAAATTGGGATTAGAGTAATTAGCTCCAGCAGTACTACCCACTTAACTACCCAATTTTAATGGATCTTGGCATCTATAAAACTCATTTATCTATAACATGCCACTAATCTATGATTATCCATCTGCCCATGTATAATGAATCTACCTTAATTAAAATAAAAAATAATAATTCTCGTGTTTGATTTAGTGCCTATAATCTCAATATATTTCAAAGTGCTTCACAGGGAATATCTGTGAAGTATTACGACTGTGCTTTATAGACTAACTCAGCTGTCCAATTTGTGTTATAACAATATTCCACAAAGAGCCATGATTGCAATGACTAGTATTTCCTGTAAATGGTTAGGCAGAATATTGTGAGAAATTTGCTTGTCTTTTTGAGTGGCTTCATCTTTATCATCCATCCGCTCACATAACAGAGCCACCAACACTGTATTGGAGTGAGGAAGCAAGGTGTGCAGATTTCAGATGAGCTGGCTTTACGATGACCTGATGTGAGAAGTGACAAGTCTGCAGTACACAGACTTGCCAGTTTTGGAGATGTAGATTAGTAGCAAGGGTTCATCCCACATAGCTCCTGATAAGACTGCAAGGCAAAACCCAAACGTGTCTGGACAAGTCCTGGAAAGTTTGTGAGACTGTCCTCTGAATGGCAAGCTGGCAAGCTATGCCAGGATGAAGTGGAGTCCTATACTTCAATGGTTAGAACATTCGTTTCGCAAGCGAGAGATCTGGGTTCGATTCCAAGCAGGGCGAAACCCTGGGCAAGTTTCATTACGCCACACAACTGATAATAATCCCTCTAGAAAAAAAATTAGTAAAAAATTGGTCACTTCATCCATGACTGTTTGTGGGACACTGCTGTGTGCAATTGGCTGCCGCGTTTTGCCAAAAATATGGTCAATTCCCTTTACTGTGAAACGCTTTAAGACTTCTAGACAACGTGAAAATCGCTAGAACAAATGCAAGGATTATTATTATTGATACAGTTTAGCTGGATAAGTGCCAGCAGTAGTGGATTGAAGTAGTACTTCAATCCACATTTGGAGGTCCTCAAGCCTTGGCTCCTATCTGAGTTTAAGACTTTGTAGATTTTGTAAACTTGGAGGGCTCCTGCTGGGAGAATGTTTGCATTCCATTCCAGATTACAATGGTTTACATGCATATATGAAACTCTACATCTAAGTGGTAACCATCTGCAAGAAGATATAGATAAAATGGTAAAGTGGGCAGATGCAGTTTAGTGCAGAGAAGTGTGAGGTGATACATTTTGGGAGAAGAAATGAGGGGAGGCAATATAGGCTCGATAGTACAAATTTAAGTGGTGTGAGGGAACAGAGAAACCTGGGATTTGTGTTAGTGACTCTTTGAAGATGGCAGGACAGGTAGACAAAGCCGTTAAGAAGGCATATGGGATACTAGGCTTTATAAATAGGGGTCTAGAGTACAAAAGTCAGGAAGTGCTGACTAACCTCTATAAAACTTTGGTTAGACCTCAGTTGGAATACTGTGTCCAATTCTGGTCACCACACTATAGAAAGGATGTTAAGGCATTGGAAAGGGTGCCAAGAAGGTTTACTAGAATGGTACCAGGATTGAGGGACTTCAGTTATGGAGAAAGGCTAGACAGGCTAGGTTTATTCTCTTTAGAACAGAGAAGATTGAGAGGAGACCTAATAGAGATTTATAAAATCATGAGGGGATTCGACAGGGTGAATAAGGAAAAATTGTTCCACTGGTGAGCAAATCTGTGACTCGTGGTCACAGATTTAAAATAGTTTCAAAACGAAGCAGAGGGAGGTGAGGAGAATTTGTTTCACTTTGAATCTGGAATGCATTGCCTGAAAAGGTGATAGAGGCCGATTCGATAACAGCTTTTAAAAAAGAATTAGATCTTTATTTAGGGAGAACAGATCTGTTAGGTTATGGGGAGAGAGCTGGGCAGTGGGATTGAGTTGCTCTGTTCAAAGAGCCGGCACAGACTAGATGGGCCGAATGGCCTCCTTTTGTGCCGTAAAATTCTTTGATTCTCTGATTCTATCTGGTTTGGATATGCTTAAATATGGAGATTTTGATTTGCATGTGTCAGACACCTGGCTCACCAAACAAAATTGGAATATTATAACAATAAGGATCATTATTACTATTTGATATAATGCCTTATCAAATGGTTGAGACGTCTCAAAATGCTTCATGAAAACTGTATTCCACTGTAAAGTGGATTGATGGTGTACTGGGTGAAACATGGCAGCCACAAACAGTCATAGAGTGAGTGACCGATTTTATTTGAAGAATTGTTAGCCAAGACATTGAGAGAAACTCCCTTCAGGTTTCCAATAATGCCATGGGATCATTAACATCCACCTGTACAGAAAAATGAGACCTCGGTTTAATATCTCATCCAAAGGATAGCATCTCGTACAATGCAACATACCTCCCCCAGCACTGCATAGGGACGTCAGCTTAGGGTATATGATTCTATATCCCAACATGGTCTTGAACCTACAATCTTCTGACTCAGAGGTGAAAATGCTAGCAAAAAGTAGACTGTTGGAAATTCTGTCATATCTGATTCCTCATAATGTATGTTGATGCTGCACGTATCTCCATTCTTTGATATAATCTAGTCGAAAATGATGATAAACTTAGTCCTGATAAATGTTTTGCACTGACAAAGATTTCTAAAAAACTTGGTAGGAAACATCATTCTTAAATTAGGAAATTGGGACTAAGATTGAATTTGGTAAGAACTATTTCATACAAAAGTTAAAATATATAATAAATTATAAGAGGAATCCTTTGAAGTCTACAACAGTAAATCTGTGTAATGTGGAAATATCTGCAAACGATAAAAAATGAAAACTAGCAAAATCTTCACATGAACGGCTTTGTTACATACCGGTATGTATAATGTCTAGAATTGTATTTTATCATTCATTTCTATTTGCACATTCATTAAAAAGTGGTTAGTAAGCTTTGTCATCATGCATAACTGTTACAGAAATGAACTGCAGTGACAGACAACTACCTCAGAGGAGATCTATACTTATTTATTTACATAGTTTTAAAATCCGTATTGATATTTAATTCACTTTTAATCTTTTTTTACAGCTGATGTGGTAAAGTTCTTAATAATTTTTCCTTATGGTATATCTGCCAGTTTGCTTTTCTAAGCCCATTTTAGGATCCAATCTTGCATGGGAGGAAACTTGGCATTTAAACTGCAATGATTTCTTGAATATTTATTCACATATTGCTTCTTTAATCCTATACATTATATACATTATATTTCATCCAAACGTTGGTTTGGATGGAAAAAGTCCCTTTGGCACATCTGATCTCATCCATCCAGAATACTACACTACTGTCCACCCATCGCTGCATCAAGCTATTTTTAGATGAGTTAAACATCCTTCCTGACAATCTGTTCCAGTTAATTACACTCTGAGTTAAAAAAAAATCTGTTATCCGTCTTGAAATTGCTCTTTGCCACGCTAAATCTTTGTTTTATTGGGCGTCCTGTAGTCTTATCCTGGATTTATTTTTTCAAGCTTATTTAAAATTTATACACCTCTATAAGATCCCCTCTGAGGCATCTTTTCTCAAGACTGAAGAGGTCAAGCATGTCTATTTTTTTTCAGTCTTGTAGCTTAATGGTTATCGAGCTCGCCTCGCAAACAAGAGGACCCGATTTCAATTCCGTGCAGGGCGAAACATTGAGCAAGTTTCCTTATTGTATATATGTCTGTTTACCTAGCAGTAAGCAGGAACCAGGTTGTTAGTTGAATGGTGGATTGCTTCTCCTGGGGTATTAATTCCTTCAAAATAAATCAAAATAATTTGCAAAGATTATGATTATTATCATCTAAACTAAATTTGTTCAGTGATATAGCCCAGATTCTTTATTTTGCCTTGTTTATTGCTGCCTTAGACTGTTTTGACAAGGTGAGTTATGATGAGTCAACTAGCAAGTAAATACTAGATCTCTTTCTGCTTCCTCCTTGGCAAGTTAAGTAAAAATTGAACTCAGCTCAACTCTGTCTTGATTTTCTCACACAAAACATCCTGACCACCCTATATTTGTTAAGCCCTATTGATTCCAAAGACCTGAGGGGATTAAGTATAGCGATTGTGTATTTGTAGGCGAATGCTGTAGTCAGTTTGTATACAATAATGCACCACAACCTACTGACAAGTGAATGATTAATTCTATCTGTGCATTGTTCTTGGGGGTTGGGATTTTGGAAGCACTACGCAATCCTGCGATTGCAAACCCCTAAATATTGCCCAGGACACTGGGAAAAACACTAGCCCTTTTCTAATCATTTATTTTCTAATCATGCCTCGGGATCTTTAAAGTCTAAATGTTTCCAGTGAGTCTGACGAGGGCATCACTACATTTCAGCATAACCAAAGCGGACAGATTTCCCTATTTGCTATCTGCGCAAACAAACGCTCGGAAACGATGTAAACGACCATTTACCTAATTTGCCTAATTTCTCAGAGTAAACAGGTTGACTATTAACTAAGGCTTAGGAACATTTTAAATTATTATGTTTGTTAGAGTTCAAGCTAAATCTGCAACAATCACCTGAACAGTAAGATAAAAATACAATCAAGCTGCAAGCTGCTTTTAACATTTTAGTTGTGTCGAAACGTTAATGGTGCAATATTTCTGTTTGAGAGTGTCAGTCTCTGGCAGATTCAAACTCAGAGGACAATGATTTAACTAATTAGAAGTCGTGTTTTAGAACATGGCTCCGAGGCCAGTTTAACAATTTTCGGTTTGATCAGCCTAGTGTCTGACACATATGGAAACCCAGCACCGTGCTGAAGGGCTTCTAATCCAAACTGAGAGCTCCATGCCTCCCACCTACACATGGAAATTCCCAGCTATTAGAATGGAATGCACGCTCTCTCCAACCGAGGAACGCATCCTGCCTGTCTAATTCCAGAAAATTTCGAAGTGCAAGCCAGCAAGAGCCGAGGGTTTGGGAATGAGTAACGCCTACTCCAATGCCACCTTTGCCACGTGGAGTAATCAAGATGTTTAATGGTTCCCTGTGTGATGGCTGGTATCTGCTCAACCAATTCCGGGTCCTTTGACAATCCGGGATTTGATATACCTATGGTGACCCGATGACGTGAAGTTGCTTGGCGTGAAAATTTAGAACGGTTGAATTTCAGGTTACGAGGTGGCGTTTTAGCATCACTTTCTCATTTGCTCGTCAAGCTGAAAATGATCTCGTGATTTAAACATCAGCCCTTTTTCTGTGTGGAAAACTGGCTGGAAAAGTCCTGTGTCCGTGAGCAAGCACTCTAAACGGGTTTAACTGCGCGACCACATTATAATTCACACTAAATCAAAGCGCGCTATAATCGGGTTGGCAGGCAACACAATTGTCGGTACTCGCAAAATGGTAATATTGTCCAAATTGACTGCTACTTGTCTATGTTAAGAGGAAGACTAGGCAGAGGACTGGTTCCATTATTCTTTGACTTGAACATCATTTAATAAAGAGATTACACACATTAACAACAGAGCATTGCACAGCATGATGTTAAACGCTGCTGCCACGGCGTTTAACAATATTTTTAAATATTTCTGATTGTGGCACTGATAAATTATATTGTATTTCACGTTAATGAGATACCTGCCATACGTATGCTAATTTATGCTAATTGTTATCTGCAGTGTAGAGACCTGCAGCTGAGTGGATAGAGCGCTCGGCTTGCAAGTACGAGACCTGGGTTCGATTTCAGGCAAAACCTTGGGCAAGCTTCCTCACTCCGCACACCTGATAATGATCCCTCAATAACAAACGTGATCAATTGGTCATTTTTCAATCCACGACTGTTTGTGGGACAATGTTGCGCTCAATTGACTGCCATGTTTTGCCCATAAATCTAAAGTCAATTCACTTTAAAGTACATTCTCTGATGCGCTTTGAAATGTCAACAAGATGCGAAAAGCGCTATATCAAAGGCAAGGATTCTTCCTGTTATTATTATTAATCCACAAAGTTGATGTCCAATTGCAAAATAGCCCTTTCAGTAATATAGACAACATCTGTATATTTTTCTTGAAAGTTAAAGTTGTAGTTGTATTTAATATTTGCATTTCTAAATAGTCTAGTAAATAGTCTAGTCTAATAAATGGCTCAAAGCTGCTTGAATGACCAACTAGTGGCAAGGATTTAATGTTTTGGGTAAGTCAGCTGGATGTCTGACACATGTGGAAATCCATCACCACGCTTAAGAATGAAACAACCAAACCAAACTGCGAATTTCATGCATCCCACCTCACATGGATGTTCTGGTTTGTTGGAATGAAATGCCCACTCTCTCTCACTGGAGGGACACACCCTGCTTTACCTAATTCCAGAAAGCATTAAGCGCGGGTTGGCACCCAAGGCTCGGGATCCCCAGAGTGCGCTTTCGGCCACTGCACACAATGTAACTAGGTCTGCCCTTCCAAGTCCTGCCGAGGAGCCCGGCTGCCATCAGCAATGCCCCGGGGTACTGCGGACACTGGCTCAAGAACCAAACCACTGCTTATTTCTCCCTCAAGAAGGATAGTTACCACCAGATCGTCACTGCTGCTCTCTCCCTGGGCTTGCTGTCACCCTCGCTGAGGCCATAACTGTTTCATTTGCTCAGATCACTTTCATCCTCGAGCGTGTTAATAATAATAAGTGTTTCTACCGAAATGGTTTACAGTATTGTACAATGTTTTGTATTCTTAAACGTGTTTGTTGTCACAGAGACGAACACGGGGTTGCGGGCCACCAACCACGAACCCAGATAGCTGCACCCCTCCGCAGTTGCATTGTGTGTGTGTGTGTGTTACTGCCTCTCGCCACCTCTCGCCATCCCACCCACCCATCCACTGCCCAACATATTAAACCTGAGTTGATTTCACCGCGAGTCTGTGTGTGTCCCCATTTGCCCGGCTCGAAGAGAAGTCGTCCTCCTTCATAATACGCAAAGACAGTTCAAGCTTTATCGATGGGGAAACAAATTTATCTACTCGGTAGCTGAGCCGGGAACATTTCAGGCTCTTCCCTGGTCTGTTTGCTGATCTCAGTCAGAGTGGTAGATGCGGGCCAATGGCCTGAGGGTACGGAGGAGAACATATTCACGGTTCTTCCTCCTCATTACCACTGGTGTCAGCTGAGTACGTTGAAATAGAATGGGAGTGGGAATGTGGGATACAGCAATCTGGAAACTTGAGTTAATATTCTCTTTGTAGGAGTGCTCTAAAGTAGTTTCATGTATATATGCTCTATCTGTATTGTGTCTTCATGTGTGGCAGAGAAGCAAATTTGTGCCAAATGCCATGTTAATCAATGATGGGTTTTGCAGCAGCTGGATCGTTGGTTACAATGTTTGCGTCTTGCGGTGTCTGTCCCGAGTATTACACAGTTCAGGGCTATCTTAGGGCACACCGATGTATAATGACCATTATTCGCACAAGCCGTTAATGGATTTTACTCATTGGAGCATGACCTACTCTGCTATTCTCAATGGTGGACCGAGATTGCCTCCTTGTATGCGACAATAATCCCAGAAAGCATGTGAAGGAAAATATTTTTTACAATTTAAGATAACACAGCAGAGAGTATTAAAATGTTTGAATTGTTTGAAGGCTATTTAATAACCATAAAAACAGCTGATGCTAATCGAACTAGACTGCAGTAGCATTCCGCGTATTCCCTCTTAGAACGTGGTATTCTAACCCTGCCTGGAATGCTGAACTTCCACCAGATCGTCACTGCTGCTCTCTCCCTGAGCTTGCTGTCACTTGCTCAGATCACTTTCATCCTCGAGCGTGTTCATAATAAAAGGTGTTTCTACCGAAATGGCTTACAGTATTGTACAATAATGTTTTGCATTCTTAAACATGTACTTATTTTAGCATATTGTCAAAGCTCTGCACTTTATATTCACAGACTCTACCATCGAACGCAAAATTATAGCAACATATGAATCGTTGCATTTGATATAGCGCCTTATCATGTCTATCGCAAGACGTCTCAAAGCGCTTCACAGAATATAATGTAAAGTAAATTGACTGTGTAGTTTGTGGGCGAATCAGCAGAGGAAAAAATTCATCATAACATACTGGAATATGTTTCTACCAATTGCTGCCTTCCATGGGAAAGGTGTTTGGACTCATAGACTGCAGTGGTGAGGTTCTATGTGCTGAAATCGCAACAGAAATGTGACTGGGTAGAGTCATTGAAATTATCTCGGAACCTCCAGGGCAGACACAAAATCATTAGAGCACTTGTGTTTCCGACAGAAACAGGGTGAGTACGAAATTGAATCTTTGCCGGGACCTACAGAGGTTCCTCATTGCAACATCTTTAATCTGGAAGACCTTTCTGGAGTCAAATCAAATATTGCTGAGGTATGACAAGAGCAGATGAACGGAGAATGGGTGGTGGGTGATGGAGTGGCACAGCGTCGAAAGAGACAAAAGTCTTGGAGACCACTTGGAGTTATATATGGACTGGACATAATTCTTGCATTTGATACAGAACTTTATTTCGTTGTTGAGACACCGCAAAGAGCTTCACAGAATATACCGTAAAGCGAATTGACGGTATATTTTGTGGGACATTTATGTTGGATGTTGACAATAATAGCCTGTGTCTATTACTCTCCAAATTTAGTTAAGCAGAATATGTCCCTCCAGGGAGAGAGTGCGCATTGCGTTTACAATACCACGTGTCAGTATGCACTGAACTTCTTAAGCATGCTGTTGGATTTCTGTATGTGTACACACAGGCTGACTAAAAAACTAAAAGAAAGAGGCATCAATTGGAATTGGAAAATCTGATCTGAAAGTGTAAAGGTTAGCAAGAGGATCAGGGCATTCTATAGATGAATAGAAAATACAAGCAAATGCTGAGCCTATTATATTGTACATATACACAGTAGATATATATATAATACTGTATATATACAAACATTTTTGCAATTTGGTTGTTTTTAAACATTATGTTTTTTGTTGAAATTTTTTTTCACATTCCCCATCTCCACAAATGGCTTCTCCTCTAGCTCCCATACCATCTTGCCAGGTGTTCCTCAGAGTTCTAACCTTGGTTCCCTACTTTTAAATCTCTATGTGCTCCCTCTTGGTGACATCACCCGCAGATATGGGGTCAATCTCCACATGTATGCCTATGAGTTCAAGATTGCAACACTTCATCGACTTACTCGTGTGCCTTGCCTGCCGCACTGTTGGCAGGCTGGCTTTCTGCCCGCTCTGCCCCTACCCTCTGGAACTCCATTCTACCGGTCCAACTACCTTGCCCTGTCCATTTCCTCCTTCAAGACCCATCTCGAGACACTCCTCTTCGGCCGTGGCTTCTGTCACCCTCCAGGAATTCCCAACCCCCAGCTCAGTGATTGTCCAGCAGCTTGGGGTGGTGTCCTCCCAACATAAATGGCACTGTTACCGAACGATAATAAAATTGGTCATTTCAATCCACAGCTGTTTGTGGGGACGCCGCTGTGCGCAATTGGCTGCCGCGTTTCGCCCACAAATACACAGTCAATTCACTTTACAGCATATTCTGTGAAGCGCTTTGAGACGTCTAGAAGACGTGATGAAGCTCCACATCAAATGCAAGGATTATTATATAAATGTTGTTGTTTTGTTGCTGTTGAGTTGCAGTGAAGTATTGTGTCCACTTTTTGGTATAATAATAATACCAAATGTTTATTGCAATAATCCTTGTATTTGATACAGCGCCTCATCACGTCTCGGAGGCATCTCAATGTAAGAGGAAACTATAACATGGGGTGTTTTTTCCCTAGAAAACAGACGAAGCAGAAACCTATTATGGAATAAAACCAGAAAAAATGATCAAATTAGATTTGTTGTACATTCTATGGGTAGAATTGCAATTCTATGGCTCATGAGTAAGTGTCTGGCGTTGCCCTTCCCAGAAAAGGTGTGCAAGTAAAGGTAGTTATCTAGCACAACACACATTATGACCCAAATGGTTTCCTTCTGTGCTGTGTTTTATTTTTCTGCAGATCTATGATTCAAGAAGTCATAAATGTTTTGTTAGAGAGTTTCGGATGAGATATTAAACCGAGGTCCCATCTGCCTGTTCAGGTGGATATTGAAGAACCCACGGCACGAAAAGAGAAATGAGTTTCCCTCTCTCTGTGTTCTGAACATAAATGCCCCCCCACCCCCTGCCCTCCCCCCCCCCACCCCCCCGCCCTCCCCCCCTCCCCCCCCACCCCCACCAAATAATATTGGTGACTGTCTCCGTGGCTGTTTGGTGGACATTGCTGTACGCAAACTGGGAAAACACAGTCACTCCACTGTCTTTGGGACTTCTCGACAGCATGATAAGGATTTAACGTATTAAGGAATTCATGCGGGGATTATTATCGTTAACATTATCATTATTAAAAATCATTACTAACCAACCTTGCAGTGGCGTCCTGCAGCAGCTCAGTGGTTAGAGCACTCGCCTTACAAGGGAGAGAGAGAGAGAGAGAGAGAGAGACCTGGGTTCAATTCCAGGCACGGTGCAACCTTGGGCAAGTTTCTTCACTCCACGCAACCTGATAATAATCCCTCCGAAACAAACAAACCCCTGTAATAAATTGGCGATTTAAAATCCACGGCTGTTTTGTGGGGGTCGCCGCTGGGCGCA